>CM053644.1:10021920-11221920 GCA_028654395.1 Scutellaria barbata | reverse complement strand
TAGCCCGACTCGACCCGTGTTGTATGGATCTAAGATTTATACAATAGTTACACACAAACCTCACTCAAATTATTGTATATTTCATATCAGATCGACCAAATTATTTAGGATTAGACGGGAATTTTTTTAAGGAAAGGGTGATAAGTGTCAACATTATTTATGAGACTAAATTAGTAAAATATGTATAATATTTATGTTAAATTAAGTTATACACACATATAAAATCTCGAATCCCACTTAAAAGGAATGGAGAACGCATGATCCTTATCACTGTCTCGTCGGTCTATCAAAGAAAACATTTTCCTCATTTTTATGGGTATATATATTGGGGAATCCCTCCCAAGCATAAAATGTACTTTTAGTGATATTATTTATCTGAAAATGATTAAAAAAATAAAAATATATATAACATCGAATTTGGACAGACTTGAGTAGTTTGTGAGTATAATTAATTGAGGTTAGAACAAGTACAAATAATTAAATTATTATTTAAATCAAATTTAAAACATAATACAAATATGTATTTATATAATTATTGGATATATACAAACTTAGTTATTGGACAAGCACACCACTGTTTCCATCCCTAATTATAGGTAAATAATTAAGTAGTTGGTCTCGTGTACTTTTCAGTGCACCATATAATCGAATCGGGTCGATTTTGGGTCAGATTGGATTCGCGTTTGTTTTTTTGTGTTATGAGATTTATATTATTTTAATCATACATTTATGTTATATTAGTTATATTTTAATATATAAATATCATAACATTTATATAATATTTTAACTTAAAAAAAATCAATTTCGGCACAATTTGACCATATATGCATTTATGTGATATACTCATAAATTTATATGATATTATTATACATTTATATCAAGATAATCATACATTTTTTAATATACAAATGTGTAATTATTATAACGAACAGATACAACTAATATAATAAAATGTATGACTAATATAATTAAAATATATGGAAAAATTAAAATATTTATCTTGTTGAGATACAATCAACATTACTTAATTGTATGATTAATATAATTAAATGATATAATTAATATTATTAAAATATATGACTAATATAATATAAATATCACATTTGGAAGGATATTTAAGAGGATCTAACCACACATAAAGACGCGTATGTGACAACACGTGATAGATCATCTAAATATAATGCAACAGATGCACATGTGCACAAGAATTTTGACGATAATTGAGAAGTATGTTTTTTTTTTCCTCATTCATATCCTCCAAATTATAGATAGGCATATAAGTGGGCCAATGAAATTGATATTACAGATAACGAAAGATCACATGCAACGCGGAAAGCGTGATATATAGACTCCTTTTCCAAAGCACGTCAGTGTTTATTTCGATTAGGTCCCAAAAACGCGTTTACTTTTGGGATTTGATGACCAAATAAAAGCTTAGTAATTTCTTGTCATCATTGCTTTTAGATTTATCACCCTTTGTAGAATCATTGCCTAATTGGCTAAAAGTCTAATACCAAATTCATGTATCCCACAAAAACTTTTATACAATTGATATATGGATCTAGGATCCGTACACTTGACCCGATCCGATCTTCACGCGCCCTCCACGCTCTTACGCGCCTGGGTGGGTGCGCTCAAACCCACCAAAAATTCGCTTCAGGTACTAGACCTTTATGTTATGTTAAACATACTTTATGTTATATTAGTCATACCTTTAAGGCCTTTTATATTATATTAAGCATACCTTTATGCAAGTTTTTTACATTATATTAAGCATATCTTTATGCAACGTTAAACATACTTTTATATTATGTTAAGCATACCTTTATGGTTTTATGTTATGTTAAGCATACCTTTAGGGTTATAATGTTATGTTAAACATACCTTTATATTATATTAAACATACCTTTATATTATGTTAGTCATACCTTTTAATTATGTTAGTTATACATTTATGTATTATATAAAAGTATGACTAATATTAATTAAATGTATGCGTAATATTTAAATAAAAGTATATATGTACAAATTAGGGTTTTTTTGTGCTGAAATTATAATTTTTTCGTCAAAATTAGGGCTTTTTGCCAAAATTAGGGTTTTTTTAAAAAGCTAAACTGTTACATAAAGGTATGCTTAACATAATATAAATGTATGTTTAACATAATATAAAGGTATCACTAACATAACATAAATGTCAGGATAAAAAAAAAAAAATGCGCGTATCCGGATCGAATTCAGCCCGACCCAACCCGCATTGCATGGATGTAAGATCCATGCAATAGTTAGACACAAGGCTTACTCCATGTTCCCTGCCATCTTCTTCATATGTTTCTCTTTCGACCAAGGCTTTTTTTACTTACATTATTATAATTAAAATAAAATAAAAAAGAAAATGACAAGTGAACTCGGGGTAGGCGCAGCTGGCTAAGTTTTGAATTTATTTAGTAATTTCTTCCACATATGTAAATTATATTTAATTTGAATATATATTTTATTTATGTAACAGTAAATTATTTAAAAGAATTTATGGAAACGAAAAGAAACTGTGGAGTTGAATGCGAAATTATGGGCATGCATTAAATTTTCATTATGTACTATGGTTAAAAAAATGCACATGAACTCTGAACCACTGTTGAACTTTCTTTTTTATTTTTTTTTATTTTAAATTTCAAAATATAATCCAATTTATAAATTAATTCTCAATTCAAAAATTAAATTTCATAATTATTAAATAAGGGACTCAATTTAATAGTTTTTCACAATGAGGCTTGAAAATTATAAGACAAAATTCTATTTTAATTTTTTATTTATTTATATCTATATATTTATTTATATTTCAATATATATTTATATTTTAGATATGCTAAGATAAGTTAGTTGAATTTTGGTACGATCTTCATCTGACTTGTTTTGATATATATATATATATATAGTGCAATTCATAAAATTAAGATTCCTTTATTTTCTTAATTTTATGAATAAAAGTATAGAAATATGACATAGTGTATGCGGATAATTTATCTCTGTGTAGAATAAAATCATCACTTAATCCTTGAATTTTTCAATAAGAGATTCTCTTAGTATGTCAAAAGACACTTAATTCTGGATTTTCTTCTTCTTGATTTTGGCCTTCCTGATCAGAAAATATTCTTTCTGTTTCTTCTCTGCTGCTAGAATCAGATAACATTGGAGTATCAGATTTTGAACCAGAACAACCTATATTTTGCAAATTTTTAAAGAGATCATTTTTCATCTCTTCAATGTATATTTCTATTATTTTTTGCTTCGAAAATGTTCCAGCATATTTTTGTTATGAATTGAATTAATTATATTTTTCTTTTGTTCTTTCTTTTCTTTTTATTATAAATTAAGACAAGTCAGATTGAAGATTGTTCTTAAAGTGCACTAACTTATCTTTATTTATCCAAAATATGAATATATATTGAAATTATAACATCTAGAATTTTTTTTATAACTTTATAATATAAATTATATAGTATTAATGTGTATATTAGCATTAAGTAGCTAAGCATGGAATAGTCAATAAGTTCTAGAATGCATCAATAATTGAAAGGGTAGAAAAGAATAGGATAGAGACTTCATTTTTATTTCCTCTCATATCTTCCATCTCTAATTTTCTCGACCTACATCATCGATCGCCTACTTCTCACCGTCGGCTCGTCGTAAGGATGGGTTCGAAATTTCAAACCACCGTCATCTCCACCATGCACGGGTACGGGAAGAGCGACTGCTATCTCTCTCTTTTCTCTCTCTCTGTTGCTGTTTCTGGCCATCTTCGCTGCTGTCGTTTCGCCGTCGAGTAGGGTGTCCGGGGCTGTGAGCTGCCGCTGTAAGCAACGGCTTGTGCTGTGTTTGTGTGCGTTTTGTGTGTGTGTTTGTTGGTCTGTGTATGTGTTTGTGTCTAGGCTAGTTAGGGTGAGGTTGGCCGGAGCCGGGGTGTGCCGGTGGGTGTTGTTGGGCACTGCCGTGAGCAGCGGCGGTAGAGGTGTATGCAGGGTGTGTTTATGTCGGCGCTGGGGAGCGCCAGTCGGGAATCGGGAGGGTGTCGGGTAAGGTGTGTGTGTTGGGTTGTGAGGAGTCACCGGTGACTTTCAGTCACCGGTTGTGGTGAACCGATGAGCAACAGCGGTGGCTGGGGCGGCGACGGGGGGCTGCAAAGGTTGGGAAGGTTTATTTTGGGGGAAGGGGTTTCATTTTTGTCAATTAGATAAGATTTAAGGACTAGATTGCAATAATGAACTTTGATGAAATTGAAAATTAGTCCTTAGCATTTATGAAATTTCAGTTTGCTCCCTTAAGAATTTAAAGCATGCTTTAAGGCTTCTGAATTTTGTTTAATGATATTTTGAACCCTAAAATTATTGGAAAACCAATATTGACCCCAATAGTTATAAAAATTATAAATTCTAACCTTAAGTTTATGACATTATGCTTTAAGCATCATAAATTATGGATATTTATATCGGACCCTTGAGTTTGGATGAAATTACATAGTTTTCCCTAAAATATGATAATATTATGAATTTATCCTTAGAATTGTGAAATTTATGATAAATGACATTTTTGAACTTTAGAATATATTGGACTTATATATATTATTCTATAATTAATAGAATTTGATATATGAAACCCGAACTTTAATTAAATAATAAAGATAAATTATTTTAATTAATTTATGTTATTTAGACCTCTTTATATAATCGATTAGGGTATAAAACCCTAGATCCTTATCGAAATAATTAAGGAAATCTAGTTTTTAGGATGGATTTTGGAATTATAAGTGAGACCCTATATGTAGCAAGATTGCTTTTGAGACTAAAAATATAGACTCTAGAAATATTATAACATTTAATGTAATTACGATTTAATTATTATTTCAAATCTAGGGTTTAAAACCCTATATTCACATCTGATAAACCCCGTAATATTAAGTTCCAATTGAACTTTCTATCTTATGAATTATATATTTCATTATGAAATAGGGTTTACCTTAAAGAAATTATTTCTAAATCGATGATAGTTCGATTAGATTCTAAGTCGAACCCTTATGCTTGTAGGTGATACGCAGGAGTTTGCACCCTAAGTATCTTTGGGACCTAAAAGCTTTTTGATCGTCTACTCTAAAGGTGGGGAAAATTACGTATTCCGATATTTATACTTTCTTTGAATTATTTACAAATATGAAATCTTATACTTGAATGACGTGAGGTCGATATACATGTTATGTGAATAAAGTGTTATGAGCTAAGATTATTATTAAACGTGAATGTGATTGATGAATGATTTAAAGAACGTGATGATGAATGGTGATTGTTTTCGGAATGTGAACATTTTACTATGATTACAAATGTGAAGAATGATGTGAAGTTAATATTTGCATATGTGCAAATAAGATGTGTTTTCATGGCAGTTAAGAACTGCAACTAAGTATTATGTTAAATTAATGTGCTTCCATGTGTATGTTTGATATGTTTATGTGTGAAGTAAATATGTGTGCATACGTATGCAAGACGGCTAAGATCCGTACAAAGACGGCTAAGATCCGTATCAAGACGGTTAAGACCCGTATCAAGATGGCTAAGACCCGTATAAAGACGGTTAAGAGCTGTATAAAGATGACTAAGACCTGTATCAAGACGGTTAAGACCCGTAAATAAAGTGAAACAATATGATTGAATGTGCTTATAAAGTAAAATGATATGATTGAATGAATTTATTTTGGGTGTTTACGATTTTAATTCCCTAGTTTACATTGTGATCCCACTGAGTGTATTTTTATACGCTCACCCCTTTGTTTTCTTTTTATAGATCCAGGTGTTGAGAGGAGAAGTTGAAGAAAGATGCTTATGTTTTGCTGTAAATAAATATGCTTTCCTAACTCTCAGATGTTTTTTTTTAAGATCTAACTATTTTGAAGAACTGTAAAGTTTAATCCAATGGGCCCGTATATTGATGTTTTACTGTTGTTTCTGATAAGTTAAACTTTTTATGTAAATTAAATAGTTTGATGAAAAACTTGGTTATAACAGGTTATATGTTTTTCTTAAAGATTTAGTTTATTATGTTTTTGCTGGATGCCCAAAATTTAAATGTTTTTTATATTTATATTGTTACGAAATTGGGGTGTGACAGAAATATAAATAAATTTATAATATAAATAAAAAGATAAAAGAAAAAGAAAAAGAAAATTTTTTTTGAATTGAGAACTCAATCTAATTTTTAAATCTTAAATTGAAAAAAATGTTAAATTAAACCTTTTATTGAGAATCATAAAACATGAGTTTAGAATTGAAAATTTATTTATAAATTGGATCTTATTATAAATTGAGGTGGATAATGTTGCCTTGACAGTGCATTGATATCTCATGAATTAATATTAGGATAAATTGTAACGTTCCGTTTCTTTTGTAAATAAATCTTTAACCGAGACGTTACTCTCTTATAAAAATTTTCTCTTTCAAAAGAATAAATATAAATAAAATCTTGTGAAATATACATTTCTTAAAATTTCATAAAAGTAATCACTTTAAATAAAAATCTTTTGGAACCTTTGATCATCGGCTACTAGCATCCCCCGCTCGCGCTCCACGCTATAAAATTCTTAAACTGAAAATATTTTAGAAATAGGGGTGAGTGACAAAAGTACACTCAGTGGGGTGGGGGAAAACTCAGGATGACATAAATAATTTTTGAAAGATTTTACACACACATGCCAAACCATGATTTTATCACATAAAAACAGATTTTCATAAAACGTTTGTCTTTTAATAAAAACCAGCATGAAATGGATAGCTTCAAATACGTGCCTTTAATCATTTAAAACTGCAAGTAATCATCTCAATCACATATAAACATATCACTTTCATAATCATTCATATCACTTTTCACATTATTTACGGTGCTTAGCCGCCATGAAAGCATTGTACGGTTCTTAGCCGCCATAGATGTGGTTCTTAGCCACCATAAATACGGTTTTTAGCCGTCATAGATGTGGTTCTTAGCCACCATAGATACGGGTCTTAGTCGCCTCGCATGCACATGCACACATATTCACATCACACATACACATATCCAACATACACGTGAAAGCACATTATTTTAACATAACCCTTAGTTGAAATTCACATTTCCCGTAAAGTCACATCTTGTTTGCACATATGCAAATATTAATTTCACATATATTCATGCTTATTGCATCACATAAACACTTATTTTGCCATTCATCATCTTTCCGAACGCATTCATCATATATATTAAAACATGTCACATTTCCCATAGTATAAGATTCACCTTTATCATATCATAACATTTCATACGTTCAGCACATAAACCCAACTCATTTCATATAGTATAATAATTCGTAATTTAAATAATTTGAAAGAAGTATAATACCGATTTAGCAATTCTTCCCCACATTTAATAATAATCTTAAAAGATTGCATAAACTTTATAATATCTTAATTTAAAGAATTTACCCCCACCTTGTTCGGTGGTTACCACGTGAGCAGCAAGTGTCAAAGATCCCGTATCCCAAGATTTCAAATCAACAGGTAGCCTACATAATTTATAGTGTTTCTTAGATCTTTATTAAATAAAATTAACAATTTAAACGATATAGAATCGGATACTATCTATCGAGATGAGACGGATCGGAACGGAAGGCTTAACGATTGAGGTTGAAGAAACAAGATGGAAAGATTAGTTTGCATAGTTGAGGTGAAAGAGAATGAATTTTGGATCACAACAAAACAAGAATGAGCTTAATCGGAGTTGAAACGAGCTCGAACGGAGCGTTTTAAGATTTAGGGGTATTTTGGTAATTTGGTCAAAGGGTTAACTTTGACCGGGACCCATGACCCCCGGTTATCGATATCTCATTGGCGATGACTCGATAATAAGGTACGATGAAAAGAAAACGAGATTCGGATCGAAAACGAATCGAAAATACGGCGTCGCATGCGTTCCCCGCGATGGGAAAATTTCCCAACGACGTCTCCCGTTGGCTGCCTAGTTTTCTAGGCAGCGGGGCAGGTTGCTCCCGTCGTCGGCCTGCTCGAGCAGCCACCTTCCCGGTGCCACCGGCCGCGCCGGCGCCACCCTATGTCATCGACCCTTAGTCCTCTGGCTAGCCCGTACCGCCGGCTACTAGATCCGGACATCCTTCGCCGGATTCCGGCATGAATAGTTCCTGAAAAACAGCCTCAAAAACCCTTCGTCACACACATATCGCAAACTCCTTGCAACAACACTCCTTTCTAGGCCATTTTCCGGCACCGGCGCCTCCACCCATGGCGGCGCCACCCCTCCAGTGGCTAGCCCACAACTCCGGCAGCCCCTCCAGCACCTGCAACGGCGAGAAAAAGAGCGAGAGAGAGAAAAGGTGGCAAGAAACAAGGGTTGGGGTTTTGGAGATGGTTTTTCACCGTTTTCCGGCGAACGGAGAATCGGAATTGAATTTCGGAAGTTGCCCTAGACTCGTATCGTCGAGGGCTATGTTATATATGAAAATCAGCCAAAACGGACGGGTTTGACTTTTTCCGGCGACGGCAGCGGCGGTTTTTCGCCATTTTACGGCGAACGGAGAATCGGAATTGAATTCCGGAAGTTGCTCTAGACTCGTACTGTTGAGGGCTACGTTATGTATGAAAATCAGCCAAAACGGACGAGTTTGACTTTTTCCGGTGAACTCCGGCAGCGGCGGCGGCGGCGACGACGGAATATAAAATTAAAAGGAAAGAGAGAGGAGAGAAAGACTTATGTGTATTCGACGCTTTTTCGGCTCGTTCGAAGAAATGGTGAAAATGGAATCGAATGAGGGCCTATTTATAGAAAATTTTGAAAGTTACTATTCGTGATAAGATTTCGTTTCTCGTTTTTCCGAAACTTCGTATTTTGCTCTTTTTTCGCCGTTTGAGCTATGGGTGTTCGATTGACCTCTAGTTCATTTCTATCTTCTCATTTTTCCGTTACGCATCTAATGGTTTAAAAATATTTTATGTTCCATGTTTATAAATTGTATCCCTCTAAAACCGATCGTTAAACAATATCTGAAACGCACGTAATTAAATTAAACATTCAAGAATTAAAACACATAAGATATTTTAATTAAGATTTTACTTATTTACTTAATCAATTATGCTTCGTTTTTATCTTGGGCGTTACATAAATTCTAATGACTAAAATTTACCTGGATCAATGGAGTTATGCAGTATTTTTACTTCATTAAATGAGAATTGTTATATATTTTGTATGAAAAATAAAATGTGTATTTCCCAATTTATCTTTTTATTTAAATCTATTTCAAAATTGGATTATTGGTTCGGGTTGAATTTATGTTATTGTTTTCAATTTTTTTTGTTATATAGTAAATATTGAATAATTGATATATAATATATATTTATGATCTCATATTACATCGATATAATGATCCAACTTAATAATTATTTATAGGGTAAATCACACTTTTGATATCCAAAGTATACCTCAATTTCACTTTTGGTACCCCTATTTTCGCGAGTTGCAACATTGGTACCTAATGTTTCAAAATACTGCAATTTTGGTACATTCCATCAGTGTTCCGTCCAAAATGGATGAAACTTAACTAACCCTAATTCTTTTGGAGGCAAAATTGATTTATTCCTCCCCAAATTCATTCTGCAGCTCAACCTTGCCCTAATCGCTCTTCAATTGCTATTGAAATCTCGCATTTGAGTTCAAAGCTGACCAACCAAGTCTACGAGGGGAAGAACGATGTCAAGATGGAAAGATGACACATTTGTTCCCCAATATGATAAGTTATTTCTTTAAGTACTTTAGGTAGCTATGTAGAAAACATATTCATGCTTAGGTAATAATTTAAGGGATTGTGTTATGTTTGCAGATCATGTTAATGAGTCCACATTGTTTACTTTGAAAATCATTCATGGTAGTGTAATGGTGAATAAACTTGTTACGTCTTATCAATAGGGTAGAGTGGATTACTTTGATTATGTAGATGGGGAAATGTTTGGCCTATTAGAGTTATAGGAATTTACAAACCAATTAGGATATGATTCAAAAAATATTAGGTTTTGACATCAATTTGGGCAAAGTTTAGAGAGGGTTGGGAGGATTATTGAAATTGATGTTGAAGTCTATGAAATTATCAGGTATATACCTAGGAATAAAGTGGTATTAATATATTTAGAGTATATTGATAATGTTTGTGGGATACTGTTAGTGAGGCTTCTATGAACCCTGCAATTGATTTTTCTTTTTTTTAGATGATATACCAACATCTGCAATCAATAATGATGAGAATGAAACCTCAGATGATGAAGATGTATTAGTTGATAATGATTATGATATGGAAGAGGATGATAGGTTTTATGAAAAATATGTTGATCATGATATTGAATTTTGTGGTCTTCCAAGTAGAGATGCAAAGATGAATAATAAATATGTGAGTAACGAGATATATGCTATGATTGCGAAGAATAATGTTGAAATAATAGATAATAGTGATGAGCTTGAAAGCATTCACAGGTCTAATGTAGAGAATATACCTAGATATCCTAAGTTTAACCATAGGATACAGGGTAGAAAACCAGACTTGAGAGTAGACCTTGTTTTTTGCATAAAAAAGAAGCTAAAGAATTCATAAATACTTTTTACGCTAAGAGATGAGTGTGTCATAAGTTTAAACACAATGGTAATAGAAGGTTGAAAGCAATATGCAAGAAAGAGGGATGTAGGTGGTATATCCTTGTATCACCAATGCAAAATGATAGGTCATGGCAGGTTAAGGTGTTCAATTCTGACCATTCCAATTGTTCATGGAATTATAACAATCCTAGCATTAAATCTTTTTGGATAGGAAAACACTTCATGAAAAAATTCAAAGATAACCCAAAGTTAGGAACCATTGAATTTAGAATGAACTTTGCACTAAGTTGAAAGCCAACATCTACGAAATGAAGACATTTAGAGGAAGAAAGAAAGCAATGGAATTGATAGAGGGGACTTTGAAAGAGCAATTTAGCAAAATTAAAGATTATTGTGAAGAATTATTAAGAACAAATCCTAGATCATTTGTTGTGCTGAAGTGTACTGATGTAGAAAATGATCCTCAATTTCTTAGGCTTTATATTTGCTTGGAGGCATGCAAACAAAGGTTCAAACATTATAGGAAAGTTATTGGAGTTGATGGTTGTTATCTGAATGGGCAATAAGGTGGTCAGTTGTTAACTGTTGTTGGGATTGATCCCAACAACAATATGTTCCAATCGCTTATGCAATGGTGGACAATGAAACCTAGGAGGCTTGGGAGTGGTTCTTGACACTATTGGATAATGATATTGATTTTGAAAACCAGTATGCTTGGACCTTCATGAGTGATAAGCAGAAACGGTTGATTCCTGCATTTGAATGTTTACTCCCAATGCAGATAATAGGTTTTGTGTGCAACATTTACATAGTACATGAAGAAAGATGGGTTTACTAGACTATGAATAAAGAAAACATTTTGGCAGCAGTTAGAGCAACCAAAGTAGAGGAGTTCAAAGTGAGAATGCAACAACTGAAAGAATTGGATAGGAAGACATATGAGTAGTTGGAAACAAAACCTCCACATTAGTGGACAAGGTCTCATTTCAGTCCATTCTCAAAATGTGATATTTTGACAAACAATATGTGTGAAAGTTTTAACTCACTCATTATTCCAGCAAGAGACAAACCAATCATTACCATGTTGGAGACAATTAGAAACTTACTCATGGTTCGATTGCAAGTTAGCAGGGTGCAAGTTAGGAAATGGGATAAAGAGATTTGTCTTAGAATCCAAAAGATGTTGTGAAAAAAATGAAATAAGCAGCTAAATGCATCCCTATGAAATCAAATGAATGGCATTTTCAGATTATAGGACCATTTGGACAACATACAGTGGACTTGGAACAGATGATATGTAGTTGTAGAAGATGAGATTTAACTGGCATCCCATGTAAACATAGTATTTCTACAATTTGGTGTAGAAATGATGATCCAAAGTCTTATGTGCACCAACATTACAGTTTTGATACTTAGGAGTATATGCACACCCTATCATGGGCATCAATGGTCCAAAAATTATGGCCACAATGTGAGTTGTCATCACCATTGCCCCCAAAATATGAGAACAAGCCTGGTAGACCAAAAAAGATGAAGAGAAGAGGATCTAATAAGCCACCTGCATCATCCAGTAATCCAAGCAAACTAAAGAAGGTTCAAAGATCAGTGAATTACAGAAAATGTGGAATTCCAGGCCACAATTCTAGGACTTAGCACCAAAAATATGTTAGGGAACTAGTATGGATCTATTTGGGCGTAATTTAAATCAAAAATATCATAAATCTAATCATATGATTTTAAACAAATTAAATCAGATAAATCATACTTTGAAAAATGGTAAATCATACATAGCCCTAAACATGCGAAACTAAGGGATATGTATTTACCTCTTGATTGAAGAGATATCTTTGAGAAGATTAATAGCTTCAACCCAAACACCTTTTTGAGTATTCCCCAAGTCTATGTTTGTAGATCCGGTGGAAAATCAAACGAACTCTTTAACTCTTTTTGGGAAGAATTAATTTCTCATTTTTGTTGATCTTGTATAAAAAAACAGCACTCACGTATTTCTCATAGGGCTGAAAAATCTGTCTCATGCCCGAAAAAATACAAGCTTGGAGGAGAAGAAAAAAATCCTCAAGATTTGATCTCAAATATATTCTCAAGATTTAATCTCAAATATATTCTCAAGATTTAATCCCAAATACATCCTCAAGCAATATATAGAAACCTTGATCTCCACATATTTTGTAACAATAATTAATTCTTATCTTTTAACCGCCTTAATTAAATGAGCTTTTATTGGGCTACTCAAGGGACCTCTAGGAAAATTATGATTGAACCTCCCAATGGGTCTAGAAACAAATATTGAGCCACAATATTATTCTAGCCCGTTAATATTAATTCACTCCACTATAGAATTAATATTGCACTATCCATCCTAACCCATATTATGAAATATGACTCCCGGTTATTATTTTTCATGTTTAAGATCTAATGTCCATTAATTAATTTAAGCTACTCAATACTTTAATTAATTAATATCTTTATTCCTTGAAAAAGAACAGCTGAACATTATTATCATACTGAAAATTAATCCACTAGCCAGATTTGATATGATAAACGTTTTGAGCCCACCAAGGGGAAATTATGAACTTGACGTATCAAGACATGATTTTCTGTATTAATTTTGCAATCTGTCATAATTAATAATATTGCCCAAAATACAAAGTATTGAATCTCATTACTTCTTTACCCATAATAAATTAAAGCAATATCAATTAGTTATATACAATCCAAAATTAAGTGATAAAAATTAAGAAATCAATAACCACTAAAATCTAATTCTTATTGCCAAGTCAGTCTTTGAAGAATTATCTCACTGTAGGTCCTATTCAGCACATCAAATGCACTTGTGTAATTTCTTGATCAAGACAAACTAATCCGAGCCTCACACTTCAACTTCTACCAATGGATTGTTCAATTCCATCTAAGTTGTGAATTTTACTATGTACTTATTACAAGGAATTGACAATGTGATCTTGTGTGATCTTCTACACACCATATTGTCTACAATGTAAAGTGTATTGAACATTTATGCATTTAAGTAAATAACATTCATAATATTTAATGCAGGCAGTGATAAAAGATTTATTCTCATAAAATAAAAGAATGAGTTTATATACAAAGCAACACTAAAAGCCTACTTTTTAGTATATCCATACCAAAATACACATGAAAAAATGAGAATGTGGAAGCTAATGAAGTAGTAATTGGAAAAAATGTGAATGCAGAGGTTGTTGAAGTACTAGTTGGAGCGTCTCAACCATTTTCTAAGTTTGAAAGTAGCCAACCCTCACTACAAATCGATTTTTCAACCTCCACCAAGCAATCCTTCAAAAACCAACAATCCCAACGTATGTATTATTTAATATGTTCTACAAATTCTAAAATAGCTTACATACTTGAAAAAATCACACTTTATGTCTAAATGAATTCTTAGATGAAGAATAAAGCACTATTGAATAAGAAGCAACAGAATGATAGTCAAGTTCACATTAGTGGCAGCGGCAATGTGAGTCTCTCTATCTCTCTCATTGATTGTTATTTATCTCTTTTAGTATATAAATCTCATATTAGTTGGTGTATTTTTTATTGTATAGATCTTTAAATTATCAGGAGTAAGTAGTCTAGTCATTGTGAAGGGAGGGGTGAATTATATTACCATGTCCAATCTAAGTTCATATATTGGGAAGTCAAACAAAGAAGACTCATCAAAAGAAAAAACAAGTACAAGTAGCAGTAGGAAAGATTTTGAGATCACCAAGGGAAAATTGAGTAGGGGAGGTGATTAAGAGATAAAAACTTAGATTTGTGTATTGCCAAATTCTATTTGTTTTTGTTTGGAAAACAAAAATTTAAGTAGGTTTGTATTATATTTTAAGAAAAAATGCAATTTGGTTTGTGTTGTTTTTTAACACAATATGTGGTTGATTTGGTTTAAGACAATTATAGTTATGTAATGACCATATTTATGAAATGTCCATTTACTTTTTTAGATAATTCGTAACGGTACCAACATAAATAACACATTAATAAAATTTGGTAACACAAGAAAATCAAATTGCATTACATAAAATAGGTGGTTACAATATACTAAATCAACAAATACTCAAAACTTATTGTTTTTATCTTCTTTGTCTATTTTACACATCAAAATGCTACTACATACAACAAAAGTGCATGGACAATTTAGAAACAAATCCACAAAGAATTAAACTTCTTTTTCAGTGCAATATACTCTTTTACTTGTAGACTTTTCCTTGCCTTTTGTTTTTCTCAACTCAACTTCCAATTACTCCTCTTTAATCTTGTATGCATCATTTTCATTTTCTAGTCTATCAAATTTTTTTAGGATCCACAAGAAGTCTATCAAAAGTCTCAGGATCCACCATAAAATAGGTGGCTTAATCCACAATATTTTTATGTTTATATAAATATAAAACAATATGAATGTGACTTGTATTTTTTGAATCAAAATCGAGATTTTATAAATCAGCAACCAAAACTTACGCCATAGTATGGGCATGCCCAATAGCGTCTTCTATGGTTATCAGACATCCACGAGTTTTTCAATAGAAGCTCTATCCCACACCCACAATACATCAATCCAGTTTTACGATTTGTGAAAACAGATCAATTGGAGCTTGGAGATCAACAATAATTCCTTCTAATGGTTGTGATATTGAAGAGGGAAATGGAAATTCGGAGAAAAGAACTACAAAATGCAAGATTTCAGTGAAGATTAAAGAGCGATTATGGTTAATTAAGTTTCATCCATTTTGGACAGAACACTGACAGAAGGTACCAAAATTGCAATATTTTGAAACATTAGGTGTTTTATTATAGGTATACTTTGGGTATCAAAAGTGTAATTTAACCTTACTTTTATGCATGCGTGTCTTATTTTTATATATTTAATATAGGTGTTATTCTTGATGAGTTAGATTCTAGGGTTTACATGAATAAGTATTATAAAGAAGATGTAATTAACTTCTTTTTACAATTTGACCCAATGAATATCTTTTCGTTTCGAGTCGTAATGGTAAGAATCTTTTCTATCATTTTATAAGACTGATAAAAGTATCTCACATTTAATATATATTTGTTGTTGAATATATACATATATATATAGTTCTATATAATGTTATTAGTACCCAAGATATTTACTTTTCAATTTATTGTCATAAAAAAATTTCTAGATAATTGCTTATGCAATATTAATATCATTAATGTATCTTTTTCTTTTTTTTGATTTCATTAGAAAATTCCAAACTATTTCGTTGAATGAGTCATCATTGGCTGCCTTCTAAATACTTTTTCTAAATCCAAATAATTTAATTTTTAAGGTAAAACCAAGGAAACTTGAAGATAGTTGGTATTTCTATCTTGGCTTTAATATGTTCACGAATTATTACCATATCAAGAAAGAAGAATATGATTTTCACTAAGATTGGATAGAATTTTCTATATGTCAGTGATGTGGATAAGATGAAAGACCCATTAGATATATTGATCGAAGAACCTAACATATAAGGATAAACAACAGATTCCCCCCAAATAAAAATCTAGTTTGATCTTACTTAGAATGAAAGAACCTCAACATATTGTCTATATAATCAGCTAAAAACCTTGGTATGTAAACCTTGACTCGTTGGCAATATAATCAGTCAAGAACTACGGTATGTTGAATGTCCAAGATCCTTCTCAATGATCTTGATAAGTTCTTGTTAAATTGAAAACTTCACAAAGAGAAAATTCAACATATAAAGCTTATGGATCAATTTTCGTATTAAACTAAAGGATTGATTTTACAAGTGATGAAATGATCTATTTATAGGCTGAAAAATGATTCTTGAGTAGTTACATTAATACCTATCACTTATGCAGTCATTATAAATTCTTTGTAACTTAAAACTATATTAAAACCAACTCACATGACCCTTTGACTAACTAAGAAATACATGAAGTCTTTTTGATAATTAAATCATAAAACTAAATGATTAATCCATGGGCTTAATGTAACCCAAAAATTTGATGGCCTATGATCTTCTAAGTATATCTTCAAGCCCAAATTAGCATTAGTACACATTAGTAAATGATCTCCGACCCAATAACATTCACCATTAGACCCTTCTGGACTGTTCATGCATATTTTCTTTACTTTCAGTAATAAAGATCATCAATGTCTCATTAAGCTTCGTAGCCCTTGCTCTAGTAATCAGAACTTTTTACACAATATAATGATCTCTGATAGGATGAAATGTAATAGATTTTGATGAGACAAAACGTGTAATAGACTAGATCTTTAGCTATCTGGATGAGTTTTATATGTAAGTATGCTAAGGCAAGGATGCTGGAAGGACTTGAAGATTCTGCCAAGCAGCCAGGAAGCCGAAGTCCCTGCTACCTGCATACTGTATCAAGCAACCAGCAAGCAAAGCTCGAAAAGGATACTACAAGGAACCTGGAGATAGTCAAGGCAGCTGACTGACTCAAAGAGGATACTACCAGATACATCAGAGTCAATGCAACCTAACTAGCCAGTAGAGTCACTCCAGTTCCAACGAATCAGAATCTGCCATATGTGAAAAAGCAGCAAGGACACAGTACAAGCAGTCTGCAGAGTGAAGTTGCGCAGACAAAGGACAAGCAGTTGCAGAACAGAATGAAGGCATTTCAGAACAGGTGTCAGAAGATTGGCAGAACCAATCAGGAAGAGACACCTCATCATGCAAAGGACTGCCTTCCCAACGGGCAGAAAACTACCTGATGCCTATATATAGAAGTCTGATTTACAAAGAAAAAAAAAGGATGAGAAAAGAACACAAGAAGGATATACAACGATCATATACAACCAAGAGAGAACTGAGAAGCAAATAGACGCACAAGCTTATACTCTCGAGTTAATCAGACTGAGCAGCAGCAAGCCAGCTACCTTTGTGATCTTCAGAAGTTCAAGGAGCTTGCTGCATTTGATTGTGTTTTAACCTTTCATTTTATTCTAAGTTTGATAGGAGTCTCTTAGGCAGGACTTGAAACTGCTAAGTTGTAATCTCTCTAAAGAAGAGAAAGGATCCTGTGTGGGTCGGTTAACCTGTGTGGAGATCCTGTGTGGGTCGATAGTTGGTCACCGTGCAGCTACCCAGTTTGTTTAGAGTTTAGTTTGTGTTAGCTGAGTCTTTGTAAATCAAACTAGCTTTAACAAAGTTCCTCCTTGTGAAGGAGTAGAGAGGACGTAGAGGGATTACTCCACCCTTGAACCTCTATAAGCTTGCTTGTGTCCTTTATAGCTTTCTATCCATCTCTCTGCATCTGAGCATACTGCATTAAAAGTGTGTTTCGAAAAACATAAGTATTTCCGCTGTGCATTACATTCTCTGACTAAGTCCTGAGGTCACTGCCTGAGCAGGAACCTATCGAGCAGTAAGCTTACTAGCTACCTTTTCATCAGGGACTTAACATTCTTTGGAGTAAAAGTTGAAAATTTGATAAGGTTAATTCACCCCCCCTCTTAACCTTATACCACTGGGACCAACAATCTCTTTTCTTTGCATGATTGTGCATGAATGAATTTCCATCGGTTAGAGTTTTCAATACTAGTGGATATCCCAAGGATATTGGAAATCCAACATTAAAAAGATGGTCCAATCAATTTCATAGTATGTATGAAATTAAAATGTAAAATTCTAATTTTATTTCATTATCAATAAGCTTATAATATTAAATCAACAATCTCTTTAACTGATAATTTTTATATTGTTGTAGGTGGTAGGGATACATATTTTATTTGCAATTTCATTTCGAAATGAATAGATGATATGGTTAGTAAATTTTAAAATTAATATTACATTAATGAAATGTTATTTAATAGATTTATTCCAAATGTGAATCATGCCCTTTGAATTTTTTTATCTTTTTTATAATATCTTCCTAAAGTAAATATTATACCATATAACAATGGATAAAAATGGTTTATGAAACTTGATAAAAGGGGTGAGAAATGTGAAAATTGGAAGTTCATTGAAGGGTAGACAATATTTCATAGAGAGAACAATCATATTAATGTTGATTGTTATTTATCTTTCTACTACAACGGTGGATATATTTTTATAACATCTAATGGTAAAGATGGTTGTTCGATGATGATGAAACAAACAAATAATATTGGTAAGAACATCCTAATATGAAATTTAAATTTTAGTGTTCGATCTATTATGAATCATGATTCTGATTGTCATTTTCAATACAAATGTTGCTTCTGAAGATCAACTATTAATATATTTGAAAAAATTTAAAGAGAAAACAAAATCCAGTAGTCAGTTTCTCTTGAACTGTAGAGAATGGTATGTAAGAATATGTTATTTTCCATACTTTACATATAACTATTGGAAACATTTAGTTTAAAGATGTGGTTTGAATAATTTGGTCAGCCTATTCCAACTGATTTTGGAAGAAACATTTGAAGGAAAAGACTAAATTTCAAATATTGTGATATTATTTATTGATGAGAAGAGTTGATATGTTGGACTAAAATATGAAGGATGGATTCAAGGATTTTGCTCATTATAATTCACTAAAAAGTGGAATATCATGTACATGTGAATTGGTAAGAAGCAGAGATATAGTATTTAAGGTTACAATAATATAGATGATTTTTTAGTGTTAGTTGAGTATTTATGGATGATTTATTTTTTAATGTTTAGTGTAGTATTTACGGATGATTTATTTTTCAGTGTTAGTTGAGTATTTATAGATGATTTATTCAATGTTAATTGGATGTTGTTTGGTAGGATATCAATGTTTAGATTTTGGTGAGACAAACCAAATTTTTAATAGGAAATTAAAGTACCCCATTTTTCACAATGTTTAAGTGAAGTACAGACTAATATTTACTCTATAAGTTTATGAAGTTGAAGAATGGAGGATTTCGAAAAAGGCTTATATGCAGCATACAAAGAAAACTCTGGAAGAAAAGCTTAAAAAAGAAGTTGTAAAAATAACATACAATACAGTTGTAATTAAGAGTTATATATAACATTGTTGTAAGTTAAGGATACAACATGAAGATGAAGGATATAGAAAAGCACTCAAGACTGTTATATGTTTTTGGGAAACATTGAATACAACAATAGAGTCAATCCAAGCTGCAATATGAGGAAGATTAAATGCAGTAAGAGGAAAACATCCTCAATCGATTGAAATGAAATTGGTAGAGACAAACTGAAGTTACAGGCTCAAACCCAATCAGAAGAAGACACATGGCCTGATAGAGAGCAAAAAGTTATGAGTCACAACCACCGCATTTAATGATCTACAAAGCTATGTTAAGATGTATTTAATTCAAGCCATACCTTCGGTCAGGACAACAAGTTCAAATAAAGAATACCTTCTTCAACGGGCATTTTTCTACTAAGTATAAATAGAGGAAGAGTACCACTGAAACAACTACTGAAACATTTGCTGTCAAAGACTAAGCAAAAATCAAAGCTATACTCTCAAGCCTTTGAAATAGTTTTAGTCACTCGAGCTCATGAAGTAATCAAGCTCAAAGATACTGAAGATTACTTCACCGCATCAGTTGAAGAAAGAAAACATATACTTTTACCTATTTGCTGTGTGATAGGTTATTTTAAGGTGTCATCAGTTTATAAGATTATATCTTTGCTGATTGTTTATAGTTGTATAGGAGAAATGCAATTACCTTATGTGGCTGTTTAGAAATCTTTTTGGGTTTACCTTTAGAACTTCTATCAACTGTGTGAGGGCTGAGTTCTACTAGGTGATAACTTGTTAGATTGACAGATTGTTAGGCTGTAACCTGTAAATCAATCTTACTTAACAAATTCCTGCTCGGGGAAGCTGTACAGTGGATATAGAAGGATTACACCACCTTTGAACCACTATAAGACCTTAAGTGTTTAATCGCTTTATATATGTTATATGTTGCATCTTTAATTAGGTTATCATACAACATAAAAGGTTTTATAAGAAAACATATTTAAGAAAACAAATCATATGTCTAAGTATTTTCCGCTGCAAGAACTTTTAGATACAGCAGATAGTACTACTTCATAGTGTTGTAAGCTAGTCTATTTGTTATACTGCAAGTTCACGTAACTTATAGTGTAGCCTATTTGAAAGTTTTTTTAAAATTGACAAAGGTTCATTCACCCCCTTTTGAACCTCCGAGACCACTTGGGACCAATAAGTGGTATTAAAGCAAATTTGGTTAAGTACCAACTTATCTGATCACCTACCCAGATCCATCCTTACGCTTGTTGCCTTCTCTGTGTTTTTCTTAAAACCTCATCTTTAGCATATCATGGATACTTCTAATCATAAACTTCCGATGTTTTCCATAGAAGAATATGATGACTAGAAGATTAGAATGCTATGAATGATGAAATGTGGACAGTAATCACTAAAGGTCCAATCATTCCTACAAGAGTATACCCTATGCTTGGAAGAGAGATGGAGAAAAGAGTACCTCCACCACCCAATTTCCTGGTCAAGCCAAGACAGGAATAGAATAATGAGGATATGAATAGAATAATGCCCTATTCATTACTTTGGACAAAGAAACTTTTAGCAAAGTCAAAACTTACAGAACATCCAAAGAAATATGGGAAAATGTGGAGCAAATCTGTGAAGGAATAGAATTGACAAAGGACAACAAAACATCCAATGCTACCCAATTGTTCGAGCTCTTTAAGATGAAGACTAAGATAACACTGGAACAGTTGGACTTAAGGTTCACATAAATAGTGAAGGAACTAGAAGCTCTCGAAAAGCACTACACTCAAAAAGAGAAGAACGTGAAAGTGCTTAGAGCTCTACCAGTAGAGTGGTATAACAAGACCACTACCATGAGAGTGTCAATGGACTTGAAATCTATGAGCACCTTTGACTTGTTCTCTGACCTCAAAGCCTTCGAATACGACATCAACCGAAGAAAGAAGAGACTGAAGAATCAAGCTCAAAAGTTACTACACTAATAACAAGAGACTTCAAAGATACAATAACCACTAGTTGCAATAAACAAACAGAGCTATCAACTGAGGATGCGGAAGAAGACGTGATCTTACTTCTGAAAAAATTCAAAAAGTTCATGAAGAACAACAAAAGAAGTGACTTCAAAAGAAACCAATCAATACCACATGTATCATTGTCTCCCCAAACAAATACAGTTACTTCTGATCTGTGCTATAATTGTAGGAAACCTGGACACTATGCAAGAAACTTCCGTACCCCAAAGTGAATAAATATTCTGAAGGAGAAAGAGATTAGAGGAAAGAAAGTAGGAGAAATGACAGACAAAAACTCAGAACACTCCTTGGAGAAATGGAGAAAAGCCAAGGATACAACAGTACCCAAGGAAGTATTGAAAGAAAAAAAATCTTCTGATAGTGACAGTGACACCTCAACTTCAGATAAAGAGGCACTAATTTACCTAATGGAAAAAGATTGTGAAGACAATGGAGATGATAAGGTACTATTGTCTTGTTGCAGCAATGAAATATGATATATTGATAGTGGTTGCTTAAGACTCATAACCGATAATAATGAAGCATTGAAGGACTTCCTACCGTGCAAGAGACCCAAAGTTATCTTTGAAGATAACTCCAAAGGGAGCACAAGAGGCACTGGAAGCATTATCAAAGGAAATATCCACATAAAAGAAGTATCCTATATGAAAGGGCTCAAATACAACCTTTTGAGCATAAGTCAATTTTGTGACAAAGGATATTCTGTGGAATTCAACCTCAACAAATGTCTAATTAAGGATAACAAATCCAATGAAGTTAAGCTTACAGGAACGCAAATAGAAAACATCTACATTGTAGACTGGAATTCCTCTCTATAGCCAACATGTTTTATTGTTAAGAGTCCACCAGAGTTAAGTTGGTTATGGCACAAAAATCGAAGTCATTTGAACTTTAAGACTATCAACATGCTGGCAAGAAAAGGTTTGGTAAGAGGATTGCCAGACCTAGCCTTCAAGAGAGAGAATATTTGTGGAGCATGTCAAAAAGGCAAACAAATGGGAAGCTCATTCAAAGATAAGTTATATAAGTTTTCTCACAGGATACTAGATCTTTGCACGTTGATCTCTTTGGACCAGTTGAACCAGTAAGCATCAGTGGAAAGAAATATTCATTAGTAGTAGTGGATGACTACTCAAGATTCACTTGGATAATCTTTCCAGCTAAGAAATCAAAAACTCAAAACAAGCTACTTGATCTCATAAAGAAGATACAAAATGAGAAAAGTTTGAGCATTGTAAAGATAAGATCTAATAGAGAAACTAAGTTCACCTACAAGTTCATAGAAAAGTTCTATACTGACAATGGAATTTCTCATGAATATTCTATTGCAAGAATACCTCAATAGAATGGTATTGCTGAAAGAAAGAACAAAAATCTCAAAGAAGCAGCAAGGACAATGATTGCAGAAGGTGAAATACCTAAGAGATTTTGGGCAGAAGCTACAAATACAACATGATACACTCAAAATGGATGTCTGATCAACAAGGATCTTGACAAAATTCCATATAAAATTTGGTATGGATACACACCATATTTCCTATCTACACATCTTTGGATGCAGATGTTATATATTCAACAATGGAAAAGAGCATTTAAAAACAATTGTGTTGGAGAACTAGCATGGATCTATTCGGGTGTAATTTAAATCAGAAATATCATAAATCTAATCATATGATTTAAAATAAATTAAATCAGATAAATCATGCTTTAAAAAATTGTAAATCATACATAGCCCTAAATATGTGTAACTAAGGGATATGTATTTACCTCTTGATCGGAGAGACACTATTGAGAAGATTAATAGCTTCCATCCAAACACCTTCTTGAGTATTCTCCAAGTCCAAGTTCATTGATTCAGAGGGAAATCGGAGGAACTCTTTAGCTATTTTAGGAAGAATTAATTTCTCACTTTTTGTTGGTCTTCTATAAAAAACAGCACTCACGTATATCTCATGGGGCTGAAAAATTAGTCCCTATTTATACACAATGTCGCCAAAAAATACAAGTTTGGAGAAGAAGAAATATATCCTAAAGATTTGATCTCAATTATATCGTCAAGATTTGATCTTAAATATATCTCAAGATTTGAGATTCAAATATATCTCACCATTAGATCTGAAATATATCTTTCAAGATTTGATGTCAATTATATTCTCAAGATTTTATCTCAAATATATACTTAATCCATGTATGGAAATCTTGATCTCCACATGTTTTGCAACAATAATTAATTCTTATTTTTTAACCACCTTAGTTAAATGGACATTTATTGGGCTACTAAGTGGGCCTTTAAGAGAATTAGAAATGGACCTCCCAATGGGCCTAAAAACAAATATTGAGCCACAATATTATTCTAGCCCATTAATATTAATTCACTCCACTATAGAATTAATATTGCATTATCCATCCTAACCTATATTATGAAAAATGACTCCCGATAATTATTTTCCGTGTTTAAAATCTAATATCCATTAATTAGTTTAAGCTATTGAATGCTTTAATTAATTAATATCTTTTATTCTTTGGGAAAATATAGCTCTGCATTATTATCATATCGAAAATTAATCCATCGATCAAATTTGATATGATAATTTTTTTTGTAACACCCCCTCTTTTTAAGGTAGTTACTTTTACTAAATCAGCATAACTTTCTAAACTTATAAAAATTCTCGTAAGATTTTTTTATTAAAGCAACGAAATTAAACTTTGTAAGAAACATGCCAGAGTTTTAAAACGGTTTAAAGCATCTGAAAAGGAATTAAATCATTTGAGAAAAGTTCTCCTCAAGGAAATCAGAAATAAAGTCTTCTTAGTATGAATACTAAAATAACATTTCTTTAACTAATTCCGAGGCCGTCACCACGAATCACGATTCAGCGCTGCTACCCCTTGCATCACATCTTACCTTTACCTTTATCTGCAGTATGAGGTAAATACTATAAGCAAGAGCTTAGCAAGTACATCATCTAATCTCACAAAACCTTTTTTTTTTCTTTGTAACTGTTGAAAAAAGCAAGTCATCAGCTAATAAAACCTTATATATACTTATATTGGAAAATAATATACTGTGGGCCCGGACATGGTACCAATACGCGCAACTTCGTAGAACCCGGGGTAGCTAGCCACCGAAATTCCAACGGAGCAACTAAATACTGATAGGGCGGTCTAGGAGCCCTTAACTCTTTTTCTAGTGGGCGGTCTGGGAGCCCGGTACCAGTCTCTGAAAATATATAAAACTATATATATATATACTTTCTCAAAAATTATATGTTTCTCACTTTACATCACTTAACAAAACATCATTTTATATCCATACAGAAGCATAAATAAAACTCACAAAATACGTAATTCAGTAAATTATATATATTAAAGCATATTCACAGATAACAAAATAAGCATTCACATAAATTTTGCAACATTAAACAGATAAAACAAAACTACTCATACTGCAGGTGAGAGATGTATTTACCTGAAGTTCTCAAAACTTCCGTATCTCACAATCCTCACAAACCTCTAAGCTTTCTCAACCCAAATCTAAAACATAATTAATTGATAACTTAGAATCTATCAATATAATATGTTAAGGAAGATAATAACGTATCCTAATATTTCTTTGTATATATCTTTATATTTTAGGTACTTATTTGGTTTTCTTCTTTTGTCGATATATTTCTTTGTATATATCTTTATATTTTAGGTACTTATTTGGTTTTCTTCTTTTGTCGACGTATCGACAGTTATTTATTTAGTGGAATGGAATGCAGTCCTCAATTGAGGCATTATCTCCTTCTCACATAATACACACTAAAACTATAATGTTTTAATATTGAGATTCCTAAATCAAATCATTAATCACAGAAAGGTTTTTATCTTGTTAATTCACTATTAATTCCTTAATAATACACACTAAAACTATAATGTTTTAATATTGAGATTCCTAAATCAATTCATTAATCACAGAAAGGTTTTTATCTTGTTAATTCACTATTAATTCCTTAATATTTCCACTTCTTTAAAAAAATTCTAATTTTAATTCGTATAACACCTGCGACAGAAATCAAATGGAAATTTCTATAACTAATTAATTAATCCATTTAATTATAAAACATCAATATTATTATACATACTGACGTCAAATCCTTAATTAAACTAAGTAAATTAGACAACATATTTTCGTCTCATATTAATTACTATGTAATGAGCTGAACACTACAGAAAACAAATAAAGGGAATTAACAATGCAAAACATCTATCCTTGTTATCATTGGAGTATTTAATCATTTATTTAATTAATGTCATGCATTAACAGAAGGTGTTTGAATTCTGCAAATCAATAACTAATGAATAAATAATAATTAAACATGTATGACTACTATCTTAAGACTGATACTGCTACCTATTATTATTATTATAATAATTTTGATACATGTAGTTTAATTGTACGCAGTATGATTACTCATAAATAATATATTATATATCAAATATCGTCAAGGGGAATAATTACAAACTAACTTAACCAAATCAATAGAAAACTCTTTGAACTTTTTCTAAATCATACATGGATTGGTCAATTTAGATGATTTTCTATTATTCATGTGATCAGAAACACTATAAAATGATTTTTCCACTCAATGATAACAATTCAATTGATTTTTTTTTTGATCAATTTCACAAATCGTACATTAGGTGAAATAACTAAACAAAACAATTATTCCATAAAATTATGGATGTAAAAAGAATCCAAGCTATATATATAATGGATACCTTGACAGAATGTATACTCTGGTTATTCACCGACGGACGCTTTCGTTTTCTCTTTCTTCTACTTTCTCCAAAAATTTTATATTTCTAGTTCTTTGATTCACGTATTTATTTCTAGTTTTTAACGCCTACTTTTACATCTAGGGTTTTAAATTCTCATTTCTTTTAGGAGTTTTAACAAAATAGAGAATCCCTAAAATATCTCAACTAATTTACTTATATATCTACTTCCATATCTCCATGTTATCACTTTAAAAATTCTAAATATTTATTGCTAACCCACTAAATCTTACATCAATTGATTTATGCATATAGTAACTACTATGATTGATATCTAATTAAATATAATTACAAATAATTATGAACCATAAAACTTGTCGATATTAAATATTTATATATCAATGTTTAACTTATCTAGACTTGTCGATATTATCGACATCAATTGAAATCCCAATCACATCAGACGTAATATTTCAAATAACACCTAATTAATTTCTCTATAAGATACTATTAAATCATGATAATTAATAAAAATTTATTATTCATAAAAATAGATATAATTAGAAATTTGGGATATTACAGTTTTGAGTCCACCAAAGGGACATTATCAACTTGACATATCAAGACACAATTTTCTGTATTAATTTAGCAATTTGTCATATAATTAATAATATTGCCCGAAATACAAAGTATTGAATCTCATTGATTCTTTACCCATAATAAATTAAAGCAATATCAATTAATTATATACAATCTCAATTAAGTGATAGAAATTAAAAAATCAATAACCACTGAGATCTAATTCTTCTTGCCAAGTCAGTTGAGAAGAATTATCTCATTGTAGGTCCTATTCAGTATATCAAATGCACTAGTGTAATCTATTAGTTAAGACAAACTAATCCGAGCCTTACACTTCAACTTCTACTAATGGATTGTTCAATTCCATTTAAGTTATGAATTTTACTATACTTATTACAAGGAATTGACAATATGATCTTCTGTGATTTTCTACACACCACATTCTCTACAATGTAAAGTATATTGAACATTTATGTATTTAAATAAATAACATTCATAATATTTGATGCAAACAGTGATAAAAGATTTATTCTCATAAAATGCAAGAATCACTTTATATACAAAGTAACACTAAAAGCATACTTTTTAGTATATTCCTAACATGAACCTCTATACGATTTCAAATCTTTAAATTTGTTACACTATAATAGCTTACATCGCAAGATGCAATTTACCTTACAACACTATTGATAGCGTTTTATGTTGTAACTTAGAATTCTTGCAGTGGAATTAGTACTTTAAATGATAAGGTTTGTTTGAAAAATCTTTTGAAATATAAGCTTTAAGATAAAATTTTATTTAGTATGATATATAGATGCAACGATCTGACATATTTAAAAATCTTTTCTTATAATATCTTTTATAAAACCTTTTATATGCTTAACGATAGCAAGCATAGATGCAGCACGTGATCAGATATAAAATAATAAAACACATATGGTCTTATAGTGGTTTGAAGGTGGTGTAATCCTTCTACGTCCACTCTAGTGCTTCTTCGAGCAGGAACTTTGTAAAATAAGTTTGATTTACAGGGTATAACTTAACAAATTATCAACCTAATAAGTTAACACCTACAGGAACTCAGTTTACACACATTTGTTGTAAGTTCTTAAGACAGACCCACTTAGGATCTCTAACACTCACATAGAGTAATTGATTATTCATTAGATGAATCTTATAGGCAGGGAAGTGATGTTAATTCAGAGTCTTCATGCCCCTCTTGGATGTTAGAGAATTTAGAAAGGCCACAAAATGATGATATATTTGTAAATAGGTCTCCTAATCATCCTAGAACTGTGATGAGACAATGTAGACAGATCTTGAGGGAAAAAAAAATGATGGTTGAAGAATTAACACAAGAACAAGCTGATTTGGGAAGAGGTAGGGAATGGTGGTATAGTGACATAGAGTTGGAGGGTAATCCATTAGGGGGTGGAAATGATGAGTGGGTAGAAGGGGCTCATATGAGGGCAAACACAGAAGATCATGTTATTAGTTCCTTATAAATTATAAATAGTGGCTTACAACCAAGATGAATTTGAACAAACCATTGGAATGGTTGTAGTGTAATTTGATATTAGTCTATCTTGACTATAAAATTACACTAGTACACTTTGTGTGTATTAAGCAGGACCAATTGAGGTTGTTCGATTTATACTGACTATATAAATAGAACAAAACCTCTGTTATTATGGATGTGCGTCCTCTTAATCATTATATGATATCGGGCGCGTATACTCAATATATGTTTCTTTAATTTACCAATGGGTGAGATTTATTTATTAAATCAATAAGCTCGGTAAATTGGGATACAATGGTTTATATGGTGTGCTGTTGATTATAGAATGAAATCGTATCCTAATTATTTAGGATGATGATGTCTCATTGAGGAGCTCATAAGGATTATCATGTAAACCCTGTAGATGGATTTATTCCGGCATGATAATAAAGTTGAGTGGTACTACTCTTGAAATTAAATGTGAATTAATTGAATTGTCAGTAATTCATTTACTTAACGGACATTCGATATCTTAAACAAGGGGAAATAAACGCGTACATAATAAATAAGAGCCCATATTTAATATGGATTTTGGATGGTAGTTCAATAATATCTCTTTAGTGGATCGAGTTATTATTGATGGGATTAAGAAGTATGTTCAGGCCGAACTAGGACTCCTAATCCTATCAGGAGACCGAATCCTAATCCTCTTCAAGGTCCCTGTTGTAGCCTATAAATAAGCCTTAATTCAGCCGCTTCTAAACACATGAAATTATGAGATACGATTTAGTAGAAGGCGGTTGGAAATCTTGAAAGCTTGTTGCTCATACAACGTTCGAGAAAAGGTGAGAAATACAGCAGGAGACTAAGAGGTCGAGACTTCATCGATTGCTCTGTCTACAGTTCTAACCTTAGAACTAATTCTTTTTTTGCTGCAAAAGATATGACTCATTTTTCGCTGTGTATTGTCATATTTTGCATGGATCCCGAATCGGAATTGTATAGGATCGGCGATCCCTCGGTTCCAACACCTAAGCAAGAATTTCGTTAAGTAGGATTGATTTATAGGTTACAGGCTAACAATCTATCAACCTAACAAGTTATCACCTACTAGAACTCAGCTTACACACAACTGGTGCAAGTTCTAAAGGCAAACCCACAAAGAGTTTCTAAATTCCCACAAAGGGTAATTGTCTTTCTCCTAGACAATTATAAAGAATCAGTAAGGATGAAATCCTGTCACCTGATGCACCCTAAAGCAACCTAACACACAACAAATAGGTAAAAGTATATATGTGTTGTTTCTTCAACTGGTGCGGTAAAGTGATCTTTTTTATCTTCGAAATCTAAAGTTGAGCTTGATCACTTAACCAGGTTGAGTGACTGAAACTTGTTTGAATGCTTGAGAGTATAACTTTGATATTACTTTGATCTTTCTGGGTAAATGTTTCAGTAACCAGTCTTAGTGCTACTCGTCCTCTATTTTTACTTGTAGGAAGATACCCGTTGAAGAAAATATCTCTCATTTGAAATTAAGGTTCTAATTAAAGACATGGCTTGCATTTAATGCATCTTAACATATCTTCTCAGCTCATTTAAAGCGGTGGTTGCGGCTCGTAACTTTTTACAACCTGTCAGGCCACGTGCCATCCTTATATTCTTTTGTACCTGTAACTTTGGATTGTTTCAATCAGCTCTATTTTGATTTGCTTCGGTTAACGTTCCTCGTACTCCATTTATTTGTTCTCATATTTGTAGATTGGATTGACTCTGTTGCTGTATGGAATGCCTTGTTGGAGATATGGCTGGTCTTGATGTCGTATTGTATCCTGGATCCTCGTTGCTATAACTTAAACTTGCAGTACCGCTGTAACCTCTTCTTGGTTGCAGCTACTCTATTTGTTTTTCTTATAGCTACATTTCTGCAGGTTTTTCTTGCAGCTTTCTTCATTTCTGCTTTGTTCGATGCAACCAATCCTTTCTTGAGATCCTCCATTCTTCAACATCTTAACTTACAGACTCAATACTAGTCTATTTTTCACTTAAACATTGTGAATAATGAGGTACTTTAAATTCCCATTTCAAGGTTGTTTAGTTTCATCAAAATCTAACAATAAACATTGATATCCTATCAATTTCCTCATTTTTGATGATGGTAAAACTTTTACGTTATATCGTTTATGATAGGAGTTTTACTTTGCACACACACACACACATATATATATATATCAAATCATTACAGATATGCTCCAGACATAAAATAAACTTGGATTCATCAGAGATGTATCACTACTGAAATTCACCTCAATCTATTATAAAGTAAATCATGCAAGAGTTCTTAAGTTATGAACTAAAATGGAAGAAAAAAAAAATTCTTAATTAAGGAAAGAAATTTTACAAGATACATTAGCAGAAAGATTACCATACATTGATTATGTTAAGATGATCTTCTTGTTTTGACTATTTCTAAAATAGGGACCTTCTTGTGTACAATTCTTCAGGTCTTTTTTCAAAAGTTCTTCTTTCTTCTCCTTCTCTTTCTTTTGATCCCTTCCACCTGTCTAGAATTGACTCTAGATAGATTCTTCCATTTTCCTCTTTATCTTTGGAATCTGATCCAAAAGTCTTCACTATACGGCACTATCCTGTCTTGCTTTACTAGGTTCAAAAGCCAATCCTGGATCTCCAATTCTCCATCCCTAGCAAGCTCTTCATATCTTTTCAGTGCAGATTGACAAGATTGGAATCTTTTGAATTTACCTTCTCTGTAGAGGTATTTGAAATATTTGAGGTAGTCGGATCTTTTATAAAGTATGATTTGCTTAAAGGATGGATTCCTGTTAGTAGGCGGTCTCACAGCTTTAAAGAATTGCTACTTCAACAGATATGTTATTAGTGTCTAAACGTGGAATGTCTTGAGGAGGGTATTGGGGTAGAGCTCTATCAACATTCTTCGTCAGCTCTGTTCTGCTTTCTCCAACTACCTCACACCTCTACATCCAGGCTTCTTCTTCTTCTCTTTTAGCTCTGGCTTCCTCAGCTCTTTGAGTAGCCATCTTTTGATTATAATGTCTTTCTTCTTCGGCTCTACTCATTTTCTTTTTAGATTGAGTTTGCTGTTGGTCTCCTCCCCTACTTGTACTGTGTGAAGTTAGGGCTGCTGTTGTATCTTTTATTGCAGCAATATTGGATGCAGCACTGCCAGCAGTCTTTGATAGGGGTGGTTCGGTACGGTATACCGAAAAAAATATTTCATACCGTATACCGTACCGAAAATTTTGGTATGCCAAAAAGCATACCGATACCGTACCGAAATTTTCGGTATACCAAAATTTGGTATACCGAATTTTCGGTATATATTGATAGCCTATACCGTTTGATACCGAATTACCGAATTTTTCGGTATACCGAAATTTACCGTTATACCATACCGAAAATACCGAAATTTACCGAAAATACCGAAATTTATCTATGTATATAATAATAATAATAATAATATATATATATATATATTATTAATATTAATATATTTCGGTATATACCGAAATACCGAAATACCGAAAATTTCTAAATTTCCATACCGATACCGTATCGAAAATATCGGTATGATATCATACCGTACCGAAAATTTCGGTATACCGAAATTTTCGACATTTTCGGTATTTTTCGACACGGTATGCGCGGTATACCGAAATTTTCGGTATTTTGCCCAGCCCTAGTCTTTGATGCAACTGCTCCAGCACCACATTCACCTTCATCATCTCTTCTTCTTTTTGGGGTAGGGACTTCAATAGTGGGAGTTGATCTTTTTCTCCTCTTACTACTCAAAGGAAGGTCATCAATATCTTCTTCTTCTTCATGCTCCTCTCTTCTGTATCTTTCTATTATTTCTTTCCCCTTTTTGGCATCATAAAAAACAACCGGGGATTGAGCAGGAGTTGATCTAACCACAGCAGATCTGGGTCTTCTTGCAGTAGGTACAGGGACAGGTCTGGCTGGCAGCTTATCAAATCCTTCTTTCTCTTCATCGGCCTCCTCAGTAACTAAGTCTGTTGTATCTTTCTTAGATTCTGATAAACATGCAGCAGATGCAGTTTCAACCTCCTCCTAAGGTGTCTCTTACTACACTATAGTTACTTCAGCCACTTCTTCTATTTCTTCATCCTTTAAGGGTACTGTCTCAACATCCCCTCCTTCAAAGGTCTTCAAATCCTTAGTGAGTACTGTCTCAACAGCCACCTCACCTAAGGTCTTCAGAGAGGACACCGTCTCAACGGCCAGTCCTATATCAGCTTCAATATCCTCAATGGCCACCTCTTGCAGCAAAGATAGGTTTCTTGTAGAGCTAATAGTTTGAGATACTGTAAATTTAATGTCTGTAAGAATCTCAGCTTCAATCCTTAGCCTTATTTCATCTGATTCTTCAAGGATTTCAGCTTTTTGTACTGCTACTTCAGGCAATACAAGGAGTCCTGTCACAGCAACATCCTCCATGGTTGCATCGTCGGCCAGCTCTTCATATAAAAGTTTTGTTAGAACGTTATTAATTATGACTAATGGTTATCCCTCAGGTGAAGCCGCAGTAACTTCGTGAAAGATATGAATTGGGGAATTGCCATAATTCAGAAGTTGAGTCTCTTTCTCTAATAGTTTTAGAGAAACTATGGATGAGAGACTTACTTGATCATAAGCAGGGGAGTTTGGGTTTTGACCAAAACATCCCTCACCTTGCTGCCTCCTTGGAGTATGCTGCATGCATCCTTCTTTCTCTCACACTAGCTTGCAGTGCTAGTTGCAGCATTACTTCTTCTGCTTGTTCTACTCCAAGGTTGCTGATCTGTTTCTCTACAAACCCTACATCATCACCCCTTTTTACAGTCTCAGCAGCGAGGACTAAGGCGATCTGTAAATATTTCTTTGCAGCTCGGCTGACTTCATGTCCTCAGTCGCCTTCTCATTTTCCTTGTCCAAAGTTCTCTAAGTAGAGGTTCCTTAGATTTTTTCAGATGCACAAACTCTGTTAACTCAGGTTACAGGAGATGGAGAATATCATCTGTTTGAGCCTACTCTAGGACTAATCTTTCTATAGAGAGAAAGTCACTCCATCTTAGCAGGACTTCCTTCTTCGACAATTTCATCTTTCTCCAGAGATTGTACTTCTCTTTCATGTCACCATCAGAAGCTTCAGGAGAGGGATCGACCAGACTTTTTACAGCAATACATGAACCCTTATTTTCTGTTTGTTCCGGCTGCTTATCTAACTCGATTTTCTTAGGGGTTTGGGAAATAGGGGTTGCTGCAATGTAACTACCCTTCTTGCAACGCCAGCTGCAACAATCTTCTTCTTCCTGTGTAGGCTGAGAAGCTTTCTTGTTCTCTTACGTGCCAAGGGTGGATCATTATCAGAGAATGACGATGACTCTGATTCTCCTCTCCTCGAAGCCCTTTCGATGACTGGAATTTCACTGTCATCAGAATCAGATTCAGCAGGCTGGGTTTCTTGCCTCCTTTCTTCCTCTTATAGTCTCCTCTCAGCCTCTGATTCACTGTTAATAACTATTGCAGAGTCACTTACAGTTGGCATGTTAGTGTTTTCCTGAGAATCTTTTATGGTCAAATGTTTTGCATTTTATATATTTGTTATATATGTTATTGCAATTGTCCAATTAATTTATATTGTAGATAACATAGTGTGTGGTGCCACACAGAAGATCATGTTATCAGTTCCTTATAGATTATAAATGGTAGCTCACAACCGAGATAATTTTGAACAAATTATCGGAATGGTTGTAGTGTAATTTGGTATTAATCTATCTTGATTATAAACTTACACTAGTACATTTTGTATGTATTGAGCAGGACCAATTGAGGTTATTTTATTTATACTGATTACGTAAATAAAACAAGACCTCTGTTATTATGGATGTGCGTCCTCTTAATCATTGTATGATAATTGGCATGTATACTGGATATATGTTTCTTTAATTTAACAATGGGTGAGATTTATTTAATAAATCAATAAGCTCGGTAAATTGGGATACAATGTTGTTTATATGGTGTGTTGTTGATTATATAATGAAACCGTGTCCTAATTATTTAGGATGATGATGTCCCCTTGAGGAGCTCATAAGGATTATCATGTAAATCCTGTAGGTGGATTTATTCCGGCATGATAATAAAGTTGAGTGGTACTACTCTTGGAATTAAATGTTAATTAATTGAATTGTCAGTAATTCATTTAATTAATGGACATTCGATATCTTAAACGCGGGGAGATAAACGCGCACATAATAAATAGGAGCCCATCTTTGAAATGGATAAGGAACGGTAGTTCAATAATATCTTTTTAGTGGATTGAGATATTATTGATAGGCTTAAGAAATATATTCAGATTGAATTTAGGACTCCTAAGCCTATTAGGGGACCGATTCCTAATCCTCCACAAGGTCCTTGTTGTAGCCTATAAATAAGTCTCAAGTCAGCCGTTTCTAGACACACGAAATCTGAGATACGATTTAGTAGAAGGCTGCTAAAAGTCTCGATAGTTCGTTGCCCACACAACGTTCGAGAAAAAAACGAGAAATACAGCAGAAGATCGTGAGGTCCAGGTTCCATCGAATCCTCGATCTACAGTTCTGACCTTAGAACTAATATCGGTGCAAAAGGTATGATTCGTTTATCTGCTGCGCGGTAATCATATTTGCATGGACCCCGATTCGGATAATCGTATAGGGTCGGCGATCCGGCGGTTCCTACAGAACGGAAGTTAGTGCCAAGAATGCAGTTGTTGTATCCTTGGTTTTCTTTCTTGCATCAGTAGCAATTGCACCAGCTGCTACCTTCTTCATGATCTTCCCCTTTTTCTTCTCACCAAGAAATTTACCAATGGGAATAGGGGTGGGAGCAATAAGTTGTACGCCAAGCTTACAGAGAAGGGAGCAAATGGTGATCCCATAGCTTCTGCGTACTGTATATTTCTCAGTTTGCTCCTAGAGTCGCTTGAGGATGAACCACACCCAGTTCACATTTTCTCCTTTCATGATGGCCGATATGAGCCTGAAGCGTTGTATTTATCATAACTTCTGGTTTTACCTTCAATGGAGTATGCACAAATATCATGAAAAAGCTCAAACTCGGGTTTGAATAACTTCTTCGGGGTACTTTTATTAACTTCAGCCCCAACCTCTCTCTGCTTGAAGAGGTCCTACATCTCCTCAGAGATATCATCACCGTATGCAAATAGTTAATTTGGAGATAATCCCTCGGTGGAAATGTTGAATGCGAAGGCGCTGTCCCTCATTGAGAGCTCATTTTCTTCTTCTTCATCCATCCTGAAGAGAATGGTGAATATTCTTTCTTCCGATCTACGGGCATGATCATAGAATCTCTAAGAGGATTCGATGGAGAATCCAGTATAAATAGTGGTTAGAAGGCCTAAACTTTTGGTCTTTTCCAATCACTCAAAGATTAGCGCAAAGGTGGACTGATTGTATAAGTCCGAGGTATATATGTGTTCTTGATTGATGAGGTGCCCTTCAAGAACGATGGTCTGTCTTCTTGCCATTGTAGGTTTTTCTAAGAAGTGGATTAATAAACTGAAAGGCTTGGAGATTTCGAAAAATTGGAACTGCTTGGTACTTGAAAGTTTTCTAAAGATATGATCATTATGGGATACCAAGAGTTGTCTTAATTCAATTGTAGTAAAACCAATGGTTGAGATTGATTTTGAGGAAGCGATCCAATTGTGGATGTAAAAAGACGGAGGGGTCTTTTTGTAAATATCCTAAATAGGGCAGATATGACCCTTGAAGGCGTCTCTTCGGTTTCTAATATAAAAATAGTTTAACATTTAATTCTAAGAGTTATTGCATGTTTTGCTACCTAAGTTATTGTATTTTAAGGTTGCAGTTTCTGTACGAGGTTGAAGAGTAATAGATACTCTTTGACATAAATATTGTAATCTCTTGTTGCTTTCTTTACTTATTATTCCGCTGTAAGATTCATAAATACAACACTGCATGTAAACACAACTTACGGTAAGAAATTTACTACTTTTAGCCAAATTCCAGGGATTCTCCCTATGCGTTGTACCTATTCTTCCATTCATAACTTCGGAATTCCCAGCTCATTCCTTAGCATGGAAAATCGAAATTCACATAATGGCTTGGTGAATATGTCGGCTAGTTGAAGATCTATATGAACTTTTTCTTGAACTATATCTTTCTTTTCAACTTGATCTTTTATGAAGTGATGTCTGATGTCAATGTGCTTTGTTCTTGAGTGAAATACAGGATTATGTGTGATAGCAATGACACTTGTATTATCACGGAGAATGGGGATTTCTTTTTCCTCAATCCCATAGTCTCTTAGTTGCTATTGTATCTAGAGGATTTGTTCACAACAACTTCCCGTGGCAACATATTCTACTTCCACTGTAGATGTTGCTATTGATGTTTACTTTCTGCAAAATCATGATACAAGTCGATTTCTAAGAAATTGGCAAGTTCCACTTGTACTTTTTCTGTCTATCTTACAACCAACATAGCCAGAGTCTAAATAGCGTTTGAGATTGAAGCCAGCTTCCTTTGGATACTAGAGGCCGACTTTTTGGGTTTCTTTAAGATATTTAATGATCATTTTTACTACTGTTAGATGAGATTTCTTTGATGCAGTTTGAAATCTTGTACATACTCCTACTACAAACATGATGTCTGGTTTGCTTGTTTTAAGATACAGTAGAGAACCTATTAGACATCTGTATCTTATAATTTCCACATCTTTTCCATCCTCATCTTTGTCAAGGCTTGTGGATATTGCTATGAGGATAGATGTAGCAAATCCATTTTCCATACCAAATTTCTTTGTAAGCTCCTTTGTATACTTGACTTCACTGATAAAGATACCTGCATTTAGATGTTTTACTTGCAGACCAAGGAAGAAACTGAGTTCTCCCATCATGCTCTTTGTTGGTGGTTCTAAAGATGATGCCATCCACATAAATCTGTATAAGGAGAATGCTTCTTCATCTTGGATTCTAAACAAGGTCTTGTCAACTGTTCCTTTCTTAAATCCATTCTCCAATAGATAGAGAGATAGAGTATCATACCATGCTCTTGAAGCTTGCTTAAGATCATACATGGCTTTGTGCAGTCTAAATACTTTCTCATCAGCCTGGAGGTTGTTCCACATAAACGTCCTCTATTAGAAGTCTATGAAAAATGCAGTCTTTACATCCATTTGATATACATTAAAGTTCTTGTGAGCTGCATAGACCAGAAAAATCGTTATGGCTTCAAGTCTTACTATCGGAGCAAAAGTCTCATCGAAATCAATTTCTTCTTTCTAACAACATCCTTTAGCAACAAGCCTTGCCTTGTTTCTTACAATAAATCCTGATTCATCCACCTTGTTCTTGAATACCCATTTGGTTCCAATTACTCCTTGATGAGTTGGTCTAGGAACTGTATGCCATACTTGATTTCTTTCAAATCCACTTAGCTCTTCTTGCATAGCTTGAATCCAGTTGTTGTCTTGAAGAGCTTCTTCAATGCTCTTTAGTTCTGTTTGAGAGATGAAGTAGGAAAATATTGCTTTATGAGGGATTGATCTTCTTGTTCTTACTCCAAATGATGGATCTCCAATAATGAGATTTCTTGGATGGTTTCTTAGCTATGTTCTGTCTAGTTCAAGAGGTTGCAATGGTCTTGGCTGTTCTTCATTATGCTGTAAGATGATTGGTTGGGTTGCTATAAGAAGGTCAGTTGTATCCAAATGTGTGGAATCTTTTTCTTTGTCTTCTGCTGGTAGTAAGACTCCTTCAACATAAGGGACATGATTATCTCTTATGGAGTTTATCCCTTCAACAGACTCATCTAGCATACTTGTGTCACAATGTGGTTCATAAAAAACTACATGTATTAATTCTTCAACAACCAAGGTTCTTTTATTGAATATTCTGAAAGCTTTGCTTATAGATAAATATCCTAAGAACATTCCTTCATCTGATATAGCATCAAATGTTCTTAGATGTTCTTTTCCATTGTTGAGGATGTAACACGTATATCTAAAAATATATAGATACGAGATGTTTGGTGTGTATCCATGCCAAATTTCATATGGGGTTTTATCATGATCCTTATTGATCAGACATCTGTTCTGAGTGTAGCATGCTGTATTTATGGCTTCTGCCCAAAACCTTTTGGGTATTTCTACTTCTGGAATCATAGTCCTTGCTGCTTCTTTGAGAGTTCTATTTTTTTTTCCAGCAACACCATTCTGTTGAGGTGTTCTTGTAGTAGAGTATATAAGACAGATTCCATTGTCAGAGCAGAATTTCTCCATAAACTTGTTGGTAAACTCAATTCCTCTGTCAGATCTTATTTTCATAATGCTCAAGCTTTTCTCATTCTGTATCTTCGTCATAAGATCAGGTAGCTTGCTTTGTGTTTCTGACTTATTGGCTAAAAAGATCATCCATGTAAATCTTGAGTAGTCATCCACTACTGCAAGTGAATATTTCTTTCCACTTATGCTAACTGGTCCAAAAAGATTCATATAGAAGATCTAGAATTCTGTGAGAAGACTTCTGTAAATTATCTTTGAATGAGCTTCTTACTTGCTTGCTATTTTGACATGCTCCACATAGATTCTCTTTCTTGAAGGCTAGGTCTGGTAGTCCTCTTATTAGACCTTTTCTTGCCAGTTTGTTTATAGTCTTAAAGTTTAAATGACTTAGCCTTTTGTGCTATAGCCAGCTTAGCTTAGGTGGACTCTTTACAATAAATCATGTTGTGTAACAACCGTAAAATAATAATAGTAATAATAATAAATTAATAATTTAAAGGTTGTTATATTTAAAAAAAAAGAATTGTATCAATCCTATATAATGTAGGATTTTATTTGGATTAGAAGTCAAATCTTATTAGATTTCTTTTAGTATGAGCCCGAGAAGATTTCTTTAGTATGAGTCCAAGAGGTTAGGAGGCTCATTACATTATTATTAGGTTTAGAATCCCTAAACCTCATCATATAAATAAGAAAAAAAGATGATACGCTAGGGTTAGGATTTTCAAACTCTCTTAGAGAAGGTACGTGTTTTTTTTTCCTCATAATTTCCTTTTCATGTCAAACCTAGAGTAATTTATTTAATCCTTATTTATATGATAAATTTAAGTGATATCTTGAGTTAGAATACAATTAATTTAAGGAAACACATCTTCTTCTTTAATTTCGAATTCTAGAATGGTTAGTCAATTATTTAAATTCATAATTAGACAACTCCAAATTTCATGAAAATTTAATATGTTGATCTTTGATATATATAGAATACAATATATCAGTTAGACAACTCCAAATTTAATAGTTAGACAACTCCAAATTTCAGTAAAAATTTCAGATTAATCGGAGTTGTAACCGATTTAAAATGAATTTTCTATTCATTCAGTGCAAAAATTGATATGTTCACGTTTCTAATTTAAACATTTTAAATAAATATTTACAGACCTTATAATTTTATGAAATTTTAATATGTTATGGTTTATTGTAATATTGATCTTCTGTAAACGTTTTATATCAATTCGAGCTATATTGTATTTTATATAAATTTTATATTTCTTACTTTTAGAATTCATCAGCTTTAGTATTACAGATTTAAAAATTAAAAACTATTATTTATATATTACCGAATCTTATAATATATTATCAGATTATTTATTATTAGGGTTTTGATCTACAGTAAAAATTTCAATTTAATCCGATAGGTATTTCATTTAAAAAATAATTATCTTTTTCCGCTTTGAAAGATTCACGATATACACTTTTCTACTTTACGAGATTAATTCTCATAGTTAAACATCTTCAAATGCTTTCAATTTTGGATATGTTGTAAATTAACATGTCTTTTATTTTCTGGAAAAGTTTCAAAATAAATGAATTTATATTTCTTAGTATATTAATTTTATTTTACAGCTGTATAGAATTTACCGTTTGTGAAATTTAAGTTTCAAAAATTAGAAATCTATGGCTATACTGCTTGGATCTTTGTGAAATTTATAAATGTTGTTTATTTAACAACCTAGATTCCATCTTTAAGATTTAGGATCATTTGATGTTATACATTTTAAGAAATAAATATTTCAATGCTTAACTAGAGTTTACCTAAAATCTTCCAACTTAGAATTCATGTCTTTTTTCTTCAAAAATATTAAGAAGTTCTCATTTATCCTCCAAGGTGTCCTAAGTCTATTTTAGAGATTAAATTTAATTAAAATAATTATTGAAGTTCTTCTTTAGGTCATTAGATATTAAGTTAGTTGTATGTTTTCGTTATGGATGAATAGGTGTCGAAGAAGGTGTAGCTCGTGAGGGATAAGATTGCATTCATTTTCTTTTTGCTCAAGACTTTTTAAATTTTAAGGTGGGAATTCTTTTCAGCTTTGTGTGGAAGTGAATGATGAATTGATGCAATGTGTCATGAGAAATTTTTTATAAAAATGCTTGCTATGATCTATGATCTGTGCATGAGATGAAATGCTTGTTGTGATCTATGATCTATGCATGAGAATTAGCCAGGGACCTTAGAGGTCCAAGGATCAAAAGTCAGATTCTAGGGTATACCCGGTGTGCTCAGAATTGATTGGCCAATCCCAAGATGAGAAAATGTTTATTTACTTGACTATTGTGATATTGTCTTGCTATTACATGATGCCATTAATATTGATAAGCATGTCCCTACTGAGCTAGTGTTTTGCTCACCCCATATATCAAATCTAAGTTTACAGAATAAAATGCTTGATATGGAGCGGAGTGGATGTGTGGTAGCTGGTGACAAGAAGTTTATATAATTTAATCATCATGATTTTATGAAAACATCTTCCGCGTTTGTTATTTATAGATTATCTTTTGACGTTAAGTTATTTTGATAAAGTTTAACTAATAAGTCAAACTCGTCGTTAAGTCTTCTGCTACAAATTCAAGAAGTTTCTATTTATTTAATGTGCATAATTCTTCCGCTACAAATTCATGAAATTCTATTTATTTAAGTTTTGATTTATACTCCGGTGGCTAGAGTTACATTAGTTGTTTTAATTTAAGTTATTTGGTTCAAAAAAAAAACAAGACTAAATGTTTCCATCTTTACTCTACTTTAGCATAACTTATTTTATTTTTTGTTGAGATCTTCTGATAAAACCTTTGTGGGAATATTTTGGGCTATTTTTAAAATACTCTTACGATTTTGATTTCATTGTTTAAGGTTCTATTTAAAAAAAAATTCGCATATTTAATTTTTCCGCCGCAAGTATATTAAACGAATAACTATAAATTTAAAAAAAAATTAAGAAAAATCGGGATGTTACATGTTGGATGGTTAGAGGAATTCCAGTCTACAAGATATATATTTCCTCTTCTTGTCACTGGATTTACTATCATTAATTAGGCATTTGTTGAGGTTGAACTCCACAGAGTATCATTTGTCACAGAATTGACTGATGCTTCACAAGTTGTATTTGAGTCCTTTCACATAAGACACTTCTTTAATTTGAATATTTCCTTTGATAAAGTTTCCAGTGCCTCTTGTGCTTCCTTTAGAGTCACCTCCAAAAATGACTTTGGGACCTTTGCATGGTTGAAAGTCTTTTAGAGTTTCTTTATTGCCAGTCATGTGTCTTGAGTAGTCCTATCAATATATCATTCTTTGCTGCTGCAACCTGGCAATAGTACCTGTAAACAATTCAAACAGACTTAGATACCCATACCTGTACAGTTCCTATGGGGTTAGTTTCTTTTGGAACCTAAATTTTCTTGACAAGAATTACTCTCCTGTAAGTATAGTTGGTTCTCATTCAGTAGGTAGTTCTATTAGTATACTTCTTATTAAAAGTGTATGCTGAAACTTTTTATGTGTTGCCAATATTGTTGTAGTGCGGTCTTCCACCATACTTCCCTTGAGTATATCCTCTTTCAAGTTTAGATATTATAGTCTTAGTATTGGTGGGATAAAAAAATTTGTGTTGCAACTTGATGGGTTGCTGTATTTTCTTGTTACTTACAGTAGATTGATTCTGCTGTAACCAACTTCTGTATACAAGCTTACTTCGTGTAGTTGGGCACAAAAGTTTCTTGCCCTTGTCTACTATTGTAGATTTGTTCAAGTTCTTTTCAAAGTCACTTAATAACTCGTTAGCCATTGAACAAAAAGTACAACTTTAGATGAACTTCCTGTTTCATAAGATGTTTGAGCACTGTATCTTAAGCCAGATTTCTCAAATAGACTCTTGGCCATCAACAAACAATCTCTTGCATCTTTAGCAGATTTACTGAAAATCCTTATAGTTGCTTGCATATTATTCTTCTCATACTCTAGCGTAGTGACTAGCAGATTGAGCCTTCACTACAAGAAAAATGCTAAACAACAACACCAATTTTACAACGGTTTTTTGAAAAACCGTTGTCGTAGACATCTTTTACAACGGTTTTCCGAAAAACCGTTGTCATTGTGCGAAAAAAATGCACAACGACAACGGTTTTTTACAACGGTTTTTTTGTACCGTTGTCGTAGATGTCTACGACAACGGTTGGGACAACGGTTTTTTTTATACCGTTGTCGTTGTGCGAAAAAATTAGCACAACGACAACGGTTTTTTACAACGGTTATTAACTGTTGTCGTAGACATCTACGACAACGGTTGGCACAACGGTTTTTTTGTACCGTTGTCGTATATGTCTACGACAACGGTTAATAACCGTTGTCAAAAACCGTTGTCGTTGTGTGAATTTTTTCGCACAACGACAACGGTACAAAAAAAACCGTTGTTGTAGACATCTACAACAACGGTTAATAACCGTTGTAAAAAACCGTTGTAAAAAATGAGAATTTTTGAAAGAAGTTAATAAAAGTAATGCATGTAGAATTTTAGCACATAAATGTTAGTGGCCAAGTGGTTTCAGCTCAAATAAGGGGTCGCGAGTTCAAACCTCAAGCGATGCAAATTTATTCGTGCTGACGTGGCAGGTGATGTGGCGTTGACCCGATGATATGGAGGTGACATGGCGTTGACCCGTGCTGACATGGCAAGTGATGTGGCGTTGACCGGTGACGTGGCGTTGACCCGCTGACGTGGAGGTGACGTGGCGTTGACCCGATGATGTGGCGCTGACGTGGCAGATGGCTTGAAGACAGCACTTCCTCAACCGTTGTGCCAACCGTTGTCGTAGATGTCTACGACAACGGTTAATAACCGTTGTGGAAAATAAACTCTTCGACAACAGCATCTTCGACAACGGTAAATTTGGTCTTTTACAACGGTTATTAACCGTTGTCGTTGTGCGTTTTTTTTGTAGTGCTTGATACTTCCTTTTGGACAGAGTTGCATTTTGAGTTTTCAGACTCAAATATTGATAGCATTTCTGCCATATCTTTGTTTCTACTCCTTAATATCTCATTTTCATACTTTAGCCTCTCATAAGTTGAGTCTAACTGCTCAAAAACACTCATGATCTTCTGGAGAGAGTGGATCATGTTCAACTCTTATTTTTTGGGTGTGAAATAAGGTTGGTAGATTACCTCATCATCTCCACTGTCTTCGCAATCTATTTCTATTAGGCAAATCAGTGCTTCTGCTGGTCCCAAGTGGTCTCGAAGGTTCAGAGGGGGAGGGTAAATGAACCTTCATCGATTTTGAAAATATTTTCAGACTTGCTACACTGTAAGTTATTTAAACTTACAGTACAGGATGATACTGCTTGCAGCACTAGGATGAAATGTTGTATGCTAGATCTTAGAGTTCTTTGCAGTGGAAAATTATACTTTGATTGAAGGCTTATTTTCTTAAATATGTGTTCTTATGAAGATTCTTTTATACTTATGATAAGATAAATACAAGATGCAGCACAAAATAAAATAAAGCGATTAAAACACTTATGGTTTATAGTGGATTGAAGGTGGTGTATACGTCCACTCTACTGCTTCTTCGAGCAGGAACTTTGTTAAGTAAGATTGATTTACAGGGTTTCACCTAACAATCTATCAACCTAACAAGTCAACACCTACTAGAACTCAGCGTTCACACAGCTTGCTGCAAGTTCTAAAGGTAAACCCACTTAGGATTTCTAAACTCCCGTACAGGGAAGTTGCCTTTCTCCTAGACAACTAAATACAATCAGCAAGGATAAATCCTATCAACTAATGACACCTAAAAAAACCTAGCACACAACAAATAGGTTAAAGTATATGTTTGTTATTTTTTCAACTGGTGTAGTGAAGTGAACTTCTGAATCCACTTCGGATCTTTGAAGTTGAGGTTTGTTTACTTCACTTAGGTCGAGTGACTATAACTTGTAAGGATGCTTGAGAGTATAGCTTGATACTGCTTGGTCTTTTTTAGCGCAAATGTTTCAGTAACCAGCTTCAGAATAGTTCGACATCTATTTATACTTATAGAAAGATATCCATTGAAGGAGATATCTCTCATTTGAAATTAGGGTTATGATCAAAAGCATGACTTGCATTTAATGCTTCTTGACTTATCTTCTCAGTGCATTCAATGCGGTGGTTGCGGCTCGCAGCGTTCTACAGCCTGTCAAGCCATGTGTCATCTTTGTATTGGCTCTGCAACTGCAACTTTGATCTTATCTCAATCGACTCTTTTCTAACATGTTTTGATCTTCGTTCATCGTACTACATTTATACTTTCTCGAATTACAGGGCGTTATTTCCGTTGTTGTGTCCGAGGTTTGTTGGAGTATGCAACAAGTCTTGACTTTTGCTCTATATCCTGGAATTTCTTGCAGAAACTCTAACTTACTGTACTATTGTAAATTATTCTTGCAGTGTAGCTGTAGCTTCTGCTTGCAGTTTCTTCAAACCTTTTCTTGTTAATACAGCGCGACTTTGTTGAGATCCTTCATCTTTTAGAGACTTACCTTATAGACTCAATCCTAGTCTATATGATTTCACTTAAACACTGTGAAAAATGGTGTACTCTAACTTTCTATTATAATGTTGGTTTGTCTCATCAAAATCAAAATACTGAAATCCCAACAATCTCCTCCTTTTTGATGATGACAAAACCCTATACATTATTTCGTTCATGATAGGAGTTTTTACTTTTCAGTTATCATATTTATCAAGACATTACAGATATGTACCAGAAAAATAAACTAATCCTAGATTCATCAGAGATGTATCAATTCTAAGTTTCATCTTAAATAAACAGAATTTAAAGAAGCATGTAAAGGTTCATAAGTTATAAACTTGATCATAGAGTAGAAAATAAATAAAATTTCTTTATTAAGGAAAGAAATTTTTACAGAGCACAAAAACAAAAATGAAGAAGATGTACCATCTATCCTTTTGATTTACAAGATACTTGGAGCATTGTTACTGCTGAAACAGGGACCTTCTTGTAGACGATTCATCAGGTCTTCTTTCAGCAACTCTTCTTTTTGCTTCTTCTCTTTCTTTTGAGACTTCGGAATAGACTCATGATAGGATTCTTCCAGCTTCTGCTTGATCTTCGGAATTTGAATCCATTTGAGCCAGAAAACTTCACTAAAAGACATTATTCTGTCTTGCTTCACTAGGTTTAAGTAGCAGTTTTGGATTTCCAGCTCTCCATCCCTAGCAAGCTCTTCATATCTTCTCAGTCCAGATTGACAGGTTTGGGATCTTCTGAATTTGTCCTCTCTGCAGAGATATCTAAAGTATCTAAGGTATTCTAATATCTTGTAGAGTGTGATTTGCTCAAAAGTTGGATTTCTATCAGTAAGCAGTCTCACAACATTGAAGATATTTAAGCTCCAGGCCATATTCTCTCATTCAGGCCTTTGATTCATCAAAACAGACAATTCAGCTGAAATGTTATCAGTGTCAAGACATGGAATTTCTTAAGGAGGGTATTGGAGTAAAACTCTATCAACACTTTTTATCAAAATAGACCTGCTCTCACCAACCACTCCTAGCATCTACATCCAGGCATTTTCTTCTTCTTCAACTCGGGCTCTTTTAGCCCTTGAGCAGCTATCTTTTGGTTATACTACCTTTCAGCTTCGACCTTGCTCATCTTCTTTCTCGAGCCTAAGTGTTGATCACCTCCTCTCCTCTTTGTGTTGTAAGAAGAGGGGGGTGCTGCTATATCCTTTCTTACAGTAGCACTAGATGTAGCACTGCCAGCCAGTCTAGATACAACAGCTGCTCCAGTTCCTCTTTCTTCTTCTTGATTTATTATTCTTTTTTGGAGAGGGAATATTAGCAGCAGGAGATGATCTTCTTCTCGTCTTCCTGCTAAGAGGTTGATCATCTGCCTCTTCTTCTTCACCTTACAGCTCCCTGGATCTCCTTGGTCTTTGTGTTCTTTCTTTCCCTTTTCGGCATCATAAAAAATGACCGAGGGTGGAGCACGGGCTATTCTGACCATAGTAGACTTGGGTCTTCTTACAGAAGGTATAGCGGCTTGTCTGGTTGGCGGCTTATCTCCTTAAGCATGTTGAGAAAAAACACTTATCATCTATCTCTAAGCTCGCCAACTATCATTTACAGATTGCCCAATCTGTCATCGACACTCCTGGTTCTTTTTGTTTGATCAAAAATATTATCCAGCAGTGTCTCCAAGATAATGGAGTGAGAATTTAATTTTTTTGTAGCTGCATCAACCGTTCTTCTACAGCTTCTATCTCCTAAAGATTGGCTGCAACATCTTTTTTTAATTCTCTCTCCACCCACAATCTGTCCTTCAACTGCAGGTTCCACTGGTCCTATAAGTAATACTGCATCTGCCTTGGTAAAATTTCAATATCTCTTCTAAGGCTAGAGATAGACACAGTATGGGACTGGTCACTCATATGGATGTTGCAACTGCATGTTAAACTCGTGTTCTTTAAGCGCATAAATGAGTTATCTAACAGTAGCAACAACTCTGTCTATAGACTCTTCCTGTGACACTCCAGTGGACCTTTCTTAATGAGGTCTTGAATCAGGTGCAACATATGGAATAATGGCATGAGGGTGTTGTGCTACATCTAGTTCAGTATCTTGATCTTCCTCCTCATTATCATGAACGCTCCTGCTTGAGCTTGAGCCTCTGAAAGAAGTGAACTTCTCACATATGAAGGAGGTAGGGGCTTCATTTTCCATCTCTTTATCGGCCTCCTCAGTAACTCCTTCTGTTGTATCTTGGATGGATTCAGATAAGCATGCAGCATGTGCAGCATGAATCTCCTCATGAGGTGTCTCTATCTGCACTAGAGTTACTTTGGCCACTTCAGCTTCCTTTAATATTAATAGTAGATTAATAGATTCTAATTATATGATTATCAATTGTTTACGTTTTGGATTTGGTTGAGAGGATTTAAAACATATTTAAAGGGGTCTTGAACTATTGTGAGTTTTTAAGAACTTCAGGTAAGTACATCTCTCACCTGCAGTATGAGTAGTTTTGTTTTATCTGTTTAATGTTGATGTAAAATTTACGTGAATGCTCATTTTGTTATCTGTGAATATGCTTTAATAAGTGATTTGCTAAATTATGTGTTTTGTGAGTTTTATTTATACTTCTTTATGGATATAAAATGATGTTTTCTTAAGTGATGTAAAGTGAGAAAAATATATTTCTTTGAGAAAGTATATATATAATTTTATATATTTTCAGAGACTGGTACCGGGCTTCCAGACCGCCCACTAGAAAAAGAGTTAAGGGCTCCTAGACCATCCTATCAGTATTTAGTTACTCCGTTTGAATTTCGGTGGCTAGTTACCCGGGTTCTGCGGAGTTGCGTGCATTGGTACCATGTCCAGGCCCACAGTATATTATTTTCAGTGTAAGTATATATAAGGTTTTATTAGCTGATGGCTTGTATTTTTCAAAGGTAACAAAGAAAAAGATTTTGTGAGATTAGATGATGTACTTGCTAAGCTTTTTGCTTATGGTATTTACCTCATACTGCAGATAAAGACAAAGGTAAGATGTGATGCAAGGGATAGCAGTGCTGAAGCGTTATTGGTGGTGACGGCCTCGGAATTGTTTTAAGGAATGTTATTTTAGTAGTCATGCTAAGAAAACTTTATTTCTGATTTTCTTGAGAAGAACTTTTCTCAAACAATTTGATTCGTTTTCAGATGCTTTAGACCATTTTAACATTTTAGCATGTTCCTTACAAAGTTTAATTCCGTTGCTTAAAAAAAATCTTACGAAAATTTTGGTAAGTTTAGAAAATTTTGCTGATTTAGTAAAGATAACTACCCTAAGGAAAGAGGGTGTTACATGAAGAAACTCAAACTCAGGTTTGAAGAGTTTCTTCGGGATGCTCTTTTTGACTTCGACCCCAATCTCTCTCTGCTTGAAGAGGTTTCACATCTCCTCAGAGATGTCATCGTTATATGTCAAGAGTTGACTAGGAGTCAACCCTTCTACCGAAATGCTGAATGCAGTGGCGATGTCCCTTATGGACAATTCTCTTTGCTCCCCATCTTCATCCATTTTGAAGAGGATGGAGAACCTTCTTTCCTCCGACCTTCTAGCTGTTAGGGATATACTGAAAAGTATGCTTTTTGTGCTACTTTGTATATAAAATGATTCTTGTATTTTATGAGAATAAATCTTTTATCACTATTTGTATTAAATATTATGAATGTTATTTATTTAAATGCATAAATGTTCAATATACTTTACATTGTAGACAATGTGGTGTGTAGAAGATCACAGAAGATCACATTGTCAGTTCCTTATAATAAGTATAGTAAAATTCACAACTTAGATGAAATTGAAGAATCCATTGGTAAAAGTTGAAGTGTAAGGCTCGGATTAGTTTGTCTTGACCAAGAGATTACACTAGTGCATTTGATGTGCTGAATAGGACCTACAGCGAGATAATTCTTCTAGGCTGACTTGGAAAGAAGAATTAGATCTCAGTGGTTATTGATTTCTTAATTTCTATCACTTAATTGAGATTGTATATAATTAATTGATATTGCTTTGATTTATTATGGGTAAAGAATCAATGAGATTCAATACTTTATATTTTGGGCAATATTATTAATTATATGATAGATTGCTAAATTAATATAGAAAATCGTGATTTGATACGTCAAGTTGATAATGTCCCCTTGGTGGGCTCAGAACGTTTATCATATCGAATCTGGCCAGTGGATTAATTTCCGGTATGATAATAATGTTGAGCTATCCTTTCCCAAGAAATAAAGATATTAATTAATTAAAGTATTCAGTAGCTTAAATTAATTAAAGGACATTAGATCTTAAACACAGGAAATAATAATCGGGAGCCATATTTCATAATATGGGTTAGGATGGATAGTGTAATATTAATTCTATAGTGGAGTGAATTAATATTAATGGGTTAGAATAATATTGTGGCTCAATATTTGTTTCTAGGTCCATTGATTGGTCAAATCTTAGTTCTCCTAAAGGCCCCTTGAGTAGCCCAATAAAAGCCCATTTAACTCAGGTGTTAAAAGATAAGAATTAATTATTGTTCCAAAATATATGGAGATCAAGATTTTCATATATTACTTGGGGATATATTTGAGATCAAATCTTGAGAAATATATCTGAGATCAAATCTTGAAAGATATATTTGAGATCAAATCTTGAGAAATATATGTAAGATCAAATCTTGAGAGATATATTTGAGATCAAATCTTGAGAAATATATTTGAGATTAAATCTTGAGAGATATATTTCTTGATCTATTTCTTCTCCTCCAAGTACGTATTTTTGTGTATAAATAGGGGTTGATTTCAGCCGTATGAAAAAATACACACGATTGCACAAAAGTGAGAAATTAATTCTTCCTAAAAAGAGTTAAAGAGTTCGTTTGATTTCCTACCGGATCTACGAACTTGGACTTGGGGAATACTCAAGAAGGTTTTTGGGTTGGAGCTATTAATCTTCTCAACAGTGTCTCTCCGATCAAGAGGTAAATACATATCTCTTAGTTCCGCATGTTTAGGGTTATGTATGATTTACCATTTTTCAAAACATGATCTATCTGATTTAATTTATTTTAAATCATAGGATTAGATTTATGATATTTTTGATTTAAATTACACCCGAATAGCCATGCAACCATGCAAGATCCCTAACACTAGTGTGGGCATAGAATCTGTGGACAGACTCTATTAAGAAGCTGGTGTAGACTGTAGTCAGGAGCCCTAGGATTTGGGACCTTTCCAGGGCCTCAAATATGCAAGCAAGAATGAAGGAGTCGTATAGGTCTAAAGTTTATACATATTCTTAGTTGATAATGCATCATTCAGGCACGATTATTTGTCTTACAGCCATTGATGCGTAGAGAGAAAAGAGCTTTGGAGACGATAAAAGTAGAAATCCTTGAGGTAGAAATCCTTGAGATAGAAACTGCTCTTTTCTTTGATACTTGGAAGATATGCACGAATGATCAGGAAAAAGTATTATGGAGAAGTTTAAAAGCCTTGTAGTAAGATCAACGAATAAGATTAAGAGATTAATGTTGATCTAACGATCCTTGTAAAAAGGCAGAGAGGTCAAAGTGCAAATACCCAAAACATGGCAGTTATGACTTCTAACCGCATCTTTTCTAATTCTGACACACATAGACTTGCATTAAATGCGAGGTGAAACATGCTTTGTGCTACCTAATTTATTGCTTTTTAAGGTTGCAACTTCTTGTATGAGGTTGCAGAGTATTAAATACTCCTAGAAATAAATGTTGTATCCTTCTGTTGTTTGCTTTATTTACTTACAAACATTGCTGTAGATTTAAGGATACAACGCTGTATAAAGCCTCATCTTGCACTAAGATACTTACTGCTTCTAGCAAAGATATAGGAGTTCTCCCTTAGCTCCGGCAACTTTTCTTTCCACTTATAACTTTAGAATTCCCAGTTTATTCCTTAGCATTGAAAACCTTGATTCACATAAGGGTTTGGTGAATATATCAGCTAACTGGAGATCTGTATGAACTTTCTCTAGCACAACATCCTTCATTTCCACGTGATCTCTTATGAAGTTATGTCTGATGACTATGTGCTTTGTTCTTGAGTGAAAGATAAGACTATGGGTAATTGCAATAGCACTTGTATTATCTCTTCATTGTTGCTGTATTCAGAGGATTTGAGCACAACAACTTCCTACTGTAACATATTTTTCTTCCGCTGTAAATGTTGCTATAGATGTTTATTTTCTGCAAAAACATTAAACAAGTTTATTCCCAAGGAACTGCCATGTCCCACTTGTACTTTTCCAGTCTATCTTGCAGCCAGCATAATCTGAGTCAGAGTAGCCTTTAAGGTTGAATCCTTCTTCCTTAGGATACCAGAGGCCTACTTCTTGAGTTTCTTTTAGATAACTTGATGATTCTTTTTACTGTTGTAGGATGTGATTCCTTTGGTGCTGCTTGAAATCTTGTATAGACTCCTACTACAAACATGATGTCTGGTCTGCTTGCTGTAAGATACATCAAGGATCCTATTACGCATCTTTACTTGGTAATATGCACATCTTTTCCATCTTCATCTTTATCAAGACTTATGGATGTTGTCATGAAAACTGATATAGCTAATCCATTTTCCATTCCAAAATTCTTTATAAGTTCCTTTGTATAATTGACTTGATTGATGAAGATTCCTGCATGTAGTTGCTTTACTTGCAGTCTAAGAAAGAAGCTTAACTCTCCCATCATACTCATCTCAAACTTTGACTGTGTTAAGTTGGAAAACTTTCCACATAGATATTTGTTAGTGTTGGCAAAAATGATGTCATCCACATAAATCTGTACAAAGAAAGTACTTTCTCCATTTGAATTCTAAACATAGTCTTGTCTACCGTTCCTTTCTTGAATCCTTTCTCCAATAGTTAGAGAGATAGGATATCATACCAAGCTCTAAGTGCTTGCTTAAGTCCATATAGGGCTTTGTGCAGTCTGAATACTTTTTCTTCTATTTGATTCTCAAAACCTGAAGGTTGTTCCATATACACTTATTCTGATAGAAGACCATTGAGAAATGCACTTTTCACATCCATTTTCTATACATTGAAGTTCATGTGAGCTAAATAGGCCAGAAAAATTCTTATAGCTTCTAACCTTGATACAGGAGCAAAGGTCTCATCAAAATCAATTCCTTCTTTCAGACAGTATCCTTTAGCAACTAGTCTTGCTTTGTTTCTTACAACAAATACTGATTCATCCAACTTGTTCTTGAATACCTACTTTGTTCCAATTACTCCTTGATGTGTTGGTCTTGCAACTGTGTGTCATACTTTATTTTTATCTAATCCATTCAGCTCTTCCTATATGGCTTGAACCCAGTTGTTGTCTTGAAGTGCTTCTTCTATGTTTTTTGGTTCAATTTGAGAGATGAAACAAGCAAACATTGCTTAATGAGGAATAGATCTTCTTGTTGTTACTCCTACATATGGATCTACAATAATGAGTTCTTTAGAATGATTTCTTAGCCAGGTTCTGTCTAGCTCAAAGCTATGTACAGGTCTTGGTTGTTCCTCATTATGCTGTAAGATGGTAGGCTCTGTTGCTGTAAGATTATCTACTGTATCCAGAGGTGCGAGATCTTCTTCTCTATCTTCTGCTGGTAGTAGAACACCTTCAATATAGGGAATATTATTTTCTTTCATGGGGGTTGTCCCTTCAACAGGTTTATCCACTTGCTTGTGTAACAATGTGGTTCATCGAACACCACATGGATTGACTCTTCAACCACTAAGGTTCTCTTGTTGAAAATTCTAAATGTTTTACTTACAGCTGAGCATCCAAAGAATACTCCATCTGATTTTGTATTAAAGGTTCTTAGATGCTCTTTTCTATTGTTGAGGATATAACACCTGCATCAAAATATATGCAAATAGGAAATATTTGGTGTGTATCCATTCCATTGTTCATATGCAGTCTTGTCAAGATTCTTGTTGATCAGACATCTATTCTGAGTATAACACGTAGTGTTTATAGCATTTTCCCAAAACCTTTTAGGTATCTCCGTCTCTACTATCATTGTCCTTGATGCTTCCTTAAGAGTTCTATTCTTTCTTTCAGTAACACCATTCTGTTGAGATGTTCTTGTAGCAGAGTATTCATGATGAATACCATTCTCAGAATATAATTTCTTTATATTGGTGAACTCAGTTCCTCTGTCAGATCTTTTCTTCACAATGCTCAAGAGGTCAGGTAACTTGATCTGAATTTCTGATTTCTTAGCAAGAAAGATAGTCCAGGTGTATTTGGAGTAGTCATCTACTACTACAAGTGAGTACTTTTTCCACTAATGCTTACTGGTTCTACCGGTCCAAATAGGTCCATTTATAGAAGGTCTAGAATCTTGTGAGATGACTTCTGTAACTTGTCTTTGAATGAGCTTTTGATTTGTTTACCTTTCTGACAAGCTCCATAAACATTTTCTTTCTTGAATGCCAAATCCGGTAGTCCTCTTACATGTCCTTTTCTTGCTAACTTGTTTATTGTTTTGAAGTTCAAATGGCTAAGTCTTTTGTGCCATAGCCACTTAGCTCTAGTGGACTCTTTACTATGAAGCATGTAGGTTGAACCGAAGAGCTTCAATCTGCAAGATATATGTTTTTTATTCTTGTTCCTATAAGCTTGACTTCATTAGATTTGCTCTCATTGATTAAGCACTTGTTGAGGTTGAACTCAACTGTGTATCCCTTGTCACAAAATTGACTGATGCCCAGTAGGTTGTATCTGAGTCCTTTTACATAGGATACATCTTTGATTTGTATATGTCCTTTGATAAGATTTCCACTTTCTTTTGTGCTTCCTTTGGAATCATCTCCAATGATGACCTTCGATCCTTTGCATGGTAGAAAATCTTGAAGGCCTCTTTGTTGCCAATCATGTGTCTTGAGCAGCACTGTTAATATACCATGCTTCACTACTGCATCCTGGTACTGAATCCTACAATAAATTCAAATAGATTTACGTACCCATATCTGTACGGGTCCTTTGTGGTTAGTTTCTTTTGGAACCCAAACTTTCTCAACAGAAATGACTTTTCTGTAAGTATTATTGGTTTTCTTTCTGTAAGTAGTTTTGTTCAAAAATTGCTTGTTAAAAGTTATGTGTGTTACCAACACTTTTGCAATGTGGTCTTCTACCATACTTCCTTAGAGTATGTCCTCTTTGAGGTTTAGGCATTAGAGTCTTAGTATTAGTGGGGTAAAGATTTTTGTGCTGCAACTTTGTGGATTGCTATATCTTCTTGCTGTTTATAATAGATTGCTTTTGCTCCGGCCAGCTCTTATATACAGACTTACTTCCTGTAGTTGAGCACAAGTGTTTCTTACCCTTGCCTATTGGTGTTGGTTTGTTCAAGGTATTTTCAGAGTTACTTAGTAACTCATTCTCCATTAAAGTTTTAGTTTGAACAAACAGCACAACTTTGGATGAGCTTGTTGTATCATGAGAGGTATGAGCATTGTATCCTAAGCTAATTTTCTCAAATGGACTTCTAGCCATCAACAGGTACTCTCTTACATCCTTAGCAGATTTGCTGAAGATTCTTAACATTGACTATAAGTTTTCCTTCTCATGCTCTAGCTTAATGACTAGCAGATTGAGCCTTGAGACCTTCTTCTGAAGCTTGCTGCATCTTGAGTTATCGAACTCAAATGCTGATAGCATCTTTGCTAATTCAATGTTTTTGCTTCTTAGGTTCTTATTTTCAAACTTCAGCTCCTCATAAGTTACCTCTTTTTTTTAAGGGAATGGATCATGTTCAACTCCTTTTTTTTAGGCATATATAGAGATTGATGGATTACCTCATCATCTCCATTGTCTTCGCAGTTGTTGGGATTTCATTGTTTAGATTTTGATGAGACAAACCAACCATGTAATAGGAAGTTTTGAGTACCCCATTTTCACATTGTTTAAGTAAATAAATAGACTAGAATTGAGTCTTGAGTCAAGGATTGAAATGGAGGTTAAAAGAGGATAAAGCTGCATCTAAGCTTTAAAGGAAGATATCACTGCAAGAAGACAGGATACAGTATCGCTGCAAGAAGGCAGGATACAGCATTGCTGGAAGAAGAAAGGAACAGCAAAGCATATATAAGGCTGTACTTCAATACAGCAAAGCAAGGAAGAACGGCGTGCAGCATCGCTGCATGAAAAGGATACAGGAGTACTGCTAGAAAGGTGATTACAGCAGCACTGCCAGATGATACTGCAAGCAGGTCTAAAATACAGCAGCACTGAAAGAATGCACCAGCTGCACAAAGACCAAGGATACAGCGCAGACTTACAGAACAGTTAAGTAAATACAGCGCCAACTACAAGACTAAGTATCCTGAAAATCCCAGGAAGGATAAATGCAGTACGAGGAACGGAGATCCAAGTAGGGACAAAAGAGCCGTTCAAGAAAAAGTCAAAGTAGCAGACACGGAGCCAACAAGAAGATGCCACATGAACTGACGCGCCGCAGAAAGCTGCGAGCCGCAACTGCCGCATTAAATGCTCCGAAAAGAAAGGTCAGTCGCATTAAATGGGAACCATACTTTGGCCAGGCTATTTCAAATTCAAAAGAGGGATGTCTCCTTCAACGGACATCTTCTCCTACAAGTATAAATAGAGGTCGAGGAGAACTGAAGCTGGTTACTGAAAACTGATTCTGTCACTATTACTAAAGCATCTACGCGAAAAAGCTTCAAGCTTACAAAATTTCAAGCCAACAGTTTCAGTCACTCAACCTATCGAAGTGAAGCAGAGTTCAAGCTAAAAGATTCCCTACGGATTCAGAAGCTCACTTCGAAGCACAAGTTGAAGAAAACCTTTTTATCCTTTTAACCTTGTTGCTGTGTGCTTAGGTTGTTTTGTGGTGTCAAGCAGTTGATAGGAGTGATCCTTGCTGTTTGTTTTAGTTGTCTAGTGTTAGGCAGCTTCCCTGTGTAGGAGTATAGAACCCTGTGTGGGTTAGCCTTTGAAGTTTGCAGTTGCTGTGTGTACGCTGGACTTCAGTAGGTGGTTTGCTTTGTAAGTTGATAGATTGTTAGGAGAGACCTGTAAATCAATCTTGCTTAACAAAGTTCCTGCTCGAGGAGCAGTAGAGTGGACGTAGAAGGGTTACACCACCTTCGAACCACTATAAGCCATAAGTGTTTTTATCGCTTTATTTATCTGTGCTTATTTTCTGCATATATCTATCTATCTCTCATCATAAAACGTTTGAAAGAAGCATTCTTGTGTAAAACAATCTTGTGTTTAAAAGTATATTTTTGCTGCGTACAAAACTCCAGGTTACAGCGTGCAGCACTGCATTCTAGCGCTGCAAGCAGTAACCATCTATCGCTGCAAGCTCAAGTAACTTGCAGTGTAGAACGGTTGTTTTAAAGATTCTGAAAAATCGACCAAGGTTCATTCACCCCCCCTCTGAACCTCGGACACCACTTGGGACCAACAGCAGTCATTTGCCATTAGGGAGATCAGTGCTTCTTCATCTGTGGATGAGGTTTCACTATCACTGTCAGAAGATTCTGCAGCTTTCAGCATTTCCTTGGGAACTGATGTATCTTTAGTTTTCTCCATTTTCCCAAGGAGAGCTCTTAGCTTATGTCTGTCATTTCTTCTCTTTTCTCTCATTTGATCTCTCTTTCCTTCAGGATACTTATGGACTATTGGGTATGGATAGCTTTTTGCATAGTGTCCAGGCTTCCTGCAGTTGTAGCATAAGTCGGAATTATTTGTATTATTCTTCAGATATGAAACTGTCAACCCATAATAAAGAACGTGATTTTTTCCCTTTGTGTTTTTTCCTACAAGAACGTGTTATGTTTTATTTTTCTATCTTCCTATTTACAATGTATTTTTTAATTTTCTCCATGAATTTTTTTAATTTTACTAAGAACTTCTATCCAAAATATACTTCATTTTTAATATTTCATCCATCACCCAAAATAATTACGTAAATACATAATACACACACATAAAAATAAATAAATATTTATGTCTAACTTGTATCTCAAATATATCTAAGAATTAGGTCGACGTTTATTTTCCCAGTAATTTTCTTGAAATTCGAGTAATAATAATGTGTATGTATATATATAAAAATAGACGATCGAACTTATTTATAATGATCTACTAGTACATGAAATTTAAAGACAATTTCTAAGCTTATGTAAAAAAAATGGAGATGTAATGTGATAATTTCTAGACAAGTTCTAAACTTATGTACAAAAAAATTGAGATATAATAAGATAATTTTTACTGAAGTTCTAGACTTTTGTACAATTAAAATAAATCAATGGTTGAAATTATTCCATTATAATCTTCATGTATATCAAACTTTTAAATAATTTCTAAACATAAGTACAACAAAAAAATATGTTTTAGCACAATATATGTTCCAACTAGTATTAATGGAAACTAATAGTACATGGAAAAATATAATAGTACATGAGTTTTCATTAATATAATAGAATATAGAAAAACCGATGGTTTAAATTATTTTTAAAGAATATTTTTTTTAAAAATATATTTCTTATATTTTATTTGTTAAATAATAGATGGTTAACAATTAAAGATTTATTAAATGTCTTATATATTTCAAATTCATCCAACTATGTCATGCTTTGTAATTAAGTTCTAAATTAATTTTATTGTAATACGCACGTGGCTATCTATCCTAAAGTTCTATTAGCCCTTTAAAATAACATTACTGATTATTAGATAAAGTGGTGATATTTAATCAATATGTAACATATTACGTCACAAAAATTAATCCAAAAAGGCTTAATAATTTAAAAGTGTTACATACAAGTGTTACATATTAATAAAATGTTACATGTAATTGTTACATATTAATAAAGTGTTACATGCTGGTGTTACATATTAATAAAATGTTACATGTGAGTGTTACAATTTAAAAAAGTGTTACATACGAGTGTTACATATTAATAAAGTGTTACAAAAGTGTTACATAAATATTATAAAAATAAAAATGTTATAAAAATATGTTATGTACAGTATGACATGTAGAAAGTGTTACAAATGTATGTTACATAAGGCCACTTATGTTGTAGTGTGCTTCCCTGAGCAGGAACTTCGTTAAGTAAGTTTGGTTTACAAAATACAATCTAACAAACTTTTAACTTAACAAGCTAACATCTACTAGAACTCAGCTTACACACAGATGCTGCAAGTTCCAAAGCCAAACCCACTAAGAATTTCAAACACCCACATAGAGTAATTGACTTCACCTAGACGACTATAACAAACAGCAATGATGCAATCATATCAACTCTTTGGCACCTATTAAAAATACCTAGCACACATCAAATAGGTAAAAAGTATATAAGGTTTCTTCAACTGATACGGTGAAGTAATCTCTTAGCACTTTGATCTTCTGATCTAGGCTTGGCTACTTCACGAGGTTGAGTGACTGAAACACGGTCTTGTTTGCTTGAGAGATTTTAGCTTGATTCTTGTTTGGTCTTTTGAGACTGTAAATTTCATAACCAGTTCCAATCTTATCTTCCTCTATTTATAGTTGTAGAGATATGCCCATTGAAGAAGGCATTCTCATTTTCAAATTGATGTTCTTCTAAAAGGTATGACTTACATTAAATTATTCTTGACTTTGCATTGTAAATCATTAAATGCGGCAGTCTGTCAGGCACGTGTCTTCTTCTGATTGGGTCTAAGTCTGCAACTTCAGTTTGTCTCTACTAGCTTTATTTCGATCCGTTGAGGATTCTGATCCTCGTATGCATTTTGATCTTTCTCGTATTTACAGCATGAGTTGACTCTGTTGTTGTAATAAATGTTCCTTTTAAGCATGCAGCAGGTTGACTACACTACTGCATCTTACGTCACTTATTATTATATCTTTAACTTACAACACTGATGTAATCTTTTCTCGGTTACAGCTACGTTGTATGTTCTTCTCGCAACTATAGTTTTTCAAGCTGTTCTAATGAAGTCTTAATATTTTTCTTTGTTTTCTGCATGCAAGCCTTCTTCGAAGTCCTCCATTCTTGAATACAACAAACTAAAATCTAGTCTATGCTTAATTTAAACATTGTGAAAAATGAGGCACTCTAACTTTCTATAACAAGGCTGGTTTGTCTCATCAAATTAAATTTAAACATTGATTTCCCAACAAAATGCATTTTCCACAACTTACATTTATAAGAAGAAGAATAATACAAAAGAAATGAAAATAGATAAGGTAACTTTTTCCATTGGGAAATTAGAAAAATATGAAATGTAGATGGGGCAAGCTTACATTTGACATATGGGAACATAGAAAAGGTGCGAGCAGAAGGAGCTCTTATGAAGGGTGGTCACTTTCTTCTATATCTAAGATGAAACTTTCGGCTCTTATTAAAGTTGTTCCTTAAGAGATGTAGAGAAGATATTTAATTGATATATTATTCACATATAAACGAAACATAAATACATGTAGAAGAGACTATGTAAAACTTAAACATATCAATGTGGGATATAGTAAACTATAGTACAATAGAGAATACAATACTATTTTCCTAATACACCATCTCAATATGGAGCACGATCAGTGACACCAATCTTGTTCAATAGAAATGTGAGGCGATGTCATGATAGAAGTTTTGTAAGAGCATCAACAAGTTGATCAGATGAAGAAACGTGAGCAACCAAACCTGAGAAGTCTTGACAAGGTCTCAAAAAAATGGAAATCTATGGCAATGTATTTCATTCAAGAGTGAAAGACCGGATTAGAACACAGATATGTGATGGAACCGCTGGATTGCTAGTCCTGTGTAATTTTAATTTGGGATCCATACTAGATATAACAAGTGCAGTGAATAAAATGTGTCATACCTTTCATCGGAGAATAAGGACGAAATGGGCTTGAAGATTCAACAATTGATGTGGAACCTCGACCTCTCGATCTTCTACTGTATTCCTTACATTCTTCTCGAATGTTGTGTGGTCAATGAGCCTTCAAGAATTCCAACCGCCTTCTCCTAAATCACACATAAGAGTTTTTCAAATTTCTTATGTGTTTAGAAGCAGCTGACCTAAAACATATTTATAAGCTATAGTAGAGACCTAAAGGAGGATTAGGATTAGGTCTCCTAATAAGCTTAAGCATCCTATGTTTGGCTCGAACACACTGCTTAGGCCCTTCAATAATAACTCGGTCCACTAAGGAGTTATTATTGAACTACCACCCTAAATCCATATTAAATATGGGCTCTTACTTATTATGAGCATGTTTATCTCCCCGTGTTTAAGATATCGAATATCCGTTTATTAAATGAGTTACTAACAGCTCAATTAATTAACATCTAATTCCTAGAGTAGTACCACTTAACTTTATTATCATGCTTGAATAAATCCACTTGTAGGGCTTACATGATAATCTTATGAATTCGAGACATCATCATCCTAAATAATTAGGATATGAATTCCTTCTATAATCAACAACATACCATATAAAAAATATTGTATCCCAATTTACTGACCTTATTGATTTAATAAATAAATCTCACCCATTGGTAAATTAAAGAAACATATATTGAGTACATGTGCCTGTTTTTATATAGGGATTAAGAGGATGCACATCCATAATAATAGAGCTCTTGTTCTATTATATAGTCAGCATAAAATCGAACAACCTCAATTGGTTTTGCTTAATACACACAAAGTGTACTAGTGTAATTTTATAGTCAAGATAGACTAATTCTAAATTACACTACAACCATTCCGATGATTTGTCCAAATCCATCTTATTTGGGAGCTACTATTTATAATTTATGAGGAACTGATAACATGATCTTTTATGTGGCACCACACACCATTTTATCTAAAATGTAAATTAATTGGACAATTTCATTAACATATATAACAAATATAAAATGCAAACATTTGACCAAAGAAAAATTTTCATATCAAAATTAGATGTTCATATAATAATTAGGCTTATAGTATACATCCCAATAATATGTGGCCCCAATATTCACTGTAGATAATAGGTAGTAAAGGGAGACGAATATGAAGTTCAGATTGGAGAGATCATGTCCACTAAACTTCAATAGCAGCAACAACAATAGAACGATATTCAATTTTAGTGGAGGAGAAAGTAACAGCACATTGTTTGCGAGAGCTCCAAGAGATAGGATTAGCCATAAAGAAGACAATATAAGCACTAGTAGATGTACGATCATCACAATCTCCGGCCCTATCAACATTAATAAAGTAATGAAAAGAAAGAGGTGAGCTTCAATGCAAAGTGATTCTAAGATGGTGTGTTCCATTAAGGTAGTGGAAGAGGCGTTTAACCGCACCCCAATATGTTTCAGTAGGTGAATGCATAAATTGAGAAAGTTTGTTCAGAGTAAAAGCTATGTCTGAACGAGTAAATAAAAAATACTGGAGACTTCCAAGGGCTTGGTGATAAGAAGTAGCATTAGTAGGAGCCGAACCATCATGTAAAGAGAGTTTGACACTCGAAGAAATGGATGTTTGAACCCGCTTAGAATCGAGTATGTTGTACTTAGTCAGGGGATCAGTGATATAGTTTTTCTAAACAAAAGTGCATTTGTTCGAGGAACGAAGGACCTCAATACCAAGAAAGTAAGAGAGATCACCAAGATCTTTGACTGAAAACTTGGAGGCAAGAGAAGTAATCACATGCTGAAGAAATGAGTGGTCACTGCTGGTAAGGATAAGATCATCCACATAAACCAAGAAGTAAGCCAGAATACCATCCTGATGATAGATAAATAGGGATTCATCAGATTTAGTACAGATAAAGCCGAAGAAGACCAAAAATTGGCGCAAAGAGTTATACCAAGTACGAGGGTCCTATTTTAGGCCATAGATGGACTTTTTAAACTTGCAAACATGAGATGGAAAATTAACATTGGAAAAACTAAGAGGCTGAGACATATATACTTCATCTGGAAGATCATTGTGGAGAATGTATTATTAATATCAAATTGTCAGAGAGGTCAGGTGTAAGACATAGCAATATTGAGAACAAGCCGAACCATTACGGGTTTCACCACTTGACTAAATATCTCAAAGTAATCCACTCCCGATTGTTGATGAAACTCTTTTGCCATAAGACGGGCTTTAAATTTATCTACTGAGCCATCAGGTTTCCACCCTTTCTGCACCCAACCACAGTCTGAGAGAAATCCGAATGAACTATGTCCCAAGTACAATTCTGAAGTAGAGCCAAGAACTCAACAGACATGGCATCTCTCTAACAACTATCATTGAAGGCCTGTTTAACAGTAGTTGGTTCAATATCAGAAGCAACAGTAAATGTAAGACAATACTTTGGATTAGGTTTGACCATATGGTTGCGAGCATGAGTGGTCATTGGTCGAGTAGAGACAACATAAGATAGTGGCGGATCGACCACAGGAGAAGGTGCAAGATCCAGGGGTGGTGCTAGTGGAACATGCTCTATAGGAGGTGGAGTGGGAATGATAGTGTTTGGAAGTAGGTCTCGTTGTGTTAGGGAGAAGGACGAGTGAGAGAAAGGAAATTTATCTTCAACAAACTCAATATAACGGGAGATGTAAAGCTTGTTAGATGTAGGCTCTAGATAGATATATACGCTTTGGGTGAGAGAGTACCCAATAAAAACACACATAGGGGATCGAGACTCAAGCTTGTGTGAGGTGTATGGCCAAAGCCAGGGATAAAGAAGACACCCGAAAACCCATAGCTTGGATATATTTGGGGAACGATGGAGAAGTTTTTCAAAAGAAGAAACCGTAGATAGATCAATTTTGGGAAGACAGTTGATGATATATGTGGCAGTGGTCATTGCATATGGCCAGTAGGTTAGGTGCATGGAGGTTTGATGGAGTAGGGCTAGACTAGTGTCAACAATATGATGATGGTGACGTTTAACCTGACCATTATGTTCGGGAGTATGAGGAGGAGTTATAAGATGAGTGATGACGTGAGTTGAGAGAAATGGGCGAAGAACAATGAACTCGCCTCCGTTATCAGTGTAAAGAGTTATAATTTAGTTTTGTGAAAATTTTCAACCAAGGCTTTGAAAGTAACGAGCGTAGATGGCACATCAGATTTATTTTTGAAAGGATATAACTACACACATTTAAAGAAGTGGTAAACAAAGATAACATAATATTTAAATCCATCAATAGATAAAATTGGAGAAGTCGAAACATTAGAATAAATTAGTCCAAGGGGAGTTGATGACTCAAGGCTAGTTTGTGACTTTTAATGCATTTGCAAGAATCATATGAAAAGTCCAATTGCTTATTCAATAATAAACGATGATTGAAAATAATGCTAGCTAAGATTTTAGAAGAGGGGTGACCGAGATGGGCATGCCAAATGGATAGAGACAGTTTGGGGGAGACTAGAGCAGAAGACCAAACACCAGCAGGCCACACATACAACCCATTAACGCGAGGACTGCATAGGCGAATATCCACATTCTCTTTCTTGAAGGCTAGGTTTGACAGTTTAAATGACTGTTGACTTAAAGTTTATAAACTTGAAATTTAAATGACTTAGCATTTTGTGCCATAACCAACTTAACTCAGGTCGACTCTTGACAATAAAGCATGTTGGTTGATTAGAGGAATTCCAGTCTGTAATGTTTGACTTCACTCGTTATGCTCAAAAGGTTGTATTTGAGTCCTTTCACATAGGACACTTCTACCTTTGATAAGGCTTCTAGTGCCTTTTGTGCTTCCCCTGAAATAATCTCTAAAGATAACTTTGGGTCCTTTACATGGTTGAAAATCCTTTAGAGCTTCTTTATTGCCGATCATGTGCCTTGAGCAGCCACTATCAATATACCATACTTGGCTGCTGCAACTTGACAATAGTACCTGTAAACAATTCAGACAGACTTGGCTACCCATACTTGTACGGGTCCTATGGGGTTAGTTTCTTTTGCAACCCAAACTTTCTTGACAGAAATTACTTTTCTGTAAGTGTAATTGGTTCTCATTCTGTAGGCAGTTATGTTAAGTTATTGCTTGTTAAAAGTGTGTGCAGAAGCTTTCTATGTGTTACTTGCACTGTTGAGGTATGGTCTTCTACCATACTTCCCTGGAGTATATCCCCTTTTTGGTTTAGGCATTAAAGTTTTAGTATTGGTGGGATAGAAGTTTTCATGCTGCAACTTGATGGGTTGCTATATTTTCATGCTACTCACAGCAAATTAATTTTGCTGTAACCAGCTTTTATATACATGCTTACTTCTTGTAGTTGAGTACAGGGGTTTCTTGCCCTTATCTACTGTTTTAGATTTATTCGAGTTCTTTTCAGAGTTATTAAGTAACTCATTAGCCATTGAAGTTTCAGCTTGAAAACATAAGAAAGCTTTAGATGAACTTGTTGTTTGATGAGAAGTTGGGGCGCTCTATCCAAAGCCAGATTTCTCAAACGGATTTCTAGCCATCACCAGACAGTCTCTTACATCTTTAGCTGATTTACTGAAGACCCTTATAGTTGCTTGTAGGTTATTATTCTCATTTTTTAGCTTAGTGACTAGTAGATTGAGCCTGGATACTTTCTTTTGGAGTTGCTGTATTTGGAGTTTTCAGACTCATATTGTGATAGCATTTCTGCCATATCTTTGGTTCTACTCCGTAGTATCTCATTTTTATATTTCAACTCCTCAAAGTCACTCATGATCTGTTTATGGGAACAGATCATGCTCAGCTTTTCATCTTCAGGTGTGAATTGAGGTTATAGATTACCTCATCATCTCTATTATCTTTACAATCTTTTGTCATCAGGAAAATCAGTGCCTCTTCATCTAAAATTGATGTGTCACTATCACTTTCTGAGGTTTCTTGCTCTTTTAGTACTTCTTTGAATACTGTTGTATCCTTGACTTTTTACATTTATCCAAGGAGTGCTCTAAGCTTTTGCTTGTCATTCCTCCTCATTTCCCTCCTCTGATCTCATTCTCCTTCAGGGTATTTATTGACTTTGGGGTGTGGACAATTTCTTGTATAGTGTTTAGTTTTTCTGCATATATAGCATAGATCAAAAGTAATTAAATTCGATTGAGGAGAGGATAATATATATGGTAAAGATTGGTTTCTTCTGAAGTCACTCTTTTTGTTGTTTTTCATGAACCTTTTGAACTTCTTTAAGAGTAGTGTTATGTATTCTTGTGCATCCTCAAAAGACAACTCTGTTTGTTTATTGCAACTTACAGTTGCTATATCTTTGGTGTTTCTTGTTGTCATTGCAGTAACCTTGGAGCTAGACTCTTCTACCTCTTTTTTTCTTCGGTTGATGTCATATTCGAAGGCTTTGAGATCAGAGAATAGATCAAAGGCGCTTATGGACTTCAGGTCCATTGAGACTCTCGAGGCAGTGGTCTTATTATCCCACTCAGCTGGCAGAACTCTAAGCACTTTCATGTTCTTTTCTTTTTTAGTGTAATGCTTTCCTAGAGCTTCAAGTTCGTTCACTATCGATATAAATCTCAAGTCTAGCTGTTCTAGCGTTTCTTCAGTCTTCATCTCAAAGAGTTTAAATAGTTGGGTAGCATTGGAGATTTTGTTATCTTTTGTTGCTCTGGTCCCTCATAGATTTGCTCTAGTTTTTCCCAAATTTCTTTGGATGTTCTGCAAGTTTTAACTTTGCTAAAAGTTTCGTTATCCAAAGTGATGAGCAGGGCATTTTTAGCCACGTTGTCCAGGTTGACTTTCATCCTATCTTCATTGTTCCATTCATATCTATCATCATGAAGTTACATGGTGGACGTGCTTCTTCCTTCATATCTCTTCCAAGTATTGGATTTATCTTTGTCAGAATGATTGGACCTTCGATGATTACCGTCCATATCTGTCATTCATAGTAGAAAGATGTGTCTGTATTCTTATCTTCCAGTCGTCATACTCTTCTATGGAAAACATTGGAAGAATCCATGATATGTTAGGAAAATGAGGTTTTAAGAAAAATACAGTAAAAACAGCGAGCATAAGGTTAGATCTAGATAGGTGATCAGATAAGTTGGTTCTTAACCCAACTCGCTTTGATACTACTTATTGGTCCCAAGTAGTCTTGGAGGTTCAGAAGAAAGGTGAATGAACCTCTGTCGATTTTAGAAAATCTTTATGAACTAGCTACACTGTAGGCTACTTGAACTTATATTAGAGAGCGTATCAACTTACAATAATATGAAGTAGTACTGTCTGCTGTATCCTGGAATTCTTGTAGTGGAAAAATACTTAGATAAAAGGTTTGTTTTCTTAAAAATGCTTTCTTATGAAAAACTTTTAATGCTCAGAGAGGACTTCATTAAAGATGCAACACATAACAAATATAAAGCTATTAAGAGCATTTAAGGTTTTATAGTGGTTCGAATGTGGTGTAATCCTTCTACATCCACTCTACTGCTTCCCCGAGTAAAAAATTCATTAAGTAAGATTGATTTACAAGTTACAGCCTAACAATATATCAACCTAACAAGTTATCACCTACTAGAACTCAGCTTACACACAGCTGCTACAAGTTCTAAAGGCAAACCTACAGAATTTCTAAACACCCATAAAAGGTAATTGTCTCTTTCTTATACAAAAATAAATAATCAGTAAGGATATAATTATATCAACTAATGACACCTTAAAATAACCTAGCACATAATAAATAGGTAAAATTATATGTTTTGTTTCTTCAACTGGTACAGTGAAGTAATCTTCTGTAACTTCTAGCTTCTCAGATTGAGCTTGATCACTTCACTAGGTCGAGTGACTGAAACTTATTTGAATGCTTGACAGAGTATAGCTTTGATATTTTTGGGCAAATGTTTCAGTAACGGGTTTCAGTGCTACTCGTCCTCTGTTTGTACTTGTAGAAAAATACTCGTTGAAGGAGGCATTACTAATTTTAATATGATGTTCTGATCAAAAGTATGGCTTGTATTTAATGCGTCTTGACTTATCTTCTCAGCTCAATAAATACGGTGGTTGTGCCTCACAACTTTCTGCAGTCTGTTAAGCCATGTGTCTTCCTTGTATTGGTTCTGTAACTACAACTTCAGATTGTTTCAACCGACTCTATTTTGATTTTCTTGGGTTACTGTTCCTTGTACTCCATTTATTCTTTCTCGTATAGTAGGTTGGAATGACTCTGTTTCTCTATCTATGGTTTCCTCGAAGTATGCAGCAAGTCTGGATGTTGTACTGCATCCTGGATCTTGTTTGTTGTATCTTAATCTTGCAGCACTGCTGTAACTTCTTCTTGGTTACAGTACACTGTATTTTTCTTACAGCTCCATTGCCTTAGGCTTTTCTTGCAGCGTCTTCATTTCTATTTTGTTCGACACGACAAGCCTTTTCTTAAATACTCGATTCTTCATCTTCTAAACTTACAAACTCTATACTAGTCTATATTTCACTTAAACATTGTGAAAAAAATGGTTCTCTAAATTCCTATTACAAGATTGGTTTGTCTCATCAAAATCTAGACATTGATATCCTAGCACTCTATATTCTTCCTAGTCATCCACTTTCATTATTTTCAGTTGAATGATAAGACATACTACGACTAAGAAAAAGAAAGATAGCAATTTCCCTCTATTGGGCCTTTCCTATTGAAGTGCACTTGATACAACTAAGCAAGTACTAGGTGACTTAAATGTTTTATGGCCTAATGAGTTGAAATCATATACTATTTACGTGTTCTACGGGCTCGATTGAATCTCCATCAGAATAAGAGGTGTGGACAATGTCTCTGATATGAAGAAAAGATACCCGAATGTTGATACATATAAAATGAAAGCACATTCACTCACTCCCTTAAGGGTTATTAATTAAGCTGGCTCGGGAGAATTAGTTGACTGACAAGTGGTAAGCAAATGACTTACCCTGCCCGCGCCCCTCCCATATAACATTTTCTCATCTCAAAAATGGTTTGTACCTTTTCAAAAGTGAATTGATTCTCATACTAAATGAGAAGATAATGGATGAAAGATAATTAGAAAATGTTTTAAGTTGAAGTTCATAAAAAATGAAAGTAAGATGGTGACTACTATATATAAGGATGAGTGTGAGTGGAAGTTGAAGGCCTCAGTAGTTCAAAACACCACTACATTCCAGGTCAAGACTCTAAAGGTACTCATACTTGTGCTTGTAGGACTAAGAATAATTAAGCAGACTATAAATACCTAGCTAATAGAATTCTTGAGATTGTGAAAGATAATCCGAATAAATCAATTCATGGCTTGAAAAAAATAATTAAAAGAGATTTGGTGTTGATTGTAGCTTGCATAAAGTGAATAGGGCCAAGAGATATACATTTACTCTGTTAACAATGCATATAGCCGAGCAATTCAATAGGCTTTATGACTAATGTGCCATAGTAGTTGGGTATAATCTTGGTGTTCCCTAGTGTTGAAAGTTAATAGGAACTTAACCCCCTAAGTTTCAGAAAATGTACTATTATATGTGTCCAATTAAGGAGGGGTTTATAGATGGGTGTTGGATGTTTCTTAAAAGGCTTGTATAGTGGTCAGTTGCTATCAGTTGTTTGGAAGGATAGAAATGATAACATGTACCCAATTGCCATTGCTTATGTTAACATGTACCTAATTGCCATTGCTTATGTGGAGGTTTTTTTTTAGTAAATAACAATATTATTAAAAGAAAAGAAACGAGAGCGTTTGAAATACAGAGATAGGAAAGAAAAGGCCTCGTTAAAACCTTAACATAGCAAAACCCAGTGGGAAAAACTATGCTAAGAAAAAAGAGTGCCAAAAATCTAGACAAACATATACCAAGCCTGACCAGAAAAATCTAAAAACATACTATGAGCTAAAAAAGAGGGTGCCGCATTCCACCAATGAAAGCCCACCTTCAACTTCGTAACCGCATCCGCCATCTGATTGCCTTCTCTGAAAATGTGAGAAACTCTGAAATCCATAGTGCTAATAAGGTGGAGAACATTCAACCAACAGTTTCGCATGTACCAAGGAATCATACTAGACGATGCTTCAGAACAGTAACCACATATGATGAATCTGATTCAAGCCAAGCTTCCTCCAACCAAAATTGTATGCCAGCAGCTAAAATTTCAGCGTCAAAAGCGAACCCAATACCTCCTCCAAAAGAGAAGCAACCACAAGCAAAGCCACGAGAATTCCTAAAAATCCCACCAACTTGCAGCTGTCCCAGAGCCCCGGAGTAATCTTCACAGCCCGTCCCGGACGCCCACGAACACCAAGCTTCGTAAGACAGAGAAGGTCCGTCTGGCTATTAAACATATGACCTACGCATTGCTTCTAGATTCCCTTATGAACAACCACAACATGCTCCGAACAGCATCCACCTCCACTTTTTTTCCCTCAAAGGCCACCAGGTTTCTTACGAACCAAACACACCAGAGAAGAGACAAAACCGCCGACTTCCAAAGATCACTTACCTGAGGGCTAAAATTGAGTGACATCGCACGTAAAATGGTTAAGAAGCAAGAAAGTTGGCAGTGGTTTTTTGAGCTGCTATTGAAGAATATTGGATTAATTGAAGAGAAGAATTGAAAATTTGTCAATAACAGATAAAAGAGATTGATAGAATTTGTGAATGAGTTAGCACCTTACAATAACCATAGATAAATACTCATCCTTAACTCTTATTTATAATTATGTTTAATTAAGTTTTCTATTTTATTCATTTCTTTAACCCTCTTAATAAAGAACAACATTTTAGTTTATTTTACTAATTTCTTAATGCTTGATTTTAGGTTTTGTTTGGAGCATATTTACAATAATTTCAAGGTTCTAAAACTAAATAAACATTTTTGATAAGCAACAAGTACATATAATGTGAAGTCTCATCATAAGATCATGAAAGAGATTGAAAGGTTATCTCCTAAGGTAGGTGAAAGGGTCATTGCATATGAGTGGTTGACAAAGGTGAACACAAAACATTAGGCTAGGTGTTTCTTTTCCATTATACCCAAATGTGATGTCATAGTGAACAACATTTCTGAGTTATTTAATAGCTTCATATTACCAACCAGAGATCTTAATTATTGTTGGCATGCTTGACTATATTAGGAAAAGATGCATGACAAGATTATAAGTTAAGAGGAAAGGGATGATGAGTTATAGGAAAAACATATTTCCAAACATTGTTAAGAAAATAGAACAGCAAAGGACAAGTTAGGCAGGAGATGACAAATATGAGATGATGCACTATCTAGAAAATCACACAGTGCATTTGAAGGAAGGTGTCTGCACTTGTGGATTTTTTAAGTTGTGTGGGCACCCTTGTTGTCATGCTATGGCTTGCATAGGCTACCATAGGCTAGAAATTGGTGACTATGTGCATGATTTCTTTAATATATATATATATATAAAGGTGTATAACTTTATGGTAAATCATATTCTTGTGATACATGAATTTGAGGAGTCCATTTTGAGTCCAGTGGAACACCCTGATGTTAGAATGAGAAGGGGTAGGCCAAAGAAAAATAGGACGCCAAATGGAAATGATTGAAGGGGTCTAGGGAAAGCATCAAGAAAATGACTCACTCACACTTATGGCATTTGCAATCAATTAGGCCATAACAAAAGAAGTTGCCCAAATAAACAATTTGTTGGCAGTGAAGAGGTTGTACAAGAACAACAAGAACAAGTTCACACCTAATTTTATTAAAATTTTGTTTTTAATGTTATTATTTATCTACGTCTATCATTAATTTCACCGATATGTTAGGTGCATCCTCAAATGAATCAATGTGAGCAGGGTAAAAGAGAGCCACAAGATGCTTACAATCAAGATTTTAGTGTGTAGTTTGGTTAGGCTCTATATGAAGATCAAGTAACCCCTCCACTCATTTCAGATTTTTATGTGTTTATAATTTATTTAAGTGTATTAGAATTTAATATAAGTTTATTTTTAAAGCTACCATCTCACCCCACTCAACAATCTGCTCCTGCATCAATTGTCTAAAATTCTACCCAACAATCTTCACAAGTTCAAGTGATGCAATAATCTTTGATTACTGGTTATTTAGTTAAAGATTGATGTCATTTGTTGTTGATATAATTAAAGCTTATCATTTTTCTGCAGCTCTCTACTCAATCTATTAATGAAATTGCAAGCCATAAAAAAGAAGACCAAGAAAATAGAAGAATCCAACTTAGAGATCAAGAATAAATTGAATTGGGACTATTTTGATGTGTTTAAGACTTGTTATAATATTGTGAAAACAAACATTAAGTTTTTTTTGGCAAGGCTGCTTAGGTAGATATTTGGCTAAGTTTGGAAGATTGATTTTGTTGTTAAAAGTGCATAGATGGTATATTATGAATTAGGTTGTGAATGTTGTGAAAAGTGCATAAGTGGTATATCATTTTGTGGGTTTAGAAGCATCAATAGCTGGTATTTCGGGTACATGATGTATAAATGGTATATTTGGGCTGTGATTAGTCATATTGTCTTCAATGATAACAAACAATAACTTTTAATTTGCTATATGGAAGTCTATTACTTTTGCTAGTTGAGATTCCATCTTTTGTGTTCATTCTTTATCAACAGTTTATGCATTGGTTAGGTAATTGTTTTGTAATGTGCAAATAATGTGTTAAGTTCTTCAAATATTTGCTTAATGCAATGATAAGACTTGATGATATTCATATTGACAAGCTTGCAAATAGTTTACAAAATATCCACATAGTTGCAGCAGAATATGTTTGCAAACAATACATATTGTTATAATAATTGGAATTACATCAACTTTAGCATTACAATAATAAGAAGGACCAACACAACAAGAGTGAACAATTTGAGTTGAGCTTGATTTTTGTCGGGTTTTTCCATCTCATTGATAGATCATTGTATTTCGAGAGTATCAATGTAGTATTATTATCTCCTACTGCAGAAGAGTCCACTTCTTCCGAATTTGGCATTTGCATTTCACACGTATAATTCTTCCATGCAATTGATGAGGGTTCCAACAATGCATAATAGTTACAATTATGTAGACGGAAAATGCAAAATAATTTGCCCACTCTTGCTTCAGATGGACCAACGGCTGTAATCTCAGCAATTTTTTTTTGGCAATAGCACTTCAAGTTACTACACTTTAAGTCTAAATTTTTTTTATTTTTCTGCATTGACTTCTTAAACGTAGAAGACATTATCCTATAGAAATTGTTATAAAATGAGCACAATACATATAAACAAAAAATATATTTGTCAAACTAAATAAATAAATAGTAGCATAGAAATAAATAGTATTTTTAGAATAACACACAAATAATGAGCACATCACATACATAAGGTTTTAATATAAACAATACTATACGAATACCGATTACAATATATAAAATAAATTGAAAATTAAATAATAAACAATAGGTTTATAAAGAATATATTTTTACACATTTGTAACATGGTTGAACAAAATATTATATACAACCTAGCATACAAATAACAAAAATTAACTATTAAAATAAACAATTAAAATAAATAAAATTACATAAACAGAAAAAAAAAAAAAGTTAGAAAAAACTTACAAACTAAAAATTGGAGTGAAGAGGGGATTGTAGGCTATATTATTTAAAAAAAATCAATGCATATGCTTTTATATATAATGAAAGGGTATAATAGTCAATACACAAGTGAAAAAATAAGTAAAATCTATAAAAATTCGCACATTGAGCGAGTGAAACACACTCTCATCAAGTAAGACAGAATTGAGGATTTTGCGCAGTATTAATCATATTAGAGGTGTAAATGTTATCATTTTTTTAATATAAGGGGGACCGACGCAATATTTTCAAATCACAAGGGGGTTTGTCACATTTTACCTGTATTTTTAATATGATTTGTTTCATTAAATAAATATTAATTTCGTTTAGTATTTTATTATTTCAGGGATTTTTATTTATTCACATATATTGGCTATATTATGTATTAATTATTATAATATTCAAAATACTAATATTAATATACTACTTTGATAATAAACAATAATTAAATCAAAAAATATAGTTTGAGTGCAATTTATGGATAACAAAATAAATTTTAAAAAAAATTCAAAAATAATCCTTCGGTTATTTAAGTACAAATATTTTTTAAAATTATTTAATGATATCGATGAATTATTTTTCGTTGGAAAAATAAATTATTTTATTAATTTTAAATTCCAATTACCGACCAAAATATAATGTCGGTAATATAATTTTTTTTAATTTTTATTTAAAATTACTAACGGAACATTATCGACGAGATTAAAATATTTTCGTCATCAAATCCGTGATTTTTTTTACTGATTTTTCTTTTTTTTATTATCTGTGGTAGACGGTAATTTACCGACATACTAACTTCTCTATTGACAAAGTGTTGTCGATGAGCAAAAATTTCAATAGAAATTGGCAATGGAAATTTTGTCGGTAATATATTTACCGACAAAATATCCTTGTGTACCAACGAAAATTTTCATCTCCAGATTTTTGTAGTGCACCCCATTTCAAGATACCCTAATTTCACTTTCATTCTTTTTCACTCACTACAACAAAAATGCTCGAAGACAACACTATAACAACAACATTTTTAAGCACAAAATGTTGTTGTTTTGAAATTTACAACACTTATTGCTTAAAGTGTTGAGAAAGACGTATATTTGTTGGTCAAATACAATACTTTGACAACATCTTTCGTGAAGTGTTGTCTTTGGGCGTATTTTTATCAACAAATAACTACAGTTAGAAAACACTTTTATTGTAGTGTTATGTTTGGGCGAATTTTTATTACCAAACTACAACACTTTAGGGGAAGTGTTGTCTTTGAGCTGCCTTTTTGAGATAATAACAACATTTCTTTAAGTGTTGACTTTATATACACTCTTCTAAAATGACAACACTTGAAATGTGTTATCTTTTAACCATAAAGACATTCGTTTCTAGAATTTTTTAATATCACTGATCAACAACAGTTTTAAGGAAAAAAAATTATTGTCTTACACAATCAAAGACAACAATTACAAAATGTTGTGGATAAATATAAAGACAATACTTATAAACTATTGTCTTTTTAGACAAAGCGTTGTGTATTATTGGAAATTTCATGTATAAAGATAATAGTAATTTAAGAAGGACAACAATTCAAAAATGTTGTCAATAATCGGAACAACAACAGTTCAAAAGTGTTGTCTATGAGTGAAATATTTTATATAAAAGATAACAATTTGTATATTAAGGACAACATTTTAAAAGTGTTGTTTATGAGAAAACGACAACACTTATTAAGTGTTGTCTTTGGGCGCCCCTCTTCAACAACAGTGGCATAGACTACAATTTAAAACCTACAATGACAACACTTTACAATTGTTATCTTTCAGCTTTTTTGTTGTAGTGACTTTTCCAAATTTCCACATTTTCTCTCAAAATTTCCACCGTATAACTTCAAACTTCTCCACCGTCTATCCAAATTTCATCAATTTAGGCGTATAAGTTGTCCAGGAATATGGCAGTAACAGAAGGCCATAAGTGCTTGCTTACTTGATCCTGCAACGACTTTCCAATCCTAGGTTAATGTTTGACCTAGTCCCGCAATGTCAATTTTGAAAGGAAACTTTTCAATAACTGGAATAGCCTTATAATAACTAAATGACTTCTGATCATCACCTAGGGCTATCACCAAATATAGGTCACCAAAATCAGTTTTGGGATCCCAAGTACTAATAACAATGGCTCTACAAAGTTTCACCTTTGTACATGTTAATAAGCGTTCAAAATGTCAGAGTTATATTCTTGTTCATATCACGAGTCAAAATATCAGAGTTATATTCTTATTCATATCACGAGGGACTATAAGGCATTGATGTATGAGTAGTATTTGTATGAACCAAGTGCATGATCCATGGAACTAGGTGTGAGGGTCGGGTTGGGTCCGATTCAACCAGAATTCATGCCAAGTTTTTCTTTTTATTTTTTTTTTAATTTATATCATAACCTTTATGTTGTATTAGTATAACATTATTGTTCTAATAGTATAACATTTATGTACAGATAAAGAATAACATAAGGTTATATTATTACAATATAAAGGTTATATTAGTACAATATAAAGGTTATATTATTAGTATAACATTTATGTACAACATTTATGTTATAATATTATGTTATATTAGTATAACATTTAGAGTTTATTACTTTTTGTGCCTCGTAAATTAGGGGGTCTGGCAATTTCGGGTTGGCAATTTAGGACTTTATGTTTGCGCGTTTCGCGAATTCTACCCAGTTTGAGTTCGAATCGCTCAATCAGGCTGAATTTGCACGTGAATTGCACAAGAGCCCTTAATTTCGGGCTTTTCAGCCAAATTTCGCCAAATTTTACCTATGTGTACAAGTGGCATTTTAATCACTTCGTCTTTCCTCACAATTTTTTAGAGTTCTTAATTTGAATTGGGGATTTTTGTTGGTGTAAATATTTGTTTGTTTAATTTTCTATTTAAATTATATATGTACTATATTTTGTTTTTGGAAAATGAAGAGAAAATTCATTCCTAATAATTTAATCCTACGTGGCGTGATTATGTGCACATTTAAATGCCAATCGGGATGCCACTTGTATAATCATATTACACATAGGCAAAATTTGGTGAAATTAGGTCGAAAAGCCCGAAATTAAGTGCTCACGTGTGATTCACATGTTAATTCGGCCCAATTGAGCGATTAGGATTGAAATTGGGCAAAATTCACGAAGCTCACAAACATAAAGTCCTAAATTACCAACTAAAAAACTTAAAGTTTGAAATTGCCAGACCCCCTAATTTACGGGGGCAAAAAATAATAATAAACTCTAACATATATGTGCAATTATCATAACTTTTATGTACTTAAAGAATAACATAAGGTTATGGTATTACAACATAAAGGTTATACTATTACGGCATAAAAATTATATTATTACAACATAAACATTTTGAAAGGTATTATAAATCTGTCATGCACTACAAAAAGGTTATATAAACATAACTAAAAAATTATGCTGACATAACTAAAATGTTAGGTTGCTAAACTATAGGGTTAGACCAATATAACTACAAAACTAAGATTTGAGCTAGGATTTGGATTCGGATTTGGATTTATGGGCGCGTGAGGCGCGCGTGGAACTTGTGAAATACACCTTTGGATTGGGTCTAACCATTTGTACGGATATAGGATCCATACACCTGGTCCATATAAATAATTGTCTTATGTATTAGATGACGAGAACTGTTTAAAAAAGAAATAAGATGAAATTTTGAGAGAAAATGTGGAAATTTGGAGAAATATTATAACACCTGGATTAAAATTTAACTATGTAAAATATAACAAAAAATTTCGTTATTAATATGAGATCCAGCTAATATATAAATAATAATTTTTTTAATATTTGTATAAATTAAATATATTATGGAAGGAAAATAGAATTTAAATTTTATTTTCTATATATACCCACATGTAAAATATTATATTATATATATGTGTGTGTGAGTGTCGTATATATGTGTAAATATAAAGAAGTTTAGTTAATATTAAAATATTTTGGCGTGTAGGGATGTACTAGATATTGCCACAACTTCAAATAGTATTAATAATATAATAGTAATTGTAAAGAATAAAATGATATATAATAATATTTTTTTATTAACAAAATGAACGAAAAAATCAAATTAGACAAACAAGTTGCACAATAATGAATAGTGATTATATAGATATATGTAGGCTAGTAAGGCGGGAGGAACAAGATAATAATTCAACCCGGCTACTTTACTTCCTTTCCACCCTTAAGATTTATAAGAGACACAAAAACTTTTATATAACTAGTGCATGAATTTGATGTCCTTAATTTGACCCAATTCACGCATCGCTCCATGTGCTATTTACACGTTCTTTATGCACCCTACATACTTGGGTGGGTGCGTTCAAATCCACTCAAATTCACTCCAGGTGCTATACATTTATGTTATGTTAAGCATACATTTAGTGACTTTATGTTATATTAACCATACTTTTATATAACGTTAAGTATACCTTTATGTAAAGTTAAACACACTTTTATGTTATGTTAAGCATACCTTTAGGGTTTTTATGTTATGTTAAACATACATTTATATTATGTTAAGCATACCTTTTAATTATATTAGTTGTACCTTTATATATTATAAAAGGTATGCGTAATATTACATAAAGGTATATATATGACCAAATTAGGGTTTTTATATTGAAATTACGGTTTATTCGTTGAAAGTATGATTTTTTTTGTCAAAATTAGGGTTTTTTTAAGTTAAAGTATTACATAAAGGTATGTGTAACATAATATAAAGGCATGCTTAATATAGTATAAAAGTATGACTAACACAATATAAAAGTTAGGGTAAAAAAAAAAGAGAAAATGTGCGGAGTTGGGTTGGATTCGGTCCTACCCGACCTGTGTTGTATGGATCTAAGATCCATATAACAATTGCACATAAGTTTCACTCATAAGAGATATACATAATTAATAAAAGACAAATAAAATAAGAGATGGAAGAATAGAGCAACAAGCGAAAATGAACCTGTAACGTCCCGATTCTTTTTGGTAAATAAATCTTAACTGAGACGTTACTTATAAAATTCACTCTTTAAATAAAAAAGAAGATAGATAAAAATCAATAATAATTGTGAAATATACATTTCTTAAATTCATAAAATTAATCATTTAAAAGAAAAAGTTTTCTGTAACCTTTGATACTCGGCTACCAGCATCCACCGCTCGCGCGCCACGCCTTAAACTCCTTAAATTGAAAACATTTTAAAAGAGGGGTGAGTGACAAAAGTACACTCAGTGGGGTGGGGAACTCGGGATGACATAAAATAATTTTTGAAAGATTTTACACACACATGCCAAAACACCATTTTATCACATAAAACAGATTTTCTTAAAACATTTGTCTTTTAATAAAAACCGTAGAAAATAGATCATTTCAATCACGTGACTTATAATCAATTTAAATGTAAGCATTCTTAACAAATCAAATATCATTCACCTTCAAACATATCCCTTTCATTATCACATTTACGGTTTTTAGCCGTCTTGCAAACATGCAATCAATCATCATTCTCATTCAAACATCCTTTTTCACATAATTTATGGTGCTTAGCCGCCATGAAAGCATTTTACGGTTCTTAGCCGCCATGAAAACATTTTACGGTTCTTAGCCGTCATGATACGGTGATCAGCCGTCTTTATGCGAGCCCTAGCCGCCTTGTATACGCATGCACATGCACATATATCACTTCATTTTCACATTCAAACATCACTTTTCATATAATTTACGGTGCTTAGCCGCCATGAAAACATTTTACAGTTCTTAACCGTCATAATACGATCGTTAGCCGTCGTAATACGGTGATCAGCCGTCTTTATGCGAGCCCTAGCCGTCTTGCATACGCATGCACATGCACACATAATTACTTCACACATACACATATCAACCATACACATCAAAGCACATTAATTTAACATAACACTTAGTTGCAGTTCTCAACTGCCATGAAAAAACATCTTATTTGCATATATGCAAATCTTAACTTCACACCATTCTTCACCTTTACATTCATAGTAAAACGTTCACATTCCTTAAACAATCACAATCCATCACGTGCTATAAATCATTCGTCAATCACATTCTCATTTAATAACAATCTTAGCTCATAGCACTTTATTCACATAATACATATATATCAACCTCACGTCAATCAAGTATTTTAAATACTTTGAAAGAATATAAATACCGTATTAAGAATTTACCCCCACCTTTTACGGAAGATGCTTGCAAAACGTCTACTTTTATACGAGCTTAATTCTTTCCTCCCTTCGTAATTTCCTACAAAGTATAAGTGTTCGCTTTAGAATTTAATCGAACTATTATTAATTAAAATATATTCTTATTTTACGCATTTTTCTGTTAACAGACCATCTAATAGGGTTTAAATGAAATTATAATGAAAATGTGTTTATTAAAATTTTATAAAAACCTAATTAGACTTTAATTAGAAAGCTTAATTAGACCTTATTTAGATCTTGAAATACTTATCTTAGATTTAGGAAAATTAATTATAAAATTATGATTTAGGTTAGATCTTTGAAGATTTGATATAATTCTAAACAAGTTATTTATAAAGCTTTTGGCTTAAATTAATTTTTGAAGACCTTTAAAATAATCTTAGAAAAACTAATTATGTAATTTATGGTTTAACTTAAATATTAATAAAATTGAATATATTTACGATTATGGCGTATTTAAATTGATTATATAATTTAATTGCTAAATTGAATTCAATTAACTAAAATTATATGTTAATTTAGGAAATATATTTAATTGCATAACATGTTTAATTAATTCTTATTTAAGAGGATTGAATTTGTTATTTACTTTGATATTTAATTGGATTCTTAACTTTGAGGTTTAAATTGTAAAGTTCACAATTTAATTTAAGATCATTATATCATTTTTAACAATATGAGAAAATTTATTTAAATGTTTAATATTTATAATTAGGCCTTTGGTTTATTTATTAAAGTATGAAGATAAAAACATAAAGTCCATAATTAATTTAAGGTCATTTGGTCATTTTAACAATATGAGAATTTAACTAAATGTGTAATATTGATATTTAGGTCATTGGTTTTATTAAATTATGAAGATCAAGTTATAACTTCTATAATTATATTTAGGACAAAATGTCATTTAAATTAAGAGAGATTGTAATTTATATTTAGATCCATATTTATAATTTCCCAAGAGTTATGGGGTTAACGAGACGTGAATTTAGGTATTTAAAACCTAGATTTAAGATAACTATTAGATTGTACATATTTTAATTATTATAATATTTCTAAGGTTAATTAGTAACCTAATTCATTAGATTGAATTTAATTCATTTATTTAGATATATATTAAATCTCGAAAGCAATATCTGTAATATCTAGGGTCCGTTTTATAATCTCAATCAATTAGATAATAAAATACAATTTCCAAAAATTCTAAGGGTATAAAATGTAATATACATAATTGTTATGGATTTAATCATCCATTTCCAATAATTATATGGTTTTAAACTTTAGATTTGAAATAACAATAAAATCGTGCATATATTAATTATTAAATTCTGGGTCATAATAAAATTTATGCAAGTTCTAGGGGTCATATTGTCATTCTAGCAAAATCCTGGGGTTAGAATATTATTTTATCAAAATTTAATGACGATTCTATAATTTCAGCAAAAATTTAAGGACTATTATGTATTTTCAATGAATTCTGGAGTCTTTTCTCAAGTTCATTAAAGTTCAAGGTCATTTATGCAATTATCATAAGTATTGGGTCAAAGTGAAATTTCAACCATATAGGATTTGTAATTAAGCCCTATATTATTTCAAATTTCCAAAATCAGCCCCCCCCTCTTCCCCCAATTCTAGCTGCCGTCTCTCCCACCTCCAGCTCTTGTTTCTGTCATGGCCGGTGACGGTGTTGTCGCCGACGACCCCAACACCAACCACAACTTCCCCCTTCCCTGCACACACTCTGATACAAACATATATACACACATGCCTATACACAGCTACATATATATACATCTCTGCCTACATACATATATATATACCTTTCCGCCGCCGCTTCCAGCGGCGGCCCCCCAGGAGCCACGCCGACGCAACTCCGGCGCCGGCTTCTCCATCTACCATCCTTGCCGGTCCCAGCTCCGATGCCAGCCCCCCCCATCAACCAACTCTCCGACGCAACCACGCGACTCCAATACAAACCCAGCAGAAATTTTGCAGCAAAGAGAGAGAGAGGGAAGAGATATAGAGTAGCAGATAGAGGGGAAAAGAGAGAGCTAAAGAGTAGAGAAATTGAGAGAGTGCAAAGAGAAAGAGAAGAGAGCTTGTGGAGAGAGAGAGAATCGGTAGAGAGAGAAAACAAATGAGAGAGAAAATTTAGAGAAGAAAGAGAAAATAGAGATAGAGAATTTCCTTTTTGACTTTTACATCCAATTATTTCCCCAAATGGGGACTTTTCTTCCCAAATATTGAAAAGTAAGGCATGAAATAGATAAAAAAAAATTGTATGACAATGACCTAACTATAGTTATCCATAACTATGCTTATTAATTTTATAACATAATGCAAACCTTATTACTTTTATTTAACTTATATTATTAATATTTTGAAAATTTTGGATGTTACAGAGCCAAAAAAGAGCCAAAAAGAAACTTAAGGTAATGAACTTTTCAATTTGAGATTCCATTCTTTAAATTAATTTACAAAATATGTTAATATATACCTAATTCAATTGAACTTACCTAATTCAATTGAATTAGGATAATCCTTATCAGTCCTGCTCATCTACCTATTATGGGCACATATTAATATGTCCATGATTGATGTATTAAAAATCCAAAATATCTATTAGTTTCACTTTCTATATAACGAGGGGATGAGATCATTGGTTGATGTGTTAAAAATCCAAACTATCTATTAATTTCACACTCCATATAATGAGGGGATAAGATCATTATACATTATTGGTGGACATATTAAGAGTTGTACACGATTGGTATTTGAGCATTATTTTAATCGTTGTTCAATTGTTGTATGGGCTATAGAATTTATTTAAAGTTATTAAATTCAATAGTAATAAAAATCTCTAATACTACTCTATTATTTAATCGAAAGTGTAACTAAATCTCCCTAATTCATTCTTTAACATCTTATATAATAGTTTTTCGAATATAACTAGTAAGTCATGATATTCATTAGGACAAAGTGTAGTTTTAGTTTTAAACGAGATTGGCGGCATACGGAAGCCCCTGACGAGTTGTAGAGATATGGGCGATTAAAGAGATTCATTGACCAGTCCATTACTATGACAGAGGCGGCGCTGCTGTAATCACCGAAAAAAACCAGATAATTCATCACGTAGCGAGTGAGTGGGTGGACAGCATAGATCAATAATATCATCCCACAAAAACACACACAATCACAAAAAAGCACAAAATTAAGAACAAAAACTTCAGCTAATCATTTCAACAAACACATAGCAGGCAAAGCTGAAAATAGGTTTACCGGTTGAGTATTATTAGTAGTGGAAAAGGGATCCGATAAAGTGGCGGTGCGGCAGCGGAGGAGGTGGATCCGATGCGGCAGGACATAGAACCATTATCAAATCTTTAAGAAAGCTGGTGCTGCTGAATTGCCATTGTCACGCCCCAATTTCTTACAAAAACATTTATCAGAGTTTTCCACATGATATTACATAATAACCATCGGTTCAATCGACTTAAACATAAAATATACACAGCGGAAAAACATCAGGATCTCCCATCCCAAACACACCTTAGGATCTCACATCCTTGATTACAAATCATCATCAGGATCTCACATCCCGAATACACATCCTATAACCACCAAACATAGATTTCTTACAACATTGTTTTATAAAGGGAAAAGTTTGATAAACATCATATTGAAAATAATTACAGATTCAGAAAAATATAGCACCTCCTCTCTCCTTCTAGGGTTCATCATGCTCATCACCTCCTGTAACGTGAATTACAGAATAAGAGGTGAGTGCGTTGAATACACTCGTGGGGAATAAAATCCGCGTCTAAATCTTAACACATATATATGAATCAGAATTACGTATAATCATCACTAATCACAGCACAAAATATGCACAGCAAACATTAGAAATGGTAAGGGACGAATAGGTGCGGGCATCGCCCGTCTTATCCCATAAAACGGTCTCAATTACCGTTGGTGCATTTCAAGGACCACCAAACCTTTCATAGAAGAATAGGGGTTAGGGACGAATGCATGAAGGGGCGCCTCAGCGGGCCCACCCCTCACAGTTTATGTATGTCACAGCAAGTATAATCACAGCATTTAGTATTCCTCAGTCATGCTTAGAATAGGGAAAACTGTAAACAGGTAAAGAGTTAAAAATTACCCCCACCTTGTTCGGTGGTTACCACGTGAGTTGCAAGTATCGAAGATCACGTATCCCAGAGCTTCAATCCAACCGGTAGCCTACATAGTTTACGATGTTTTTAGATATTTATGAAATATAATTAAGGATTTAAACGATATCGAATTGGATGCTATCGATCGAAACGAGACGGATCGGAACAGAGGGCCTAACGATTGAAGCTGAAGAAATAAGAGGAAAATATCAGTTTATATATCTGAGGTGAAAGAGAATGAAATTTGGATCACAACGAAACAAGAATGAGCTTAATCGGAGTTGAAACGAATTCGAACGGAGCGTTTTAAGATTGAAGGGTATTTTGGTAATTTGGTCAAAGGGTTCACTTTGACCGGGACCCACGACCCCCGGTCAATGATATTTTGTTGGCAACGTCTCGATGATAAAGTACGATGAAAAGAAAACGAGATTCAGATCGAAAACGAATCGAAAATACGACGTCGCGCGTGTTCCCGTCGACGGGAAAATTTCCCGACGGCGTCTCCCGTCGGCTGCCTAGTTTTCTAGGCAGCAGGGCAGGTTGCTCCCGTCGTCGGCCTGCTCGAGCAGCCACCTTCCCGGCACCACCGGCGGCGGTGTCGCCGCCCTATGCCGCCGAAACTTAGTCCTATGGCTAGCCTGAATCACCGGCTACCAGATCCGGCCATCCCTCGCCGAATTTCGACATGAATAGTACCACAAAAACAGCCACGAAAACCCTTCATCAAACACAATTTACACAAACACAATGCAACAACTACTTTTCCAATCCATTTTCCGGCACCGGCGCCACCACCCATGGCAGCGCCACCCCTCCAATGGCTAGCCCACCACTCCGGCAGCCCTTCCGGCGCCTGCAACCTCAAGAAAAAGAGCGACAGAGAGAAAAACGGGAGAGAGAAAAGGTGGCAAGAAACAAGGGTTGGGGTTTTGGAGATGGTTTTTCGCCGTTTTCCGGCGAACGGAGAATCGGAATTGAATTCCGGAAGTTGCCCTAGACTCGTATCGTCGAGGGCTACGTTATATACGAAAATCAGCAAAAACGAACGGGTTTGACTTTTTCCGGCGACGGCAGCGGCGGTTTTTTGCCATTTTCCGGCCAACAGAGAATAGAATTGAATTCCGGAAGTTGTCCTAGATTCGTCTCGTCGAGGGCTACGTTGTGTACGAAAATCAGCAAAAACGGACGAGTTTAGAATTTTCCGGCGGCGGCTGCGGCGGCGGCGATGGCGATCGGAAACAGAAAAATAAATAAAGAGATGAGAGAGAAAACAGAGAGACTTACGTGTGTTCGGTGCTTTTTGGCTCGTTCGATGAAACGTGAAAAATGAAATTGAATGAGGGTCTATTTATAGAAAATGGAAAATCACTATTCATCTAGGGTAGGTTACTGTTCATTAGGCTAGGTTACTATTCACGATAAGATTTCGTTCACTATTCATCCCGATTCCATTTCCTCGTTTTTCCGAAACTCCGTATTTTGCCCTTTTCTTCGCCGTTTGAGCTACGGGTGTCCGATTGACCTCTAGTTCGTTTCTATCTTCTCATTTTTCCATTACGCATCTAATGATATAAAAATATTCTATATTCCGTGTGTATAATTTTTATCCATCTAAAACTGGTCGTTAAACACATATCTGAAACGCATGTAATTAAAACACATAAGATATTTTAATTAAGGTTTACTTATTTAATTAACCAATTATACTTTGTTTTTATCCTGGGCATTACAGCCATAGCAAGAGCTTGTCTGTGCAATAATTCTTCCTCCATTGAACTCTTTCTCTTGGAAACTGAACCCTTTTTACTTCTCGATCCAATCCCACCACGACTCTGCGATCTTTTTCGAACAAAGAAACTCAAGAGACTACCGATCAGATAAAAGATGATAGAAGTGGAGAATGAAGCGGCAAGAGTGAGAGAAATGGCAGTTTCACTCATTCATTGGAATTGAAAAATGAGAGTATATATGAGAGTGTGAACAGGTGGTGGATAGGAGGGATAGACATGTTGCAGATGCAAGTTTCTTTAAAATGATGATGTGGTAGGTTTGAGTGAGCCAAAACCCTTCTTTTATAGATATAAATTTGTTAATTACCATCAATAATATAATTTAAATAAGTTGTGAGATTTTGAGAATGAATTGATCCGTAAATTAAATTAATTTATGACATTTATTGTTTTTTTTGAAAAGGGGCCTAGTAATCATATTGGTTTTCATATGAAAATTTAATTAGTAGTTTTTGTTGGTCCCAAATGGTATAAGGTTAAGAGGGGGGTGAATTAACCTTATCAAATTTTCAAACTTTTCCTCCAAAAATGTAGGTCCTTCAAAGAGCATGTATCTTAGAGAGCTTACTGCACTGGATAGGTTACTGTTTTAGCAGTTACCTCAGGACTTAAAAAAGTTTTAAATGCACAGCGGAAATAGAATGTTTTTTTAAAAATACCTTTATGTAGGATGCTTGATGTATAAGACAGATAGATATAAGAATAAAGCAATAAGCACACAAGCAAACAGACTTATAGAGGTTCGAGGGTGGAGTAATCCCTCTATGTCCTCTCTATTCCTTCTCAAGGAAGAACTTTGTTAAAGTGAGCTTGATTTACAAAGACCCAACTAATACAAACTCTACTCTAAACAAAACTATCAGCTCTATCCATACAGGTAGCTGCACAGTAACAAAACACTTCGACCCACACAGGATCTCCACATAAGTTCCTTGACCCACACAGGATCCTTTCTCCTTTTAGAGTACACAAATACTTAGCTGGAATAGCCTCTGCCTAAGCAACTCCTAAAACAATCTATTTAAACAAATAAGGTTTTCTTCAACGATTGAATGCAGCAAGCTCTTTAGAACTTCAGAGTACAGAAAGGTAGTTAACTTGCTGCTTAATAGATTGAGTGACTGAAACGAGTAAGCTTGAGATAGGTTGAATCTTGAACGATAGCCTCACGAGATGAATGTTTCAGTTGTTGTTCCAGGTGCACTCAATCCCTATTTATAGATTGCAGAGAAATCTGCCCGTTGAAGAGGTAGTTTCTCCACTGTGAGGTGTCATGCAGCTATTGGATCGTACAAGATCTACTGACACTGTTTCTGCTGCATCCCTTACCTCTGTTCTGTGCCCGCTTTGTCCTTCTCTGCGCTTGTCTTACCTTGCAGCGTATTGTACTTTATCCTTGTTGTTTTCCAGATGGCATTTCCTAATTGGTTTGAACTCGAGCGTCTCTACTGGCTCTTCAAAATGCACTAACTTTGATGTATCTGGAAGTTGAGTTGTTGCTTTGTTTTCTGATGAGACAGCTTCCTCTGACCTGAGATGCTTCAAGCTAGCTTCCAGTGTCCTTCCATACTTAAACCAGTTCTTTACTTGAGGACGCAGTGACCTGACTTCATACAGGTAGTAGTGACTTGGTGCAGGCTCCTTCCAGTATCTTCTCCATATCCTCTTCCAGTATCCTTACCTTAGCAAAAATTTTACATATCAGAACCTGAACAGATTGCTAAGACCTAGCTATTACATGTTTTGTCTCATCAAAATCTAATTCAAGATCATCCTATCAGTTTTAGTATATGAACTTATAACTAAATAAAATATTAAGATCTTGTTTAACGATTAACGTAGGAAATGAGGAAAGACGAACCATCTAAACTTGCTCGACAACTTATTAATAGACGCTCCAAATTTTTCCTAAAGTCTGGGTAACTTCTTAAATTTGCATTTATGATTCTCAGGTGATTCTAATTTGTGAAATCTTTTATGCATATGTGTGAGATCTACTTTACTATGCGAATAAATGTTGTGAGTTAAGCAAATGCAATGCGATGAATGTTGTGATTGAATGTTTAATATGTACAAGGTCAATATGAATGTATGTGATGTTGAAATGATGTTGAAATGTATCTATGGTGGTTAAGAATCGTATCGTATGGTGGCGAATAACCATATCTATGACGGCTAAGAATCATAACCTATGGCGGTTAAAAACCGTAACTAAGTGTTTACCTTGATTGTTATGTTTTTATGTGTATGATGCTATGGTTTATTTATTTGAATTTATTTAGCGTTTATCTAGGATCCTCACTAAGTGTATTTTAAACACTCACCCTCTATATTAAAATATTTTCAGCGCAAAGAGTTTAAGCATGGTGCACGAGAGGTGGATGTTAGTAGCCGATATATAAAGGTTGTAGGAGAATTTTATTCAAACTGTTTTATTTCATAAATTTTAGAATTTTCTATTTCATAAATATTCTTGATTTTACGTATCTTTATTATTCATAAAATGGTGAATTTTATACGTTAATGTCTTAGTGAGAATTTCCTTTAAAAATAAATGGGGCGTTACAAATATATATAGGAGAATAGAAGTGATTTTAGGACATCTTGAAAAAGGAGAATCAATTTAGGAATTATGAGAAAAAAACACCAAAATCTCCCTCCAAAATATTAGGTTAGGTAATTTTCATTAAAGGTGAATGGAAACTTGGTGGATATACAAAATGTGTTAAATTTTTAAACATTGAGTATCAACCTTGTAAGTAGCAAAAACAGGGCTACCAAAATTGAAATAGAGGTATAGTTTAGATAACAAAATTACATTTTATCCTATTTTAAAATAAATTGTTGAAATATTGAATGAATAAGAATGTGAAGCTTATAAAATATTAATTAATAATATCAAATGTATAATTTAAACATTCAAATTTGAAGGTGTTTATAAAAATTCAATTTTATTTTGGATATATAAGTTCGGAACCCTCAAAGGGTGTTTGGGTGAGCTTGTAAGCTCTTTAAAATGTCGTATAATAAATTTAAGAGCTTATAAGCTTCTTAAGTGTGTTTGGTAAATATTTAAATTGAGGTGATATATCATCCAAAATAAGATATTAGATATGTTATAAGCTCTTTTTTCAAAAGTAGTAGGATCCCAATTTATTTTTAAAATAAAATTTTATTTTTCATAAACACCTTGAAATTTGATCATGTAAATTAACAATTGTGATTACTAACGTGATTTTTTTTTAGCTCCACCATCTTATTTATTCAAACACCTCAATAATTTATTTTTAAATTAAAATTAAATAACTTATAATCTCAAAAAACATCTTATAAGATTTGAGAGCTTATAAATTCTAATACTAAACTTAGATGAGTTTATGAGCTACTTAAAACATACTATAACATGTATAAAGCTTATGAGCTCCTTAACGTGTTTTGTGAAATTTTAAAAATAAGATTTTATTTCAACCTATAATAATAAGATGTTAGAACATATAAGCTTTTTTTATTTTTTTTTAAGTATGGGATCTCAACTTAATTCCACAATTAGATCTTATTTTTTGTAAATACCTACAAATTAGATCATTTAGGTTACATAATTGTAATTATTAACAATTTATAAGCTCATCATCTTATTTAAGGGATGTTTAGCTAAGCTTTTTTTAGAGCTTATAAGCTCTTGCATCTTAAAAGATGTTTTTAGAGCTTATAAATCTAGTTTAAAATAAGTGGTTGAAATGTTTCGATAAATAAGATGGTGGAGCTTATAAGATGTTAGTAATTACATCTATGTAATTTGAATGATCAAATTTAAAGATTTTTTAAAAAAAAAAACATCTTATCTTAGGAATAAGTTGATTTCCTTTTCAAAAAATAGCATATAAACTCCTTACCTCTTATGTTTTGGGATGAAATAAGATCTAATTTTTAAAATTTGGCCAAACATTTTTGAGGACCAAACTCTTAACATCTTATCTTATATTTAAAATTAGGTAAATCATGTTATAAGCTCTTTCAAATAAGTTTTGTGAAATACTCTTAAAAGAAGAGATTATTATAAACTCCTAATATCTTATTAAAAAATAAAATAAAATTTTATATTTAAAATTTTATCAAAAAACTTTTAAAAGGCTTACAGAACATCTGAACTCTTAAACAAAACACCATCTACATCATGAGAATTCCCAAATACAGTCTATACTTTTACAAAAGAAGTGAAAAAACTCATGCAAACGTAGACAGATATTTTTTCAATGGGTAGATACTTTCGTGAATAATGCAAATTCTGATTTATGATCATCACATAAATTTGACAGATAATGACAATGACAAATAATACGTACAAGACCCTTCCTTGTTCTTTTACAAGACCCTTCCTTATTCTTTCACCCTTCCAAATTCTATCCGACTCAAACCCACAGTCTCCATTGCTCAAGCTTCTCACTGAATGTCCATGGAGAACTCTCAATCACATACGAAGCACAAAAGTAGAAGAAAACTCATCATCCTCTCAGCATTTGCTTCTCTGCTAGTGGTGGCTGTTTTATCGATCGCAATCGTCCAATCCCACAAGAGCCACAGCGGCGCCGCTGCTGCTCTACCAGTGGTGAAATCCACCTGCGCCGCCACATTGTACCCGGAGCTCTGCATTTCCACCATCAGTGCATCGGCGGTGTCCCCCACTTCCTTGAAAAGCATCAAAGATGTCCTTATTACCGCGCTCAGCTACACCATGTACACAGTGGAGCGAAACTACTACACCGTGAAAAAGATCGGCGCCACTCGTGCCAAGTCTCTGAAGCCGCGGGTGAAAACCGCCGTCAAAGATTGCCTCGAAATGGTTTCCGATACCCTCGAAGAGCTTCGTGAGAGCAAGCTCGAGTTGGAAGACTATGGGTTCAAGAACTATTCCTTCTCAGACCATAAAGAGAATTTAATGACACATCTTAGCGCAGCTCAGACAAATCAAGAGTCGTGCCTCGATGGATTCTCCCATGACAAGGACGACAAGAAGGTCCGCCAGGCTCTGGCTGCTGGCCCGTTGCACGTGTTTCGGCTGGTGAGCAATGTCATGGCCATAATTAAAAACATCTCTGATTCTGAAAGTGTTTCATCAGGGCTGAGGAATTCTAATACGGGGAGGAGGCTGGGAGAGGAGTGGCCGGAATGGTTGTCTGCCGGAGACAGGCGGATGCTTCAGGCAACGTCGGTGAGGCCTGATGTCACGGTGGCGGCGGATGGGAGTGGGAATTATCGGACAGTGGCGGCGGCGGTGGCGGCGGCGCCAGAGGGGAGCAGTAGGAGGTATGTGATTCGGATAAAAGCTGGAGTGTATAGAGAGTACGTGGAAATACCAAGGAAGAAGACTAACTTGATGTTCGTAGGAGACGGAAGGACGAACACCATTATCACCGCTAGTAGGAACGTTGTAGATGGTAGCACCACCTTCAATTCCTTCACTGTCGGTTAGTTCTCAGCCACATAAACTCATCATATTAACAGCCCATTTTTTAAAATGAGATTCTTTGTACCAAATATTTTTGTATCATGCGTATACCATATTTTAAAACTAATTATATTGATTTTCAAAATAAAGCGGTTATAATATAAAAGAAAAAAATTAATATCAAACTACGTAGTTTTGATGTGGTATACAAAGTGAAACACAATTTTTGGTACAGAGGATCCAATCTGTGATTTTTTATGCCATTAATTGTTTTAGTTAGTTTAAAACTTCTCTACTCCTTTGTCGGCAGAAAATTGGGCGGGGTAACGACGTTTTGAATGATTTTGTTTTTTATTCTTTTTTGAAAATAGGATGGTAGTAATTGCATCCAAAGTATTTTCATATTCTGTTTTTGCGTATTAAGTGCATGAGTTAATCCATGCATTAGATTTGAAAGATGCTAAAAACGTGTCATACGTGTGCTCACGCGTTCTAAGATTTGCACTTAAACCCTAGTTATCAAGACCAATTTTAATTTTTTTCACTTAACATTTTAATATAGCAAACCTAACTTTTTAGTTATGTTCGCATAACCTTTATATTTTGTCTATATAATCTTTTGTGCTATGTATATTGAATTTTTTTTAAATAATCACTTAAAGGTTATGAAATTTGTACATAAAGTTATATTAATATAACATAACAAAAATGTTACATATTTATACTGAAAAAAGTCTTGATTCCCAGCAAGCTATGAGTAAAATAGGCAGAGTAATCGAATGAGCTAATTACTAGCGCACAGTTGCACTTTTTTTATACAGACTACAAAACGCCCCGTGACATAAGTAATTTTACTTAAAGGTTATGATATATGTACATAAAGGTTATCTCATATGACATAAATATTACATAACTTTTAATTATGTTATTTATACTAAAAAAAGTCTAAGTAATTTACCTAAAGGGTATGATATATGTACATAAAATGTTATGCTAATATATAATATAAAGGTTATACTCATATAACATTAGTGTTACATAACTTTTAATTATGTTATTTGTACTGAAAAAATTTAGGTAATTTTACATAAAGATTATATCTGTACATAAAGGTCATATTAATATAATTTAAAGGTTATACTTGTATAACATAAAAGTTTCAGCTATATTACATGAATTTTTATAGTGATCGAAAAGTTTAAATTATTCACCTTAAAGGTTATGGTATTTGTACACAAAGGTTATACTAATATAACATAAAAGTTATATTTGTATAACATAAATATTATGACATTAAAAAAAAACTACATGTGGATCTGATTCAAGCCGGACTCTACTCGATCTGCGTGCGCCCAGTTGCATAGATCATGATCTATGTACTTGGGCTCACATAAACACTACTCTTCTCACAAATATTTACATGCACTAAGTGCATGGGTTATGACTCGACGATGCTTTTCACATTCCGGGTCATATGACCTGACGGTGCTTTTCCAACATCCTACGCACATTTCATGTGCTGATGCGTCTCAAGATGTATACTCAAACCCTAGTTTAGCGGCCAAACCCTAATCCCACACATCTAACTTTTTAGTTATGTTTGTATAATCTTTATATTATGTTCGCTAACCTCTATGTTTATGTTATAAGTTTAACCTTTTACGGTGTATTACTGACCTAGGATGGCATCCGGGTGGGCCGAGGTCAGGGGAGCAATCCCCATCCCCGTCCTTGTATTCAGGAATCCTCTTCCCTGCCAACTTTGCGGGCAAAATTCCCCCCTGCCCTCGCCCCGCGGGGATTCCCCACCTTACTAGCGAAATAGGGAATAATTCCCCACTGCCCACGTCCCACAGGGATTCCCTACCCCATCCTTTTTTTATTTAAATACAAATTAATACATAACAATAATCCATACAATTACATGTAAATTAAATGTCAACAAAAATATGAAAATGACTCATAATACAAATAAAAGATGTAAACACAATTTAATCCTATTAGCTAAAACATAAAAATAAATTATCCTATTACATTTTCATTAAATTCCATCATTCTTCAATACTTCAATACACCCACATCTTCAATCTCCATGCAACTTTTCCACACAAGTGATATCATCCTTTAATATTCAATAGAGTGAGTTATTTGGAAAGTTATAAATAAGTAAAAAATTAATATTATTTATTTCTTAAGAAAAAAATATATAAAAGTAATATACGTTTTAAATAAATAAATTACTTACATTTTCTTCTTCGTCAGTGTCCTCTTAAAATGTACAACATTCGGAAAAGGTAGACACACAAATATCTACAATTAAAACAACATAGTTATTAATTTAATTTAAAGTTGAAAGAACAGTGTAATTATTTGAATATTATTAAATGATATTACCACAAATTTCAGCCCATAACCAATCTAGAGCACACACCAAAGCTTCTAATGTGTCATGATGAAGTCTACTATGATGTGGGCTAACAAACCTCCCACTTGTACTAAAAGCGGACTATGAAGCAACAGTGGAAATAGGAATTGACAAAACATTTCGAGCAATCAATTGAAGAGTAAAATACTTAAGTGCATTCTTCCACCAACTTAAGATCTCAAAATCAACCTTTCTTGGTATCATACACTCTCCAAATAAAGCATTGTCATTATTACAATCTGAGGCAACAAATTTATCATAATCAATCATTGGATCCACCTCCTCATGAATCGATGAATGAGAATGATAATACAAAAAAGCTTGTAGAACAGTCACAAGAAAAACCACCATCTGCACTCATTTTCAATTTTGATAAGTATTCAACTATCAAGTTAGAACAAAGCTCTTGATTTCTCTAAATTTCTCTCTTTGCACCTTCATCATCAAAAAGAAGAGGGAAATAGTAATTCAATAACTTGAGCTTGTATTTAGGATTCAAAACAGTAGCTACACCTATAATGCCATGAATTTGAGACCAATACTTATCTAACTTGTCTAACATTTTAGTTGCCATAACTTCAATGTTAGAATGCTCACAACAAAGCCATCGTCTTAAAGATTCTAATTTCACAATTTTTTGGAAAATATAGATTAGAAGTGGGGTATTTGGTCCCTGAAAAGATCTCAATCACACGGTTAAACAACTTCAATTTATCATAAATTTTCTTAGCCTTTTCCCAATCTTCCTCATCAGGAACACTTTCATAAAACGGCTCTCGTTGTTTCAAACGAGTGAAGATATATTTATAACAAATGGCGATACTAAGCATTGCATATGTAGAATTCCACCTAGTCTTACAATCTAAGACTAACTTTCCAGTGATTGAAAATTTCAATTAATGAGTCGTCTCTGCAAACCTTTCATATCTTTTAGGAGTGGCTCCCAAAAAAAAAAAACACTAGAACAAATTGTTCAACACCATCACCAATTACTTCCAAACCATCTTTGACAATTAAGTTTAAAATATGAGCACAACATCGCATATGTAATAATGAACCTTCTAACCAATGTAGACTTATATTCAATTTGTTCGAACCAATATCAATCAATGCATCATTAGTTGTACAATTATCTATTGTTAATGTTGACAACTTTTGATCAAGATTCCAATCCATCAAATAATTAACAAGAACATCCCCAAGTACTTTAGATTTATACGGACATGGCACATAGATAAACCTAAATTAAATAATAAGGAACAACTGAAAATGCAATTTATGTATGTCATATTAAAACTTATTAAGTTTGAAAAAGAACAAATACCTGATGATTCGACTTTGAAGCTTCCAAGATCCATCAATAAAATGAGCAGCGATCGTCATAAATCCTTCTTTTGATTGTTTGATGTCCACATGTCCATTGTGATGGTGACTCTACTATTATTTTAATCAAGAATCTTCATTATCTTTAACCTCTCGTATTCATAGATCTTCAATATATCCCCTTTAAAGTATCTCGACTAACTATTTTAAAAAGTGGTTGAAGAGAATTCACAAATCTTCGAAATCCAATATGCTCCACCATACTCAATGGGTACTCATGCAATATGATCATAATAGCTAGTCATTTCTTTCCTAGTAGTTTCTTAATCAAACAAGTAGGTCCCTACAACAACTTTGACATCAATGTTTTTTTTTTGGCATAAAAATTGTTTGTTTTATATCTCTTGTCTTTCTCAATGGACATATTTTAAAGTGATCATGTAAGTGCCTCGTCCTATTCTTTGTATCCGTTCTAAGTTTTTTCATACAATAAATGCATTTTGTTTTCCATTTGCCGTCAATCTTTTGTCTCTTATAATGATTCCACACTTCTTATATTAAGCCCTTTCTTTTGCCCAATGTTGAAACTTCTTCACTTTCATCCGTGTGTTGTACTTTATTTGTATTAGATTGTATGTGATTAAAATTATCTCCAGAAATAGTTTGATCACTTGGTAGAGATCTATTCATTGGTGAGGGATGGAATGTGGACTTTTGTTTAGGAGGACTAGAGGATGCGATTTTTCGAGATGAACTTAACCCAACCCGCGCGCATCCAGTTGCTCATGTACTTGGTTCACAAAAACACTACTCAAGTTTATTTATATACCACATCCTTAAAGGCTTCAATACAACTTTATTTTATATATTTCAAACGACTCAAAATTCGATAATTTTTTACCGAAAAGGAAAATATTAATCCCCATCATATTCCTTTTCCGAAGCAGTTTCAAACTTTTATTATATTTGATGTTATATCTCATGTTAATTAATGATGTCACATGATGCACATGATGTATGATGATTAATTTAGAATATAAAATGTAACATCAATTATAACATAAAATCTCATATGTCTAGGAAATAGTCACAATACACGACATTTTCTTCAATTGTTGTCTCTCTCTCATAATCAAGAACCACCTGCCCTTTCTTTCCCAAAATCATTCTTCCTTTCTCTTTCAAATCCCTAGTTCTCATGTCCATTTTTTCATAGAAGCACCCGGACCTTCTACAAGGAAAATGAATCAATCAATAAAGGTTTGAAAAAATATGAATTTCTAGAAATTTAATATATATATATAAAAGTTAGCTACCTATATGTGTATGTATATATAAGAAGTTTGATTAATATTACAATGTATATACATTAAGTATCGTGTACTTACATATATACTTGAATTAAAATTATTTTATATATCTACATTTATATAGATATATTTTGGTAAAATATAGCTTTAACAAATAAATTAGCTTAGTAGGCAAAGTCCTAACCCAAATTCAAATTTTGGCATTTCCACCTACTTAATACTATTCAAATTTTATCCATGTAACTTTTAGCTCTTAATTTGATATTTTTCAAGTTTTCAGATCCTAAATTTAATAGAATTTAATTTTTACATCCTAAATTGATAGTTTACCTATTAATCGATGACTAAATCGATAAAATCTCATAATTCAGGTCCGTGGAAGTTTTTAATTTAATTTTTAATATCATTATATAATTTTTTTAAATATGAAAAGTTGGCATTCCTTTTAATACTTATTGGACTTCTCTAAAATACATTATCTCCGGCTCTCCACTCATTTATACTCATTTAGGGTAATAATAGTGATTTGAGATTAATATTTTCTATTTTTACATTTTATCGATAAAATACTTAATGATTAGTTAATTTAACTTTTAACTTTAATTTATATTTCTAATATCATTGTATAATACCTTAGTTTGAATGTTAGAAAATATAAAGAAGAAACCTTTTTTTATCTTCTGTTTTATATTGAGTTTGTATAATTGTGATTATGGACCTAAAAATTCAACTCAAACCTAAATATTTATAGGTCTAACCCTAGAAAGCACAAAATCACATCATGATGTCGAGCACAACACTTGAACGCTCACAATAGTGATAATAGGTATTTTTATCCAAATATGCACATCAAAAAAAGAAAAATACCCATCTTATAAGAAAAAATGATTTTTACCCAAAATAAAGAAAGAATACCCAAAAGACCCCTCAAGCTTGAAATGCTATACCCAAGCTGATTTTGCTATTTCCAATCCATTGTTTTTGCTATTTTCACTCCAATTTATTTCAAATTGAATTTAATTCTTAATTATATATTTATTGAGGTCTGATGCATCAAAATGGTACCAGAGCCTACGTTTATTAAAGAAATAATTTAAATTATATTTATAATATTGACTTTCCATATGCGTAATGAAAGAGAAAATCAAGAAAAATATGTATCCGAAAAGACTTTCGAGATAACACAAGTGCAGGACTATCGAATGGCGTCCAATAAGGATTAGAACATAATTGCTCCAAACACATCTAAGATCTCACACGATCTTACGGAGATCCAGAAGACTATCCAATTCTATGGGAGTCAGACGGAGAAGATGTTCCAATCTTTAATCAAGACCTAACAAGAGTTTTAGATCTAAAAAAAATAACAAATCTAAAAGGAAGGTTACCAAAGGGAACAAGCAGATCCATGAACGAACGTTTCAAAGATACATTCGGAGATAGACCTAACATTCCCAAAGAAAATGCTACGGAAGTTCTAAAGTCTAAAAGCTACGAGGAACTCTTAATTGACATCATCCGAAAGGTCTGATGGAAGCAACAAAAATTGATATCTTGGAATTAAGCGAATCACTTTCCAATTTAGGAATTGTGGATCTGATTAATCTCAAGATAAATGCTCCTATTCCCAAACAAGAAGAAAGGAGTACGAGTTCAACAACACCCATTCCCCAACAACCATGGAGGTCGGATCAAGTCGAGCATAATACATTTGTGGCTCGTCAGAGGAGACAACCAGGATGCAGTAAGGCACCAGCTAACAACCCTTGGATAAAAATTATGTTAGAGCCAACATATCCATACGGGTTGATTCTCACAATAGATATCATTGATTTCAGAAACATGGAGAAACTAATCGATGAATGGATGGCATCTTTAAAGATTGTCTCGTCAATGCTGGACATTGATAAAAATCAATTTACCAAACTAATTAAAAATAGTTTGGAAGGTTCAGCAAGGAAAGCATGAGAAGGTACAGATTCCCATATCAAAGAAGAGATTGGATCTGGAGATAATATCTATGAAATTATCAAAAAGGTCGGTCATTTGCTCAAAGTATACTCATAGGAAATGAATACTTTGATGAAAGAAAAGAAGAAAAGAATCGAGAATATACACAGGCGTTGTATGCTCTCGAATTGAAAAGTATATGTGCGGTTGACGAATATATATATATTGGTTCCGTAAATACTACTTCCAGACACAGATATCATTGAATGTAGCCCATGGAGAGAGATGCTTATACAAAACTTTAAAGTACCTCCAGGAAGGGTCGATTCAGTGACTAGAAGGATGTTCTTCTTTAAGGACAATATAAGAAAGTGGTGTCAACATGCGACACTACAGAAGAACAAGAAAAAACTAAGAGGACATATAAAAAGAAATCCTCTTTATTGTGAAATAATGATGTTCCAAGTATCATTGGAGAATGAAGCCATGAAAAACATGGTAAAAGAAAGAAACACATCAGACGTGTGTTTTGATCTAAGTCAGGAGGATCACAAAGAAGACCTTCCAACCAAGGAAGATCATAGTGGTCCAGAAATTTGGTCATTTCAGGTTTTCTTCACAAAGATTTAGATCCACAAGGAAGTCAATAGGAAGAACACCAACAAGGAGAACTTTCAAACGAGCTCACACGTGTACAAATAAAAGTTTCAAAGATTGCAACTACTGGACGTGCGGTAGAAAGGTCATATTTCACCAGACTACCCACAAAAGCAAGGTGAAGTGCACCAGTTCAAGCCAATAATCGACATTCTAGATGTGATTTTTTACGATGATTTGGTACCAATTTACCAGTTTGAGGACATTTCTTCAAAAGAAAGTATCTATGACGAAGAGTTCGAATCAGATTCACATGAGTCATATGGATCATCTACATAATTAGACGAGTAGCTGCAGCGAGCAGGAAGATAGACTCCAAACATCAGATTGTCTATCAGGATTGTTTTCACGAATGACCATCTCAAACAAAATGATGGAAAGAATCATGTGGCAAGATTCAACCCTAAGTCCATACGACGGCTTTAAGATTAGAAGTCTTAACCGGTTCTATAACCAGATCAGACTAAGATAGTGCAAGCACAATATCATCTACTGGGTGAACTCAAGTGAGTTTTTGATTCCAATGGAATTAACCAATAATAGAGTTGATATGCAGCTTATTCCAAAAGAAGAAATTCTTGAGGAACTAAGTAGTATCAAAGAAGAAGTAGCGATTACTATGAAATGGATTCATATCGGAAACATTGAAGTAGTAATTAAAGCTACCTTCAAAGAAGGTATTGATTCAGAAATCGATTTGTCAGTAATGGATAGGCGTATTAATATCTTAAGAGATGGTTGTCTTTTTACAATGGTAGGAAATTTATATGCTGACAAACTTATGTTTGACATACATCTTAGTATTACATATAACCTAGCAGACCAAGATTTCAGTAGAGTCTTAACCCTTTATCAGGATTTTAAAAGATCTGATCTAATGAAAGAATGTAATAAACCATATTCTATCACGTATAGAATTGCAATGCGATTTCCAATACACATCATTCGGATATGTTCCTTAGGAAAGACTATATAGATATTCGTAGAATTTTCAAGGAATTTACCAAAGTCATGACACCAAACCCAATCCAGAACCGAGGATAGGTGGTGTTAATTTGCTAATTAAAGATCATCTGATTTTCAATAAATCATTAAGGTTTGATTCTAAGATTAGTAACAGGATGTCCTTTTCCGAAGACAGGATTCTAAGTCTAAGAGGAAAAGAACCAATTGAGGATTTTAGTCCCCAAAAAATTAGGGTAAGTAATGTAAAAATGAATTGCCCCGAGGGATGGAAAGAAATCCATATTGTTTTTGAATATCTGAAACTAATAATTTGTTTCCTTGTGATGAGATATATCATTTACAACAACTAAGTGTTAATAGATACGAATGCATGTTAGAAATAGCAAGCTATGAAGTATCTGTTACAGGAATTACAGGTAGAATTAAAGGTTTTATGACCTTTGGTCTAAGTTTCTTTGAGAAACACAAACTGTGGAGAATAAATGGAAAATGGATGGAGTTCGGTCTCGATGGACACCTAATAAGGGTAGATTGAGTATCCCATTTTCTATAAAAATATGTCAGGTTTGCATATAGAGGAAGAGATTTCAAATCTCTTAAAATAACAAGATGATATGTTAGATACTTTAAGGGAATTACGTAATCAAGGTCCAACCCATCATACAAGAATACATGAAGTTATGTTTAAGTATAATCAATTAAGCTTAAGGATGAACCTGCTAGAATCTTGGAAAAATAATAAAAAGTATCCACAAGATTCTAAATAACAAACGTTTTTTCTATATACATATCTATTGGGATATTGTATGAACAATACAAGTTTGAGTACTTTGCAGCTTATATTGATTCAGGTTCAGACATTTGCACAGCAAAGTCAGGAGTTTTCCCCAGCAAATCTGTGGAAACTCTATCTCTTATTGCAGGAAGGGATTTCTCCCAAAAAATCCTAATACTCAATAAGGGTATTCAAGAATCACGAATAATGATCGGAGGAGCATTTAGCACCGCTTGGTACATAGTAAGAATGCCACCAATCTATATTCATGATACAAGTGTTGATATTTTATTGGGTAATAATTTTATCCAAATTTTTACAAAATATGAACAGGATAATCACAAGAATCTGTTTACTTTTACTACTAATTATGGTAGTTTGATACAAGTTTTGCAGCGTGAGAAAACCTTTAATAAAATAATGCCTATTATTTTCTCAGCAAATATGGTGATGATTCCAAGTTGACTCATCCTAAAATGCAGGATAAGAGGAAATTGGGAGAAGCTCTTTTGTCTTATAGACAAAAGGGAATGGAAAAGGTACAAGAAGGAGCTATTAAGTTTCTTAAAAATGTCTTACAGGAAGGTCCACCTCAACTTAACATTGATGAGTAAAGTTTACTTTCCCTTCAATATGTTAAGAGGCTAATAAAAAGGAATTTCAATGAGAATCCTTTAGCCTAGTGAGAGAAAAACCAGATTGAAGCAACACTAAAAGTTTGGGAACAATACCGATACTAGTTGATTCGATACAAGTCGATTCAGATAAACATGAACGATCTAAAAGATATGCAACAAATCATTAAAGAGCAGCTCGATCTCAATCTGATCGAGGCAGACATCTCCCCTTATAATAGCCCTGAGTTTTTGGTAAGAAACCATGGTGAAATAAAGAGAGGTAAGGTAAGGTTGGTAATTAACTATCAAGACATTAATAAAATTACTGAATTTGATAGTTATTACATCTCTAGTAGAGAACACGTGATTGATTGTATTAAAGGGTCAAAAGTGTTTTCGAAGTTTGATTGTGAGTCTGGGTTTTACCATATTAAGTTAGAAAAAGAGTCGAGAAAGTTAATAGCTTTTTCTACATCACAAGGACAGTATATCTGGGATGTACTCAAATGGGTATTGCAAATGCACCCCAGATATACCGACGAAAGATGGATAATCTATTTAAAGATTATTTTGAGTTTATATTTGTTTACATAGACGACATTTTGATTGCATCAAAAAACATGAAAGATCATTTAAAGCATCTTGAAATATTTTATGAGACATGTCATAAAGAAGGATTAGTGCTCTTTGAAAAGAAGGCAATAGTCACAGTTAATAGGATCGAGTTTCTCGGTGCAATTATTGAACATGCAGGTATGGAACTCCAGGAACATATTGTGAAAAAAATCTGCAAGTTTCCAAATGTTCTTAAAGATAAGAAGCACCTTCAAAACTTCTTAGGAGTAATCAATTTTGCTAGTTCATTTATCAAAGATTTAGCAAAATATCACAAGGATTTCCGTCATTTGTTACAAAAGGATGAGAAGACCAAATGGAAATGGGACGACATCAATTCCCAATGTGTCCAAGAGTTAAAATAGGTTTGCAGTAACCTGCCAAAACTCGCGATTCCTCAAGACGAGGATCAGTTAGTAGTCTACACGGACGCTAATAATTTTCGATGGGCAGCAGTGCTCATGAGAAAAACATCTAATGGTGAAAAACCATGTAGATATACTGAAGGATTGTTTACAGAATAACAAGCCAGAGTTTGGCATATAAATGAACAAGAGTTTGAAAGACATTTAAAAAATGGTCTTTATTCTTATTAGCAAAAGAATTTACTTTAAAGGTTAATAATACAAATGTAAAAGCTTTTTTGAAAAATAACCTTGAATCAAAGATAGAAAAAGCTCATATTATCAAATGGTAAGCATAATGTCAATATTATTTATTTGAAATTGTCATTGTGAAATCTATTGAGAATGTTCTTGTAGATTTCCTAACAAGAGATGGACATCCTTAAAACGGATTCCACCATAGTGAGAACAAAACATCTCAAGAAAATCTTGAGGAGCTGGACAAAGTATTTGGCTTGCTGAGCACTCGTGTCGAAGCTGCTTCATATGTTCAGAAGGCAGATTTAGATGTTGTCCAAATAACCATACGAACGGCGAAGATTGCACAGGCCCATTTATGGGATGTGCTAGAAAAGCCCCTTCTCAATGCGGGATCACTATTATTGACCTAGAAGGAGATACACGAGAAAAGTTCATCATTGATGCACAAATAGGGGTTTTTATACCCGAAGTTGGTCATCCAGTAGATACATATTTTTTATCGAACTTTGATGGAATAGCTGATGATGCCAAAACAAGAGATCTATTGGATATCGATAGAAATATTTATTCAAAAAGTTAAGAAGAAATTCCAAATAAGTTAATACTAACCAAGTTGTTTCTCCTTTTTAGGTCTATCAAAGGACGTGGGAGAAATTGGTGACAAAAAATTGGATCAATCCTGGTAAAATAACTATTGATTGGTTTGGAAAGTATGGAAGGCTTTGGATGCTCCCGGGTGTAATCCCACAAAATGTTAGAGAATGGTTTGACTTCGGAGCTATTACTTCGGTGTTTACAATCACACATAACTTTTCAAAAATTTCAAAGTTACCAGACTGAATAGCCACTGTCGTGCATGATTCATGGCAGAACAACCCACATCTGGGTCGGGGTGATATATTGGAGCTAAAAATTATATCAGCAGCTCTAGAAGTCATATGAAAAGGATCTCATCCGGCTTTTCAATTTTTAAAACTTCAGAGATTAGATATGACAACATATAACAGAGTAAAAACCCCGCCATCAAACAACCACTTGGTGGTTGCCCTTATCAAGATGAAATATCAACAAGGCGAGCCTGGGACTATAGGTCTGTCTTATGAAGATGGACAAAGTTAAGTATTCATTCAAGATTTTTCAAAATTTTATGAATGCATCATTCCTGTTAAACTCCATGGCAGGAAATACAACCAAATTTGCTAAAAACCTCTTTGAAAATAAGAGGAAGTTGATTTGGAAAAATAAGGTTCTGGCAACGGAACAAACAAAAACGAAGGTATGCAACATGGTGCATATCGGAAGATAAAAAGAACGAATTTGTTCTTACTGTCAGATGTAGGAGAAATCCTTGTTCGAACAAGGTTTCAAGATCAAGTCAGACAAGCCTGATCACCCAAAAAGAAAGGAAAAATGGAAGGGTTTTTAGATTTTAAAAACCAAAAATGTAAAAGAAAGCGAGTCTAATTGGACTTGATAAATTACAAGTATACATGTATTCTACGAATGTAATAGTATAGAAATACATTATCTTTTGCCTGGGGTGTGCTTAGAAAAATCATAAGAGATCTTTCTTGGCTCCACCAAGCACGTGGCACTACTACCAGACAAGAAGTAGTGGATGGTCTAGCCATCAATAAAGAATCAACCATCAACAATAAAGACAAACATGGTGGGTGAAAGAAAGAGATGTTCCACCAACAAAGTTAGTAGACAAGCATCAAAAGACAAACCAAAGTGGGTGAATTATTACTCCACTCACATGGTGCTTTGCAAGCTGGCAAAGGAAAGGATTGAAATCCGCTTTTGAAGTCAGAATTCCTAGCTATATAAGGAGGCTCTCATCCTCAGAGAAGATCATTAAGCCTTACACTTCTCTCATTCATAAGATAGAAATCTTCTCTCTACAAGTGTAATAGTTTAATTTTAAACTTTCCTATTTATGGGGTTTTCCCTTTACAAGGTTTAGTCATGATAGGCTAAAACAAGTTTTCTCTTCCAATGACGGAGAAATTAGTATTGTAATATAGTTTTATTATTTCTTCAATTAAAAAAAAGGCTTTTGCTTTCAACATTCTGTCCGAAAGTTTATATTATTGTGAAGAAATACAACAGCAGTGCGTCTCCCCGTGATCTCATTAGAAGGTAGGTGTTCTCACAGTGAGACTGGAAGTGGAACCACCAACTGCAGGTATGTGGTTGGATCCTTGATCCGTAAAAACCAGCTAGAATCCATCGAGGATTAAGAGACAAAGGCAAGGTATGAAAATTCAAAATTTTATTTAAATACGGAAGCATGTTGGGTTTGATGTTACTCAAATAAATGATTAATACTGGATCTAATAAATATATGGTGTTTTCAAAAATCATAGCCATATAGTATAAAGGTTGGAAACCACTACGTATTCAATGCTATCCTTGTGTTCTCACTTGTATAGGGGATCGATATGGTATAACAATGTCACATACCGGCTATATTAAAAGGAATTTAAAAAAATTGGGGAAAAAATAGGTCATGATAAAAATGATAGATCATGAGGATGAAATATAGATCACGAGGATAATTATCACTGTGATCTATAGATCACGAGGACAATTCTTGATCACGAGGATAAACATAGATCACGAGGGTAATTACCACCGTGATCTAGTGTAAGGGTAAATGAGTAATTTTTCTCTAAAAATGGATAAAAAACCTAATTTCTTATCTAGTGGATATTTTTCATTTCATATTATACATATTGAGTATAAATGATCTCTATCCCCCACAATATCATGTTTGTGTTTCTACGATCCGGACGAGATTATGGTGTAGTTTTGGTTAAAGCTCATCAAGTGTTCTCGACCTATGTAGATTTGATTTTTTTGGGCGAGGTCAAACAGACATGAATAGATTTGAGGTCGATTGGTCTTATACATGTAGGTTTGAATTAATCTTCCATCACAATAAGTGAAGTGTATTCATTTCTATTGAATTCTTATCAGAAGGAGGAACGAGAAGGAAGACAATTTTGGTGAAAAAAAAGAAAACAAAGAAAATTAGGCTACTTTAAAATCTATGGGTGAGGGTAATTCCGATATCAAGATGATCATGACACTTGTGTTCGAAAATTATGATGTGTCACCGTTATTTTAGAACTTAACTATGGACACATTACATTATTCTAGTAAAATAACACATTATAACCCATTATAATGGATAATTTTTTTATCTTTTCTATCACACAACATGATGTACAATAATCATATCCAAATAGACACTACATGATATGATCCATTATATATTACACGACACATGCCTCCATATAAGATTGTGGACAAATTTACCAATTTCTTTATAAATGATTAAAAAATCACTATATTATATATATATTATGGCAAAAAGGAATATTCGTATACGCATTGTCATTTAGAGTTCCTATGGCTACTTACATTATCAAATTAATAAACCATATATGTGTTGCTTTTTATATACTGATCTGATGTTTAGTCCGTATTTATTTAAACCTGAATAATATTTCCAATTTAAGAGCCAAAACATATTATGATTAAATGTATAATAATCATCAATTCTTCTACTTAAAAACATGATAAATTAACTAATACCTCCTTGATATTTCTATTTCTATTTTTACAAATTGAGTTGGCAATTATTTGTAATTTGACAACACCATATGATGCCCTAAACGTCTATATTTTTTCTCATTTATTATTGTTATGTGACAATATGTAGCTCATAATCCTTTATATTTGTTTACTACAACATAACTGACTTTATATTATATAATATTACTCTAAAAGTGTTACTTGAGATAAGTGTTTAAACTTGATATTAATGCAGCGGTGGTGGGCAGTGGATTTCTAGCTCGAGACATCACATTCCAGAACGCGGCGGGGCCATCGAAACACCAGGCCGTGGCCCTACGCGTGAACGCCGATCTCTGCGCTTTCCACCGTTGTGGCATGCTGGGCTACCAAGACACTCTATACGTCCACTCTCTCCGCCAGTTCTACACCAACTGCGTTATCGTTGGAACCATCGACTTCATCTTCGGCAACGGCAACGCCGTCCTCCAGAACTGCGACATCCACGCCCGCCGCCCCAACCCCGGCCAACGCAACATGGTCACCGCCCAGGGCCGCGATGACCCCAACCAGAACACCGGCATCGTCATCCAGAAGTGCCGCATTGCCGCCGACTCCAGCCTGCTGCCCGTGCTAAGCAGCTTTCCCACGTACCTGGGCAGGCCGTGGAAGGAGTATTCGAGGACGGTTGTTATGCAGTCTCAGATAAGCAATGTCATTCATCCGGCAGGGTGGTACGAGTGGGATGGGAACTTCGCGCTCGACACTTTGTTCTATGCGGAGTACAAGAACACGGGTGCGGGTGCAGGGACGGCCAATAGGGTAAAGTGGAGAGGGTTTAGAGTGCTGACTAGTGCATCGCAGGCGCAGCCCTTTACGGTTCAGAATTTCATTGCTGGTGGGAGTTGGCTGCCGGCCACGGGCTTTCCCTTTACGCTTGGACTTTGATTGATTACTTCTTTATACTATTTGTCTCCAATTTCCATATATATATATATATATATAATAAATATGGCCTTGCATTAGGCCGATATGGTCTATGTGGAATAAATAAGTGATGGCAATTTCCATATATATAATAAATATGGTCTTGCATTAGGCCGATATGTAAGATGTGGAATAAATAAGTGATATGGAGACATTTCAGATTTGTGAATTCTAAATTTGTTATTGTTTGCGAATAATACATCTACTTGCATATTAATGGCCAACGCAACAGATTTTTTATTGAAGCTCTCAGATTGAACTTATCTATTAGTCTTCTCAAGTGATGACAAATGAGGACAAACAAGAGTATCCTAGCTAATCGACCACCACAACGAGGACAAACACGTTTAACAATACAAAAAATTTAACTCAACACTTGGAAAATACAAAAAATTTAACTCAACACTTGGAAAATCCTATGGTTAGGGATACTGCTCTTAAAGCAATTACGAATTCTTATATAATTATTAATAAATGACATTTATTTTCAAACTCATATGCTTATTGTATGTATTTTATGAACATCATATAAAATCCCTAGTTTGTTTGATGTAATCATAATTTTAGTATATAAGTGTTATATACAAGAGGATTAAGTTTATGGATAATAAACTTAAATTAAGTATATGATGAAATTAATTAAAGTATGAGATCTTTAATTAAAACATCATTAATGCGGTTCATAACATAAGATGTGACCATCTTATCTGAACCGTCGATGTGGAGACATTTGCGTAGGGGCATTTATATATGATTTGATCATATAAGATACAAACCGATTTAATTTGTGTTTTTCCTACAAATTCCATTTAGATATGGAAATCCAAATTAAATCATAAGATGACCATATATGGTTGAATCTTAATCCTGAGTGATTATGTCACGCCCCATTTTCGAAATAAAATAAAATATAAATTTTTTAACATTTTGGGCGTCGAGCAATTTAAAACAAACTAAAATCGAAGGATAAAAAAAATATCCATACAAGCTATATAACTTACATAAAATTTTTAAGTTATCAGAGACAACAGCAAAATATATATTTACGGGTCATCATGCTTAATTTTACAACCCTTCAAATTAACTTGTTTAATTACAGCAAAATATATGCATCTTTCTTCACATTCTGCTCCCAACATCCGAATCTATAAAAGAAAACATATAAAGGGGGTGAGCGTATAAAAATACACTCAGTGGGATCACGTTGTAAAATAAGGGGTTAAAGTCGTAAACATACATAATAATCACGATCAATCATACCGTTGCACATGCAAACATATCACTCTCATAATCATTTACGGTTCTTAGCCGTCTTGCAAAGCATATGCGGGTCTCAACCGCCCTGAAAACATTTTTACGGGTCTTAGCCGTCCAGAAAATCTTTTATGGGTCTTAGTTGTCCTGAAAATATTTTTACGGGTCTTAGCCGTCCTAAAAACCTTTTACGAGTCTTAGACGTCCTGAAAATATTTTTATGGGTCTTAGCCGTCCTAAAAATATTTTACGGGTCTTAACCGTCTTGATACGGTGATCAACCGTCGTATACAGGTCTTAGCCGTCTTGCATACGCATGCACATGCACATATAATTACTTCACACATTCACATATCAAATATACACATGAAAGCACATCTTATTTACACATACGCAAATATCAATTTCACATCATTTTCATAACACATTTCACATAATATCATATTTTGGAAGAATTATAAATACAGACATAGCATTTTTCCCCACCTATAGAGCAGCTGATCAAAAGCTTTTAGATCCCAAATATATCTAGGGCGCAAACTCCTGCGTATCGCCTACAAATATAAGGGTTCGACTTAGACTCTAATCGAATTATCATCAATTTCATAAAATAATATTTTTAAGGTAAACCCTATTTTTGTAATTAAATATAACCTATTTTGTAATTAAATACATATAATTCATAATCTTAAAAAAATTCGATTCGAAATTAATAATTCGGATTAAAATAGATATGAAATTAGGGTTATTAAACCTTAGATTAGAAATAATAATTAAATTGTAAAATAATTTAATTAACATAATATTTCTAAGGTCTATCGTTTTTAGTCTCAAAAGCAATCTTGCTAAACATAGGGTCTAACCTATAATTCCAAGTAAAATCTTTAGCTAAAATATAATAAGTCACGTAATAATATTCAAGTCCAAAATCCATCCTACAACTAGGTTTCCTTAACTAGTTCGGTAATAAATATAGGGTTTTATACCCTAATCGGTGATATAAAAGGGTCTAAAATAATATAAATTAATTAAAATAATTTATCTTTATTATTTAATTAAAGTCCGGATTTTCATATGTTAATTTTTAGTAATTTATATGATAACATTCATAATTCCAATATATATATTTAATGTTAAATGAAAACATATCATTATCATAATTTCAACAATTCTAAGGGAAAAATTCATAATATCATCAAATAATAAGGAAAGCTATGTAATTTCATCCAATTCGAGGGTCCGATATCAATATTTATAATTTATGATGCTTAAAGCATAATTTCATAACTTAAGGTTATAAATTATAATGTTGATAATTATTGGGATCAATATTGGATTTCTTATAATTCTAGGGTTCAAAAATATCATTAAACATAGCTTAGAGGCATTAAATCATGTTTTATATACTTTAGGGAGCAATCTACAATTTCCTAAATGCTAAGGGTTCAATTCTAATTTCAACATAATGGATATTTGCAAGTTAGCCCCTTAATTTTCTTAAATTCACAAAAACAAACCCCAAATTCAAAACCTTTCCCAACCCTTCCCCTGCTGCCCGTCACCGTCCCTTGCCGCCTCTGCTGCCGCCGGTTCGCCACTGCCGGCGACTTCTAGTCGCCGGCGACCACATCCCACCCGACACCCGACTCAAACGACCCAACCTAGACACAACCCAACAACCAAACCCAAGACACACACACATACTACCCACTGGCGCCACTGCTCATGGCGGCGCCGCTCACCACCTCCCGGCGCAACTCCGACGCCGGCCACCCTCACCTCTACACACTCCAGCACCCCCGACAACACACGCACACACCCATGCTGCACATGTTCACAACACAACACACACTAGCTGTACACGTACACTGCACAGCCTAGCTCAGCCCAGTACAGCCGCCGCTTCCAGCGGCGGTCCTCGACCTGACACGCCGGTGCAACACCACACCAGCTCCACCACGACTCGACGGTGAAACGGCAGCTTCAAACTCGATAGGGATAGCTTCGGAGACAGCAGAGAATGAGAGGAAATCAGAGAGAAAGAGAATGTGTTAATATTTATTTCCTTTTTTTTTTATTCTTTGTTCTTCTTTTTCTTTCTTTCTTATATATATGTAATATATATATATAGATACATGTATATTTACTTACATAAAGGGATAAAAAATAATATAACAATAATACTATATTAGCATAACTTATACAAAAGAGGTAATTTATTTATATAATTTACTTATGTAAAGAACATATTTGATACACATTATGATGCATAAATTCATGTTCAAGAAATCTATGTTTCATCACGTAAAATAACATATAAAAATAATAATTAAGATTTCATAAAACAAAAGCATTTACGACACAAATGAGGATATTAACAATAAAAAAACTTAATATCATATCTATGCATGTAAACTTATTTATTATCTTATCTTTTACTTTCATTCATGCCTGACGAGTGAGTTGGGATCAAGCTCGGTTTCCTCCATGAGCAATCCTGCAAAAACCCTTAAAATCTCGAAATAAATATTAGCTCATAAAATCTTTGAAATTATTAAGCATGATGTGATATGTTCATCATAATTTTATATAACTTAAGAGCTCACACTTAATCATTTATAATTGAACACTAAAATAAATTTATATAAAATATGCAATGCAGGTTTTTTTGAAAACGGGGTGTTACATTCACTCAAGACGTTGATGTCGTTGCGAGAACCTGCGACCCCAAAAAAGGCACATCATATCCACAAGTCCTGTGATACAACCGCTTCAAGTACAATTGTTGGAGAGCCATGGTCTCTCAAAAATTCCCAAGAAACATGGTAGTTCCTCTACTCCCAATGCATGCAATCAAGATTACACAACATACCTAGAAATCCATGTCTTGACTCGTGAAGTTGTAGAAGACATTGAACGTCATTGTTATTCGGTCTTCTCAAATATCTATCACCAAATATTAAATAAATACATTTACAAAATTTGAATAGACACCTTACAACGGTAGAATTTCCCATATAATAAGTACTCGTCAAGGCTATCGGCAGGGACTTCATAAGCCAATTCATGAATAGCGGTAGTGTATTTTTGTAGTGGTGAGAGACCTTGTCTATTTATAGCGTCAGACCTTTGTTGAAATTCAGTCGAATGATTCCCCAATGCATTAACTATGCGCATGAATAAATCTCTACGCATGCGAAATCGTCGTCGAAACATATTGTCAGGATACACCTGATTCTGAGAGAAGTAATCTTGGAAGAGTCTAGCATGTCCCTCTTCACGATTTCTATAGCGTCCAGGACAAAAACGAAGCATAATTGGTTAATTAAATAAGTATACCCTTAATGAAAATATCTTATGTGTATTAATTCTTAAGTGTTTAATTTAATTACGTGCATTTCAGATACGTGTTTAACGATCGGTTTTAGATGCGTAACGGAAAAACGAAAAGATAGAAATGAACTAGAGGTCAATCAGACACTCGTAGCTCAACGGCGAAGAAAAGGGCAAAATACGAAGTTTCGGAAAAACAAGAAACGGAATCGAGATGAACAGTAACCGAAATCTTATCGTGAACAGTAACCTAGCCTAGATGAACAGTAACCTACTCGTGAATAGTAACTTTTCAATTTCTATAAATAGGCCCTCATTCGATTTCATTTTTCACCGTTTCTTCGAACGAGCCGAAAAGCGCCGAAAACACGTAAACCTCTCTCTCTTCTCTTTCTCTTTCCCGTTTTGCTTTCTGTCTCCGTTGCGCCACCGCCGGCGCCGTCGGAGCCGCCGCCGGAGCTCGTCGGAAAATTTCAAAGTCATCGGTTTCGGCTGATTTTCATACACAACGTAGTCCTCGAGGAGACGAATCTAGGCAAACTTTGGAATTCAATTCCGATTCTTCGTTCGCCGAAAAATGGTGAAAAACGATCTCCAAACCCTAAACCCTTACTTTTTGCCACCTTTTCTCTCTCCCATTTTCTCTCTCTCTCTCTCTCTCTTTCTTCTCGCTGTTGCAGGCACCAGAGGGCCTACCAGGGTTGTGGGCTAGCCACTGGAGGGGTGGCGCCGTCGTGGGTAGCGCCGTCGGTGCCGGAAAATGGGCTGGAATGGGGGCAGTTGCATAGGGTTTTGTGTGTGTGTAATGTGTGTGTTGTGTATGCATGTTGTTGGGGGTTGTATTGGAGGTCTCCGGCGACTGAAAATCGCCGACCAGTATCCCGGTGGTCGGGGGAAGGGTCGCCGGCGACTGGAAGTCGCCGGCCGGAGCTGTAAAGGCTAAGGTTGGTTTTGTGCATACGTGTGTATCGAAGGGTTTTTGAGGCTATTTTTCCAGCACTATTCATGCCGAAATCCGGTGAGGGTTGGCCAGAGGTGGTAGCCGGCGGTTCAAGCTAGCCGGAGGACTAAGTGGTGTCGGCATAGGATGGCGCCGTCGCAGCCGGTGTCTCCGGGAAGGTGGCTACTTGAGCAGGGTCGCACCGAGAGGCCTGGGCGCGAGCCGGGCCGAGGCTGCCGAGAAAAATGGGCAGCTGCCGAGTCATGGTGCTCCCGCTACCGAGAAAACTCGACAGCCGCCGGGAGACACCGGGGAAATTTTTCCCCGTCGCGGGGAACGCACGCGACGCCGTATTTTCGAGTCGTATTTTCGATCTGAATCTCATTTTCTTTTGGTCATTCTTTATCATCGAGTCATCGCCAACGAGATATCGTTGACCGGGGGTCGTGGGTCCCGGTCAAAGTCAACCCTTTGACCAAATTACCAAAATACCCCTCAATCTTAAAACGTTCCGTTCGAGCTCGTTTCAACTCCGATTGAGCTCATTCTTGTTTTGTTGTGATCCAAAATTCATTCTCTTTCACCTCAATCATATAAACTGATAATTTCTCTCTTGTTTCTTCAGCCTCAATTGTTAGGCCCTCATTTCCGATCCGTCTCATCTTGATCGATAGTATCCGATTCGATATCGGTTAAATCTTTAATTATATTTAATAAAAATCTAAGAAAACACCATAAATTATATAGGCTACCGTTGGATTGAAGCATTGGAATACGTGATCTTGGATACTTGCAACTCACGTGGTAACCACCGAACAAGATGGGGGTAATTTCTAACTCTTTATCTATTTACAATTTTCTTTTCCAAGCATGATTGAGGAATACTAAATGCTGTGATTATACTTGTTGTGACATACTTATTACTGTGAGGGGTGGGCCTGCTGAGGCGCCCCTTCATGTATTCGTCCCTTACCTCCATTCTTCTATGAAAGGTTTGGTGGTCCTTGAAATGCACCAGCGGTATTTGAGACCGTTTTATGGGATAAGACGGGCGATGCCTGCACCTATTCGTCCCTTACCATTTCTAATGTCTGTTTGACATATTTCATGCTGTGTTTCATGATGATTATACGTATTGCTGATTTAATTATCTGTTAAAGGTTTGGACGCAGATTTTATCCCCATGAGTGTATTCAACGCACTCACCCCTTATTCTGTAATTCACGTTACAGGAGGTGATAAGAATGATGAACCTTAGAAGGAGAGATGAGGTGCTATATTTTTGGATCTGTAATTACTTTAATATGATGTTTCTCAAACTTTTCTCTTTATAAAACAATGTTGTAATAAATATACGTTTGGTGATGATATGATGTGTATATGGGATGTGAGATCCTGATGATTTTCCGCTGCCAATATTATGTTTAAATCGGTTGAACCGATGGTTGATATGTAATATTTTATATTCGTCTCCTACCTCTTTTCTTCCTGCACGCTCGTGTGGAAAACTCTGATAATTTTTTATTTTTTTATGAAAGAAAATGGGGCGTGACAATTTCTCTCAATGAACTTTCTTCTAGTGTTGTTTTGTGTTCGATTTTCAAGAAGTTGAATAATTGTAAGCATCATTTGTTCGCCAAGTGAACTAGGTTGATCATAGGTCTCTTCATCGATGTTGGATTCATCAGAATTTTGAGAATGAGACATTATAAGGTAGTATATGAAAGCTTTATGAAAAAATGATTTTGTAATATGAATAAATGAAACTTAACTTGGTATATTTATGGAAAAAAATAGAGTTGTTTATTAATAGTCATAAACGTCTCTAGTTTGACAAAGGTCATAAACGGCTTTATTTTAGTAACGGTCATAAACGGCTCTATTTTAATTTGAAAATGTTTATCATCTAAATTAATTTTATAAAATAAAAAATATATATTGCACATGGGATTTTGCTACTAATTAATTATAAAATAAGCTAGAAAAAAAATTAATTATAAAATACAAAGCAATTATTAAAAAGAAATAAAAGCAATTAATAATAATTAGAAAAAAAAAACAAAAGGAATCGCGTGCACATGGGGTTCTGATTTTCTCATGTACCTATGTGGCACGTGCAATGCACATACCAATCCTTGTAAGCGTATCCTCCACGCGCCTTTTTGTTTTTTTTTTCCTTTTCTGATTCATCATGGTAAATCAGTTATCACATCACAGTTCATAACTCACTTTCTTTTCCTCCTACATTGCTAATTAGGTTATAGTTCACTAACTATAACCCAATTAAATTGTGCATTGTAAATGCTCTAAGCATACTGTCCTCATGGAACAACAACGGGACAAATCTTAATCAATGCCACACAATCACCAACCTCTACCAAACTTAGCCTTAGTAATAAACTATTAAATCGTGAGAATTCTCAAAATGGAGTCTATATTTACCATAGAAGTAAAACAATCATGCAAACATACACACGTATATTTTTTGCTTGTTCCTGGTTAGACTTTTCAATGGGTAGATACTTTTTGTCAATAATGCCTATTCTGAGCATCACATAAATTGGTCAGATAATACAAGCAACTTTATCTGTCATGACAAAGACCGACAGATAATACAATACAAGTTGGCAACTACTCTTTCCTAATTCCTTCACCCTTCCAAATTCTAGCCGACACTCACAGTCTTCACTGCTCAACTAAGCTTCTCTCACTAACCATGGAGAAAACTCAAACACACAAGCACCACAAAAGTAAACGAAAGCTCCTCATCCTCTCAGCATTTGCTTCTCTGCTAGTGGTGGCTGTTATATCGATCGCAATCGTCCAATCCCACAAGAGCCACGGCGGCGCCGCTGCTCTACCGGTGGTGAAATCCACCTGCGCTGCCACACTGTACCCGGAACTCTGCATTTCCACCATCAGTGCAGCGGCGGTGGCCTCCACTTCTTTAAAAAGCAGCAAGGACGTCCTTATCACCGCACTCAACTACACCATATACACGGTGGAGCGAAACTACTTTGCCGTGAAGAAGATTGGCGCCATCCGTGCCAAGTCTCTGACGCCGCGGGAGAAAACAGCCCTACATGATTGCCTCGAAATGGTCTCCGATACCCTCGAAGAGCTTCGTGAGAGCAAGCTCGAGTTGAAAGACTACGGGTTCAAGAACTACTCCTTTCATGACCACAAAGAGAATCTACTCACACTTCTTAGCGCAGCTCAGACGAATCAAGAATCGTGCCTTGATGGATTCTCCCATGACAACGCCGACAAGAAGGTCCGCCAAGCTCTGGTTGCTGGCCAGATGCACGTGTTTCGGCTGGTGAGCAATGTCATGGCCATAATTAAAAACATCTCAGATTCTGAAAATGCTTCATCAGGGCTGAGCAATTCTAACACGGAAAGGAGGCTTGGAGAAGAGTGGCCGGAATGGTTGTCGGCCGGAGACAGGCGGATGCTTCAGGCGACGGCGGTGACGCCTGATGTCACGGTGGCAGCGGATGGGAGTGGGAATTATCGCACGGTGGCTGCGGCGGTGGCGGCGGCGCCGGAGGGGAGTAGCAGGAGGTATGTGATTCGGATAAAGGCAGGAGTGTATAGAGAGAATGTGGAAATACCAAGGAAGAAGACTAACTTGATGTTCGTCGGAGATGGAAGAACGACCACCATTATCACCGCCAGTCGGAACGTTGTGGATGGCAGCACCACCTTCAACTCCGCCACTGTCGGTTAGCCCTCCGCCTCTTTAACTCATCACTTACTCTCACATTAAATTATTTAACCACCGAATTATTTGCCCTTCAATTATTTAGTCAATGAGTCTGCTGAAATCTCTTCGCCATTTTGGTTGGTTTTATTTACGTCTATCATTTATAATTTTTCACCTATCTTAATAGGCTGTTTGGTAGTTACGTACTTGTTTTTAATTTCTTTTTGGAAACATGATGGTAATTATTTTAAAAAACATAACTGATGCACATATTAATTAACTTGCTATTATCAAATTAATTGATCATAATCAATATGTGTTGCTTTTGTATACTCTGATATTGTTTGGTGCGTGTGTAAACTTGCATACTATTTGAAATTTGAGAGCCAAAGGAAATTATGATAAAGATATTTATATAAAGTCAGTTGATCTAATTTTAAAACATATGATAAATTCACAAATACCTCCTTGACAATTCTATTTCTATTTTTACAACTTGAGTTAGCAATATTTAAATGTCTCCCATTATATAAGGCAATAATCTCACGTTCTCCTATTGCAATTAATTTACTAATAATACTTATATTAAGAAAGACGTACGATGACATGCACTAGATTAAATTAAATTATTTAATTTTTTTTTCTTTTATTCTCTCAAGCTATATTGATTAAGTAAAAAGTAACAATATATATATATTGTGTGAGAAGAAACCATTATGTATTATGTTGCTACACGAATTTCGCCCAAATTTTAAAAGTAATTTTTTTAATTATTGTAATTGTTATTAAGTATTGTTATTGTCCATTATTTTATTTTTTTAAAGTTGAAAAATAAATAAATCACTCTTAACAATTAATTTTGTTAATATATTAAGAAAGAATACATGTATGAATCCTTAGTCAATTCTCATCAATTAGGAATTTAAAAATTATGAGTAAATTATCTATTCAAGCATGTGCAATTTTATGTATTAATAAAAAAATGTATTTCCATCGTCATATTTTCTAAACAAAATTCACTGTTTTGTATAATATTAATGTTCATTCACATTAAATATAAACTACTGAAATAAAAAAAGTGAGTGATTTAAAAGATTATTGAAACTTCCAAGCTTAGTAATTAATGAAATTGAATAATATTTGCAACCGTATGTCTAGAATAAAGTATGTAATATATATGAGATGTTGAATTTGAATTCTTCTATCATTTAATGAAAAGACATTAGCAAATATAAGTGAAATGTTGTTCATGTAAATTATATTATATGTCGCATCTGATTTGATATAAATGCAGCGGTGGTGGGCAGTGGGTTTTTAGCCCGCGACATCACATTCCAGAACACGGCGGGTCCATCGAAACACCAGGCAGTGGCCCTACGCGTGAACGCCGATCTCTGCGCTTTCTACCGCTGCGACATGCTGGCCTACCAAGACACCCTATACGTCCACTCTCTCCGCCAGTTCTACACCGGCTGCATCATCATCGGAACCGTCGACTTCATCTTCGGCAACGGCAACGCCGTCCTCCAGAACTGCGACATCCACGCCCGCCGCCCCAACCCCGGCCAACGCAACATGGTCACCGCCCAGGGTCGCGATGACCCCAACCAGAACACCGGTATCGTCATCCAGAAGTGCCGCATTGGCGCCACCTCCGACCTCCGCCCGGTGCAGAGCAGCTTCCCCACGTACCTGGGCAGGCCGTGGAAGGAGTATTCGAGGACGGTTGTTATGCAGACTGAGATAAGCAACGTCATCCATCCCGCCGGGTGGTTCGAGTGGAACGGGAACTTCGCGCTCAACACACTGTTCTATGCGGAGTACCAGAACACGGGTGCGGGTGCAGGGACGGCCAATAGGGTCACGTGGAGGGGGTTTAGAGTGCTGACTAGTGCAGCGCAGGCGCAGCCCTTTACGGCCGGAAATTTTATCGGCGGTGGAAGTTGGTTGCCGGCGACGGGCTTTCCGTTTTCGCTGGGGCTTTGATTACTTCATTACTTCCATGAGAGCTTCAGAGGTCTCCGATTTGCATCTACGTGAATAATTCTATGGTCTCCGATATATGTATTATATCATGTGGGATAAATAAGTAAAGGAAGGAGGCATTTCTGATTTGTGATTTCTCTTGTTGTCAATTTTCTTGCTCTACTCTCACTTCCTTTATATGAAGCCACTTCAACTCCTTGGATAACTACTTTGTTTTCACTTTTACAAGATATGGTTAAAATAACAAAACCAAATTGAAGTATGACTTATGTTTTTTCTTCAATTACACTTCAAAATCTACGAATTTATTTTCAATTTAGAATGAAAGATCATTGATTGTCACTTTTTCCTATGAAATTAAATAATTTGTTATTTCTTGCTCGAATTGAGTTTGAATCAAGCATAAATTAGAAAATTAAATTTGAATTGAATATAAATTAGAAAATTGATATCAAACTTTCATTTAGTTTGAGATTATGAGCGTTTCGGCATAGGTTTTATTGTTTTAAGGAAGTCGAGAAATCAAATCGATTTTGGTTACAACAAGTGATTGAAAAATGGCTATAGCTAGATAGCAAATTATAAAGGTCGTAAACTTTGGATGCAATTGAAGAAAAAAAATTGTAAGCGAAATGTAAAAAAGTCTATGATTTTGTTCATGTTAACCTAATAAATTATTGTACATTATCTGATCTTTCTAAATTGAAATACAATAAATTTATGATTTATATCATATAATGATTTTTATATACAATCTTCATCTAAGAATTTATTGATTAGGTTAAACTCCATTTCGATAAATTGATTTGAAATTTAAAATTTAAAATCTATTGAAATTGCGCAAAAAAATAATTCATTGAAAGTGTGATCAATTTAAAAATCAGTATCTATCCAAACACCACCGTTGAATTTACAACTATTAGTTATAAAGAGTCTGTCGCCCAAACTATCACAATAGAATAAGTGGTCCCTTTCTACCACTAAAGATAACAAAATGCCATAAATACCACAATTTGTAGTTAAAGACAGAAATACTCCCACTTTATTCCATTTTGATGAGACATTTATAGGAGCCCAATAACCATTACCCCATCAATTGAGTAACGATCAATCAACCATACCCCACCCAACTCCCACAACTTTAACCCACTCTTTATCCTTTCTAGTCACCATTTTCATGTAGGGAAGAATACATTAGGATCGCAAAATTCTCGTCAAAGAAGACTGATAAATTTGGATTGTAACTCTTTAAATTTTCTTAGAAAAAGGCAAATGAAAGTTATGCAAGAATAGGTTAGTTTTCAAATTTTATCGACATATACGAATATTTTTCATTGAAAGTTATGTGTTCTGCCCAAAAAAATTTCAATGAAATTATTTTCGATTTGATGTGAGAAGATCCTTATAGTGTGTACTGCATTATATTTGGAGTCGGCATCGGAAAGATTCAAGTGGATATGTGGGTTTGGGATTTAGTGGAGTAAGAGGAGCGATGAGAGAGCTTTTTATGACAAAGTTCTCGTATCACATGTAGGTAATGAATTGACCCCCTTCTTCCCGTTCGTCTTGACTTTGGGGGAGGGGGCGAAGCCCTTTTTTAGATGGGCGAAACATGTGCATTTGAGGTAGGTGGGGAAGGTTAGGCAGGCTCCTACTCTACTCCTCATTCGATCTCCACCTAGGGAGAATCATAGATTGATAGAGTCTTTGGTGGTACGAGGGGTGACAAAGCCACCCACAAGCGTGGATAAAGCGGATTCCGTTGGAAGCTAATTCAGTGCTTGTTGAGTAAATGACTGAACATGAATTATACCCATAAAGAATCCTTCCTACCCCTATTCCCTAATCCCTTCCCCTCAGAGGTCACACTTTCAGGAAGTAATGTAGTAAAAAGTCGAATTGAAAATAGAACTATGGTGACCTTGCAACAAAGATCTTTTCTTCGTTTGAGTGTACCTTTCCTATGACTATTAATCCTGATGAAATCCGTGAAGTTTTTACCTTGTTTTAGAAGCTTTCTTTGGCGTTGAGTGAATATGGGGCTAAAGCCCTTCCTTATCTTCTTCTTTTATGAATAGGAATAGAAAGCACGATTAAGCGGTGCAACCATCGAGAATCAGTCAACCCCTTCCTATGTCTGAAGCCAATGCTGACGCAAACGGATACACAAAGGATAAGCAGCTTCGCTAGCCCGGGAGCCGGTCTTTGAGCAATTAATTCAAATTCCTTTCCTTGACTTTATTTCCTTCGTCTTCGGCGAAGGCCGCACGTGGAATGGTTTCAGTTTATGCTTTTTGTGCTCGCATGTCCTATGTTTTCTAGAAAGATCCACATATTTGTTGGTCCGTTCAACGCTGTTGATCCTGAAGTTGCTTCTAACAAAGAGGGACAGAGACCACACCGAGAACTCCTTCTCTTCCCCTTGGGAGAGGGGTGGTTGACGATTCCCTACTACGTACTCGATGGAAAGGGGGTGAAAGGTTCTAGTGGACAAGCTCCCCTTGACTATTATATCACAGGAGGGGAATCGAGCTTCACATACCACTTAATGGATTCTCTATTGTTCTACGGGTGAGTTGTTTTTTAAATAAGATATACAATATCTTAACTTTATTTTTTCAAATTAGTTTTACTAGCAAAGGTGAATCCTCTTTGCAGACTATGTGGAGTCAACTCGTTCTCGGCAAAGTCTGAGAAATAGGACTGCTCAAATGATGGAATCTCTTGAATAAACCATTCTGGTCTCAAAATATATGTAAAAAATTCCTCATCGGCAACTTGTTACTCCTTATCCAAAGGATTCTCATCTTCTTTATCTAACTCAAAGTCATCGTTTAGATCAACTGATGGTCTAACTTCATCTTCATCATTGTTGGGATCTAAAACAAGATGTCTATAAATTTAAAAAGTGCATCTTTCATATGAAGTAAATACATTGTATGAAAAAATGATTAGAAAATCACCACTTTAATCATCATATCCTTGTTCTGGTTCTCTATCTGAATCTACTGGTTCTATAATTTCTCCACGTTCTGCAAGCTCATGTTGTCCATACACAGTCGGAGACATATTCAAGTTGATAAAGTCGAAACCACAATCCGATCTGAAGTCTACATGACCACTCGATGATAGCCAAAGAGCCCTCTGATCGTTTGATGATGTCACAGTCTGCCTCATCCGATCCTCATTTGGTACACTCCATTTTGCATAAAATGCTTTGTTATTTTATAGTTCAAGGGAAAATTTAAAAAAATCTCAATTTTGTATAAGATTATCATCCGACTATGTCACCTCAATGTCATATGTAAAATGAGGGTTAATAACATTTTCCCATCCGAACTATACGTGATTTTACACTTTTTTGTATAAACTTTGAAATGTTGCACTTTGTCGTATGAATTTTAAATTTGTTGCATTTTACAATATTGAACAAATCATAGCCATACACATGTCCTAAATCAACAACTAGGATTTGTCTACTACCGAAAAATGCATCAAATTTAAAGTTCATATGGCAAAGTGCAACATTTAAAAGTTTATACCAAAAAGTTTAAAATCATGTATAGTTTGGATGCGGAATTACTTTTAACCCATAAAAGAATGAAAACTTTGACCTTTTCGATTATAGTCTTCAATTAATGCATTCATTTGTTCCGAATATGAGGATCCAACATTAAATATCTCATATAAAAATGTCCATGACTACTATTTTGAGTTCTCGTTGATAACATACGTTCAGATGCTCCAAGGTCCATCCTTTTAAAGGATATAAAACAACAAGAACCACTACAAGAAAACAACATAATTCTAACGGAAAATTCCAACGGCACATAAAAATAGTTGGAATTTTTATAATTCCAACGGATTTTCCAATGCTGTTTGTAATTGTTGGAAATTTCCAACGGAAAATCCAACAGCTAGTAAATACCGTTGGAATGTACTGTTGAAAAAGTCGTTGGAATTATTATTTCCAATGGATATTCCAATAACGTTGTACTGTTGGAAATTTTCCTACAAATATTTCCAACGACATAATACCGTTGGAAATATTAATGAAAAAAATTCAAATAAATATAAATTAACTTATTTTTATTCCAACGGTATCTTACCGTTGGAATGGCTTTTCCCCCAACTTCATTAATGACTAGGGTTTTTCCTCTCTTTTTTGTTAATTTTCTTTTTTCCTTCTCTTCATTAACTCACATCCAACACCAAAGAAAACTTCTCTCCAACTCTCTTTCACATGGAAACATGGAAGGTCCTTAGTTTTCTCTCCATTGTCTGAGTATCTCCTGCAAATCTCGAGTTTGAAGCTTCCTGCGGCTATTTTCAGCTTCATTTCGGAGTTTACTAGTTGAGATTCTTTTTAGGTTTGTCTTTGGTATGGTGTTCATCTGCTGGTTTCTTCAATTTCGCAGATCTATTTTGTTTTTATCAGTGTGTTCTTGTTGAAATCCTTGCTTTCTGCTTTTCCTGGAATTAAGCTGCTTCTTAATGGGTTTAAAGTTTATGTTTAATCTCTAATGGATGGGAGAGTAGATTTATTATTTGAAGCTTAAGAGACATCCCACGCCTTCTACCTGTTCGACGGTTGGTTCCTTAGAAAATTCATTATATTTGAGCAACTATTTATGAACTATTATGAAAATGTCTTTATCAATTCAACCCTCAACATCATCAATTTGAATTATAAAATGGTCAGAGCACCTTATTTCTTCCTTGCATAGCCAGAGAAGTTGTAAATAGTGTATGAGTAGGTGGTTGCTCAGGAGTCAAGACTATTTTTAATCTTATGTGAGGACTTGCAAATTTTATGTATTGATGTTCATAATTCGAGGATTTAAGAATGCCTCCTCATGTGGAAATTATATAGTCTAGTTCAAAAATAAGAGCAAAGGTTGTAGTGCAAATGTTCAATAGATCGTCAAATATAATTAAGGGCTACTCTCTTTTGTAATTTTGTCCATGCTGTTAGAATTTGTTACTGCTACAAGTAGTCTAGGGTGCTGGATCTTTTAAACCACTCATGTTTTTCTTGTTTGGGAAATAGGGATTTGGAAGCATTTTAATTTAAAACATGTGTAAATAATGTCCAATTTATTTCTGGTATCTGGTATGTGATCTGAATTAATTATATCAGGTGCAACATTTGCTGAATGCAAGAGCCCTTTTGAAAATTACTGCAAAGAGAGCTCACAATTCTCCTAATATGGTTAGATTTCATTATCCACCACATAATTTGATAGTACAGTACTACACTTTCTTTCATGTATTATATTAGTATATTGATTACACATTGCATTTTCTAATCTTCGTGGGTCTTAACTCTTAAGAGCTGCCAAAACATCATCTTATATTATGAAAGTGTTCAGTTGTTGGATGTAGATTATGTAATCTCAACTTGTTGAATGATCGTCAAATCGCAAAGTTTGAAACGAATCATTTTATTTTGATGGTTTGCACATAAAACTTTATTTGATAAATGATGTGCAAATTTTGAACATAACAATCTTTGTTCAATGCAACTCTAATAACATACTGCATGTATTATGATTGTGGTATAACTAATAGAATTCTCAATCAAACTGCATCCTCAGGCCATATATAGCTTACAAACATTAAGTGTGAATAGTTTGAAAATGGTACAAAAGTTTGTTTGTAAGGCTTGATAATATATGTAGAAATCACATCAGTGACGATGAGTTTAGAATAGCAAGTTGCAGTTGTATGCTGATTGCTTATTATATCTATCATTTTTGTTTTTTGTTCTTTTATTTTTTAAATTTAGTGGGAGTTGATGCTAATTAGCTGTTCACTTATTGATCTATGTATGTCATGATATCACTATCATTTTGACTTGTGATTTACATTTTGAGGATAGATATTGTGCAGGAATTTAATTGTTGTTGCCAAAAATTTCTAAGTCACTTATTTGAGAAACTGACATTCATAAGAATACTCAATGCATAAAAAAGACTGTTATTGTGAAAGTTGCATTAACTAAAATGAAATATACATTGTTCATTGAGAGCGACATTAGTTAACTCAAAAGGCCACACATGGATATTATTAACAGACTTTTAATTGGGGATTTCAAATATATATATATGCTGCATTACTCTCAAGTCGCATTTATACACTTAATTAGTTGTCACACTTATTATTCCTTCTGCTGGCTTGATGATTTATAATTTTTGCTCAAAATATATTAAAATGTTTTATTCATCTCTCAGAAAAATAAATATACTTTTAAATAACAATCTCAGTTAATTAAAAAGTTGTTATTCTGACAAAATCTGCCATTAAACATTGCTCTTGAATTCTCTTGTTTTCCTAATTAATATAATCACGTCTTTAAACTCTCTGCTATTTTGAGTGGCAATTAATCAACACTTGTAGTATATTATTTATTTAATTATTGACAATTATAGATATTTATGTATACGTAGAGACTAATGATGTGATTTAGGCAATGCTTTTAGTTGGATAGAGAAAGAACATAACATGTGCATCTTATATAGGGTTACTTCTTGTCCTTTTTATGTGTGTACACTTGATATCTTCTTCTTTTTTTTAGTTATTGGTAATTAATCTCTGAATTTTGTATTTTGAAAATAAGTTTTCACAAAAGTGGGAGTAGATACTTGGGATTCAACACTTTCGATGGAGGTTTAGCGAGTATTGTGTGTACCTGCTGCAAAGGTAAACATTATTCTTTAATAGTTTAAGATCAAATTGATTATTGACATCAAACATTGTGTTATTTTTGATGTTATTTTTAATCTTTGATGTGATTTTTGCTTAGAACCCAACTCCCCCTTTTGTTTTTGTCTTTTAGGGCTCCAATCCTAACATTTTTAGGATAATAACAATGGAAATATCAGAAAATCATCATTGGATGTATATTAGAAAAGATCCACAACAAAATAGGTTGTTACGTGACTTCATATTGGGGGTGGAGGAATTTATAAGTAAAGCAAGTGAACTCGATGTCTTTAAACAAGAAGGAAAATTTAGATGTCCATGCTCAAAATGTAAGTGTTTGAGGTTTTATGAACCAAATTTGATAAGACAACACTTATATAACAAAGGTTTTCAAGCACACTACTACCATTGGCATAATCATGGAGAAACGCCACCATCTACATTTGATAGCCATTTTGATGCTGATGCTGATGCTGATGATTTGGATCCATATGAGAGAATGGTTATTGATGCCGAGGGACATAGTTTTTATAATGATCCTCATCCAGAAGAACCTAATCCCAGCTATACACATTTCTACGACTTATTATATGCTGCACAATCTCCATTATGGGATGGTTGTGAAGAACATTCGGTGTTATCAATTGCAGTCAGACTTTTAAGTATAAAGTCTGATTACCACATTCAAGCTGTGTGCATTGATGAAATCGTTACATTGATAAGAGAGGTATTGCCAGTTGGTAATAGAATGCTTGAAAACTTTTATCAGACAAAAAAATTGGTAACCCAACTTGGATGTGGGTACAAGAAGATTGATTGTTGTCCACATGGTTGTATGTTGTATTTTAAAGATGATATAAGTGAGACACATTGTAAATTTTGTGGAGAGACTCGTTTTAAGAAAAATGCATCAACAAAGAATCGAAAGAAGAAAATCCCAAAGAAGCAGATATGGTACTTACCGATAATCCCTCGACTACAAAGATTGTATACCTCTAATACAACAGCTAAACATATGACATGGCATCATGATAGTTATCGCGAGGTTGAAAAGTTGTCACACCCATCCGATGGAGAAGCGTGGAAGCACTTCAACCAGAAGCACCCATTATTTGCTTCAGAACCAAGAAATATAAGATTGGGATTGTGTTCAGATGGGTTTAGCCCATTCAACATGAACTCCAATGTATATTCTTGTTGGCCTGTGATTTTAACCCCATATAATCTTCCTCCTGGTATGTGTATGAAAAGGGAATATATGTTTTTGACAATAATTATCCCTGGTCCTAGTAATCCCAAAAGTAAAATTGATGTATATCTGCAGCCTTTGATTGATGATTTAAAAAGATTGTGGGATGAAGGGGTTTTAACGTATGATATTTCAAGAAAGCAAAACTTTTGTTTGAAAGCTGCATTATGTTGGACTATCAATGACTTTCCTGCATATGGAATGTTGTCTGGTTGGTCGACAACGGGTAGATTGGGTTGTCCTATTTGTATGGAAGGTTCTAAAGCATTTATTTGAAAAATGTGAGGAAGATGTGTTACTTTGACTGTCACAGACAATTTCTAGCAAGGAGCCATCCATTTCGCAAGAATAAGAAGAACTTCTTAAAAGACAAAGTAGAAATGAGTATGCCTCCAAGACAGTATTCAGGAGTTGAGCTATTTGTGAAGATAAGTGAACTTCCAAAAATCACTGATTTAGGTGGTAGTCATAGAATGCTTGGCTATGGAGATAATCATCATTGGACTAAACGTAGCATCTTTTGGGACTTACCATATTGGTGTGATTTATTGAATCCACACAACATAGACGTCATGCACACTGAAAGCAATATTTTTCAGAATGTGTTCAACACAGTTATGGATGTTAAAGATAAGACGAAGGATAACATTAAGGCAAGGATGGATCTCCCATTGTATTGTAATCGCCCGACTCTGGAGTTAGAAGAAAGTGGTTGTGGAAAAAGAGTGAAACCAAAACCATAATACACTTTGAATATCCATCAAAAGAGGGGAATATGTGAGTGGGTACAGGGCCTAAAGCTTCTGAAGGAACCGCCGGATCGCCGACCCTATACAATTATCCGATTTGGGGTCCATGCAAATATGATTAACGCGCAGTGGAAAACGAATCATACATTTTGTACCGAAATTAGTTCTAAGATCAGAACTGTAGATGGAGGAATCGATGAAGCCTGGACCTCACGATCTTCTGCCGTATTCCTCGCCTTTATCTCGAACGTTGTGTGGGCAACGAACTATCGAGACTTTCAGCCGCCTTCTACTAATACGTATCTCAGATTTTTATGTCTGTGTATCTGTGTATGTAGAAACGGCTGACTTGAGGCTTATTTATAGGCTACAACAGGGACCTTGAGGAGGATTAAGAATCGGTCTCCTGATAGGCTTAGGAGTCTTAAATTCAATCTGAATATACTTCTTAAGCCTATCAATAATATCTCAATCTACTAAAAAGATATTATTGAACTACCGTCCCTTATCCATATTAGATATGGGCTCGTATTTATTATGTGCGCGTTTATCTCCCCGCGTTTAAGATATTGAATGTCCGTTAATTAAATGAATTATTGACAATTCAATTAATTAACATTTAATTCCAAGAGTAGTACCACTCAACTTTATTATCATGCCGAAATAAATCCACCTGCAGGGTTTACATGATAATCTTTATAAGTTCCTCAAGGGGACATCATCATCCTAAATAATTAGGACACGGTTTCATTATATAATCAACAGCACACCATATAAACAACATTGTATCCCAATTACCGAGCTTATTGATTTAATAAATAAATCTCACCCATTGGTAAATTAAAGAAACATATATCGAGTATACATGCCCGTTATCATACAATGATTAAGAGGACGCACATCCATAATAACAGAGGTCTTGTTCTATTTATGTAGTCAGTACAAATAAAACAACCTCAATTGGTCCTGCTCAGTACATACAAAATGTACTAGTGTAATTTTATAATCAAGATAGATTAATACCAAATTACACTACAACCATTCCGATAATTTATCCAAAATGATCTCGGCTGTGAGCTACCATTTATAATCTATAAGGAACTGATAACATGATCTTCTGTGTGGCACCACACACCATGTTATCTATAATATAAATTAATTAGACAATTGCAATAACACATATAACAAATATATAAAATGCAAACATTTGACCATAAAAGATTATCATATCATAAATAGATGTTTACACAAAAGCTAGGCTTATAGTATACATACTAACAATCTCCCACTTATACTAAAAGACTATGTTGTCATATACGCTGCCATACATCTGATTCCCATCCCATCAACATGCTCATCGAAGGCTTTCGTCGGAAGGACCTTTGTGAAAGGATCTGCTAGGTTATCGGCTGATGCAATCTTGGCGACAACAACTTCCCCTTGCTTTACGATATCTCGTATCAGGTGGTATTTGCGCTCAATGTGTTTACTTACCTTATGGGCTCGTGGTTCCTTCGAGTTTGCTACTGCACCACTGTTATCACAATAGATTGTGATAGCTTTGGGCAAACCAGGAATCACTTCTAAGTCCATCAAGAAGTTTCTGAGCCATACAGCTTCTTTGGCTGCCTTAGAGGCCGCCACATATTCAGCTTCCATGGTGGAGACCGAAACGCATTTCTGCTTCACACTTCTCCACACTATGGCTCCACCTCCCAAGGTAAACACATACCCCGAGGTTGATTTACTGTTGTCCCTGTCTGACTGGAAATCCGAATCCGTGTAACCCATAGGTAATAAATCATTTGCCTGGTAAACTAGCATATAATCTCTAGTCCTTTTCAGGTACTTTAGAATATGATTTACGGCAGTCCAATGACCTTGTCCTGGGTTACTTTGATATCTACTAACCATGCCCACGGCAAAGCAGATATCCGGTCTCGTACATAGCATCGCATACATCAAACTTCCTACAGCCGAAGCATAAGGAACTGCTTTCATTTCCTCTATCTCCTTTGGTGTCTTAGGACACATTTTCTTAGATAAAGGCACTGCATGCCTAAAAGGTAAAAAACCTTTCTTGGAGTTTTGCATGCTAAAACGAGCTAGGATAGTGTCAATGTATGAAGCTTGAGATAGGCATAACATCCTTTTCTTGCGATCCCTTATAACTTTGATCCTAAGAATATGTCCAGCTTCTCATAAGTCCTTCATTGCAAACTGCTTGGACAACCATACCCTTACGTCTGATAACACCTTGACATTGTTTCCAATTAACAAGATATCATCTACGTATAGTACAAGAAATACCACCACGTTTCCGTCACTCTTCTTATATACACAAGATTCATCTGGACATTGAATAAATCCATAAGACTGGATTACTTCATCAAAACGGATGTTCCAAGATCTCGAAGTTTGTTTCAGTCCATAAATAGACCGATTGAGCTTACACACGAGATGCTCTTTGCCCTTTGCAATGAATCCCTCAGGTTGCTTCATATAGATGTTTTCTTCAAAACTTTCATTAAGGAAAGCTGTCTTGACATCCATCTGCCAAACCTCATAATCCATATGAGCAGTAATAGATAAAAGAATCCGGATAGATTTCAGCATTGCTACCGGCGAAAAAGTTTCCTCATAATCGATCCCTTCTTTTTAAGTATACCCTTTCGCAACAAGCCTTGCTTTAAAGGTCTCAACCTTTCCGTCTGATCCTCTTTTCCTTTTGTAGACCCATTTACATCCAATGACTTTTACACCATTTGGTGGTTCTACAAGCTCCCAGACTTGATTAGAATCCATAGATTCTATCTCAGAGAGCATTGCCTTTTGCCAAGATATCGCATCTTTATCTTGGAGTGCTTCGTCATAAGTCCAGGGATCTATTTCATGTTGTCCAGGGACCAAGTCTGAAAACTCTCCCAAAAACATGAATCTATCAGGTTGTCTAACAACCCTCTCACTACGACGAGGCACTATCAGTATTTGTGTATCATTAGTGACACGCGGTGCACTCACTTATGGTATCTCATCTTGTACCGTCGGTACATTAAAATTATCCCCTCTCATTTCCTCAAGAACAATTTTACTCATAGGCTTGTGGTTCATTACATAGTCCTCTTCTAAAAATCGAGCATTCGTACTAACAATGACCTTCTGATCTTTAGGACTATAAAATAAACCACCTTTCGTTCCTCTAGGATAGCCCACAAACAAGTGTACTTCCGTACGAGATTCCAACTTATCAGCATCTCCCTTCAGCACATGTGCTGAACTACCCCAAATCCGAATGTGTTTCAGACTAGGCTTGTGCCCAGTCCACAATTCTGTGGGAGTAGAGGGTACTGACTTAGAAGGCACCAAGTTTAGAATGTACGTCGCTGTTTCCAGAGCATACCCCCAAAACGAATTTGGTAATTCTGAATAACTCATCATCGATCTAACCATTTCCATAAGAGTCATATTCCTTCGTTCTGCCACACCATTCTGTTGGGGTGTACCCGGTGCAGACAATTGGGATTGAATCCCAACCTCTGATAAATAACTCCTAAACTCTCCTAAGAGATACTCACCACCACGATCAGATCGTAGTGTCCTGATACATTTACCATGACGTTTCTCCACATCAGCCTTATATTCTTTGAACTTATCAAAGCACTCAGACTTGCGGCGCATCAAGTAAATGTATCCATATCTCGAATAATCGTCTATAAAAGAGACAAAATATTCGAAACCACCTCTTGCCTGAATAGTCATAGGGCCACACAAATCAGAATGAATCAACTCCAACACTTCTTTGGCTCTATACCCCTTTGCCTTAAAAGGCCTTTTGGTCATTTTTTCTTCCAAGCAGGACTCGCAGGTTGGATAGTTTTCCACTTCCAAGGAACCCAAAGGTCCATCGGCTATCAACCTTTGAATCCTCCTTAAGTTAATATGACCCAACCTTAGATGCCAAAGATATGTTTGATTCATTTTGGAAGGTTCTTTTCTCTTATTCGATTTAGAAGATGTGCTATTAATTTCCATTTGTTGCATCGTAGGAGTTATAGGATTAAGAATATATAAATTGTCAACCAACGTACCAGAACAGATAATTACTCTATTCTTCTTAACGACAACATTGTTATCAAAAGAAACAGAATATCCATCCTTAAAAAGTTTAGAAACTGAAATCAAATTCTTTTTAAAACAAGGTACGTAAAGACAATTTCTCAAAATTAAAGTCTTATTCCTAGGAAAAGATAAATAAACATCTCTCACTGCAACAGCCGCCACTTTCGCAGCGGTGCCCATGTATATGGTAATCTCCCCATCACTTAGTCGTTTAGTTTCCTAGAACCCCTGCAATGAATTGCAGACATGATCAGTGGCTCCCGTATCTACACACCAGGTACCGGTAGATAACACCGCTAAACATGTTTCAACAACTAATGAAAAAGATGTACCTGAATTGTTCTCTTTTTTACGGGGACAATCGATTTTCCAATGTCCAGCCTGCTTGCAATGGAAGCACTTGCCTTTCGACTTTTTCACACCACCTTGTGGTTTAGCCACTTGAGGTCCGGCCGTCTTCTTTGCTGAAGAATTCTGTTTCTTCTTCTTCTTCTTTCCGTCTTGCGGTTTAGAAGCAGAAACATTTTCAGCAACGTAAGCCTGAGAATTTTGACGAAACAGTCCCTCTGCTGATTGGAGTTCTGTCAGAAGTTCCGCCAATGAATACAACCTCTTGTTCATGTTGTAGTTCAAACGGAACTGCTCAAAACTCTTAGGCAGTGTTTGGAGAATGATATCGACCTGGGTTTCCCCATCGATATCAGTTCCAAGGACCTCCATCTCATTCAGATGAGCCATCATCTTGAGGACATGATTACTCACAGGTATCCCCTCAGCCATGGTGGTAGTCATCAAGTTTCTCATAGCCTCCTGTCTGGCAGCCCGACTCTGATGTCCGAAGAGTTCTTTGAGATTATGCATCATATCATAGGCAGTAGGCATGGCCTGATGCTGATGTTGCAGCACATTTGACATGGAAGCCAAAATGTAACACCGCGCCATCTCATCTGCCTTAACTCACTTCCTATAAAGCATTTTCTCCTCTTCAGTTGAGTTTTCATCAGGCATGTCAGGACAGTGCTCAGTGAGTACAAACTTGTACTCTTCAGCAGTCAGGACAATATCCAGGTTTCATTTCCAATCAATATAATTAGGACCAATAAGTTTGTTTTCTTTAAGTATAACAACAAGAGGATTGAAAGCCATAATGAAAAACCTGAGAATCATATAAGTAAACACATAGGTCAAATCATTTGAATTGACAAATCATATTGTTCCCTCAAACAACATAATCTAAATTCACCAACACCTCAATACACCGTGAACTTTGTATGCCACGATAGTGTGGATGTATATTAATTCAACCATTTGTTAGAGGAGGTTTTACCCATTAATTTTATTATCTTGTCAACTTAACTTTATGACAAATAAAATTAATAGTTGGTATCGCTTTGGCCATACAAATAACAGTAGTGACTCCGATGGGGAGGATACTTATCAAATGTATCTAAGTGTACACCATTACTTGATACTAAGCCCATTATCTAGAATTATGCCTCTTCAGATGGAGAAGATGACATGCTCCTAGACAACTTTCTATAATCATCCATAAAGGAAGTTTGATCTAGTGATCCGCAAATGAACTCATCTGATATGGAGAAAGGCACTTAAAACCAACGCGCAAGTTCAAATGCATCACTTACAAAACAGTAATGGAGGCCATGGGATTTATTAAAATAATTAATCCCTCTCCCACTTAGTTATTTAACATGAGGAATTTTAACATGCATATCATATAAAACACATACAAGCATGCTTGATAAAACACATATAAGGCAATAAATATGAAAAACATAATTTCCAACTATTATGGCCTCGTTTTATCACCGTGTTCTTGAATGTTTGCCATCAAAACGGGGATCGACCGACTATTATGGCCCCGTTAGAAAAAATCATTGGAAAATCATCGACTAGCACGGTCTGACCGTGCCCCTCAGCACGGTCGTGCTCGATCTGCAAACACGCCGCACGGTTGATAGTGCCGTACAGCACGGTCGTTCCCTGTTGTCCAGTTTCGATCCTCAGCTGGCACGGTCTGACCGTGCCCTCCAGCACGATCGTGCCCGACCTATAAACACGCCGCACGGTTGAACGTGCTCCATAGCACGGTCGTGCCCTGTCGTCCAGCTCCAATTTTCCATCGGCACGGTCCGACCGTGCTCCATAGCACGGTCATGCCCGGTTGTGCGACCCTAACCTTGTATCTAATTACATCCATCAATCCTATACTTCACGAAGGAGTTTACATGTAATCTAGATCGAACAGAAAATTAAAACCTAACACGACAAACCGTCGTGATTTTACTATTACAATCATACATTCAAAAAACAACCTCGACATGTCCGAGGGTTTAATTCATACATAAACATACATTCAGACCATAATAGTTGGATTTAAGGTTCCTGCAGAAAATCATAATTTCTCGCACATCCTACTATTATCCGATCTAAAACACGCATGCTTCAACATACCATACATAATAGAATTAACCGATTCAATCGAATAGAGTCAGAAAACCACGGCTCTGATACCAATTGAAGGAACCGCCGGATCATCGACCCTATACGATTATCCGATTCGGGGTTCATGCAAATATGATTAACGCGCAGCGGAAAACGAATCATACCTTTTATATCGAAATTAGTTCTAAGATCAGAACTGTAGATGGAGGAATCGATGAAGCCTGGACCTCACGATCTTCTGCCATATTCCTCGTCTTTATCTCGAACGTTGTGTGGGCAACGAACTATCAAGACTTTCAGCCGCCTTCTACTAATACGTATCTCAGATTTTTATGTCTGTGTATCTGTGTATGTAGAAACAGCGGACTTGAGGCTTATTTATAGGCTACAACACGGACCTTGAGGAGGATTAGGAATCGGTCTCCTGATAGGCTTAGGAGTCCTAAATTCAATCTGAATATACTTCTAAAGTCTATCAATAATATCTCAATCCACTAAAAAAATATTATTGAACTACCGTACCTTATCCATATTAGATATGGGCTCCTATTTATTATGTGCACGTTTATCTCCCCGCGTTTAAGATATCGAATGTCCGTTAATTAAATGAATTACTGACAATTCAATTAATTAACATTTAATTCCAAGAGTAGTACCACTCAACTTTATTATCATGCCGAAATAAATCCACTTGCAGGGTTTACATGATAATCTTTATGAGTTCCTCAAGGGGACATCATCATCCTAAATAATTAGGACACGGTTTCATTATATAATCAACAGCACACCATATAAACAACACTGCATCCCAATTTACCGAGCTTATTGATTTAATAAATAAATCTCACCCATTGGTAAATTAAAGAAACATATATCGAGTATACATGCCCGTTATCATACAATGATTAAGAGGACGCACATCCATAATAACAGAGGTCTTGTTCTATTTATGTAGTCAGTACAAATAAAACAACCTCAATTGGTCCTGCTCAGTACATATAAAATGTACTACTGTAATTTTATAATCAAGATAGATTAATACCAAATTACACTACAACCATTCCGATAATTTGTCCAAAATTATCTCGGCTGTGAGCTACCATTTATAATCTATAAGGAACTGATAACATGATCTTCTGTGTGGCACCACACACCATGTTATCTACAATATAAATTAATTGGACAATTGTAATAACACATATAACAAATATATAAAATGCAAACATTTGACCATAAAAGATTCTCATATCATAAATAGATGTTTACACAAAAGCTAGGCTTATAGTATACATCCTAACAGCTTTCCAGATGGATATGTATCTAACTTATCAAGAAATGTTGATTTGAGATCTTGCACATTACAACATATGAAATCTCACGATTGTCATGTTTTTATGGAAAGATTGATCTCAATTGTATTCAGTTGTTTGCCAACTCCAATTTGGAAATCTTTAACAGAGTTGAGCTATTTTTTTCGAGATTTATGTTGTCCTGTATTAGAAACACATAAACTTGAAGCAATGGACAAGAATATTCCAATCATCTTATGTAAGTTAGAGAAGATCTTCCCTCCAGCATTTTTTGATGTAATGTAACATTTACCCGTACACTTAGTTTATGAAGCTAAAGTTGGTGGCCCTGTACAATTTCGATGGATGTATCCATTTGAGAGGTATTATTTTTACATTAGAGTTATTTTTATATAAGTTTTCACTTAAATATCAATATACATCCTCAATATCATTATTTTCTTAGATTTTTACACGGTCTTAAGAAGAAAGTTAAGAATAAAGCTCGTGTGGAAGGTTCCATTTGTGAGACTTACATGCTTGAGGAGACTTCTACATTTGTTCGCATTATTTTGAGTCTCATGTCCAAACAAGAAATAGAAGAGTTCCTCGAAATGATGATGGTGGAGTGTCATTTGAGAATCCACCGATTTCTATTTTCAATCATCCTGACCGACATGAGGGTGCATCTAAGAGTCGTTATCTAAATGATGAAGAAATTGTAGTAATTTCTTTGTACGTTCTCTTAAATTGTCCAGAAATTGAGCCATTTTATAAGTTACATTTTAAATTTAGAATTACTCTCATATTTGAACTTTTAGAATTACTTATATTTGATACATATCTTAACTATTTCAGCATATATGTGGAATCTTTGCATACACATCACCCAAATCTTAGCAGTGTTGAAGTTAATAGACAAATAGAATTACACTTTGTAGATTGGTTCAGGAGATATGTAAGTTTTTTTTACTTATACAAATATTATATATATGTAACTACTTATTCACTTATTACTATTTGTGATCTAGTATGTCTTTATGATGTATTTCATTAAGCTCATGACCCTGACAATGGTGTTGAAGATCAATTTTTGTATAACTTGGCATGCGGTCCAATACATCGGGTTTAAAGTTTTCCTATATATTTTGTCAATGGTTATTGTTTTCACATATTCACTTGGGCACAAAATAGGAAAACAAATAATTCAGGAGTTGCTCTTATTGGAGAAGAAACGATATATCATGGAATTATTCAAGAAATGATTGAGATGGAGTATCCCGGAGAACAAATCAAAAGGTTAACACTCTTCAACTGTAAATGGTTTGATCCTTCGTCCATGGGCACAAGGACTTGCTCCAAATATGGAGTTGTTGAAGTAAAATCAAATAGGAGATACAAGGGTAAAGATACATTTATATTTGCTCAACAAGCTGAGCAAGTATATTTTACACCCTACCCCAACCCTACTCCAAATAGAAAAGATTGATTTGTGGTGATTAAAACTAAGGCAAGACAAACGATTCAATCACTAAATGCTCCATACCAAGATGATATTGGTACTCATCTTAATGAAGTATCTGATGTGGATGATGTTGATATTGCATTAAGGGATTTCAACAACATAGGTGAGGAAATTGATAACATTATAAGTGCTGCTAATGTTGATCACAATGATGAAGTTGAAGGGCATGTTGAATAAGAAGATGAAGAAGCGTCATATGAAACTGAAGAATCTGATTATGAGGAAAACACTTTTGATTATTATGAATTTAGTGATTGATTATTAAGGTGCTTATAATGAATATTTTTAACTTTTTTTTTATATAATATGATGTGATGCATTACTTTATTTTAACCTAACATTGAAATTTATTTTGTTTAATGTTGATATGCAGATAACAGGAAGAGGTGATCGTGGTGGTTTTCGAGGGCGATACAAATGCACTAGTTCAAATACTAGTAGATATAGGGGTAGAAACACCAGTAAAGGAACTATTGGTCACCTTACTCATCCCACATCCACGAACCTGAACAATCACTCACCATATGAGAGAGAGCTTGAGAGAGATCTCACATCATCTGAAAGAGCATCTGAAAGAGCTCGTATACCATATGAAAGAGCATTTGAGAGAGCTCCTGTACCATCTGAGGGATCATTTGATAGAGCTCCTACTCCATTTGAGAGAGCATCAGAGAGAGGTCATTCTACGTCTGAGAGAGGTCATATTCCATCTGAAAGAGCATCTGAGAGACCCCCTACAAATAACTCATCGCAGCTGACTCGTCCACCTTCTGCTGGTAGTTCTTTATCTACATCTGCAAGTGCATCATCAGGGGGTGGAACGACCGTCAGTAAGTACTAAATACGACCAAATGGAGATGAGTATGACTTTCTAACTTTTTACATTTTAATTTAAGTTGATTCTAAATGGATTTTTTAATTTTTTTTATTCAAATTTAACTATTAGTTCTAAATTAATTATTATAAACAGGTTCTTTCCTTCTGAAGCAATTAAACATATCACCACAGCTATCAAGTCTAAATACGAACAACCATGGCTTGGGTGGAGCGAGATTCCTGAGAATGTGAAGAACATGTGGTTTATACAGTTTCAGGTGATATCATTACCTTACCATAAGATTAAATTGTAAAAGTTTGTTCTATTATATTTTAATCTATAAGGATATTTGTTTTTGGTAGAATTATTATAGATGGGATCCTGAACATGAAGATGATATTAAGTGGATATGGAAATATAAAGCTCTAGCCCTCGTGCGTTCAAGCTCGGCAGATATTTGTAGAAAGAAGTCAAAGGGAAAATGGTTGTCTGTTTCAGTCCTTGAGGCACTTCGAACCAAATGGGACACGGACCAAAACTTCATCAGCATGTTCGAGCAAAATAAGAAGAATATATCAGTTAATAATGATGGTTGTTTGAATCGAGGTGGTGCTATTTCTATTTCTAAGCATATTAGAAGATTGGTAAGTGTTGTGTTTTAAATTAAGTTTTATTTGTAATCAAAATTTAGTTTAAATAGATATTAATTGTGTGATTAATTTAGGAAATTGAGTTAGGTAGAGATGCTACCGTCCCTGAGGTTTTCCTAAAGCTCAATTATGATGAGGAAACTGGTAAATGGCGAAATTCTAGAGCTGAGGGAGTTTATGTAAGTATTTCTATAAAATAATAATTAAATTGTTGGAAATGGATATTAGTATAATACATGTGTGTACACATCTTATTTGGTTTTCTATAGTTACAAAATCTTATCTTCCTATATATTTCAAACTATATATAGAATAAGTTCAAGACGTTAAAGACTAGTAGACTATTTGAAGGTGTAGATGAAGATGACATAGATGATTCTACTGTCTTTTACGAGCTAATTGAGGGAAGAACAAGAGAGGCAGGTCTTATGGATTTGGATCGGAAGTAACTTTCTATACATCCTCGATTTCAAGATCCAACGCAAGGAGTAAGACCACTCATCCCACTAATGCTGAAGTTGAAGTGTTACAATCATGTTTGGCTGCTGTTGAGAGTGAATTGGCTTCATTTCGGAGCCTTTTTGAGAAGTTGATTAATGGATCACTAGCTCCTAGTGTCTCTTTTTCGGACGTGGCTCCCCCTTGTAATGGTGAGAACATAGCTAATGTTGTTGATGAAGTTGCAGGTGATGACAATGAGGAGGATGGAGATATGGGTATTAATGATGATGATTGTTTCTAAAATAAATTGTTTATACTATGAACTTAAGTCGTTTTCTTTTGTTGATGATGAGAATGGTGAATGATGATTACTATGGACGATGATGATGTTTAGAACTTATTGTTTATGTTGTGACATCATTTTGGATGTGTTCTTAAATTTGATGTTTGGAGGATTTTATATTGTATTTTTATTAGTTTTACATGATTTCTTTATATAGCTACGAAAAAATTTATAAAAATTTCCAATAGAAAATTCCAATGGTAATATTGCCGTTAGAATTATGGTTGGACAAATTCCAATGGAAATTATCCGTTGGAACTCTTAAAATGAAATTATCCGTTGGACAATATCATTTCAGATCATAGTTTATCTTTTTCACATTTCCCTTTATCTCAACTAGTGAGTGGATAACATATCCACAAAAATTCATGTCCGCATGCACAAGTCTATGAATTGAGTTGAATAAATCATGATATGTGATTCTTTGAAGGTGAAGCACCCCTAGAGAACTGTTTTTGTACTCTAAACCTTCCTAACCTAATAGCATGGCGACATAAGGGAATTGTTGAACTTTCTTCAATTATTATTTTTATCCTAAACAAAAGAATGTTCGCTTCTCTCTACTCCATAGCTTGTCTTCCCCGTCTCCATCTTGCTTGATTTTCTGGTAATTATTGAGGATTTAGATACAAAGATTATGATTTCCAATGTTTGTCCTAACTTTCCTTGGATACGTGATTTTTTCCTGCAACATGTGAGGTGTTTGGCGTAAGGGAATCTCTCATGTCGGCTGGTTTCACCAACTCACGATAATATGCTAGTGGTTTTATTGTTGAAATCCTACATCGAAGAGTCGGCAGCAGCATCTCATGATAATAACAACCATCGTACGGGTTGTACTCAGGCTAGGGTTTCGGGCACTAGGGTTTTGGATCATGCTAACCCTATGTCATCTAGATCTTCCACTACTATTGGTTCGAAGTGAGATTATCTAGCCAAGCAATTCTAAATAAAAGATTTGGGAGAAACTAATTATGTTCTTAGAATTCGAATAGTTCAAGATCTTAAGAATAAATTATTAGCATTGTCTCAAACTTCTAATATTGATAAGATTGTTATACATTATAGAATGCAAGATTTAAACAAACTATTAACTACCGACCTAACATGGAATTGTTCCGCTAAGGTGTTTGAGAAACACATGCATAATTAGGACCGAGAGACATGTCTCATATACTTTAGGGCAAGTAAAAGACTTTAGAAATAGTGTCCTTAAAGCAATTATGAATTATTTTATGATTATTAATAAATACGACATTTATTTTCAAACTCTTATGTTTATTGTATGTATTTCATGAACATCATAGAAAATCCCTATGTTGTTTAATGTAACCATAATCTTAATGTATATAAGTGTTGGGAATTTTCCCAGCACCTTACCTTAGATCGGAGCATAAATTAGTGTGAAGCATGGATCTGCCAGGATCGAATCTGTAAGCGCAAAGATACATAAGTATAAGCCATTAAAGCTGTGTCCTATGCCCACTGAATATCCTTTTGGTGTAGCGGTAAAGTGTTTGATGGTCCAACACTTGGTATCAGAGTAGGTCACAGGTTCGAATCCCTATGGAAGCACTTTGCAGTGGGAATTGTTAGGACCTTGGAACTGAGGATGACTAGGGTGGTAGTGGAGCCTGTGTGGCGGAGCGGCCTGGGTGGCGGGGGAGCCTGTGTGGTGGAATAGCTTGAGAAGCAGCGGAGCCTGTATGGCGGAGCGGCCTAGATGGCGGTGGAACCTGTACGGCGGAGCGGCCTAGGTGGCGTAGCAGACAGCCTATGTGGCGAGTGGCCTGGATAGCGTTGCCTTAGGTCGTAGTGGAGCTTGTGTAGCGGAACAGCTTGGGTAGCATTGACCTGGGTGGTAGTGGAGCCTATGTGGCGGAGCGCTTGGGTGGCCGTGGAGCCTGTGTAGCGGAGCGGTCTAGGTCGTTTAACAGACAGCCTGTGTGGTGAGTGGCTTGTGTGGCCTGGGTAGCGTTGGCCTGGGTGGCAGCGGAGCCTGTGTGGCGGAATGGCCTGGGTGGCAGCATAGTCTGTGTCGCAGAGCGGCCTAGATGGCACAGCAGACGGCTTGTGTGGCGTGGTGGTGGCGCAAGACAAGATGTTGAGTAGTGGTGGTGGCGCGAGATGAGATGTCGAGTCACGGTGACATCTAGGCATGACTAGAAGGTATGTTGGTGTCGAGTCATAAAGATGTCGGAGGGTTCCAAGGTTGCTGGAGCGGAGAGGCTGACAGGTGTTAGGTGGTAGCATAGCCTGTGTGGTGGAGCAGCCAGGGTGGCGTAGTTGATGGCCTAGGTGACGGAGCGGCCTAAATGGCGTAGCATATAGCTTTGGTAGCGATGGCCTGGTGACAGCGGAGCCTGTGTGGCAGAGCGGCCTGGGTGACGTAGCAGATAGCTGGGTGGCGGAGGAGCCTGTGTCGCGGTGCGGCCTAGGTGAATAGCAAACGGCCTGTATGGTGGAGCGGCCAGGGTAGCGTAGTTGACGGTCTAGGTGATAGAGCGGCCTAGGTGGCGTAACATACAGCTTAGGTAGTGTTGGCCTGGGTGACAGCGGAGCCTGTGTGGCGGAGCGGCCTGGGTGGCATAGCAGATAGCCTGGGTGGCGGCGGAGCCTGTGTCGCGGTGCGGCCTAGATGGCATAGCAAACGGCCTGTGTGGCGTGGTGGTAGCATAAGACGAGAAACCGAGTAGTGGTGGTGGTATGAAATGAGATGTCGAGTCACGACGATATCGAGGCATGACCAGAAGGCATATCGGTACGAAGTCATGGAGATGTCAGAAGGTTCCATGGTTGTTGGAGCGGAGAGGCTAGCAGATGCTGGGTGGCAGCGGAGCCTGTGTGGCGGAGCGGCCTGGGTAGCGTAGAGGACGGCCTGAGTGGCGGAGCGGCCTAGGTAACATAGTAGATAGCCTGGGTAGCGTTCGCCTGGGTGGCAGCAGAGCCTGTGTGGCGGCGGAACGGCCTAGGTGGCATAGCAGACAGCCTGTGTGGGTGGCAACGGAGCCTAGGTGGCAGAGCGGCCTAGGTGGCGTAGCGGATGACCTGGGTAGCGGCGGAGCTTGTGTCGCGCAGCGGCCTAGGTGGCATAGCAGACGGCCTGTGTGGCGTGGTGGTGGTGCAAGACGAGATGCCATGTAGTGGTGATAGCACAAAGTGAGATATCGAGTCATGGCGACATCGAGACATGACCAAAAGGCATGTCGGTGCCGAGTCATGGAGATGTCGGAGGGTTCCAAAGTTGCTGGAGTGGAGAGATTGGCAGGTGTTGGGTGGCCGTGGAGCCTGTGTGGCGGAGCGGCCTGGGTGGCGTAGCTGATGGCCTAGGTGACGGAGTGGCCTAGGTGGCGTAGCTGATGGCCTAGGTGACGGAGCGGCCTAGGTGGCGTAGCAGACAGCTTGAGTAGCGTTGGCCTGGGTGACAGCGGAGCCTGTGTGGCGGAGCAGCCTGGGTGGCGTAGCGGATGGCCTGGGTGGCGTCGGAGCCTGTGTCGCGGAGCGGCCTGGTGGCATCGGAGCCTGTGTCGTGGAGCGGCCTGGGTGGCATAGCAGACGGCCTATGTAGCGTCGTGGTGGCGTAAGACGAGACACCGAGTAGTGGTTGTAGCACGAGGTGAGATGTCGAGTCATGGCGACATTGAGGCATGACCAGAAGGCATGTCTGTGCCGAGTTATGGAGATGTCGGAGGGTTCCAAGGTTTCTGTAGTGGAGAGGCTAGCATGTGCTGGGTGGCAGTGGAGACTGTGTGGCGTAGCGGATGGCCTGGGTGGCGGCGGAGCCTGTGTCGCGCAGCAGCCTAGGTGGCATAGCAGACGGCTTGTGTGGCATGGTGGTGGTGCAAAACGAGACGCTGAGTAGTGGTGGTAGCATGAGGTGAGATATCGAGTCACGACGACATTGAGGCATGACCAAAAGGTATGTCGGTGTCGAGTCATTGAGATGTCGGAGGGTTCCAAGGTTGCTGGAGTGGAGAGGCTGGCAGGTGTTGGGTGGCAGCGGAGCCTGTGTGGCAGAACGGCTTGGGTGGCGTAGCTGACGGCCTAGGTGATAGAGCGGCCTAGGTGGCGTAGTAGACAGCCTAGGTAGCATTGGCCTGGGTGACAATGGAGCCTGTATGGCGGAACGGTCTGGATGGCGTAGCGGATGGCCTGGGTGGCGGGGGAGCCTATGTCACGGAGCGGCCTAGGTGGCATAGTTGATGGCCTGTGTGGCATGGTGGCGCAAGACGAGACGCCGAGTAGTGGTGGTAGCGCGAGGTGAGATATCGAGTCATGGCGACAATGAGGCATGACCGGAAGGATTTCGATGCCGAGTCATGGAGATATCGAAGGGTTCCAAGGTTGCTGGAGTGGAGAAGTTGGTAGGTGTTGGGTGGCAGCGGAGCCTGTGTGGCGGATAGGGATGGCAGTGGGGTTGGGAATTTCCGTTCCCCACGGGTATCTGTCTTGAACGGGACGGGGATGGGGCCGAGTTTTTCCCCGAATGGCTGGGCGGGCCGGGGACAGGGATCATATTCCCCGCCCCGCGGGGATCCCCGTCTCGTTTCCTGTAGAGCCCAAAATTATATTTGTATATATATATATATAAATGATATAATATAAATTATTATAAAAAAATAAATATATTTTAATACACAATCAATAACTCAAAATTATATTTCTCATTCTCTTCTAAGTGAATTGAAGCATCGATATATGATGTAAATTCAATATTTTAATTATATTTTAATATATGTAATTATATGAATTATTTTTATATATTAAAAAAATTTATTAAAAAAAAATAAGGTGGGGCGGGGAATCCCCGCAAGGACGGGTAGGAAATTTTCCCCGCGAATCTAGTGGGGATGGGGATTGCTCCCCTAGTCCCGCCTCACCCCGTTGCCATCCTTAATGGTGGAGCGGCCTGGGTGGCAGTGGAGTCTGTGTGGCGGAGCGGCCTGGGTGGCAGTGGAGTCTGTGTGGCGGAGCGGCCTGGGTGGCAGTGGAGTCTGTGTGGCGGAGCGGCCTGGGTGGCGGCCGAGCCTGTGTGGCGAAGCGGTCTAGGTGGCATAGCGACTGCCTGTGTGGCGTGGTGGTGGCGTAAGATGAGATGTCGAGTAGTGGTGGAGGCGTAAGGTGAGACGTCGAGTCACGGTGACATCGAGGCATGGTGAGAGGGGCATGTCGGTGCTGAGTTGTGGAGATATTGGAGAGTTCCAAGGTTGCTGGAGTGGAGAGCCTGACAGGTGCTGGGAGGGGGATTGTTGGGGATTTTCCCAGCATCCTGCCTTAGGTCAGAGCTTAAATTGGTGCGAGGCACGGCGCCCTATGCCCATTGGATATCCTTTTGATGTAGGGGTAAAGTGTTTGATAGTCCTCACAATAAGTGTTATATACAAGAGGATTAAAATTGTGGATAATAAACTTAAAGTAAGTCCAAGGACGAAAAAATCGGTATCGATGAAAATATCGGTACCCTGATTTTACGGATATATCGGTATCGATATCGATATCGGTGGAAATATCGGACATTTTTAAAAAATATATAAAAACTCTCTAAAAAATTGAAAAATATATCTACTAGTTATAATATCATTATAACTGACATTAATACATATATTGAACTTATAATTTTAAATAAAATGATATATTTTCAACAAATATATAGATAAAATACTATATAAATGTTGTCTACTATGATAACATGACAAATTTTGTATAAAAAGATACTAATAAATAGAATAATTTAATAATTTTTGCACATGCTTAATATCTAAGCAATACCAAGATATTTTAACTTATTTTTCGAGAAGCGTCTTCATATAACTAACATTAATACGTATATTGAACTTAAAATTTCAAATCAAATGATATATTTACAATAAATATATAGATAAACTATTATTATATAGTATATAATATATACATCATAATTCTTTTCTTAAAATAAAAAAAATTAACTAAACTTAAATAAATTATGAAAAAAACCTAAATGCTAGTGTGTTAATTTATTTCAATAATTTAATTAAAATTATTATTTGTTCTAATCATAGATAAAAATATAGATATAGAGCTTAAGTTTGATAAATATTTTTTAAATATATATAAAAAATTTAAAATAAAAAAGAAAAAAAACAAGAAAAGACAAGAAAATAAGGAAAAAAAAAGAAAAAAAAAGGAAAAACACAGGACAGAGCACTGTAGCGCGGTCAAAATTACTGTTCATAGTCAAAATATCGTGACCATTAATTTAATTAAACCACAAGCAAATAACAATCATTAACATTAATCGTAAACATATGCAAAAACCATGGTATTCGGTTTATTATTCTGTGAACTGGTCAAGTTGAGATCTGTCCCGCGATTTTCAATATGCCACTATGTATATAGACCCGTAGGTCTCCAATATGAATTACGACCCATAGGTCTCCAATATGATTATGATCTGAAGGTCTCCACTTTGTATACAGATCCATAGCAAGACAGTCACAGACCTTTTAATTTCATGCCATTTGGAATGCAACACATCAATCATCCGAAAATATGATCATGTATACATTTGCCAATATATCATCTGATCCAATGAAAAATTCATATAAATACATATTTTTTATATAACTCACATAACAAACGTTGCATATAAATTACATCTCATTACGTACAAATCACATAGCATATAAGTCACATATATGGTTTATACTCACCCGACTAGGATAAGTGATCTGTTCTTTACTCTGGTTCCTCCTCTCATTCTACAGTCTATGCCCCTATACGATTTAATGCAATATAGCCTTATCGTCCCCTTAATATTTATTTCTATTATGCAATTAAATGCAATGTATGTATGTTTAATTAACCATGTTCATTATTTTCCCTATAAAATTCCGAGTTGAGCAAGGTAAAATTCTGTAGAAACTTAGCATATAACTCTACAACTTTCATGTTTAACACTTTTCCTAATTCAGTCTCCAACCTGCATAAAATTAGGCTACACACAGAGCATAATTAATAGTTTTCAAACCAGGTCATTATAGACCAAGCCCTGTAATTTTGACATTATCTCACTCAATATTTAACTGAGACATCCACGGTTTGCTCTTGAGTTTAGCTAAGAGATAGAGCTATAACTTTCATGTTTTAAGTTTTTCCTAATTCGGCCTATAAAGCTACCAAAAATATCCGATGAATTACAATAACTGGAGATATATATAATTCACTAATTTATTTGTACCTTTTGAAAAAAATATTGAGAATTCATTCCGATCAAATCGAAGAACATATCCCCACGAGCTCCCCCTCAAACTCTGAAGAAAAACTGTGAAGAAACGAAATCAAAATTCACAAACCCTTCTCTTCTTCTTTTCTTCTCCCTTTGATCTTTCTTTCTTTTCCTCTCTATTCCTATTTTTCTTTCACTGCCATTTTCTTTCTTTTTATTTTATTATTCCTTCATTTATATTCTCCATCAAATCCACCACCTTACTCCAGCTTTTCCTTTATTATTTTATTATTATTATTATTATTAAGTTTGCTTTTCATATATTTATATACATATGCTACTTATATATATTATAATATTAATAAACTTCTTATATATATATATATACATGCCGCTGCTAACTTATATATATAATAATATTAATTAACTTCTGCATACATATATATACATATGCTACTTATATATATATATATATATATATATAATTTAGATTTATTTTCTTAGCAAAATTCAACATAATTTATATCATCATTAATCAAATAATTTATATTATGCATTCGAAAATTACTCAAGTCTCAATCAATTATAATAGAGTTATCTCAACACCAATTACATAAGAGCACTTAAATAATACGAAATGCAAATGATGCATGAGATGAATGCCCAATGACGTGTATGTTTTGGTCAAGGATGTTACAATTCTCCCCCTCTATAAGAATTATGTCCTCAAAATTTGTTATTCCTCTATGCAATGTATCAATAAAAAGATCAGTTACCAGTGAATAAATGAGGATATAACTTTTTTCATCTTTTCTTCTATTTCCCAGGTTGCTTCCTCTATACCATGGTTTCTCCAAATAACTTTAACCATTGCAATTTCTCTATTCCGCAACTGTTTGATTTTGAAATCTGTTATCGAGACTGGTTCTTGTATGTAGCTTAAGTTTTCTGCAATCTGTACCTCTGAATCCCACAATACATGTGAAGGATCAGATCGATATCGTCGCAACATGCTAAAATGAAAAACATTATGGATTGGAGTTAATTCTGGAGGTAAAGCTAACTCATATGCTAATGGTCCAACTTTTCTAATGATATCATATGGCCCAATATATCGAGGGCTTAACTTTCCTTTATTACCAAATCTCATAACATCTTTCCAAGAAGAAACTCATAAAAATATTTTATCACCAACCTGGTATTCCATCTCTTTTCTATGTTGATCAAAGTAGCTCTTTTATCGGTCTTGTACAACCTTTAATCTGCTTTTAATGACATCGACTTTGTCAATTGTGTTCTGAACAATTTCTGGCCCTTTTAAAATTTCTATACCCTCTTTATCCCAATATAGTGGACTTCTACACTTTATTCCACATAACGCCTCATACGGTGCCATTCCAATACTACTGTGAAACTGATTATTATAAGCAAATTCCATTAATGGAATATATTTATCCTACGAACCTTGAAACTCAATAACGCAAGCGCGTAGCATCTCTTTTAACGTCTGTATAGTCCTTTCTGATTGGCCATCTGTTTGAGAGTGAAAAGTTGTACTAAAGTGTAATTTGGTCCCCATTGCTGTTTGAAAACTCTCCCAAAATCGAGAAGTAAATCTCGGATCTCTATCTGTAATAATGAACACTGGTATACCATGGAGTAGTACAATTTCTCTGACGTACTTCTCTGCCAATTGATCTAATGAACAATCTCAACGTAAAGGTAGGAAATGTGTTGATTTAGTCAATCTATCCATAATTACCTAAATAGCATTATTCCCTTGTTGTGTTCTCGGTAATCCCAAAACAAAATCCATCGTAATCCGCTCCCATTTCCAAATCGGAATAGATAGTGGTTTTAGTGTACTTGCAGGTGCTTGATGTTCTGCTTTAACTTGCTGACAAGTAAGACATCTGGAAATAAATTCAACAACATCTTTCTTCATTTTTGGCCACCAGTAATGCTGCCTCAATGTGTGGTACATCTTTGTTGTACCTGGATGCATAGCATACGGTGCATTGTCTACCTTATCTAAAATTTCTCATCGTAAATCATCAACGTCAGGTACACACAACCTGGTGCCACACATTAATGTACCATCTTGTAAATCAAATGGTGTGTCTTTGCCGTGTCGCACATGTTCAATAATTTCTATCAATTTTTCATCCCTATTCTGTGCATCTTGTATTCGTTGTCTCAATATTGGACAAATCTCTAAGGTAGCAGTCAGCACTCCACCTATATCTAACTGTAGTCTTGTGTTTAAACTTCCTAGAGCAATCAAATCTAAAAATGGAGTCATATGCATATGTGCCACTGTACCATCGGACTTCCGACTTAACGCATCAGCTACAACGTTAGCCTTTCCCGGATGATACTCTATCGTACAATCATAATCCTTCAATAGTTTCATCCAACATCTCTATCGCATGTTCAGTTCCCTCTGACTTATCAAATATTTCAAGCCTTTATGATCGATAAATATTTGGAATGTCTCCCCATAAAGATAATGTCGCCAAATTTTTAAAGTAAATACCACTGCCGCCAACTCTAATTACTTTCTCTCGAACCATAGTAATAATATTTTATTTGACTGAATTATTTATTTCTCTTGTTTCTCTTGAAATTTCGTAATCATGAATGGAATAGGGAACTTCGTGTGGTCGTAATTGTCGTGATGCATAAGCAATTACTTTCCCATTCAGCATTAAAATACAACCAAGTCCTTGATGTGAAGCATCACTGTAAACGACAAATCCCCTAGTGCCTATAAGAATTGTGAGTGTCAAAGTTCTGTTGGTATCTATCATTCCATTGAAATGGAACATTTTTTCGTAGCAGTTTTGTGAGTGGCGCTACTATAATGGAAAGCCCTTCGACAAACCGTCTGTGGTATCCAGCCATACCAAGAAAACTTCGAACCTCCGAAACTGTCGTTAGCATCTCCCAATTTACCACTGCCTTAATCTTTCTACAATCGATTTCTATACCTCGTCCAGATACTATGTGTCCTAAAAATACCACATGATCCAACCAAAATTCACATTTACTCAACTTTGCATATAGTTATTTTTCTCGCAAGATTTGTAACATATCCGTAAATGATCCGAGTGTTCCTCTTTATTCTGTGAATATACCAGTATATCATCAATGAAGACAATGACAAATCTATTAAGGAAAGGTTATAACACTTTGTTCATTAAAGCCATAAATGCTGGTTGTGCATTGGTCAACCTGAATGGCATCACCAAAAAATCATAATGCCCATATTGAGTTCCTATATTTTTTTGTTCCTGTAACTCCAATGGGGCCATCCGATATGGAGGAATAGAGATTTGTGCGGTACCCGATATCAATTCTATGGTGAACTATGTCTCTCTATCAAGTGGTAATCCTGGTAAATCCTCTGGGAAAACATCAAGAAAATCTTTGACAATTAGAATATCTTTAATCTCACCATAGGTAGTTGTACGATCTATAACATGTGCCAAATATGCCTCACATCCATCTCTAATCATATGAAAAGCTATTGTTGCTGAAATCAAACATGTCGGTATAATCCGTCGATCATCGTAGAAAACCACTTTAGTCTATCCAGGAGAATCTATCACTACTTCTTCAGTATAACAATCCACTTTAGCACGATGTCTCGATAACCAATCCATACTCAATATAACATCAAATTCATGTAAAAATAACGGGATCAAATCAGCTGGTAATGCTACTGTATCAATCCGCATTATACAATTTTGATATACCATATGCACCATTACAACTTCACCTAATGGAGTATGTACTCCTAAGTTATAATCTAGTGGTTCGGGTTCTTTATGCAAATGAGATACTATGGTGGATGATATGAATGAATGAGTGGATCCTGGATCTATCAATACATATATTTCAAAATCATTTAAATAGAGTTTACCAGTAATGACCTCAGGTGTTGTAGCTGCCTCCCGTTATGACATAGCAAAAGCTCGTGCCTGAATTAATAATCGTGTTCCTGGTGCCTCTGATTTTCCTCTACTAGCAGTAGAGCTTAAAGTCTGACGTCTACCACGACCTCTACCAACACTCGCCACTGGTATTGCTGGTTGAATATTTTGCACTGTCGATTCTGATGCTGCTCTGCCCATGTTTGGTCTATCAGGTCTAGCTGGACATTCCCTATAAAAATGCCCTTGCTGTCCACAATAATAACAACCTCCAGTAAGCACTCGGCACTCTCCTGTATGATATCGACCATAGTGCTAACACGTAGGTTGTGTCTGTATTGTTGGGCTAGGTCATCTGCCACCTCCACGACCAAAAGCCTGTACACGTCTATCTCTCTGACCGGATGAACTACCTCTGTTAAATATCTGTGATGGAGAGGAAAAACTCTGATGTTTAGTCGGTTTCTCACTTGGCTCACTATCATGAGTCATTGACTCTCTCTTTTACTTTTGAAAAGATGTTTGTCGTTCTTTTAATAAATTCTCGGCCCTAACTGCTGCAGTACGTAAATCCGTGTAAGTATGGAGATCCCAAGACATAATCTTACTTTGAATGTTATATAAAAGTCCCTCCTCAAAACGTCTGCATCTATCTCGCTCAGTAGCAACTATCGCAACCGTATAATGTGATAATTGAGTAAATCATCCCAAGTAAGGATTGACGGTTATACTGTAGCATGTGGAACTGTCTCCCACCAATCATATGCATCCCCTTGTAACAGTGACACTGCAAAGTCAAACCGTTCTTCTACCGTGCATCTCATCATGCCAAAAACTCTTTATATTCTTTTGAGCCATGTCTCAGCTTCAGCAGGATCAATAGTCCCATAAAAGTCAACTACTCCTAATTTATGGAGCTCCTTGAAATTTTTACTTCTGGAACCTACACCTGGCCCCTGTACCTCTTGTTTTGCCCGTCTAGGTGAATGTTGTGCAGGCTCATGTGATGCATGTAATGTATGAGATGCTTCTATCGATTGATGTGGAACGGCTGAACCTTCTCTCCTCAATGATTCATGCTCATGAATGTCCATATTTTCTATTTATTTAAATGTAATTTCAATATCAATAACATATCACATATAACACTTATGAATGCATAATGACACCGAGGAATCATATCCCCGCTTTGATACCAAATTAAACTATAACACCCTATACCCCTATGACGTATATCTCATAATAAAATATTCATCATGTAGGAAAATTATACTGACGTTTCGTTTATCCATACAAGTATAAAAATATTATTTAAAGACTAATATCATATAAGATTAAAACACACAACCCACATCCCAACATAAGTCATATTAAATACAACTCATAATACACGTGTCCAAAATGCAAAATGCGGAGGAGGAGAAGGTTGCACGAGGCATCAGTCGGTCGACCTAGTATAGAGTGATGTATATGCACAACCCACGTCAAAAGCGTTATCAAACCTAAAAAATAAATATGCGATTTTTAATGAGTTGCGGCTCAGTGAATATAGACCATTAATTTAATTAAACCACAAGTAAATAACAATCATTAACATTAATCATAAACATATGCAAAAACCATGGTATTCGGTTTATTATTCTATGAACTGCTCAAGCTGGGATCTGTCCCGAGATTTCTAATATGCCACTATGTATATAGACCTGTAGGTCTCCGATATGAATTACGACCCATAAGTCTCCAATATGATTATGATCCGAAGGTCTCCACTTTGTATACAGATCCATAGCAAGACAGTCACAGGCCTTTTAATTTGATGTTATTTGGAATGCAATACATCAATCATCCGAAAATATGATCACGTATACACTTGCCAATATATCATTTGATCGAATGAAAAATACATATAAATACATATTTTTTATATAACTCGCATAACAAACGTTGCATATAAATTGCATCCCATTGCATATAAGTCACATACATGGTTTATACTCACCCGACTAGGATAAGTGATTCATTCTTCACTTTGGTTTCTCCTCTCGTTCTACAGCCTGTGCCCCTATACGATTTAATGCAATATAGCCTTATCGTCCCCTTAATATTTATTTCTATTATGCAATGAAATGCAATGCATGTATGTTTAATTAACCATGTTCGTTATTTTCCCTATAACTTTGTAGGAACCGCCGGATCGCCGACCCTATACGATTATCTGAATCGGGGTCCATGCAAAATTGATTAACGCGCAGCGGAAAACGAATCATACATTTTACACCGAAATTAGTTCTAAGATCAGAACCGTAGATGGAGGAATCGATGAAGCCTGGACCTCACGATCTTCTGCTGTATTCCTCGCCTTATCTCGAACGTTGTGTGGGCAACGATCTATCGAGACTTTCAACCGTTCTTCTCTAAATCGTATATCAGATTTTTCTGTGTCTATCACTCTAGAAACGGTTGACTTGAGGCTTATTTATAGGCTACAACAGGGACCTTGAGGAGGATTAGGAATCGGTCTCCTGATAGGCTTAGGAGTCCTTAATTCGATCTGAATATACTTTTCAAGCCTATCAAATAATATCTTAATCCACTAAAAAGATATTATTGAACTACCGTCCCTTATCCATATTAGATATGGCTCCCATTTATTATGTGCGCGTTTATCTCCCCGCGTTTAAGATATCGAATGTCCATTAATTAAATGAATTACTGACAATTCAATTAATTAATATTTAATTCCAAGAGTAGTACCACTCAACTTTATTATCATACCGGAATAAATCCACCTGCAGGGTTTACATGATAATCCTTATGAGTTCCTCAAGGGGACATCATCATCCTAAATAATTAGGACACGGTTTCATTATATAATCAACAGCACACCATATAAACAACACTGCATCCCAATTTACCGAGCTTATTGATTTAATAAATAAATCTCATCCATTGGTAAATTAAAGAAACATATATCGAGTATATATGCCCGTTATCATACAATGATTAAGAGGACGCACATCCATAATAACAGAGGTCTTGTTTTATTTATGTAGTCAGTACAAATAAAACAACCTCAATTGGTCCTACTCAATACATACAAAATGTACTAGTGTAATTTTATAATCAAGATAGATTAATACCAAATTACACTACAACCATTCCGATAATTTGTCCAAAATTATCTTGGCTGTGAGCTACCATTTATAATCTATAAGGAACTGATAACATGATCTTCTGTGTGGCACCACACACCATGTTATCTATAATATAAATTAATTGGAAAATTGCAATAACATATATAACAAATATATAGAATGCAAGCATTTGACCATAAAAGATTCTCATATCATAAATAGATGTTTACACAGAAGCTAGGCTTATAGTATACATCCTAACAAACTTGAGTTATAAAATTCCGAGTCGAGCAAGGTAAAATCCTGTAGAAACTTAGCATATAGCGCTACAACTTTCATGTTTAACACTTTTCCTAATTCAGTCTCCAACCTGCATAAAATTAGGCTACAAACACAGCATAATTAACAGTTTTCAAACCGGGTCATTATAGACCAAGCCCTGTAATTTTGACATTATCTCACTCAATATTTAACCGAGACATCCACGGTTTGCTCTTGAGTTTAGCTAAGAGATAGGGCTATAACTTTCATGTTTTAAATTTTTCCTAATTCGACCTATAAAGCTACCAAAACATCCGATGAATTATAATAACTGGAGATATATATAATTCACTAATTTATTTGTACCTTTTGGAAAAAAACTTGAGAATTCACTTCGATCAAATCGAAGAGCATGTCCCCACGAGCTCCCCCTTAAACTCTGAAGAAAAACGATGAAGAAACAAAATCGAAATTCACAAACCCTTCTTTTTTTTCTTTTCTTCTCCCACTGATCTTTCTTTTCTTTCCTCTCTGTTCCTATATTTCTTTCACTGCCCTTTTCTTTCTTTTTACTTTATTATATCCTTCTCCACCGAATCCACCACCTCACTCCAACTCAATTGTTTTTTCTTTATTATTTTATTATTATTATTATTATATTAAGTTTGCTTTTCATATATTTATATACATATACTGCTTATATATATTATTATATTTATATATATGCATACATGCAGCGGCTAACGTATATATATATACTAATATTAATTAATTTCTATATATATATATATACATATGCTACTTATATATATAATATTAACTTCTGCATATATATATATACATTTGTTGCTTATATATATAATTTAGATTTATTTTCTTGGCAAAATTCAACGTAATTTATATTATCATTAATCAAATAATTTATATTATGCACTCGAAAATTACTCGAGTCTCAATCAATTATAATAGGGTTATCTTAACAGCAATTATATAAGAGCATATAAATAATACGAAATGCATATGATGCATCAGATGGATGCCCAATAACGTGTATGTTTTGATCGAGGATGTTACACCAGCTATATTCAGTGATTGGTATGTATTTCATGGGTACGTTGTTGCGCTCCTTGCTATGAAGGAGGCCTTGGGATTCACTCAATCCCTGCTGCGATTGAAGCTTTCCTTTATAACCTGGCTTGGAAAGTGTTGACATCTGAACACTGTGTTTATCATATTTTATAAAGTCAGTTTCTCGAAGATTCTCAAGCTATTCAACCTAATATTACATGCTCATCTATTTGGTCAAGCATAAAAGGCTCGGTGACTGATCTCATTGCAAAAAGCCGATGGATCCTGGGTGTGTGCTCTAATGTCCATTTTAGTTGGACAACTGGTTGTGTTATGTGCTTGCTGATCAGGTTCGAATTCCTATTCAATTGAATCATTATTTGTTACATTATTTCGGATTACTTCTTTGGAGGCTCCTGAAATTTCACGGCTAACTTTGTAGATGAGTATCAATATATTGTTAATAATATTATCTCTTTTTCTCTCCCAGGTGACGTGTCACATGCTCGGGTGTGGCTAGTCACTGCTAAGGACAATGTTACCTCTGTTAGGATGTATACTATAAGTCTAGCTTTTGTATGAACATCTATTTTTGATATGAGAAACTTTTATGGTCAAATGTTTGCATTATATATGTTATATATGTTATTAAAATTGTCCAATTAATTTATATTGTAGATAACATGGTGTGTGGTGCCACACAGAAGATCATATTATTAGTTCCTTATAAATTATAAATGGTAGCTTACAACCAAGATGAATTTGGACAAATCATCGGAATGGTTGTAGTGTAATTTGGTATTAATCTATCTTGACTATAAAATTACACTAATAGACTTTGTGTGTATTAAGCAGGACCAATTGAGGATGTTTGATTTATACTGACTATATAATAAAACAAGACCTCTGTTATTATGGATGAGGGTCCTCTTAATCCCTATATAATAACTGGCACATATATTCAATTTCTATTTCTTTAATTTACCAATGTGTGAGATTTATTCATTAAACCAATAAGCTTAGTAAATTGGGATACAATATTATTTATATAGTGTGTTGTTGATTATAGAAGGAATTTGTGTCCTAATTATTTAGGATGATAATGTCTTCTTGAAGAGCTCATAAGGATTATCATGTAAAACCCTGCAGATAGATTTATTCCGACATGATAATAAAGTTAAGTGGTACTACTCAAGGAATTAGATGTTAATTAAATTGAGTTGTCAACTTATTTAATTAACGGACATTTGATATCTTAAACACAGGGAGATAAACGTACTCATAATAAATAGGAACCTATATTTAATATGGATTTGGGGTGGTAGTTCAATAATAACTCCTTAGTGGATCGAGTTATTATTAATAGGCTTAAGAAGTGTGTTCGTATGAACATAGGACTCCTAAGCCTATCAGGATACCTAATCCTAATCCTCATCTAGGTCCCTATTGTAGCTTATAAATATGCCTTAAGTCAGCCGTTTCTAAACATAAAAAAATCTTAGATACGATTTAGTAGAAGGCGGCTGGAATTCTCAAAAGGTCATTGCCCACACAACGTTCAAAAAAGGCATGGAATACAGCTGAAGATAGAAAGGTTGAGGCTTCATCAATTACTTTGTCTACAGTTCTGACCTTAGAACTAATTCAGTTTATTTTCGCTGCAAAAGGTATGACTCGTTTTTTCACTGCACGTTGTCATATATTGCATAGACCCCGAATTAGAATTGCATAGGGTTAGCGATCCGACGGTTCCAACAACCTCTGTTATTACCTATCATCATTATAAAAAGTGTTTTGTGAAAGTGTCTTGGGGTCGATGGATATGGGATAAAAATATCCTAGAAGTTATTCGATTATGTTATGGCATCTTATTCATGATCATGTAGCTGTTATGGACTTTGAAGAAGGAGTGTGGTGGCTCCCTCGGCGTGTTATCTTTGTTTGAAGGTTGTAGAGTTGGTAGATCAACTGTTTATGCATTACCCCTTCTTTGGCCAGTTATGGGATTGGTTATTCTGGCTCTTTGACGTGAAGCTTGACATGGAGGTAAGTATTATGTTGCGTCTCTTGGGTACCTTTTAGCCCTCAAGTAGTTGCGCTTTGGAAATCGGCTATTATTTCTCTTATTTTGTATGTATGGTATGCAATTGATGGGAAAAATGTTATGGTAGACGTTATTCGTAGTTTGTTTTGTCTTTTATCAAGGAGTTTGGGAGATCTGATTTGCATCACATATTTAATGCCCAATCGGATCTTATTTGTCTTACTCGTATTGGTGTGAGGGGGCATCCCAACCCTTCGCCTAAAATTATACATGTTTATTGGTATCCCCCTCTAGAAAGATGGTGGAAAGTTAACATAGACAAAAGTACCTCAGGGGCCAAAGCCGTTTGCAAGCTGGGGTATCTTTCGAAATATGCACGGTTTTACTTGTGGTTCCTTCTTGCTCGAGGGTGGTATTGGGTATGTCTTTGATGCAGAGGTTTTAGTTGCTATTTTGCTATAAAGGTGGTATTTAAGCTTTAGTGGCGAATGTTATGGCTTGAATCGGACTCTGCATATATTGTGTCTCTCCTTCTACAACGATCTTGTTGAGTGTCCTCGTACTTTCAAAATTATTAGGTGTCTGCTTTACGTTTGATTGGCCTGATGGATTATCAGGTTTGAATATCTATAGAGAGGGAAATCTGGTGGCTGACTTACTTACAAAGATGAATGTAAAGTTTCAGTGGTGGAGCTTGGCCCCTAGTTGCTTAGATCGCTATTATAGAGAATTAGAATTGTGGAAAATGTTAATTTTCTATTAAACATATACCACAATATATACAATTACAAAGTGTATATCAAAGGAAACATAATCATAAAGTAATTACAAATCCCACTAAATAAGCCTAACAAAACTAGAAAGATGCTTTTCTAGAATGTTTCTTAATATGCTCCCATAAAATCGATGAGCCATCGGCCATAGAGATTTTAAAACGCATAAGTAAGAACCTGGTCCGAGCTAGTGGCTTTGTCAAGACATCAGCAAGTTGGTCAAGAGTGTTGATATACGCAATTGAAAAAATCCCTTTAGCAGCTAAGTCACGAACGAAATGTAGGTCTAATGCAATATATTTCGTGCGAGAATGTATGATTGGGTGTAATGCAAGTCAGGTAGTACCCAAATTATGACAAAGTAGGCGAGGTGGTGAAGATAAAGTGATACCAAGCTCTAGAAAAAGTTGAAAAATCCAACACACCTCCACAGTAGTGGACGTTAAGGCATGATATTCAGCCTCGGTGGATGATCGTGCAACACCAGTTTATTTTTTAGAGTGCCAAGAAATCGGATTTGGACCAAAGAAAATTACATTAGTCGAAGTTGATTTTCCATTGCTAATATTCCCCCCAAAGTCTGAGTCAGAATGAAATTTTGAATGTAAGAATTATTGGAGTGCGTAATAACAACCCATAATGAATTGAGCCCTTCAAGTAGTGGAAAAGTCATTTCACCGCTAACCAATCATTATAGGTGGGAGATGACATAGCCTGGGCAAGACAATTAACCGCAAAAGAAATATCAGACCATATGATAGTTAAGTATTGAAGTCCTCCAATTACATGCCTATTGTCAGTAGTGTTGGAACCGAGAGATCGCAGACCCTATACGATTATCCGAATCAAGGTCCATGCAAATATGATTAACGCACAGCGGATAAACGGATCATACCTTTTGCACCGATATTAGTTCTAAGGTCAGAACTGTAGATCGAGAAATCGATGGAGCCTGGACCTCACGATCTTCTGCTGTATTCCTTATCTTTTTCTCGAACGTTGTGTGGGCAACGAGCTATTGAGACTTTCAGCCGCCTTTTACTAAATCGTATCTCAGATTTCGTGTGTCTAGAAAATGGCTGAGTTGAGGCTTATTTATAGGCTACAACAGGGACCTTGAGGAGGATTAGGAATCGGTCTCCTGATAGGCTTAGGAGTCCTTAATTCGATCTGAATATACTTCTTAAGCCTATCAATAATATCTCGATCCACTAAAAAGATATTATTGAACTACAGTCCCAAATCCATATTTAATATGGCTCTTATTTATTATGTGCGCGTTTATCTCCCCGTGTTTAAGATATCGAATGTCCGTTAATTAAATGAATTACTGACAATTCAATTAATTAACATTTAATTCCAAGAGCAGTACCACTCAACTTTATTATCATGCCGGAATAAATCCACCTGCAGAGTTTACATGATAATCCTTATGAGCTCCTCAAGGGGACATCATCATCCTAAATAATTAGGACACGGTTTCATTATATAATCAACGGCACACCATATAAACAACATTGTATCCCAATTTACCGAGCTTATTGATTTAATAAATAAATCTCATCCATTGGTAAATTAAAGAAACATATATCGAGTATACATGCCCGTTATCATACAATGATTAAGAGGACGCACATCCATAATAACAGAGGTCTTGTTCTATTTATGTAGTCAGTACAAATAAAACAACCTCAATTGGTCCTGCTCAATACATACAAAATGTACTAGTGTAATTTTATAATCAAGATAGATTAATACCAAATTACACTACAACCATTCCGATAATTTGTCCAAAATTATCTCAATTGTGAGCTACCATTTATAATCTATAAGGAACTGATAACATGATCTTCTGTGTGGCACCACACACCATGTTATCTACAATATAAATTAATTGGACAATTGCAATAACATATATAACAAATATAAAATGCAAAACATTTGACCATAAAAGATTCTCATATCATAAATAGATGTTTATACAAAAGCTAGGCTTATAGTATACATCCTAACAATCTCCCACTTATACTAAAAGACTATGCTGTCATATACGCTGCCATACATCTGATTCTCATTCCATCAACATGCTCATCGAAGGCTTTCGCCGGAAGGGCCTTTGTGAAAGGATCTGCCAGGTTATCGGCTGATGCAATCTTGGTGACAACAACTTCCCCTCGCTTTACACTATCTCGTATCAGGTGGTACTTGCGCTCAATGTGTTTACTTGCCTTATAGACTCGTGGTTCCTTCGAGTTTGCTACTGCACCACTGTTATCACAATAGATTGTGATAGCTTTGGGCAAACCAAGAATCACTTCTAAGTCCATCAAGAAGTTTCTGAGCCATACAGCTTCTTGGCTGCCTCAGAGGCTGCCACATATTCAGCTTCCATGGTGGAGTTCGAAACGTATTTCTGCTTCACATTTCTCCACACTATGGCTCCACCTCCCAAGGTAAACACATACCCCGAGGTCGATTTTCTATTGTCCCTATCTGACTGGAAATCTGAATCCGTGTAACCGCCAGGTAATAAATCATTTGCCTGGTAAACTAGCATATAATCTCTAGTCCTTTTCAGGTACTTTAGAATATGCTTTACGGCAGTCCAATAACCTTGTCCTGGGTTACTTTGATATCTACTAACCATGCCCACGACAAAGTAGATATTTGGTCTCATACATAGCATTGCATACATTAAGTTTCCTACAGCCGAAGCATAAGGAACTGCTTTCATTTCTTCTATCTCCTTTGGTGTCTTAGGACACATTTTCTTAGATAAAGGAACTCAATGCCTAAAAAGTAGAAAACCTTTCTTGGAATTTTGCATGCTAAAATAAGCTGGGATAGAGGATACTGACTTAGAAGGTACCAAGTTTAGAATGTACATCGTTGTTTCCAGAGCATACCCTCAAAACGAATTTGGTAATTCTGAATAACTCATCATTGATCTAACCATTTCCACAAGAGTCTTATTCCTTCGTTCTGCCACACCATTCTGTTGGGGTGTACCCGTGCAGACAATTGGGATTGAATCCCAGCCTCTGATAAGTAACTCCTAAACTCTCCTAAGAGGTACTCACCACCACGATCAGATCGTTGTGTCTTGATACATTGACTATGACGTTTCTCCACATCAGTCTTGTATTCTTTGAACTTGTCAAAGCACTCAGACTTGCGGCGCATCAAGTAAATGTATCCATATCTCGAATAATCGTCTATAAAAGAGACAAAATATTCGAAACCACCTCTTGCCTGAATAGTCATAGGGCTACACAAATTAGAATGAATCAACTCCAACACTTCTTTGGCTCTATACCCCTTTGCCTTAAAAGGCCTTTTGGTCATTTTTTCTTCCAAGCAGGACTCGCAGGTTGGATAGTTTTCCACTTCCAAGGAACTAAAAGGTCCATCAGCTATCAACCTTTGAATCCTACTTAAGTTAATATGACCCAACCTTAGATGCCAAAGATATGTTTGGTTCATTTTCGAAGGTTTTTTTCTCTTATTAGATTTATAAGATGTGTTATTAATTTCCATTTGTTGCATCGTAGGAGTTATTGGATTAAGAGTATATAAATTGTCAACCAACATACCAGAACAGATAATAACTCTATTCTTCTTGACCACAACATTGTTATCAAAAGAAACAAAATATCCATCCTTAAAAAGTTTAGAAACTGAAATTAAATTCTTTCTAAAACAAGGTACGTAAAGACAATCTCTCAAAATCAAAGACTTATTCCTATGAAAAGATAAATAAACATCTCCCACTGCAACGGACGCAACTTTCGCAGCGGTGCCCATGTATATAGTAATCTCTCCATCACTTAGTCGTCTGGTTTCCTAAAACCCCTGCAATGAATTACAAACATGATCAGTGGCTCCCGTATCTACACACCAGGTACCGGTAGACAACACCGTTAAACATGTTTCAACAACTAATGAAAAAGATGTACCTGAATTGTTCTCCTTTTTACGGGGACAATCGATTTTCCAATGTCCAGCCTGCTTGCAATGGAAGCACTTGCCTTTCGGCTTTTTCACACCACCTTGTGGCTTAGCCACTTGAGGTCCAACCGTCTTCTTTGCTGAAGAATTCTATTTCTTCTTCTTCTTTCTGCCTTACGATTTAGAAGCAGAAACATTTTCAGCAACATAAGCCTGAGAATTTTGATGAAACAATCCCTCTGCTGATTGGAGTTCTGTCAGAAGTTCCGTCAATGAATACAACCTCTTGTTCATGTTGTAGTTCAAACGGAACTGCTCAAAACTCTTAGGCAGCGTTTGGAGAATGATATCGACTAGGGTTTTCCCATCGATTTCAGCTCCAAGGACCTCCATCTCATTCAAATGAGCCATCATCTTGAGGACGTGATCACTCATAGGTGTCCCCTCAGCCATGGTCGTAGTCATCAAGTTTCTCATAGCCTCCTGTCTGGCAGCCCGACTCTGGTGTCCAAAGAGTTCTTTGAGATTATGCATCATATCATAGGCAATAGGCATGGTCTGATGCTGATGTTGCAACACATTTGACATGGAAGCCAAAATGTAACACCGCGCCATCTCATCTGCCTTGACCCACTTCCTATAAAGCATTTTCTCCTCTTCAGTAGAGTTTTCATCAGGCATGTCAGGACAGTGTTCAGTGAGTACAAACTTGTACTCTTCAGCAGTCAGGACAATATCCAGGTTTCGTTTCCAATCAATATAATTAGGACCAATAAGTTTGTTTTCTTTAAGTATAACAGCAAAAGGATTGAAAGCCATAATGAAAATCCTGAGAATCACATAAATAAACACATAAGTCAAAATATTTGAATTGACAAATCATATTGTTTCCTCAAACAACATAATTTAAATTCACCAACACCTCAATACACCGTGAACTTCGTATGCCATGATAGTGTGAATGTATACTAATTCAAACATTTGTTAGAGGAGGTTTTACCCAATAATTTTATTATCTTGTCATCTTTGGCCATACAAATAACAGCAGTGACTCCGATGAGGAGGATACTTATCAAATGCATCTAAGTGTACACCATTACTTGATACTAAGTCCATTATCTAGAATTATGCCCCTTCAGATGGAGAAGATGACATACTCCTAGACAACTTTCTATAATCATCCATAAAGGAAGTTTGATCTAGTGATCCGCAAATGAACTCATCCGATATGGAGGAAGGCAGTTAAAACCAACACGCAAGTTCAAAAGCATCACTTACAAACTAGTAATGGAGGTCATGGGATTTATTTTAAAATAAATTATTCCCTCTCCCACTTAGTTATTTAACATGAGGGATTTTAACATGCATATCATATGAAATACATAAAAGCATGCTTGATAAAAAAAACACATATAAGGCAATAAATATGAAAAACATAATTTCCAACTATTATGGCCTCATTTTATCGCCGTGTTCTTGAATGTTTGCCGTCAAACGGGGATCGACCTCCCCGATGAGCCTCGTTAGAAAAAAAATTAGGGTTCTACCCTCTCGCTTCTCTTTCCGTCGTGGCTTTTGGCCTCCAGAATCTTCACGATCCACCGAATCTGCATCGCAACCCTAACCCTAACCCTGTATCTAATTACATCCATCGATCCTATACTCCACGAAGGAGTTTACATATAATCTAGATCGAACAGAAAATTAAAACCTAACACGACAAACCGCCGTGATTTTACTATTACAATCATACATTCAAAAAAAAAACAACCTCGACATGTCCGAGGGTTTAATTCATACATAAACATACATTCAGACCATAATAGTTGGATTTAGGGTTCCAGCAGAAAATCATAATTTCTCGCACATCCTACTATTATCCGATCTAAAATAAGCATGCTTCAAGATACGATTCATAATAGAATTAACCGATTCAATCGCATAGAGTCAGAAAACCACAGCGCTGATACCAATTGTTGGAATCGAGAGATCGCTGACCCTATACGATTATCCGAATCGGGGTCCATGCAAATATGATTAACGCGCAGCGGGATAAACGGATCATACATTTTGCACCGATATTAGTTCTAAGGTCAGAACTGTAGATCGAGGAATCGATGGAGCCTGGACCTCACGATCTTCTGTTGTATTCCTCATCTTTTTCTCGAACGTTGTGTGGACAACGAGCTATCGAGACTTTCAGCCACCTTTTACTAAATCGTATCTCAGATTTTGTGTGTCTAGAAAACGGATGGCTTAAGTCTTATTTATAGGTTACAACAAGGACCTTGAGGAGGATTAGGAATAGGTCTCCTGATAGGCTTAGGAGTCCTAAATTCGATCTGAATATACTTCTTAAGCCTATCAATAATATCTCGATCCACTAAAAAGATATTATTGAACTACCGTCCCAAATCTATATTAAATATGGCTCCTATTTATTACGTGCGCGTTTATCTCCTCGTGTTTAAGATATCGAATGTCCGTTAATTAAATGAATTACTGACAATTCAATTAATTAACATTTAATTCCAAGAGCAATATCACTCAACATTATTATCATGCCGGAATAAATCCACCTGCAGGGTTTACATGATAATCATTATGAGCTCCTCAAGGGGATATCATCATCCTAAATAATTAGGACATGGTTTCATTATATAATTAACAGCACACCATATAAACAATATTGTATCCCAATTTACCGAGCTTATTGATTTAATAAATAAATCTCACACATTGGTAAATTAAAGAAACATATATCGAGTATACATGCCCGTTATCATACAATGATAAAGAGGACGCACATCCATAATAACAGAGGTCTTGTGCTATTTATGTAGTCAGTACAAATAAAACAATCTCAATTGGTCCTGCTCAATACATACAAAATGTACTAGTGTAATTTTATAATCAAGATAGATTAATACCAAATTACACTACAACCATTCCGATAATTTGTCTAAAATTATCTCGATTGTGAGCTACCATTTATAATCTATAAGGAACTGATAACATGATCTTCTGTGTGGCACCACACACCATGTTATCTACAATATAAATTAATTGGACAATTGCAATAACATATATAACAAATATAAAATGCAAAACATTTGACCATAAAAGATTCTCATATCATAAATAGATGTTTATACAAAAGCTAGGCTTATAGTATACATCCTAACAAGTAAGATCCACTATTCCAGAAACTGAAAGAGAGGATGAAGATGTCATTGGTGTCGTAACCGATTTAGAACCATCCATATTAAATCGATGAAGAAGATTGATCGTATACTTGTGTTGAGATAGAAGCAATCCTTCACGACAATGAGCATCCTCTACCCCTAAAAAGTAGGTAAGAGCACCGAGATCTTTAATTGTGAATCGATTCTTGAGATGACAAATCATGAAAGATAACAACAAGAAGCTAGTGCCAGTGATGATCATGTCGTCGATGTAGATAAGAACAAGCATGTAGCAATCAAAACGTCGATATATAAAAAGAAAGATATCTATTTTAGATTGGGAAAAACTAAAGGAGAACAATGTCGCACATAATGAACTAAACCATTCTCATGGTGCTTGACGAAGTCCATAAATTGACTTCTATAGACGACAAACCTGATTAGGATGAGATTTATCAACAAAGCCCGACGGTTGCATCATATAGACCAGATCAAGTAAAGATCCATGCAAGACCGCATTGCTAATGTCAACTTGTCGCAACTCCCAACAATGAAGAAGAGCCAAAGTCAAAAATGTCTAAATAGTGATAGGTTTTACAACAGGGCTGAATGTTTCACAATAGTCCAATCTCGGGCGTTGGTGAAAACCCTTTACCACTAAACGTGCCTTGAATCTATCAATAGTGCCATCTTGTTTTCTTTTGATGGCAAAACCCCATTTACAACTGATGACATTACAATTGGGTGTGGTATATGGACTCACACTGGATCGTAAGAAAGTATGACTTGGTGATTTTGGATTGGTTGGGCTTTGAGAGACCAGCCCATCTTGGTTAATTGGATCATTACATGCAGGAGGTGGAGTTGATGCTGGAATAGATCAATAATGGGAAAACTCAAGTCGACAGTTGGCACAAGTGTATTAGCGGGTTGGGCCGGAGTAGTAGATTGAGAATTAAAGTCTGGAAAAGTTATCTCTAAAAAATGGACGTGTCGAGAAATATACGTCCGAACCGTAGAAATATAAAAACACTTGTATGCACTCTGAGTAGTGGAATACCCAATAAAAATATAAGGCCGGGAACTGGATTCCAACTTGTTTAAGGTATACGGTCGTAGCCACATATAGCAAATACAGCCAAAGGTACAGAGTTTCATATAATTTGGCTTTTGATGAAATAAAGCCTCAAATGGACTAATATTTTTTAATATGGGAGTCGACATTCGATTAATTAAGTACATCGTTGTCTAAAGTGCATAAGACCAGAAAGCTCGAGGTAATTTTGCAAAGTGTAGTAGAGTTTTTCCTATTTCAACAATATGACGACGTCTCTCCACTAAACCATTTTGTTCAAGCGTATGTGGTGTGGTTACACCAATTGATACCATGTGTTCAAAAATATGACTTGAGAGCAACAAACTCCCCCCGTTGTCACTATAAAAGTTTTTCACCTTGTAACCGAATTGTGTTTCAACCAAAGGGCAAAAATTTGCAAATATGGCTTGAACCTAAGACTTATATTTCAATGGAAAAATCCAACAATATCGTGTAAAAGCATCAACAATCAACAAGTAAAACCAGAATCCATCAACCAAAAGCAAAGTTGGTCCCCACATATCTACATATGATAATGTGAAGGACGCACAACAATCAAAGAAGTATCATAAAATGGCAACTTATGAGTCTTACAACAAAAACATAAGTCACACGACATATGTGACAAGCCAAATTTATTACGAAGTGGTAATTTATTATTGGAAATAAGAAAAGTACTCATCATACGAGAGGGATGACCCAAACGAGAATTCCATATATTAAAATCAGTACATAGACCAAGTGTATTAAAATTAGTTATAGACTTTAAATAAAAAACAGGAGGTCGAAGATGGTAAACCCTTTTATAACATGTTCCTTGAGCAATTGCTGTCCCCGTACGACTATCCTTCACAATAAAAGATGGAGAAAATTCCATAGACACATTATTGGCTCGAGTGAATTGATGCATAGATAATAAATTTTGTTGAGCCCGAGGCACACATAAAACATCGTTCAAATGAAAAGTAAGCGATGGAAAATGTAAAAAGGTTGTACCAGTATGTGTTATCGGCATAGAAGAACCATCAGTAAGTTGAACTTCGTCGGTCCTGTCATATTCAGAATGAAGAGATAAATTCCCAAGATCAGAGATCACATTATGTGAATCACAAGAATCCATCATCCAAGAATTAAGAGGAGTGAACGTGTTTGGCGAACGAGCCAAGTTGGTTATTGCTTGAAAATGACGACAACTGAGAGCAGCACGGCCAGGAATTGGCAAATCTAACAAATGACAGATGACCGATTATTATTATGATAATTATTATAATGAGTCTTTCTTTAGTTACCAGAATGACGTCCCTTTTCGGAGCCACCACGATAGTTCCCACGATATTGGTTGCAACCTCTGTTATTAGAAAAATGGTGTTGAGTCGACTGAGAACTGTGAGTAGCTGAGGTATTTGGGGCGGCGTTAGCAGACACCACAAGTTGAGACATATGCTTTTTAAGGCCATTGACAAAATTTTCCTAGGCAACTAACATATCAAGAAGGGCAAAGAATGAAATTGAATGTGATTGAGCACGAACAGATGCAACAATATCACGAAATTTGTTCTCTAAGCCATTGATAACATAACATGTAAAATCATCATCCGAGAGAGGTGTATCGATAAGAGCCAACTCATCTACTTTGGCTTTAAGGGAGTGTAGGAACTCCATTACCGATTGGGGACCTATTCGAGCCTTTCCAAGATCAGTCTTCAATTGCATGACTCAGGATCAAGAGCGACTCGCAAATATTTGATAAAGAGTGGTCCATACTTCAAACAAAGTAGTAGTGTTGGATGCAAAGGGGACACTTCATCCGATAGAGAGCTCATGATGGCGGAGAGGATAAGTTGATCCTATTGAAACCATAACTTATAGGTTGGTGATGTAAGAGGTGGCGGAGAGATGTCGCCATTAACATAGCCCTGGAGATCAAGGCCATTCAACATGGTTAAGGAGATATGCCCGTCATTAGGGAAAATTCACCCTCGTAAGCTTTTGAATCTGTTGAAGGGAGGTGGGTATGGTGATTATTGGTTGACTGGAACTGATGGAGAGTGATTTGGAGGTGCCATCAATAAGAGATGGAGAGGATTGAGAACTCTTTTCACTGAAATCTGTCTTGGTTTTCAAACAGAGAAGGAGAGATAATGGCAAGAGGTGTAGGGCAGCAGAATTGTGTATTCAGGATCAATGTCTGATACCATATAGATAATTAAAATTGTGGGAAAAGTTAATTTTCTATTAAATATATACCATAATATATTCAATTATATAGTGTATATGAAAGGAAACATAATCATAAAATAATTACAAATCCCACTAAATAAGCTTAACAAAAGTAGGAAGATGCTTCTCTGGAATCTTCCTTAATAACTATATGTTGTTAGATTTTTATGGTCGGGCTCATTACAAATTTGTATAAATGTTTAGTACTATTTTTCCCTAACATAGATTTTTTCCACTGGGTTTTATTTTGTTAGGGTTTTAATGAGGCCAACATTTTTGTTTGTCTTTTCTTTAGCTTGTACTCTCTTTTCTTTTCTTTTTTTACATGAGATATCATTTATTTAAATAAAATCAAACCACTACAAATATAACTCATATTTTTGTATACTGGCACAAAAAATGAAAAAAAAAGTTATCAGTTCATCATAAAAACATAATCTATATATATTTATTTCTATTAATTAATAAAAATAATTATTATTAATTAATATATATATTTATATTAATTAATACGTCATTAATTTGAATTAATACAATAAAAAATAATAAAACACACAATATTATAGAAATGTTTTAAAAAAATAGCAATAAAATCACACTATAAAATCAATTCGTTGATGATATTATTTTGAAGTATTAAGAAAATAATATTAAAAAAAACTATATAATATTAAATTCTATTTCTTGTGTAAAAGCGTGAAACAAGAGATCAAGAAATATTAATTGTAATATTAAAGAATGGAAAACATATCAAACCTTACATGAAATAATAAATTGATCAGTGACCTATGATTTCAAGCTTTACATGAAAATTGTCAAAATAATTAAAATAAATTATAACTATTAAAAAAGTGAAATGTTATATCAAGCATTACTCAAAATTTATTAAAATTAATATTAGCTAACATAAATATAAGCTTTTCACGAAAAATCCACCGAAAGAATTATAAATAATGTAATTTTCGTGTGAGTCTATAATTAAGTAAATTTTTACATAATTATATAATTAAGAAAATTTTCGTGTAAGCCTATAAATAATGTAACTTTAACCCTATAATTAAGGAAATTTTCATGTAAACCTATAAAAATGTAATTGTGTGTAAGACTATAATTAAGAAAGTTATCGATAAGCCTATACTGTAATTAAGGATATTTTTGTGTAAGCTTATAATTAAGAAAATTTTCATGTGAGATTATACTATTTACAATAAACTATATATCTTTACACAAAAATAATATAACAAAAGCAATAAACCTCTACCCTATAATAAAATTAATTAAATTTCATGGACTATATTACACAAAAATAAATATTTAATAATAAACTATGAAAATTGTATACGAAAATTAACAATATAACAATAAAATTCGTGTAAGATTATAATGGAGAGTAATAAATTGCTAAGCTATAATAATATTAATATTAAGATCATGGACTATATTACATGAAAATAAATAATTAATAATAAGCTTTGGAAATTTTAGCTTATATACATATCTTTACACGACAATTCTTCAATTCAAGCTTCCAGAAACCTAGCCTTCTAACAATTATAAGTTCTATCCAAGAAAATTCAACTATCATTAAAAAATTAAAAATTACAATTTGTGTTAGGAGAGTTTTTTATGTGTACAATTTTCGTCCGATTTATTGTATTATATGTGAAAGTCTATCATGTTCAATTCAATCACTGCAAAGTACAAATCAATTTTATGTCTCATCATGCACTATTCATATATGACTCGATCAAAATAAGTGGTAGAAAGGAATCAAAACTTATATTAGGTGGTACAAAGGGATTTAAACATACATTTTATGGTATAAAGGGTAATAGATTAAATATTTATTTCCTCTAATTATAAATTTCTCAAATCTTTCCATGCAAATGTAACCTAATAGTTTTAATAAGGTGGTATTCTCTTGTCGGACACACAATCAATGAAATAGAGCTCTCGAAGACGTGAATTTAAAAATTGTGACTTTCTTTAGTAGGGTCATGAATTTTTATTTTTTTATTGAGAGAGAAGATGACTCTCATTTATATAGTCAATCATGTTAATTTCTTTGTCCAAGGATTCTAATTTTAATCTAATTAGTGATTTTTTTCTAACTAAGATTTCATATCATGTATATTCAATTAATTAAGATTCATAATTTAATATAGATATGATTGATATATATCTTATAATATTAATTTTTAATGATTATATTAATATTATAAATAAATATTTCATATTTATTAAATTTCAAATTGACAGCTAATCAGAAAATAAGAAGCCTCACACACCAACACAAGCAACTTCATCAACAAAATTAGTTGACGATCAATCTATTCTAGAGAATACACAACCTTTTATGGGAATCTCCATTCTTAACCATCTTTACTTATAAATATTTTTTGTCAAGTTATTAATTGTTTTGTCAACCTTTGTGGTCGAGAGATCACCCATCCTCCTAAATAGATCATTGGTGAACCTTCTCAATGAGTTACAACTCAACTTAACACAGTTGATTATACGTGTTTCACATATTTTATCTACAACCCGTCAAGATCAAAGAAGCTCTACAGACCCGGACTAGATTCTATCTATGCAAGAAGAGTTAAGTCAGTTCACTTGCAACATGGGAGTTGGTTGGCAAACCACTTCATCGACGAGTCATTAGCAACAGATGAATCTTCAAGAAATGAACGAGCAAGGCATAATTGTGATGGAGAAAGCACGTTTAATTGCCAAGGGGTAGCTCAATGTGAATGACTCGACTTTGATCAAAATCTTCACACTAGTAGCTGGATATGAAGTCATCCATATGTTTCTTGCATATGCAACTCACATAAACTTATTGGTTTTCTAAATGGATTTTAAAAGTGTATTTCTAAATGAAGAACATGATGAGGAAGTATATGTTGAACCATCTGACAGTGTAATAGGTAAGCAAGTCTACAAGCGGAAAATGAGTCTTTATGGCCTTAAACAAACTTTTCTACAGCTCTTTATGGCCTTAAGAGCATCTTCAACAGTACGTTGGATTATTAGGATTTTAACATTTTTTCACTCCAACAGTGCTTTAAAAGTTCCTACTGAACTATCTCAACCATCAACCTTGCGTTGGATTCAACACAAGTCAACTCTTGCTTTAAAACCTTTTTCTTTTGTTTTTTATGAAATATTATGGAATATTTCCTTTTAATGTGAAGAATAGTGCACACTGCTGGAGATGAGTGTCGTTTTTACATGAACATAATGTAAGAATTGCATTATTTTTTGTGCACTACTGTAGATACCCTAAACAAACTCCTAAAGTTGGTATGATACATTGTCCACATTCCTTGTCGACAATGGTTTCAACAAAGGACAAGTGAATATAACTCTTTTTTTGTATTGAAGATCACGATCATATCCTACTGGTCCAAATCTACATGGACATTATCATCTTTGGTTCAGCTCAACAAGGTGCACTGCAAGAAGTTCTCAAAACGGATGCAAAATAAGTTCTTAATAAGTATGATGGGAGAAATAAATTACCTTCTTAAACTTGCAAGTCGAGCAGCAAGCGGATGGAACATCCACCAATCAAGCTACATAAAACTTGCAAGTCGAGCAGCAAGCGGATGGAACATCCACCAATCAAGCTACATAAAATTGAGATCTTGTAGTGAGATTCAATGTAGGAAGAACGAAGATTGTAAAAGTTCATGTGATTACTTCTCTCAAGGTTTATCTTGATGAAACCGACACTCTTTAGAAAGATTCATTGGTTCACTACTCTAATTGACAGCTATCAAACATGATATGAAGCTTGAGCTCGTTAAAAATGCACTCAATTCTAACTTAAAAACATGCTAATCACATTTCATTGCAACCACCATAAAAGTGCTGGCCCTTCAATAACATATGTTTGAGCTAGTTAGGACATTTTCACAAGCCCAACTCACAAGCTATCTAGACAAACATGACAACGTGTTGATTTAATTGTTCACAGGCATATTTAACGAACATGTTTGCAAGTTTTCAAGCCAAATATCACTAACTAATGTCGAGCATTTGAAGCTCTACATTCCAGCTTGAGCTCAACTCATGAAGATTAACAAACTATCGCAAATGAATGCCACTTGTATGGAGTCCTATTTTAGTTCACAAACGACTTGACTTGTTTATCTCCCCATGTATAGTACAGCTAATTAGATTAAACAGTAAACATACAATACCACCGTTCTCCACATGTTGAAAGCACTTTGAATTCAATCGTATTCAATTATAACAATCCCTCTCTCTCCCTCTCTCTCATTAATGCGCTTGAAGGAACTAGTACTAATGTACAAGGATGATTCTGTTGTGCGCATCCAAATCCCGCAACAAGAATGGGTGGTATACACTTATGAATGTGTTCCTTATTGTAGAGATAAATTAAAAATATACAACTCTTTGGTCTCTATCTTTCACCAATTGGAACTTACGTGAGAGACATAAAGAATTATCTACGGAAGTGAATATTTACAACTGCTGGCTGCAAAAACAGGGTCTGTTGTACAGATATCGCTAAAGGCAAAATTGGATGAAATAGAAACGAAGAGATCTTCTTTGTCCGGGTATCAGCACTACCAGATTCAGGTCCTTCAGAGTTTGCAATAACCATTGTCAGTTTAAATAATCAACAAATGAGGAGTAAGAGAGGGAGGGAGACCATGTTAGCATAGTTTAGTTTGAAATAGTTAATCGGGTACCTGGTTTGATCTTAAATTTTAGAATATTGGGTTGCCTCCTCAAAATGAATTTGATCGGGTGGTCAGTAGACTGTCTATGTCGGTCAGTTGCTGAAATTAACTGCAGAAGAGTAGCTCAACAGTTAAATGCAGTGCTCCATCAATCAAATATTACAGAGTAATACATTGCAAAACGAAATTGAAAGGTAATTATTCGTTTAACAGAACTTGAAAAAAGCAAAATGCAATCACTCTTTCAGTACTGTTGTATGAGCATGTAATTACTCGCTGCAATCAAGAAAAGCCTAAGGTTTATCTGTTTTCCCCTTGAATTTATGATGGATTTCCGAACTGAGTTATTTCAAAGAGGTGTATTTCCATCAGTGGAGAACACTGAATTTTTTTACCCAAGGATTTTCTCTTTCTATATTAATCTTAGTCCAGAGCTGAACTTTTATTTCTCATTAAAATTGTGATGAACAAGAGCAACAGATATGCCTTGATTTTAAAATAGTTCCATTTCCTGCCTGTAGTTAGTAACTTTCTAAATATTCTCGCTATTGCTTTATTGGTTATGTATAAGGACTAGGTTATTTACATACCCCTTTTTGACTAAATGCGCCCACCTTTTTCTAGGTGTTCAATCAATGCTCAAAGATCAAAATGTTGTTATCTGTTCAACTGAGTGATCAAATATGAATTTTGAGGGTGTATTTAGTATTTATGGAAGCGTGAACAAACGCCCCTACTACTTATGTCTTTGGGGTTTCAGCCCTATGCTCTGTCTACTCATTGCGCCTGGAGGAACTCTTTAAACAGTATGCATATTATCATATTATCTGAAAGGATGCTTGCCAGCTGCAGGTAGATGAGAAGGTAGTGATTTAAATTAAATAGGTCACTAGAAAAAGTGAAACAAACTACAATAAGGTAAGGTCGGAAATTTAAATGTTCTTAAAAGATATGAAAAATTGATTGAATTAGGAATTTCCTTAACTAACTTTTATGTTTAGCTTCCATGTTATGATGCCAAAATATCATAGATTAGGACTTTACATAACTAAAACCAGTTTCAACTTTTCCAATTTATTAATTCTTCTTGTTTCTTTTTCTTAGATGTCTATGGTAGAAAAGCATGGTGAAAGGAAGTATCAAACAAGAACGAGCTTCTAATTAACACTGATAACTTTACATGTTTTTGCAAACTTAACACAAAACTCCCAAATTTGGGGGAAAAAAAAACAAAAAAAAAAATCACATTTTGCATTTTGTTGCAAAGCACCAGTGAAAACTCAGGTGCAGCATTCAAAATTGCAAGTCCATACTAAACTAACCATATTATCAAAAATAGCAAATGCACAAGAAACCATTTTTGATCATTTAATCACATGCCTTTAGAAAGTAAAACGACGTAGACAAGATTTCAAACCTTTTCATCATATCGAAATAGTGAGTGATCAAAATAGGGTGAAGGACTCTGGGACTGACAGTTGAAAGGTAAAGTGCCTAACATCTTTTTCACAAACTGCAAGATCAAATAGTATGCGCAAAATTGTCAGAGAGGAAAGATGAAAACAATTGTAAAAACGAAATAAATTACTAATGATAAATTTCAATTGTTTCTGGTCCAAAGTACCCAAAATATATACCTGCGGCAAGCTGCTAGCTTTGTTTTTGTTACATCTTAGCTGCTCCAGGGCGTAGATGTTGTTTGAATGATTAGATAAAAAGTTCATGTAAAAAGAATTCTTTGACGAGGAATGGAAATGGTCACAAAACAGCTCAAACAATGTATAAAGCTCATCAGCTGAGTTCTACAAGAGAAAGGCAAAAGAAATTCACGTGAGAAAAGCATAGTAACTGCCTTCAAATCAAATTCGAATTCCACCAGATTAGTGCAGAGAGTCAGAGTCCATAATTCTCAAGTAATCCGACATGAATTAATTGTAAAACAGTAAGACAATTGTAAACTAGCATAACTATTACACACACCTGATAAAACGAAATAATTTCTGTTGTCTCCATGTTATATACAGCAAAGAATGCAGGATGGTTATCTGTATTTCGTGCCACCTGTATCACAGGGAATATATTTAGTAAGCAAATCATTCTAAACAAATGTTCATAAAAATAAAGATTACCCGATAACAAGGAGAAGCCAAATGAGATAATAAGCTAAATGGCTCCATTGCTGAACTTTCATGTACTATGTAATGATATCATCAGACTAAGGCCATAAAAAACACAATTAGACTAATGCTGTTTGTCCACTTATGGTGTTGCAAGCTAACACTAGATAAGGCACTGAAAAACTCATACATAGAAATAAAAATCTACAAAGTAATGCATGTAAGATCCATAATTAGAGTAGGGACGTTATCTAACCAAGCAGAACCCAACTTTTGATACTTTGAGTTTGGCTCATTTTGTTATCATCCCGTGCTTAATCTATCGAGTAATTCATGGCTCACATCATTTCTGGGCCTAAACAAGCTTAATTAATATGAGGGTTAATTAAGAAAAAGTTCACGAATTTTGGATCGATTTCATTAGCATGAACTTTAACTTAACACCAAAATTCACCAACTTTAATTTTGTTTCAATTTGATGCACCTAGTAGGATTTCAGGCTCCAATTGCTAAAGTGGGAGCCCAAAATAGGTGATTTCTCCTAGTCACCAGCATAGCCACTTCTCATTCCTAAAAGCATAGACCCACCAGCACAGCCACCAAACCAAAACCTCATACCCAGTCACAACTTTGCTCCTTTCCTATTCTGTCATCTTATTGCTGCCATCTTGTTCCTCTCCCTACCACCAAAGACCCACCACCACCTCTTTTCTTCACTTCCATGGCTTCAATCAAGAAATAATATAACAACACATATTCACATTGATGAAGATATATAATACGAGTTTTATACCCTGTTTGTTCTGGAAAATGGTCGATCAAAATTTTTCTACTAGTTTCCAATGTCAATTCATCCTAATACTTAATTTTCCAATTCCCGATTCTCTCCTCTGTGTGTGTGTGTGCCCCACCCCACCCCCCCACTCCCCCCACCATTCTCTCTCACACTTTTGAGTGAATATTATATCCATCTATCATACAATCTAACATAACAATAGAAACATATCCATTTTTTCTAATATAATAAACCACACTTTAATTATCCAGCATGATTTGACATCTAAATTAAATTCAACTGCACCAGGGCATGCATCTAAAGTAAAGCTACTTATAAAAATTATTAGAATTCATAAAAATTTCTTGTTCCAGTCCAAAGCATAGCTACCTGGATTGCGGTATAATTTGTGTCATGGGACGAGTAGCAGTATGCAGAAAGGAACTTTAGCCGGTGCATGGTACGAAGGGGGTAAGATAGTTGGTGTGCAATTTCAGGTTGCGGTATGGTTGAAAAATATTTAAGGTCGATATAATAGAAATCCAAAAGTTATATAATTTAACATTACAACAAGAAAAAGGAATGTTTTCTTAAGTAGTGATACCCCATTGAATAACAAATTAAACACTGTTAAATTCTGGGAGGATGCACACTGTTGGAGAGCAGAGGCAGGCAGACAGCTTCTAGTAACTGATATTATTGATATGAAAATAATGTTGGTTATGAAGAAACCAAATTAAGAATGTCTCTCGGAATTCCACATGTTATCAATATTAGTTTCTAGACTATATTTATGAGGATGTTTACCTTGGAATCTTCAAATGCATGTATTGTATCAATCTTCAATTAAATAGGTTGTTAAAATCACATCTCCTCATTGATTCACCCAAAGGGCTGGATCTCTTTCATAAAAAGGTCACCACTTTTAGTGATCTCGTGTACCCAATCGTCTAGGTTGAAAATGAGAGTGGATCGGGACACGCATCCAGTGAATTATCTAACTATACTTGGAATTGAGGATGTGGAGTGTAGGTGGATTGTGATTTTTTTTTGGGGGGGGAGGGGGGCTAAGTGGAGGATTTGGAATGAATTTGTATTAATTTCTTAAATAAAAGTTGATGAATTGGAAGATGTTAATAGTCAGTTGCCACAGATCGAAAGTAGTGGATAGGAGAAAAAACAATCTTCAGACTCCACGTTAGCAATTGGAGCCTGAAATTCTACTTGATGTATCGAATTGAAACAAAAAATGATCATGGTAAATTCTGGAGTGTAAGAAAGAAATTATTTAGTCTGTAAAGGTATAATTTATGAACACAAACATGAAACAACAGGTTTCATATTTCTATTTCTTGATTATCCATCGCCCAACACTATTACAATATAAATAAGCCTTAACCTAACAAAATCTCACAGAAAAGGAGCTGTACAGCTCTAAACTAAATCCCTAAAAATCAGGAAAACAAATAAATCAGGGAGACAATATATATCACCTTAGGAGACAAATATTCATAGAATCTTTCCAAATTTTCTACATCTTCCTCAAGTTGGTGCATAGATGTTAATCATGCCCACCTTTTAAATGAAAGATTCATTTGACACAATTATGGCTAAATGCAATCATTGACACTATCATGGTTAACAAAACATTTACCTCCGATCATTTCTATCATGTATCTGAACAAACTTATCAATGGAATAACTTACCAATGTGGCGCGCCTATTTTCATGAAATGAGAAAAATTGCTCCACTCTTGGTAATATTTATCAGTCATTTAGTCTTCTAATCAGAAGACTAATTATTCAAGATTTCTAAAAGAACCACAAAGCAAGAAGAAAAAGTTAAGTTTTGACAAGTTAAAGCAGGATGAAAGTTTAATGTATGAAAAAGAAGAACTAAGGGAAGATTTAATCTCTTGGCCTATGTTCCATTAAAAAAAATCAGCAAAACAAAGTCCATTATAGTTGCATTGGAGCTAATAAACATGTTGGCATGACTCAACTTTTCAATAGGGCCACAATGGGTTAAATAAAAGGTAATATGATTTAAGAACTCCTATCTTTGGGAGCAGAAGCAGACTCTTTATTCAAAAAATAAATAAAAACAAGACAATACATAACACTAACCTGAGATAAAATCAACACAATGAGTAAATTGAAGAACATCAAGCAATGAAAGGAAACTCACCCCACCATCTACACTGCCAAACTTAATCAATAGGTGATGGCGGTCTAAGAATTGCACCTGTGTAATACAATAAACTAATTGTCAAAAAGATCTGGTAGTAAGCAAACTAAACATGAAAAGTGATATGAGAAAAGAATTACATGAAAAGCATGTAAAATCAGTGTCACAAAATTATGTACAGAGTTGAATATTGAAGTTGGATTCCTACCTTCCATATAACCAAATCAGCATAATCTTGGAAATGGAAATAAAACTTCTTCTTAAGGCATTGCATTCTCTGGTAATAAAGAATATACGATAATGAGAAATATTACACAGTAGAATGTATAGATAAGTTTGAGGCAATCCAAAAGTTTGCATAAACTGATTACTACAACCCATTTAGCTGCTGCATTACATCAGAGCCATTGAAATTAAAGTTATAACCTAAACAGTTTAAACATATCAGCTACATCAAATACCATTCAGTTCTCCCAATAATGATAAAAAGTTTAGTTTATGAACAGGCTGAATAAGAATTTCAAATGAATTTCCCATTTCATGGCGATTAGACGCTGAATTGATGGAAAAGCAAAGCAACAATCTCCAGAAATGTAAATCTCAGAACACTAAAGTTGATCTGCAAATAATGAGATATGGAAATCATGCATAAAAACCTTAAAGCTTATATACAAAATAATTCCAACATATTCTAACCAAATAAAAAAAAAAAAAGGAAAAGAATGACAAGTCACATCTCTTTGTGATACTTATAAATATTAATACACTTACCAAACTTGGATCATCTTCTTCATTCCAAATTCCTCGAAATATAAAGGAAAGCAATCGCTGTTTTAAACCACTCAAAAAAAGAACTTCTGGATTACTTGGGATATGATCCAAACCATTGCCGATATTATGTGCTCTATTTCTGTCTGGTATTGCCTTACACTGTGATTAATAGCAAATTGCCAGTCAGACCTACATGGTTAAACTTACAACCAAATCCTCAAGTACATAAAGTAAAACAAACACAAAGCTGAAAAAGAGAAGCATGACATTCAGTTCTTTGGTTATATACATATACTAATGAGTCCCTCTATCCCTGTTATTAAGAGTTCTTAATTCCTTTTTAGAATGTTCACAAATGGTACTCTTTTTCTAAAATGGTTGTCAGCCTTATAAAATACATAAAACATCATTGCAAACGATATGCTTAAAAGAAATTCAGGGAAAAGAAAATCCATAATTATCATTGCAAAAGACATGCTTAACAATTTTCAAGGTAAATAGAAACAGAAATGAGAAGAGAAAGGAGAAGGAGAAGAAACAAGGGCAAATGGATTAATCTATTAGAATGTACAAGGTGAGTGTTGTCTCCAGTCAACATTATCTTAGAAAACTCAAGGAACATAAATCCAAGTTACGACAGGTATCTGATGATACCAAAGCCATAAAAAAAATTGTTAAGGAAAGGAAGACAAATGACAACAAAATTATGCACAATTTCATCAACAGCATGAGGAAGTACAACTTGCCTGACTACTGGAGTTGAGGAAAAGCTCATCATCTTCACGACAATATTCTCCGATTGATCGCACATTGACAAGGTTTCCAGAGTCTCTGATCTGAAGAATGTGGATTCTTTGATAGCGCAGGGACACTATAGCCACCAAATCATCGTACAAGAAAACGCCCATGCTATGTGCCAAATTAATATAATCATTGCTGAAAACCCTCTCATCAAGTATAACTCCATCTTCCAATCTATTTAATTCAGAGTAAGCGACACTTAAAATTTAATCCTTTTAAGTTTCGCAGTTTTGGAAATTCAAAATTGAAGAATAATTAATACAGACCTTACGAGGTGAAAGGTGATTTTTTCAATTGATGGGATTCCTTGAATTGCACCTCCAACAGCAGGTGCATCCTGAATTTGTGCGGTTGAAGTTGCAAATATTCCAAATTGATTTTTCTCCAAGTAAAGGAAGAAATCTTTGCAAATAAGTTCACCACTGGAAGCAAGAGTGACACTGTACAATTGGGTAAAAAAACTCTCAAATTTGTTGGCTTTAGAAGGAAGATCATGATCAAAGCAATCTTCTTCTCTGCACGAAAATGACAGCCAAGTTGGTCTGTGAACAATGAGATCCTGGTGATTCCTGCTGAAGGTTATAAGGTACTGTCCATCGTCACTGAACTTACGAAAAAGAATGTCTGGGCATTCAATGTCAAATACTGTATGACATGGTACTATGTTCTCGTAAAATCGTCTGGCACAATGCACCTGAGAGAATCAATAATTACATCTCAATGAAAGGGTTGAAGTTACAATGATGGAAATCCGAAACCTTGAAACTTGTAGTTGATGGGTGCATCTAAAGGGAAACTGGAATACAAGGAAAAGCTGAACTTTGACGGAGCATTGCAAGTGCTTGAATTATTAAATTCATCAATAAATCAAAAGTTGGTTAAAATAGAATGCAAGATTGACCAACTTATTTAAATAATGTCTGAGCTTATCTTGAGCACAACCTCTTTGAGAAATAATTGAGCTCAAGCAACTCGATTAGTTACACAGAGGAGAGCAGTTAACCTCCAATTTATGCCCTATCAATATGTGGAACTTCTAATCATTCCCACTATCCTTAAAGCATACTCCTTTTCAATTCAATATTTCCTCCTCAACAGAAGCATACAAGAAGAGTAGCCTTTTACTTGATTTCTCCAAAAATGGCAGCCAAACTATACATTAACATATAGATGGCAAAATGATTTATCCACTATTGAGTAACATTAACTCTACTTAAACTTAAGACATATACTTGGGTCTCCTCATTATTGTGTTATAACAAACCCAAACTAAAATCACTCTTTTAGTGACACCTATCTCAGGTACCAATGTCGTAGATTCGCACAACCAACTCTTCCAATTAAAATTTTACTAAAACCTTGCAAAAAAACCTGAGATGTGTCCACCCTAATACCAATAACGTTTGCAATATATTCTCCCAGTTCAAGCAGATAAACTGATGTTGGCCAAGCATACAACAAATTGAATCGAGAACGAGCTGAAATATATATTCTCCCAATTTAAAATCTCAAGATAAACTGAGAGACTAACAGGGGAAACAATCAAAAGATCACAATTGGGAAAATTAATGGAAAAATAAAGGAAACCCAAGTGTACACTGGTGCCAGGGGCAGGGGTAGAAATCTGGCGCTCGAAAACTCGGGCCGCCACATTGTTGCTTCTAAACATTAAGTAGTCACACGATCCCTTCCTCTTCTTCTTCTGCTAGTAATTTCCGTATTTCAAAACTCGCAGTGTTCAAACCATGTGGAGAAAAAATCCTTCACTACCGAACTAAAAGGAATCTAAGTTTAGAAAGAGGGATTCGTAGAGATGATTGGGATGGAGAATTTGAATGGAGGGAAGGGAAGGGGTGAGAGAGAAGATGAGAGAGAGAGGGAGAGCCAATGAGGTTGGTATTAGTATATAATGTACACTTGGAACCACAAAAGCAAGTGCCCAACTAGACTCGCCAAAGTACAGTTCATCTGGTCTGGTGCTACTATTATTATACCTCTTCCAGATAGTGCCACGTAAAGCCTAATGTCAACGTAGCAGCCAATACCACAAATTAAGTAACCTCCTACATTAAATGTTTAAATCTTAATGGCATGATTGGTATGATGGAATGGAATAAGGTGTGAATGAAATGAGTTTAAAAATGGAATGATGATGGGAATGAAATGGTATTAAAATATTTATTCCTATAATTGGTATCGTAGAGGAATATGAAATGAATGAAATAATCATTATAATTATATTTCATAATTGATAACTACAAATAAAACATTAAATCAATTTTTATTTGATCAAATTATCGTTCACTATACTTTTATTTTAATATTCTTATTCCATTTAATTTAAATAATATGATATATTTAATTAATTAAAAAATTATAAAAAATTAATCATTGCACTAATTATAGGTTATACATACCTTCAAATTTTACTATAAAACATATATTTATTTCACTTTTAAAATGAATAATTTCTAATGACCATTTATGAAATGTAAATTAAAAAGATTTTGAAAAATAAAATTTGAAAAAAAACTTGAATGTAATTTATTATTTTCGAGAAAAGACGAGTATTTTAGTAAATTATCCAATTTATTTTATTAGTTTATGACTTGTTTGAACAAATATTTATTTTATATTATAAAGTTCTGAATTTTCAAAATTTGAATTGATCCGATCTGTAATACCTGAATCTTTAAAGGAACCGAACCGATGTGATGGAGCAAGTCTGGAGATTATTTTTTGCAATTTTCCAAAAATCTCTGAACTTTGAAGCAATTCCAGAGATTGTCTTATCCTCAACTTGCTCTAAACCGTGCTCACCCTTATCACTAATATTAAGGTATATCATATTTAGATATTTTATTTTTTATTTTATTATTAATATATTAATTTTTTATTATTTACATATTCTTATAGTAGTTAATTATATTATATTTTATAATAATTTTATTAATTATTTTATATAATTTTGTGCTATTAAAATAATATTTTATATTATTTAAAAAATATTTTAGTTAGTTATAATTTATTTATATATTATTATATTTTTATATAAACTAGACTACACTTATTTGTATTAATATTATATTCATATTATCTCTATATTTTTTAAAAATTTATATTCATTTTTTATTTTTATTCTATTTATCTACTTAATTTTATTATTTATTTGATATTTTTATTTTTTTATTTTATATTAATTTTATATATTATATTTTTTATAAATAATTTTCTATTATTATACAATTTTATATAATAATTTAATTTTGGGAAGTCAACTTATAAAAAATTAAACTAAATAATGATAAATAATCGAATTAATATATATAGTTCATTCATTTGCAAGTGAGGAATACATAATACCATGGGGATAGGAAGGAATGATCATTCCCTCATCCATGGTAATAACAATTCCTAGAGGAATGGTGATTCCCACTTATAAATCATACCAATCAAAGGAATGAGAATGAAGGTAGGAATGGTGATTCCATTCCCAACTCATTCCATCATACCAATCATGCCATTATTGTTAAATGAGTGAGGCTTGTGTGCATGTGTTGTATGGATCTTAGATCCATACAACGCGGGTTGGGTCGGACCGAATTCGACCCGGATCTGTGCACTTTTTTTTTTATCCTGACCTTTATGTTGTGTTAGTTGTATCTTTATATTATGTTAAGCATACATTTATATTATGTTAAACATACATTTATGTAATACTTTAACTTTTTAAAAAAAAACCCTAATTTTGGTGAAAAAACCGTAATTTTGACGAAAAAACTATAATTTCAGCACAAAAAAAATCCTAATTTGTACATATATACCTTTATGTAAATATTATGCATATTTTTAATTAATATTAGTCATACTTTTATATAATACATAAGGTATAACTAACATAATTAAAAGGTATGTTTAATATAATATAAAGGTATGCTTAACATAACATAAAAACCCTAAAGGTATGCTTAATATAACATAAAATCATAAAGGTATGTTTAACATAACATAAATGTATGATTAACGTTGCATAAATGAATGCTTAATATAATATAAAGGTCCTAAAGGTATGACTAACATAATATAAAGGTATCACTAACATAACATAAAAGTATGCTTAACATAACATAAAGATCTAACACCTAGAACGAATTTGGATAGGTTTGAGCGCACCCACCCAGGCGCGTGGGGGCGCGTGGAGTGTGCGTGGAGGACGTGCGGACTGGATTAGGTTAGGTGTACGGATCTTAGATCCATACACCATTTGTATAAAAGTTTTTGTGTTGTTAAATACTACATCCCAATATTTTATCTCTTCACTATTTATTACAACATTTCGAAGTTTGCTAACTAAATCACAACCTTTCAAAAAGTAACAAGTCCCCTATCCACATTTTTTATAATTTTATATAACATTCCAATCAAGAAAGTTAAAGTGCGTCGACTTTTGTCAATCTACATTTTTGTTTTTCCAATTTCAGTTAATCTATTCAAATTAACAACAAATAAACATATTATAATTAAAATCTGCAAAAAAATTAAAATATTCAAATAAAAAGCATAAATTTGTTATTTCAATTAAATTAACATATTAAAATTAAAATTATATAGTTATAAATAACTAGAAAGTTAATATTTTTTTGGAATAACCAAAAATTAATCTCTCTTCTCCACTTATTTTGTAGTAGTGGTGAATTGCAGTTGATACTACAGAGAGCAATAAAATCAATAAAGTGCTAGTTTATTTAATTATGGGTTAATTATTAAAAAAAAAATTACAACCTTTACTTAAATTGTCATTTTAACTAAAATTTTCAATATTGATCAAAATAACATAATTTTTATATATAATTTATTATTTAACCTCGGTCAACTTGAAATTTTTATTTTGTTAACGTGTTCATGTACCCGAACACATCAACTGCCACATCTAAAATTTAAAAAATAATTCTCACGTCATATGAAAAGACATGGTTTAGTAAGTTAATGGAAATTAATAGATATAAGAAATGAATTGAATTGATTTTGTAAAAGCCTGCTTCTCCCAACTAAGGCTATGATGTTCAACTCTCCCAAATTTCACAAATCATATCGACTATCCCCTTCTTCTCATCAATTTAAACATATCTAGTGGATCTCGTTCTGAATTGACCACATCTCCATCTTTGAAGTTGTGTGGGCATTGTCTTAAGAGCCTACATTGTCTTCCACCACAGACGAGAATCCAATAACAAGGTTTCGAAGATGTCGTTTTGTAAGGTGAAATTTTAAATACTTTCAAAAAATTGAATTTCAGCCACATTTCGAACAATGCAATGTGTTTTATAGTTCATAGTCTAATGTGCGTTAATTTTGAATTTCACATTGTAATGTGTTTTCAGCCTAATTTTGAAGTTTATAATTTGAATTTTTGATTCTTAACATTCAAATTTCTATCATAATATGTGCCCTAATTTCATTTTTTGGATTTTTTGCATTTGAATTTGAACTCTAATATGAATTAGAATGCAGTTTGGAATAGAAAATTGGAATTTTGATAATTTTGAATTGATTATTGGATTTTCTTTTATTTTGTATGAGTTTTGTTATATCCCTAATCCAAGTCGAACAAAATCGGACACATGGGGAACTAGAAGTGGCCGACCAGAATTCGAATCGGCCACAACTCTAAGTAAGAAGCCGACCAAAAGAGTTCAACTCGATCGGACTCTTAGCCAGCTAAGGAGGCTGACCAGAAGTGATCGAGCCGACCAAAAATGAATCTTCAGAGAAGGAATTTGGGATTCGGCCGACCAGAGATGACTGAGCCGATTAGAGATAATTGGCCTGACCAAAGATACAAAAACCTAAAAGGCCGAAAATACTAATCCAATCAAAGAATCGACGGTCCACGCAAGTCATCTAAGGAAGAGCTAAAGTCATGAGAAACTTAAATGACTAGAGAGCACAAAATCATCTCATCTAGGAAGAGCTCATTGGACTCCCAATCTGAACTCGATTATGACATAAGACCTAGTAGGTAATCGGGAAAAGCCAACCAAGATCGACTTATTGTCGGTCCCAAAATGACAATTACCGATCCGACCAGAACTTGGCAAGGAAGACTAGGAAAATGAATCGGCAGTGTTCCGAGAAGACTATTCTAACAACTATCCTACAAAACAAGAAGTAGTGGGAGCAAGCAACTCCCCACTTCCTTGAAGATAGGAGGTGGTTGAAGAAGAAATCATGGGGAAGTGGAGGTCATCCCCACTACTTGTAATTTTTTATCTATAAATAGTAGAAAGTCAAATGTAAAAAAGGTTGGAACATTTTTGTATTCAAGCACAAGAGAGTTCATTTCTATTAACACTTATATAAAATACATTCTGCCCGGCCACAACCGATCGACCAAAATAAGCCGAATAAATTTGCTCGAGTAGGCTCCGGGCATAGTATTTTCTACATATTTTATTTAGTTTTTCAATCTGATTTGGTTCATTTAAGCTGGATTTTCTTAATTTGAGTATTTCGCTAGGAATTTAGACTAAAATAAATTCCAACTTCAATATTTTGGCGATAGGAGAAGGGGGGGCTAATTCAAAGAACGTACGTCCTAAGCTTGTAATGAATAGTGAAGAACAGAACATCCAGCCAGGTTCCTCAAAATGAGATCATTGGATCGAAAATGAAATCAATCTCAAAGGAAAGATTGATGAACATCAAGCAAGAGAAAGATAAACCACTGAGATCCTACATGGACAGATTCAACAAATTAATGCTCAAGATGGAACACATCCTATATGATACCATCCTCATGTCCATCATGGCAGGCCTAAGAATCAAGTCAGTTTTAGTGGTCAATTCATGAGACCAGACTAAAATACATCATGAGTTTCTAAACCGAGCAAAATGATTGATTGGGATAAAAAAAAAAGGCTACGGCCTTATTTGAGCCGATCAGGCCAGACAAAATAGTAAGGCTATGGCCTCGTCCAGGCCGACCAGGCTTGAATGAAACAGTAAGGTACGACCCAAAAATACAAGGCTACGGCCTCATTCGGACCGATCAGGTTCAAACAAAACAGTAAGGCTACAGTCCAAGTAAAAGGCTATGACCTTGCCCGCACCGACCAGGTTCGGATGAAAAGGTAAGACAGCAACCGGATAAATCAAGCCGATCTAAAAAAAAGGTAAAAGGTTTTCATTAAGTTATTATAAATTGAGTTGACCAAGTGTTTAGGTTGCTCATGGTCTTCATTAAGTTATTATAAATCGAGTTGACCAAGTGTTTAAGTTGCTCATAGTCTTCATTAAGTTATTATAAATTGAGCTGACCAAATGCTTTGATTATTATTCTTTTTAGTTAAATATTTCAATTGAAAATTATACAAGGTAAGAAATTTAAGAGCAGGATATACAAAGTCGAGCTGAACAGATACATGCATAAACAGATACATTGAACAAATTTGGTTTGGAGGCTAGAACCTCATATAAAAGGCCAAACGGTCGAGCAGGGATAAAATAATAATAATAATAATAAAGGTTACGGCCTCGTCCAGGCCAACTAGATTTGGATGAAATAGTAAGGTTACGGCCGAAGTAAAGGCTACGGTCTTATTCGAGCCGATCAGGCTCAGATGAAAAAGAAAGGACTATGGCTTAGTCTAGACTGACCAGGCTCGAATGAAAGAGATAAGGTTATGGCCTAATCCAGGCCGACCAGGCTCAAAAGAAAGAGGTGGGGCTATGGCCTAGTTCGGGCTGACTAGGTTCGGAGAAAAGAATAAAAGGCTACGGTCTAGTCCAGGCCGACCAGGCTCGAACGAAAGAGTAAAAAGCTACGGCCTAGTTCGGACCGACCAGACTGGAATAAAAGAGAAAGGGCTATAGCCTAGTTCGGACCGACCAAACTCGAACAAAAGAGATAGGGCTACGACCTAGTCTGAGCCGACTAGCGCGGATGAAAGAGTTGGACTACGGTCTAGTCCGGGCCAACCAGGCGCGAATGAATGGTATGAGGCTAAGACCTAATTCGGGTCGACCTGGTTCAGACGAAAGAGATGGGGCTACGGCCTAGTCCAAGCCGATCAAGTTCAGATAAAAGAGTAAAAGGCTATGGCCTAGTCCGAGCCGACCAAGCTGGATTAAAACAGAAAGGATTATGACCTAGTTCGAACCAACCAGGCTCGAATGAAAGAGATAGGGCTATGACTTAATCCGATCAAATCAGGTTAAAGACAAGACTACGTCTAAACCGGGCCTATCAGGTTCGGGTAAAAAGGCTCTAACCTCGGAGAAGTTTCAACCTATAAGGTTTTAACCAACCGAGCCGACCAGATTCAAGAATACCAGCTGTCGGTCTACATGGCACACCACCTAAGCCAACCAAAAGTAAACCCGACCAAAGTCATCAAGACCTGAGGCTTAACATAGGCAAACGATTACAAAGGTCAAAGTCGAGCACAAAGCTCAAAGTTATGAGACAATCAATGACCGACCTGGTTTAACAACTCAAGGATGACCAAGCTTATTTGACGTAAGTCCTAAATGGTACAAGCATTCTTACAAGGAAGCCGAGCCTAGCTCGGAAAAATCTAAACCAAAATGAGAGAAATGAAATGCATTGCTTAGACAAAGTTTTTAGCCAAATTTCATTAACAAAAATATACAGTTATGGCTAGCAGGACAACCGAGTAGAGCACAAAGTATGAAAGTTTATAGCATAAATGTCCTAAAAAATGGTGGACATCAAGTTTGAAATTCCTTCATGAAGAACAAAAGGACTCGAGTCAGGTTTTCTACTGTGTCAAGATCCCAACACATCCTATGTTTATACCATGACCTGGGGGCTATTATTGTACCCCTAACCTGAGCTAAATAAAATCGAACACATGGAGGATTAGAAGTGGCTGACCAGAAATTGAATCATCCATAATTTTAAGTAAGAAGCCGACCAGAAAAACTTGACTTGACCGAACTCTTAGCCAGCTAAGGAGGCCAACCAGAAGTGATCAAGCTGGCCGGAGATGACCGAGCTGATAGAGATAATTGGCTAGACCAAGATACAAAAATTTAGAAGGCCTGAAATAATTCAGAGAATCAACGGTCCACGTAAGCCATCTAAGAAAGAGTTAAAGCCATGGAGAACTTAGATAACTAGAGAGCACAAAATCATCTCATCTGGGAAGAGCTCATTGGACCCCCGATCCGAGCTCGGCTATGACATAAGACCTGATAGGTAATTGGGAAAAGCCGATCAGGATCGACTTAGTGTCAGTCCTGAAATGATAATTACCAACCCGATTAGGATTTGGCGAGAAAGACTAAGAAAATGGATAGACAGTGCTTCGAGAAGATCATTCTAACAACTATCATACCAAATAAGAAGTAGTGGGAGCAAGTCAACTCCCCACTTCCTTGAAGATAAGAGGGGGTTGAAGATAAAATTATGGAGAAGTGGAGGTCATCCCTACTACTTGTATTTTTTAGTCTATAAATAGTAGAAAGTCAGATGTATAAAGGGTTGGAATATTTTTGTATTCAAATACAAGAAAGCTCATTTCTTTTAACACTAATATAAAATACATTCTGGCCGGCCACTACTGACCGACTAGAATAAGCCGAACAAATTTGTCCAAGTAGGATTCAGGCACAGTGTTTTCTGCACATTTTATTTAGTTTTTTTAATTTGATTCGGTTCATTTAAGCTAGATTTCCTTAGTTTGAGTATTTGACTAGGAATTTAGACTAAAACAAATTCTAACGTCAACAAATTTAATAAACTGTTTATTGATGACTGCAAATATTTTGAATGGACAGATCCGAAACTACCATCATACTAAATGAGTTGTTTTGCTAGACTGAAAGCTGAAAAAGATGGTTTGAAGGAGCAATTAAAGTGTAAAGTTGTGTTGGAGAAGCTACTTACAAAAAGGTTGGAATTGAAGAAAGCTGAACTAGTTAGAATCGAAGAAGCCAAAAGTTGAAATTGAAAGGAGAAATGTTGAAATCAAAAGGATAAATGCAGCTCTTGTTCAGATGTTGAAGAAAAAAAATATGGAGATAAAATTCATATTCATGTTCATTTTTTTGCTAGTTTGTTTGGTTGTGTTATTTTGTAGTGTTTTTTTTGGGGGTTAGAAAATCATAAGTTAATATTGAAGTAAATGTAGTGTTCAGTGTAGTGATTCTGTGAATTATTTGGGATAATGGTTATTTGAGTTTGTGGAGAATGGATCTTCAATTTGGGTTAAGAGAGTCACCTTAGTGGTAGGGCATAATTCTGAGAATAATTCAATTAAAGTTCATCCATGTCGGGTGGCTTTGTAAATAGAATTGAAGTGTTACTCTAATTTGGAATTGGTGGAAACTTAATGCAGTAACAATGTATTGTTTTTCTTTTACATTCTCAAAGGCAGGGAAGAGAAAATGATTCCAGTAACCATTAATCTATTTGGCGATTCATATGTTTGACCTATAAATTATAATCAAGTAGGAAGTTGCTTTGATTGATAGATATAGCGGTATTTTCATTAATGGATCATCACTACAAATGTATAGCTAAGTTCATAAGGAAGATGATATGACATTTTTGTATGAATTATGATGAGTACACTAGACTAGTTATCAATATATATATATATATATATGTGTGTGTGAACTTATGCATGCATGTGAGAACACTATCCTTAGTATACCTTTAAAAACAAATATAAGATTTGTCTCGAATTTCTACTTGAGGGGTTTTCATAACTGATTAGTCATCTCTTTTCAGAAGCATGCTAAAGTAACTAATAAACTTGACTAAAGATAAATCATATGCCCCGTCTAACAAAAAAATTATTATTTTAATGAAATACTTGATTTATGTCCCATTTTAGCATATACATTATATGTGATTTTACAGTCCTTCTCCAGTGACTATGTAGTGTCGCCAGCCCACTATTTTGGATTGGGTACACTACTTTATACTACTTATATAAAATATACTTTATTTTTTTTAAAGTTATAAATAAATAAATAGGTAATTACTAAAAGTGAAAAATAATTTAGTTAATTAAAAATAAAAGGGATCCACAAAAGAAACATTAGATTACACAAAAAAGAGTCATCAAACATATCTTATGATCTTAATTAACTTATACACATATCATAAGCAAGAGAGTTAACTTTAGGGTGAATCGATATGGGGACCCTCGACTACACTGCGATCCTACCGCAGTCTCCTTAGTCTGAAAATATATTTAAGTAAGACATGAGCATAAAACTTAATGGGAACATCTGCAAGAAGTTATATCAATTGTTTTGTACATATCGCATACGTCCCTGCATAATTTATCAACATTCGACTCTTGTGGTCTATTAGCCCTGGTGGCTAGGGCCTTGTACCCTCATTATGGTCCTTGTGATCTAGCTCTTGACCACCTTCTACTAGGCACCGAGTAGAGCTCAACATAACATCATTCATTATAGTCATATTCATATCTCACATGCCACAGGCTGAACAAATCAAGTCATATCCATGTCTCACATGTCACCAGCTAAACATATATCATTTATTAGTCATATTCATATCTCACATGCCACTAGCTGAATGAAATATTATGTTCATATATTGTAGATACAAACCAATTTTTTACTTACTTACAGTTTGTAATTACCCACCTCAAAAGTTTTTCTTTGATAAAGTTGATGCAACTACGAATCAAATCGCTTTGTACCTAGTACGTCACCTTACAAATTTATTTCATCATCGGGACTTTTCAAATTTTAGGTTATCAATGCTTTTAGAATTTAAATTAGGTCTTTAAATATCTTAATTAATTCTTAATCATTAATCAAAAGTTTCTAATAAACTTCATTAAGTTTAATCTTTTATTCTAAAAATAGTTAGTTAGTAAAATAGCTTAATTTATTTTTAATTAAAACTTAATCTTTATAATTATAGCTTAATTATTATCAGTTAATCTTAATTTATATTAATTAAGTTCTTAATCATTCTTTAACCTCTTAATTAACGATTAAATCATTAAGCTTAAATTATGATTAAATAATTAATGAATAAGAAGTTAACATTTTATCCTTAAATGATTAATAATTAAATTTTATTTTTAATTAGAATCTAATTAATCATTGAGTGATTATCAATTATGGTTTAATAATTATTATTGTTGGTCTCAAGTGGTCTCGAAGGTTCAGAGAGGAGGGTGAATGAACCTCTGTCGATTTTTGAAAATCTTTCGAACTCGCTAAGCTATAAGTTATTTGAACTTATAGACAATAAGTGGAATAGCTTACAGCACTATAAAGTAGTACTGTCTGTTGTATCCTAAAGTTCATGTAGCGGAAAAATACTTAGACAGATGGTTTGTTTTCTCAAATATGCTTTCTTATAAAATATTGTATGATAGCTTGATAAAAGATGCAACACATAACAGATATAAAGCGATTAAAAATACTTAAAGTCTTATAGTGGTTTGAAGGTGGTATAATCCTTCTACATCCGCTCTACTACTTTCCCGAACAGGAACTTCATTAAGTAAGATTGGTTTACAGGATACAGTCTAACAATCTATCAACCTAACAAGTTAACACCTACTAGAACTCAGCTTACACACAGTTGCTACAAGTTCTAAAGGCAAACCCACAAAAGATTTCTCAAACACCCACACAAGGTAATTACCCTTTCTTAGACAACTATAAACAATCAGCAAAGATAAAAATCCTATCAACTGACGACACCTTAAAACAACCTAGCACTCAACAAACAGGTAAAAGTATATGTTTTGTTTCTTTAATTAATGCAGTGAAATAATCTTTTATATCTTGAGTTTCTAAACTTTGAACTTGATTACTTCACTATGTTGAGTGACTGAAACTTATTTGAATGTTAGAGAGTGTAGCTTTGATTCTTGCTTGATCTTTAAGGATAAATGTTTCAGTAACTGGTTTCAATGCTGCTCGTCTTTTATTTATACTTGTAGAAAAATGTCCGTTGAAGGAGACAATCCACATTCGAATATAATGTTCTGACCAAGGGCATGACTTGCATTTAATGCACCTTGACTTATTTTCTCAGCTCATTAAATACGGTGGTTATGACTTATAGCTTTCTACGGTGTGTTATGTAACATGTCTTTCTTGTACTGGATCTGAGCCTGCAACTTCGAATTATTTCATCCGGCTCTATTTTAATTTACTTGAGATGTTGTTCCTCATACTGCATTTATTATTTTTCGTATTGCAGTTTCGAATGACTCTGTTGCCGCATTTAATGTTTTCTTAGAGTATACATCAATTCTTAATGTTGTATTGCATTCTGGATCTCATTTGTTGTATCTTAATCTTACATCATTGTCGTAAATTTTTCTTGGTTACAGCTACGTTGTATGCTTTTCATACAGCTGCGTTGCTTCAAATTTTTCATGCAGAGACCTCATTCTTGCCTTGTTCGATGCAAATAGGCCTTCTCCAAAATTCTCAATTCTTCATCTTTTTGAACTTAAAGACTCAATACTGTTCTATATTTCACTTAAACATTGTAAAAAATGAGGTATTCTAATTTCCTATTATAGAGCTGATTTGTCTCATCAAAATCTAGACATTGATATCCTAACAATTATTATTACTTAATTAATTATTAATGACTATTAATAGTCAAATATTTAAGATTAGGAAAATATCTCTTATATTGATAGTTTAATTCATCTTAAATAATTCTTAATTATTTATAATTATTCCTTAAATATTATGAATCATTGTTAAACATCATTAGGTCATCAAAGATCATACATAAATATGATCAAGCATGTGGGAGAACACAATTACTAAAATTTAGAGAATGCTTAAGGACTTTCTCCATCATTAGCAAAAAGTAAAAAAATTAGACAACATTCCTAATTTTGTGGTTAGCTAAGCCATCCTATAATTATCCTATAGCCACCTAAGTTTTCCCTTAACATCCTTAAGTGAAGATGAATTTGGATCAAAGCACAAAACACACAAATTCTTCCAAACCACAACAATTTTCAACCACCACTTCAACATAATTTTTGAAGATGCATAAAACACTATTCACTCATCATTTTAGTACATTAAATTATGATTATTCATCATTTAATCATATAAACATATTTTCATACTCAAAATAATCATCCAACATCAACATAAGCTTCTAAGACTCAAGTATGCAAAAAAATGAAGAAAACTTTCAAAACTCATAACTTTCTCTAGACAAGTCCAAAACATGATCTAAAACAACATTTATTATTCTCATAACATGCATTTTAACATATAAAAATTTCATAAAAATAGCCTAAGAATACCTCCAAGAACAGCCCTAAAACAGCCGCTCAACCTCCCAAACATACATTCAACATTAACATAATATGATTGTTTTAGAACATCTCTCAACAATATACTATCATCTAAACCTAGATCATGTTATAGTATGATTATATAAATTAAAACATGCATATTTCATATGATCAAAGCTTTGGAAATGATGATCTGCTCAAAGGATGTATTCCTGTCAATAGGCAGACTCATAGCTTTAAAGATGGTCAAATTCAAGTCATATTCTCTCCTTCTGGCTTCTGGTCCATCAGAATTGATACTTCAGCAGATATGTTATCAGTGTCTTGACGTGGAATGTCTTGTAGAGGGTATTGTAGCATAGCTTTATTGACATTCTTTCTGCTTCTTCAACTACCCTAAGCCTCTGCATCCAGGCTTCACTACAAAAAAAATGATTTTTAGTGGTGTTTTGTTTTGTCACTATAAGTACAATGTCGTCACTGTATAACTCTAGTGGTGATAATTAATGTCATCACTATGTCGTGACTATTATAACTGTCACTAAATATTTTAGCCACGACTCATCATAGTCGTAGCTATTAATCTTTTTATCTTTCAGCTCTGGCTTTCTCAACTCTCTGAGCAGCCATTTTTTGGTTATACAACCTTTCTGCTTCAGCTTTGCTTATGCTCTTCTTAGACTGATGTTGCTGCTAGCTTCCTCCTCTTTTTGGACTTGGTGAAGGTGGAGCTGCTGTATATTTTCTTATAGTTGCACTGGATGCAACACTTACAGCTGTCTTGGATGCAGCTGCTCCAGCACCACCTTCGCCTTCATCATATCTTCTTTTCTTTAAGGCGAGGGCTTTAGTAGTGGGAGATAATCTTCTCCTCTTCCTACTTAGAGACTAGTCATCTTCCTCATCTTTCTTCCTCCTTTTTGGCATCATAAAAAACAGTCGGGGGTGGAGTAAGGATTGATTTGACCACAGCAGATCTGGGTCTTCTTTCAGTAGGTACAAGGACAGAATTGGTCGGTAACTTATATCCTCGAGCATGTTGAAGGAATGCAATTAGCATCTTATCCTGCAATTCGCCAACCATCATCTCTAGATTGCCTAATCTATTATCGATACTCTACGTTCTTTATGTTTGATCAAGAACATTATCCAACAGAGTCTCCAAGATCATTGAGTGAGATCTCAATTTTTCAGCAACTGCATCTACAGAGTTCTTACAGCCTTCTATTTCTTTACTGTTTTCTACAGCAGCTTTCTTGAGTTCTCTCTCCATCCGCACCCTTTCCCTTGTTGGTTCCACTGATCCTGCATGTAATGCTGCATATCTCGAGGAAGAGTTTGAATGTCCTTTCTCAAGCTAGAAATGGATGCAGCATAGAATCTGTCACTTATGTTGATATTGTTCTACATATTAAATTCATGATCTTGAAGAGCATGTAGGAGCTGTTTTACTGCAAAGACAACATTTTCAATTAATTCCTCTTGCGACATTGGAGTGGACCTTTCTTGTCTGGGTTCTGAAGCAGGTACAACATATGGAAACAATAGCTTACTATTCTAAAGATAGACATTTTGTTGCATCTAATTCAGCCTCTTCTTCTTCAACTTAATGAACACTCCCCCTTGAGCTCTTTTCTTTGAAATAAGCAAATTTACAGAAACATATGTAGCAGGAGTTTCATCTTTCATTTCTTTCTCAGACCCTTCTTCTTTCTCGGCCTCCTCAGTAACTATTTCTGCTGTTGTATCTATGTTAGATTCTGATAAACTTACAGCAGGTGCAGCTTCAACCTCCTCCTAAGGTGACTCTTGTTGCATATTAGTTACTTCGACCATTACTTCCATCTCATCAACCTTTAAGGGTACTGTCTCAACAACTACCCCTTAAGAGGTCTTCATATCCTTAGTGAGTACTGTCTCAACAGCCACCTTACCTAAGGTCTTATCGGAGGACATTGTCTCAACGGTTAGTCCTTCTTCAACTTTAACATCTATATGTACAAGGTTTTTTGCAGAGCTAACAATTTGAGATATTGTAAGTTCTATGTCTGCAAGAATCTCTGCTTCATTCCTTAGCCTTATTTCTTCAGATTCTTCAAGGATTTCAGCATGCTGCACTGCTACATCAGCCAGTATAGAGAGTTCTGCTTCAGCAACTTCCTCCATAATTACATCATCGACCATATCTTCACATGCAAGGTCTGTGAGAACGTCCTTGATTATAGTTGATGGTTCCCCCTCAGGTGAAGCTATTGCAACTTCTTGAAAGTTACTAACTAGGTAATCGCCATAATCCAAAAATTGGGACTCTTGCTCTAATGGTTCTAGAGAAACTATGGATGAGAGTCTAACAACTATTTGATCATAAGCAGGGGAGTTTGGGTTATGACCAGATAGTTCCTTACCCTGCTGCCTCCTTGGAGTATGTTGCATTCTTCTTTCTCTTACACTAGCTTGCAGCACTAGTTGTAGCAATGCTTCTTCTACTTGCTCCACTTCCAGGTTGCTAATCTATTCTTTTGTAAACCCTACATTATCATCCCTTCTTACAGCCTCTACAGCAGGGACTAGAACGACATGTAAATCTTCCTTTGCTATTTTTATCGACTGCTCAGCTGACTCCTTGTCATTAGCTGTCTTTCCGTTTCCCTTGTCCAGTGTTTTCTAAGCAGTAGAGGTTTCTTGATTTTTCTTCAGATGGACAAAATCTATGAATTCAGGTTGCAGGAGATGGAGTGTATCATTAGATTAAGCCCACTCAAGGACATATCTTTCTACAGTTAGAAAGTCATTCCATCCTAACAAGATTTCCCCCTTAGACAATCTCATCTTCCTGTAGAGATTGTATTTCTCCTTAATATCATCAGAAGTCTTAGAAAAGTGGTCGACCAGACTTCTTGTACCAACAGATGAAATCTGCTCTTCTGTTGGTTCTGGTTGCTCATTTGACTCGATCTCCACCGGGGTTTGGGAAATAAGGGTTGCTGCAACTACCCTTCTTGTAGCCCCAGCTGCAACAGTCTTTTTTTTGCTGCTTAGGCTGACAAGCTTTCTTGACTTCTTCCATGCCAAGGATACATCATCATTAGAGGATGACGATGACTCTGATTCTGCTCTACTTGAGGCTCTTTTGATGACTTGGGGCCATTATAAATGCAAGTATTAAAGAAGTCATGTGAAGTAGCTTAGTAATTAATACACTTTTGGAGTGGTATGCTTGTACAACACACATGTACGTGTGCGCCTCGTCTCGGTATGATACGGCTCGGCTTGGCTCGACACGGCTCAGCTCAGACCCGACCCGACCTCAATCGTGGGCCTTGGTTCTTGGCAATTGGACGTTGGGCTAGACTTAGGTGGATGGGATGACTCGGATTTTTTCCCGACCCACTACTGTGGTTGTTGTATAGCAGCTCCTGACCGTGGATACAGCTTGCTGTATTTCAGTCCCAGTCGGGAGTACAACTTGCTGCATTGCAGTTCCTGACCGGGGGTGCAGCGTACAACTTACAACACCAGGCCAAAGATGCAATAGGTAAGTTGCAGCACCCGATCGAGGATGTAGCGTACAACTTATAGTTTCTGGCTGAAATGCAGCGTTAAGTTGCAGCATACATTTTTATTGTCGTTTCAAATTTGGAATGATATGTTTCTTACGTTAAAGACCCATTAGTAGGTAGTTACGTCCCATCAATTCTTAGGTGTAATCCCCGTGGTGGAGACCTATAAATAGCGGTCATCGTGCATCATTTTTTAGCACAAAAAACTAAAAACATACAAAGCTTTCCATTTTGCATTTGCTTAGTTCTCCAAAACACTAAAGTTCACCGGAACTTTTGAGATTGTGGTGTACATCTCAAAGGACGTAGTAATTTTATCTTTGGGAGATGATACGCACGATCCAGTGAGCACTACCCTGGACATATCACATCTTAAGGATAGAGGCCTTCCTTGACTCGACTGTAACTGAATCTTGTAATAGATTAAGAATTTTGTTTCTGTGTTTGACAAGATAGCCCTTACAGTGTTATTGTAACCAACTATCTTAAGACGAGATATCATGTTGGATAACAACAACGGTGGCAACATGGTTCTCCCTACTGCTGCAACCTTAGCTGCTGCAACTACAAATGCTGCAACCTTCCATACAACAATACGACCTGCTGCATTGCCTACTATAGAGAAACTGAGAGGTTTTCTGGAGAAAATTTTAAGAGGTGGCAGCAGAAGATGTTGTTCTACCTAACCACTATTGGAGTGACGATATATCTAAGGTAAGACCCCCCGATTGTAGCCAAAGATGATACGAACATGAAGACACGTACAACCCTTGATGTTTGGATGCACAGTGAATTCCTGTGTAAGAATTATATCCTGAATGGGATGAGCGACTCACTGTATAGCGTGTACGTGGGCTGTAAGACGGCCAAAGAGTTGTGGGATACTCTAGAGAAGAAGTATAAAATTGAGGATGCCAAAGTCAAAAAATTTGTGGTGGCCCATTTCCTCAAGTTCCAAATGGTTGGCATCCGTCCCGTGATGGATCAAGTGCAAACTTCCAATTGGTAGTACATGAGGTTCAAGCTGAAGGAATGAATCTGCCGGAACCTTTCATGATTGCTTGTGTGATCGAAAAGCCCTATCTAGTTGGCGGGACTTCAAGAATTACTTGAAGCACAAATGAAAGGAAATGACTCTCGAGGACTTGATTTTCAAGCTCCGGATCGAGGAGGGTAATAGGAAGGCTAATCCTAGGCCGCACATGCCAATGGATGCAAAAGCAAACCTATTGAAGGGCAATAAGCCAAAACGCCCTAACCCTAATCAAAACGAGAAGGGGAAGAAGCTAGTGAAGAAATTCAATAGCAATTGCTATAATTGTGGCAAGCCTAACCACATGGCGAAAGAGTGTAGGCTGGCAAAGAAAAAGAAAGACAACCAAGCCAACATAACCAAGCAAAAGAAAGACTTGGATGACCAAGATCTTTGTGCGGTGGTGTTCGAAGCCAATTTGGTGGACAACCCAAAAGAGTGGTTCGTGGACACCGGAGCTACTTGCCACGTGTGCTCGGATAGGGAGGTTTTTTCCTCCTATAAGGCTGTGAGTGGACGAAAGCTCCACATAGGAAATCAAGCTTCATCCGAGGTGGTTAGAGTTGGAAATGTTGTGCTCAAGCTAACTTCAGATAAAGAGCTCATGTTGAAAGATGTCTTGCATGTCCTGGACATTCGCAAGAACCTAGTTAGTGGTTCGCTACTTGTAAACCATGGCTTCAAGCTCGTTTTTTATGTTGAAAAGTTTATACATATGAAGCATGGTGTATTCTTATATAGGGGTTATTTAGCTAATGGGCTTTTCAAAATCTATATAATGGCCAAACGACTAGTTGTACCTAAGATGAATAATGAGAATGCAACATCTTCTTCTTATATCGTTGAGTGTTGTAATTTATGGCATAGTAGATTGAGACATGTTAATCTAAATGCTATAAAAAGATTAGTAAAAATGGACTTATTAAAAGTTGATAAAATAAACACATAAAAGAAATGTGAAGTGTGTGTGTAAGCCAAAATGGCCAAGCTATCTTTTCATAGTGTTGAAAGGAGCACAAAACCTCTAGAATTAATTCACACCGACATATGTGATTTGAAGTTTGTGCAAAGTAGAGGTGGAAAAAAATATTTTAATGCTTTTATAGATGATTGCACAAAATATTGCTATGTATACCTCTTGAAAAGTAAAGATGAAGTTATCGAAGCTTTCAAGAATTACAAGAATGAGGAAGAAAATCAATTAAATAGCAAAATAAAAGCTATACGAAGTGATAGAGGTGGAGAGTATGTGGCACGGGCTAGGTCGGGTCGGGTTTGAGTCTAGTCGAGCTGAGCCGTACCAAGCTGAGCTAAGGCTAGGTGAGGCGTACGTGTGCGCTTGTATTACACAAGCATACCACTCCAAAAGTGTATTAATTACTAAGGCAGTTCACATGACTTCTTTAATACTTGCATTTATAAGATCCATCTTCCTATGTGGGATAGTTAAACTTCTTTCCCACATTCAAGACCTTCGCATTCCCATTTCAAGTGGCCAACTTCGATATTAATTTCTCACTCACCAAAAATTGGTTTTGGGTGATTCAAAATGCCTAGATTATCTACTCCGAACGCAGATTAATCTTTTGGTATTTAATCCTTAAAAGGATTAATATTTAGCCACTTAACTATTGGTCAAAGTGGTGTCACCCACCACTTTTCACAACCAATTTCCAACAATCCCCCACATGAGAGGAAATTAATGCATGAATGCAACTCGAAGCTCAGTCCTCGAGAGACCGTGTTGCATATAGATAAGTGACTTTTGGTTTTGAACCTGTCCATAGTGAACATCATCGGATGTACCGGCGGCTTAGTAGACACAATGCCTTGAACTACTCCACCAAGTCAACAACGCACACACAACAAAGTCTCAATACTTTTGTTCTCACGTTTTTATCCTTTTCGGCCATGGACACATCTTTGGTTCATAAGTGTCTATTTAGAAGCGGCCACCACTTCTCACTTATATAGGTGATATCCTTTTGAGTATCCTGTCATACTCTACCTCCTTTAGGCGTTAGGAATCATTAAAAGTCTTACGACTTATCCTCACCACATTTGCAGGCTCAACACTTGGTTTGCTTTCTAGGGAAGGGTTTATTTCTCAAGTGTTATCCAACCAACTTTCATAGTTTAGTTTTCCCATTGAACCATATTCTTGGGATCTCCAATCTCCATGGTTGGGTTTCCACTAAGAAATTTTTCTTAAGTTGTGGATTTTAATCTCATTCCCCCTAGCAACTTGTTCATTTGATCTCTATTTAACCCTTTTGTCAAAAGATCGGCTAAATTATCTTTCGACTTTACGTAATCAATTGATATCACACCGGTCAAAATCAATTGCCTCACGGTATTATGTCGTCGATGTATATATCTTGACTTACCGTTATACATTTTATTCATCGTTCTACCTATGGTAGCTTGACAATCACAATGTACCATCACTATTGGTACAGGCTTGTTTCGATAAGAAATATCCTCGAGAAAGTTACAAAGCCATTCGGCCTCTTCTCCCGCCTTGTCCAAGGCTATAAACTTGGATTCCATGGTGGAACAAGCTATACATGTTTGCTTAGTGGACTTCCACGACACAACTCCACCACCTATAGTGAATACATATCCACTCGTGAAAAATGAGTCTTTTGTGTCTGAAATCCAATTTGCATCACTATATCCCTCAAGTACGGCAGAATATTTTGAGTAATGTAAGCCTAAGTCGAGAGTATACTTTAAGTACCTCAAGACTCTTATGAGAGCTTTCCAATGCTCACTACTTGGATTGCTCGTGAATCTACTCAATTTATTCACTGAGCATGCAAGATCAGGCCTTGTACAATTAGTTATGTACATTAGGCTTCCTATGATCCTTGCATATTCAACTTGAGCTACAGGCTCACCTCTATTTTTACACAAGTGTACGTTGAGTTCTAAAGGTGTTTTGGCAGGTGGATCATCATAAGCATTGAATTTTCTAAGCACTTTCTCAACCTAGTGAAATTGTGTTAGTGTTATTCCCTCAGACGTCCTAAGTATTTTGATTCCAAGAATCACGTTTGTCACACCCATATCTTTCATGTCAAAATTTCGCTTCAACATGCGCTTCATTTCAATTATGACTTCATGGTTGCTACCCATGATTAACATATCATCCACGTAAAGACACACACTGATGTAAGTCTTAGGTGTGCCCTTAATTTGTAGACGTATTTGTCACACTCGTTGATTTTGAAGCCATTTGACAACATAGTATTGTTAAATTTCACGTGTCATTGCTTAGGCGCTTGTTTAAGTCCATACAAGGACCGAATAAGTTTACACACCTTCTTTTCTTATCCAGGAGTGCGAACCCTTCGGGTTGATCCATATAAATCTCTTCTTCTAGCTCACCATTTAGGAACGCTGTCTTTACATCCATTTAGTGGATTTCTAGATTGTACAATGCAGCAATCACTAGAAGCACATGTATTGACGTAATTCTCATCACAGGCGAATACGTGTCGAAGAAGTCATCTCCTTCCTTTAGTTTAAAACCCTTAGCTACTAGACGAGATTTGTACTTGTTTATACTTCCATCAGCTTTGTACTTCCTTTTTAGGATCCATTTACATTCTAAAGGCTTACAACCTGGAGGAAGATCAACTAACTCTCATGTGTTGTTTTGCATAATGGAATTGATCTCACTATTGATCACTTCTTTCCATAATGGAGCTTCAGAGCTCGATAGAGCTTCCTTGATCGACTTCGGTTCATCATCCAACATATATGTGATGAAATCAGAACCAAAACTTTTCGCAATTTTAGCTTTTTTGCTACGTCTAGGTTCCTCTTCTAAAAGACTAGAACTACTTATAGCTTGGTCTAGAGCTTTTTTATTTATTGAGCTCGTTTCTATCATTTCTTTATTAGGATAGACTTTTTTAAAGAATATAGTATTCCTTGATTCCATAATTGTTTCCTCTGTTATGTCGAGAATTTCTGACTTATAGATTAGAAAATGATAAGCACTACTATTGAGCGCATATCCCACAAAGATACAATCAATCATCTTCGAACCAATTCTCACTTGCTTAGGAGGTGGTACCTCCACTTTAGCCAAACACCTCCACACTTTGAGGTATTTATACAACGATTTACGTCTTTTCCATAATTCATAGGGAGTTTCATCCATTCCCTTAAAAGGAATTTTATTAAGTATATAATTCGCCGTTAGGATGGCTTTCTCCCACAGGTTCTGTGGTAACCCTGAGCTTATAAGCAAGGCATTCATCATCTCTTTTAGAGTTCAATTTTTTCGTTTAACTATGCCACTCGATTGAGGTGAGTAGGGAGCCGTCGTTCGGTGAATTATGCCACTTAGTGAACACAACTCTTCAAACGGTGTGATACAGCATATTTAGCATACTTCTCTTCTTTTATTGGTTGTGATATAGCATATTTTATTGTTGAATATAGTTGTTTCCACAATTGCAGATTGCAAGGTGTCACCAACTTTCTTAGTTGTGAACGAGATTGACCCTTGGAGGACTCAACGGTGACTGAAACTTCGATGGTCAGGACCTAAATTGTACCTACGTTCACAAATCCAAGGATTCAACAAAGTATGGAGTGTGTGTTCCATGATTCACAAGTATTCGATCTTTTATATTACATGCAAGATAATACAAAAGATGTTTCTATTACATTTAACAATATACATGCTCCATGTTGTCATGAATTCCATGTATATTGTAAAGATTCTTTAGTTTATATATAAAAGCATAGTAATGTTAGCTAATTATTATTCCTTGTTTTGTTTTTTCAATGTCAAAACATGCTACAAAAGATATATTTAATTTGAGATTAGAAAATAACATTGAAAATAACAAGTAAATATTCTTTTATTGATCTTTTATATAGCCACCTATATGCATGTTATCAAGAATTCTATTTTTCTTTTTGTTATAGTTAGGAGACACAAAATCTCATCCAAAGTATACGTGATTATACATTTTTTGGTATATACTTTTAAATTTTGCATTTTGCTGTATGAACTTTAAATTTGATACATTTTGCAGCATTAGACAAATCCTAATCGTTGATTTAGGACACATGTACGACTATAATTTTTTCAATACCATAACAAATTTTAAGTTCATACGGAAAAATGCAACATTTCAAAGTTTATAAAAAAAGTATAAAATCACATATAGTTCGGATGGAAAAATGTTATTAACCCTTATAACAATTGTTATTGCATATGATTCGTATGTTCAGACGTATAGATTAAGTTATATGATATATAATAAAATAAAAATGCATCACTGATTGTTTAATTCAATGATCAGTTTCATTAATGCTAAGTAGCAGTGACTTCATTTTATGCTAAATCCTATATTTTAATGAAAATTTAGTGACTTTTTTTTTTGAGAATAGGGTATGAGACTGCATGCCACTATTAAGAACAAGTATGTCATCATGTTTTTACACAATACAAAGGTGGTGGAGGTTTTTAATGAGAGTTTTCCATCTATAATGTTTGAATGTTGTCGATTTAGCAATGTGGCTGTAGTGGGTGATTGCAATGAATTCGAGCTATTTGGTAATATAAATTATTTTTATTGATTTATATTCTATCATGAATAGACTGTTTTTAGAGATTATTCATTTTATTTTATTTCAATATAGATATTATTGGAAGGGTCTTTAGCGTAGATTGTCCGTAAAGTCGAATATGAGATAATCGTGAGATGAGATGGATGGAGATCACTTTGGAGGATCCTGAGTAAGTAAAAAAATTAATTTTTTATTTTCTATTAATTGTCTAGGTTTCATGATTTTCCGCAAAGATGGACTTTATAATTACATACTTTATCAGGGATGACCAACTTCGATGTACTTTATGGAATGAATATGTCGATCAAATGATGGAGTGTGTTCGTAACGGTAGCAAGGAAGCTCCAATTGTTATGCTAATGTTTTGCCGCGGAAAAATGTATCAAGGTATTTGTTGGAAAGTATATTCAAGTTTTGTAGATTTTTAGGATTATTGGTTTAATTTTTTTTCTTTTTGATAGATTGATAAGGTTACCATATCAACTGTATACAATGCTACGAAGCTGATTATTAATGGTGGCATCGAGTATGTTGCTGACTATCAAAAGAGGTATACACTTCCAATCTTTTTTTTTCTATAATTGGTAATATTATATTTAATTTAATGGTTTTTTTCTTTTGGTTCCTAAGTTTGTTAGTGAGAATAGTGTGAGTTCAATATGGTTTTTCTCTATCTTCCATTTGTCATGGAAATGGGGAGTCCAACAGTGTTTCTAATCCAAAGAGAACTATACAAAAGATTCGTTATGCAGGACATATATATATTTATATTTTACATTATGTTTTTCATTTTAATATGTTGTCTTTCAGTTCTAAGTTTGTATTTGTATAATTTTATTTGTTAGGTTGGATGTTTTTGGGTTCATGCTAGGATTATTAACATTGAGTCGGGTCGGAAATGGTGGTATGTGTCTTGTAGTAAATCCCATTGAAAAGCTGATAAAGTTGAAAACAATTTCTATTGTTCAAGCTATAACTATTTTAAATCCAGTGGAACCCTTAAGTTTGTTCATTTTTGTTATTATGTAGCGTTTTCTTCTTAAGATATACATTGATTTTACATTTATGATTTTTAATTTTTGAGAAGATATAAGATAGAGGTTATAGTTCAAGATAAGACAAATAATGCACGATTGTTGTTGTGGGATCCACAATGTGTGGAATTGCTTGGGAAAACTATATCTAATTTAAGGGATACTATGAATCAGGTAATACAATTTATTTGGTAATGAATTATTTGTTTTTGATTTGTTGGGTTGATTTTATTTAAGTATGAGTTGAGTTGTTTTCAGATGACTGATAATGGGGATATGCTAAAGCTGTTCGATGTATTGCAAGTGATGGGGATTTTGTTCAAAGTACAGGTTAGACTAGATCAATTGGAAGATTTTCATGGTGCATACACTGTGAAGAACATATCAAAGAATGGAAATCTAATATATCAGAACATGACCTCTTATGGTTGCAGTCAGGTGGTCGTGTAGATTTAATCTTCTTTTATTTTTTTACTTTTTAAGTTTATATGTAGGGGTTTTAATACTTTATGGTATGGTATAAGAATTAGATTATATGATGTTTAATGAAAATGAAGAATAATGAAGTAGATTTACTTCAATATACTGCATACTTTGTTTAGGGCAAAGTTTAAGATAAATAATTTTATAGTTATTGAATTATATAATGCCTAATGCAATAATTTTTTTCATAGTTTTGTAAACTTATAATAGAGTTTAAATCTTAGATTTTTTAACTACCTAATGAAATATATAATATAAGATGTGTGCATAATGACGCATGTTGATTAAAGTTTTTTTATTTTTTTATTTGAAGTTAAGATTTGTCTAGGTATGAAATTCATTTGAAAAAAATATACAATGACGGTAAAAATTAAAAATTTACTACCTCTTAAGTCATCAACAATTTATTGTTCTTTCTCTTATTGAGGCCATTAAAAAGGGTGATTAAGTTGTTTGTGCATTTTTATGTTTTAAATAGTAGGTACAGTAAATCTGAAAAGAATACGCAAAAAAAAAAAAATTGTAAATACAATGTTGCGGTTCTTATCTCAGGGCAACATTCTGGATACTGAATGTTGCTGTGGTAGAAATTTTTTATTTTTTTTGGGGCCTGTTACATGGAATGAGAAGGAAATTTAGTTGCGGCTCAAACATAGAATAAAATGTTATATTAAGATTGAAATTTGATATTTACTATTTAGAGAATTTATCATCAAGTCAGACAATCTGTGCAACATGAAACTTATAGCGCTCAGGCAAAAACGAAGCATAATTGGTTAAATAAATAAGTAAACCCTTAATAAAAATATCCTATGTGTATTAATTCTTGAGTGTTTAATTTAATTACGTGCGTTTCAGATATGTGTTTAATGACCAGTTTTAGATGAATAAAATTTATAAATATGGAATATAGAATATTTTTATACCATTAGATGCGTAATGGAAAAAACGAGAAGATAGAAATGAACTAGAGGTCAATCGGACACCCGTAGCTCAAACGGCGAAGAAAAAGACAAAATACGGAGTTTTTGAAAAACAAGAAACAAAATCGAGATGAACAATAACCGAAATCTTATCGTGAACAGTGACCTAGCCTAGATGAACAGTTGCCTAGCCTAGTGAATAGTAACTTTGCAATTTCTATAAATAGGCTCTCATTCGATTTCATTTTTTTTTCACCGTTTCTTCGAACGAGCCGAAAAACGCCGAACACACGTAAGTCTCTCTCTCTTCTCTCTTTCTTTCTCGCTTTATGTTATGTCTCCGGCGCGCCGCTGCCGGAACTGCCGCCGGAGTTTGCCGAAAATTATCAAAATCGTCAGTTTCGATCGATTTTCGTACACAACGTAGCCCTCGAAAAGATGAATCTAGGATAATTTTCGAAATTCAATTCCAATTCTCTATTCACCAAAAAATGGCAAAAAACGATCTCTAAACCCTAAACCTTAACTTTTTGCCACCTTTTCTCTCTCCCATTTTCTCGCTCTCTCTCTTTCTTCTTCTCACGGTTGCAGGCATCGGAGGGGCTACCAGGGTTGTGGGCTAGCTACTGGAGGGGTGGCAACGCTGTGGGTGGCGGCGCCGGTGTCGGAAAACGGCATGGAAAAGGGGCTATTGCATGGGGTTTTGTGTGTGTGTAATGTGTGTGTTGTGTATGCATGCTGTTGGCGGTTGTATTGGAGGTTGCCGGCGATTGGAAGTCGCCGGCCAGTATCCCAGGTGGTCGGGGGAAGGGTCGCCAGCGACTAGAAGTCACCGGCCGGAGCTGGAAAGGTGGGGTTTGGTTATGTATGTGTGTGTGTGATGAAGGGTGTTTGAGGCTGTTTTTATGGCACTATTCATGACGGATTCTGGCGAGGGATGGCCGGAGGTGCAGGCTCGCCGGAGGACAAGGTGGTAGCGGCACAGGACGGCGCCGCTACAGCCGGTGGCTCCGAGAAGGTGGCTGCCTGAGCAGGATCGGCCGGGAGGCCTAGGTGCGAGTCGAGCCGAGGCTGCCGAGAAAAATGGGCAGCTACCGAGACATGGTGTTCTCGCTATCTAGAAAACTAGGCAGCCGCCGGGAGACGCCGAGGTTTTTTCTCGCGTCGTAGGAAACGCGCGCGACGCCGTATTTCGATGTGATATTCGATCCGAATCTTGTCTTCTTTTCATCGTACTTTATCATCGAGTCATCACCAACGAGATATCGTTGACCGGGGGTCGTGGGTCCCGGTTAAAGTCAATCCTTTGACCAAATTACCAAAATACCCTTAAATCTTAAAATGCTCCGTTTGAACTCGTTTCAACTCCGATCGAGTTCATTCTTTTTTTGTTGTGATCCAAAATTCATTATCTTTCATCTCAGCATAGTAAACTGATCTTTCCCTCTGGTTCATTCAACCTCAATCGTTAGGTCTTTTGTTCCAATCTGTCTCATCTCGATCGATAGTAACCAATCCGATATAGGTTAAATCTTTAATTATATTTAATAAGGATCTAAGAAAATACCGTAAATTATGTAGGCTACCTATTGGATTGAAGCCTTGGGATACGTGATCTTCGATACTTGCTGCTCACGTGGTAACCACCGAACAAGGTGGGGGTAATTTCTAACTCTCTATCTGTTTACAGTTTTCCTTTCCAAGCATGATTGAGGAATACTAAATGCTGTGATTATACTTGCTGTGACATACTTATTACTGTGAGGGGTAGGCCCGCTGAGGCGTCCCTTCATGCATTCGTCCCTTACCTCCATTCTTCTATGAAAAGTTTGGTGGTCCTTGAAATGCACCAACGGTATTTGAGACCGTTTTATGGGATAAGACGGGCGATGCCCGCACCTATTCGTCCCTTACCATTTCTAATGTCTGGTGTGCATATTTCGTGCTGTGTTTCATGATGATTATACGTATTTCTGATTTAAATGTCTGTCGAAGATTTAGACGCAGATTTTATTCCCCACGAGTGTATTCAACGCACTCACCCCTTATTCTGTAATTCACGTTACAGGAGGTGATAAGCATGATGAACCCTAGAAGGAGAGAGGAGGTGCTATATTTTTTTGGATTTGTAAATTATTGTAATATGATGTTTATCAAACATTCTCTTTATAAAACAACGTTGTAAGAAATCCAAGTTTGGTGGTTATATGATATATATTCGGGATGTGAGATCCTGATGATGATGTGTATTTGGGATGTGAGATCCTGATGATATTTTCTACTGTGAATATTATGTTAAATCGGTTGAAGCCGATGGTTATTATGTAATATCTTTTGTTCATCTCCTACCTCTTTTCTTCCTGCACGCCTGCGTGGAAAACTCTGATAAATTTTATGAAAGAAATTGGGCATGACAAAACTATTGAATCATGTTAATATGTTTCATGCAATATTAAAAGTAACTAATGAAAATAAAAATTACTATCAACCACGTTATAATCCTATTGGTTCATTTTATTAGTATAGCAGCCAACAATACTAGAATTAATAAAATATATCATGGCATGAGTGTCTTTTGATTTTTCCATGAAAACTAGCCATCATTACCTATATTATATACTATAAATACAATTGAAGTACAACAAATGTTACAAATCTACTAAACATTTGTTTGGGTTGAAACCACATCACATTAAATAGTATTTGATGTATTAAAATAAACAACTACAGCTATATTTCAATCTGTGGCGGAGGTTTGCATCAGAAAATCTGATGCAGAAGCGTACAGGTGCTTTGGTTATTGGTAGCAAAAGAACGAGATGTGAAGCAGGTCAATGTATTCGTATGTATATCACATTGACTATTTATTTCTATCACATTTTATTATGTCTATAGTTGATTGTTGGAAGCTGTGAGAAGAAAATATAATTTGTATATAGATACTTAGCATTCATGAATCATTGTTTCTGATTTGTAATGGTTCAGGCCATTACAAATATTGTGAGTTTATTTATTATATACTTAATATTGTGAATATGTGTCGTAAATTCAGTCAAAATTTTAGTTATTTCATGTTACTAAATATGTAGATATTCAGATGTTAGATTATTGTTTTATCTATTGATACATATATATATATAATATAAATTTCCCATATTTTATTGTCTCTAATATCTAATTTGAAAATGTTCATTGAGCTTCACGGTTGAGTTTTATTATTTTATGGGAAAATTGGTAAAAATGACCCTTAAGTTTGTCAATTTTAAGAAAAGAACCCCTAAATATTGACATTTTTAACACTAACCTGTAATTAAAAAAAAGTTGGTAAAAAAATCACTTGACCGATTCCAGTAGGTAACCGTTCCGATTACCAGCTTATGTGTCACATAATTTGAGTTTATATTCGTTTTTTGATGAAATTAAATTCTAAAACCATTATAAATTCCACATAGATATATAAAGTGACTTTGGGGACATATAAAAATAAAATAAAAAAACCCATTAATCAATATAAAAATTTATTTGAAAATTAAAATTGTAATGTTTAAAAATATTAAAATAATAATATAAATTATGATTATTTAAAAATTAGTTGAAAAAAGAAAGAAATAATTAATCTGAAAATTGTTTAAAAATTCTCTAATTACTTTTGAATTTTTTGAAAATTTCTTTAAAGAATCTAAATATTATTTTAAATGTTAAATTTGTTTCAAAAATCTTAAAATAATTTAAAAACTTTTAAAAATTAAAAATAAACTGAAGTAATAAAATTCGTAGATGACATGACTTATTTATTTCATGAAAATATTTAATTTTTGAATTTTTCTTGTATTATTTTTGAATTTAAAGTGAAAAAAATTCAAAAATTAGTTATTTGTAAATTATTTTTTTGATTATTTATAATTAATATTTTTTACTTTATATATTTTTATATGGATTAAATGGATTATTTTTATTTTTAGATTTCCCCAAAGTCACTTTATATGTCTGTGGAATTTATAATGATTTTAGAATTTAATTTTTTCAAAAAATGAAAATAAACTTAAATTATGTGATTAATAAGCTGGTAGCCGTACGGTTACATATTTGGGTCGGTCAAATGATATTTTTACCAAATTTTTTTATTACGGATTCGTTTCAAAATATCAATATTTAGGAATCATTTTCCTAAGGTTGATAAACTTGAGGATCATTTTTACCAATTTTTCCATATTTTATTATTTTGTTTTGAATATTGTAAACCAAATCACACTCCAGTGTTTGGTTCCTGGAAAATAAGAATGTGCACTCAAACATGTTCTATTGGAACTAATAGATTTTCTTACCGAATTAATATACATTATAGTTCTAAGAAACAAAACTTTTCATAATCGCAATTAGTCAGCAATGATGTTTGTCATTAAATATCAATTTTCTAATTCAAATTCAAAGCAACCAATGAAGTATATGTTTATTGTGTGTTCATGTATTGTAAGTTTACTTACCGTTTAGTCTGTTTTGTTTGTACCCGTATAAGATTGACTCCATTAATAATGGTTCATGAAAACATATAAATATATAAATAATTACAAAACTCCTTATTTTAGAATTGAAAAGGAAAATAAGACTAAAGATATGTTTTATATTACAGATGAAGAATTTTAAAAAATGTTATTTTGTCTTATTCTTATATAGTTGATAGTTAATAAATAAATTTTTTTATATTGATTTTTTCCATATAATAATTATTGTTACAGCTACATATTCAAATTGTAACGCCCATTTTTTTTGAAGGCAAACTTTGACTAAGGTGTTACTTACATATAAAATTCTCACTTTTAAGAATAATAAAGGCGAATAAAAAATCAAGAATAATTCTGAAATATACATTTTTATAATTCATGAAATAAAAAACTTTGACATAAAATCTTCTGCAACATTTATTTATCAGCTATCAACATCCATCGCTCATGCACCATGCCCTAAACTCTTTAAACTGAAATATTCTTAACATAAAAGGGGTGAGTGCGTGAACACTCAGTGGGGTTAAACCGCAATATGAAACATATAAGGACATCATAAAATGAAAAAAAAAATAGATTTATATAATCGCGAATCTTAACCATCATGAAATATACGTTTCTTAGCCGTTGTGACAACGTGGATCTTAGCCGCCATGAAAAGTACGGATCTTAACCATCGTGAAAGCATAAGTGGATCTTAACGGCTATGAAAACATATACAGATTATAACCACCATGAAACATATACGAATTGTAACCATCGTGAAAATATGCGTATCTTAACCGCCATGAATACATTCATTATCATACAAACACGTATTCACATCACAGTCATATTTATCGTGGATCTTAACTACCATGAAAACCATAAACACTCGTAGAAAATACATTCAATCACATCACTTTATTTACGGTTTTTAGCCACATAGATACGTTTCATTATCACTTACACACATTTACCTTACAAATACTAAACATCCAACTATTAGTTTCTTATAATTATGGCCCATAACTGTGGCCCATGTGGTTAATTAAGGTAATTTCCTAAATGATTTGATACATTAATGGTATGTACTTATAAATAGAGATATGGTCCTCTCTTTCCCCGTATATGAAAATACGGCTCATTAAGAAATCAAAAATTTTAAAAAAAAAAGTGCGTATCTTTTCTCACCATCAAGAAAAGAGTTATTGAAAAGGGGCAAGAGGGAGAAACCATATTCTTATCAAGGGCTACTCATCTTCATCAAAGATTTCATGGATCCAGATATTTATCAATCATTATTGTAGATCATGAGAAAATCATGTTGTTCTAAGATTTATGGCATTAAAGTAATGAATTACCAACAATTGGTATCAGAGCAATGGTTTTGGAATTCATGATTTTTCATTATTTTATGATGATTGATTAACACTCATATTAATGTATGGGTGGAATTAAAATTATTGAATTTTTTTAAAATTTGTTTTCATTACAGTATTACGTGTATATATGATATTAGTATGTACGAATTATGTTCTGCTGCATTTACTGACTATGACGGAGAATTCATGTCTATTTAATCAATTTGATCTCTATATTATAGGTAATTTGTTAGTCACCAAAGTGGCCAAATTAGAACGCTTCATAGATATTGAATTAATTAATATTTAATTACCCATGAGTATGTGATGCTTTGATGACATAAATGTATATAATGGGTAATTGAAGTGCATGATTATAAAGTCTTTAGGGATTGCCCAAAGATTGATTAATTACTTTACAATTGTGTACACTAATGTGGTTGATTAATATACATTTAGGTATATATGTTTTGTATGTCCAAAGATTGCAAACATGTATGATTGAGCTACATTAATTGCCAATTATGATTATTTAATTATGAGCATCACTTATGATTATTTGTGCATTGTTGTATCACCCAAATGAGAACTTCAATGTACACATATGTCACTGAATCTGTATAATATTTTATATTGTTAAACTCAAGACATTAACGTATGAGCATGATATAATTTTGCAGCCCTTTCTACATTTTCTCTTCATTCACAAGCTTCGTCCATTACGAAATTCAATGGGCTTAACTTTTCTGAATGGTCTGAACAAGTTCAGTTTCACTTAGGTGTACTTGATCTTGATTTATCACCTTTACAAGATAAGCCCCCTGCTATTACTGATACTAGCAGTGCTAAACAAAAATCTTTCCATAATGTTTGGGAAAGATCCAACAGACTGAGTTTAATGTTTATGCGAATGACGATTGTAGAAAATATTAAGTCCACAATTCTCAAGACTGACAATGCGAAGGGATATATGAAATCTGTGAAAAGTATGACCCATTCTGAGACAGCAGATAAATCAATTGCTGGGGCACTGATGGGTACGTTGACCACCATGAAGTTTGATGGTTCTCGTACAATGCATAAGCATCTTACGAATATGATAAACATAGCAGCAAGATTGGGATGCATGAGAATGAAAGTGGATGGGAGTTTTTTTGTTACCTTCATTATGAACTATTTACCTCCTCAGTATGGACCATTCCAAATAAACTACAACACAATTAAAGATAAATGGAATGTAATAGAATTGCAAACTTTGCTAATTCAAAAGGAGGTAAGATTGAAGAAACAAAACTGTTGGGATTTCAATGTTTAAATTTTGATGAGACAAAATATATATGTAATAGGAAGTTTTGAGTACCCCATTTTTCATAATGTTTAAGTGAAAGCATAGACTAGTTTTTGAGTCTAGATATAGGTGCTGAAGAATGGAGGTTTTATAAGTTACCTAGCTGCATCAAGTGTATCGGAAAGAAGCTGCTGCAAGAAAGCAGATACAACATCGCTACAAGGAAGCAGTTACACCACTGCAGTAAAGTAAGAAAGAATGATGTGCAGCATCGCTGCAAGAATAGGATACAGGAGTACTGTAAGAAAAAGATACAGCAGTATTGCCCGAAAATACTGCAAGCAGGTCTTAGTTACAGCAGCACTGCAAGGGAGTATCCGCTGCAAGAAGACCTAGGATACAACGTAAAGCTTACTGTCCAAACAGTCAACAGTGCCAATGATAAACAGAGAAGTATCCTATAATCCGAGGAAGGATAAATGCAGTACGAGGACAAAGATCCAAGCAAGAATAAATAGAGCCGTTCGAGACAAGATCAAAATTGTAGAAACGGAGTCAATACAAAGATGCCATGTGGACTGACACGTTGTAGAAAGCTGCTAGCCCTCAACTGCTGCATTAATTGCTCCGAAAGAGAAAGTCAAGTCGCATTACATGCGAGCCATACCTTTGATCAAGTACTTAAAATTCAAAAGAGAGATATCTCCTTCAACGGATATCTTCTCCTACAAGTATAAATAGATGATGAGAAACACTGAAGCTGGTTACTGAAACATTTGCGCAAAATCTCTCAAGCTTTCAAATTACAAACATTCAAGTCTACCATCAATTTCAATCACTCAACCTCTGTGAAGTGAAGCAAGCTCAAAGCTGAAAGATCCTTCGAAGGATTCAGAAGCTCACTTCACCGCACCAGTTGAAAAACAAAACATATATACTTTTAACCTTGTTGCTGTGTGCTTAGGTTGTTTTAGAGGTGTCGAATAGTTGATAGGAGAGATCCTTGCTATTTGTATAAGTTATCTAGAGTTAGGCAGCTTTCCTGTGTGGGAGTTTAGAACCCTGTGTGGGTTAGCCTTTAGAGTTTGTAGTTGCTGTGTGTACGCTGGACTCTAGTAGGTGGTTGTTTTATAAAGTTGATAGATTGTTAGGAGTGTCCTGTAATTCAATCTTGCTTAACGAAGTTCCTGCTCGAGGTAGCAGTAGAGTGGACGTAGAAGGACTACACTACCTTCGAACCACTATAAACCATAAGTATTTTATTGCTTTCTTATCTGTGCTTATTTCATATTCTTATATATATATATATATCTCGTAAGCATAAAGCGCTTTGAAAATGATCATATTTGAGAATACCAGTCTTGTGTTATAAATTGTAAATTTCCGCTGCGTATAAACTCTAGTTACAGCATGCAGCACTGCATCCTAGTGCTGTAAGTAGTAACTATTTTGCACTGCAAGTTCGAGTAACTTGCAGAACATAAAGGTTTTTAGAAAGATTTGAAAAATCGACCAAGGTTCATTCACCCCCCTCTAAACCTCGGACACCACTTGGGACCAACAAGTGGTATCCGAGCGTGTTGGGTTAAAAACTAACTTATCTGGTCACCTACCCAGATCTGTCTTAGACTCGCTATTTTCTCTGTATCCTAAAACTCATTCTTAGAGCATATCATGGATTCCTCTAATCACAAGTTACCCATGTTTTCCGTAGAGGAATATGATGATTGGAAGATAAGAATGCAGACACATCTGTCAGCTATGAACGATGAGATGTGGACGATCATCACCAAAGGGCCAATAATCCCCACAAAGGTGAATCCAGTGCTCGGTAGAGATTTAGAAGAAGGAACACAGCTACCACCAAACTTCCTGGTTAAGCCAAGACAAGAATGGAACAATGAAGACAGGAAGAGAGCTAACCTAGACAATGTGGCCAAGAATGCTCTATTCAACACCTTGGACAAAGACATATTTAGCAAGGTCAAAACTTGCAGAACGTCCAAAGAAATATGGGAAAAGTTGGAGCAAATATGTGAGAGGACAGAGCTCACCAAAGACAACAAGATCTCCAATGCTACCCAACTATTCGAGCTCTTCGAAATGAAGAATGAAGAGACTCTCGAGCAACTAGACCTGAGATTCACATCCATTGTGAATGAACTAGAAGCTCTGGGCAAGCATTACACTCAAAAGGAAAAGAACATGAAAGTGCTTAGATCCCTACCTGCGGAGTGGGACAGCACCACCACTGCCATGAGGGTATCCATGGATTTGAAATCCATGAGCACATTTGACTTATTCTCCGACCTCAAAGCATTTGAGTATGACATCAACAGATGAAGAAAGGAGTCCAAAGAATCGAGCTCCAAGGTTACAGTGCTAACTGCCAGAGGATCGAAGGATACAACAACCACTAGTTGTAGTAAGCAGACGGAGGTTACAACAGAAGATGCTGAAGAGGATATGGCTCTGCTTCTAAAGAAATTTAGAAGATTCATGAAGAGCAACAACAACAACAGCAACAACACCAACCTCAACAAGAGGAATGACTTCAGAAGAAGCCATCCACCTCCTCAGGTATCCTCTTCTCCACAGCTAAATACAAGCAATGTTGACTTATGTTATAATTGCAGGAAATCGGGACACTATGCAAGAAATTGTCCATATCCAACGGTGCACAAGTATCCTGAAGGAGAGAGAGAGCAGATGAGATATAAAATAAGAGAGGATAGACACAAGCTTCGAGCTCTCATAGGAGAGATGGAGAAGGCTAAGAATACAGCAGTCTCGAAGGAGATGCTGAAAGCTGCGGAATCCTCTGACAGTGACACTGAAACCTCATCCTCTGATGAAGAAGCACTGATATGCCTAATGGCAAAAGATGGTGAGGACAGTGAAGAAGATGAGGTGATCTATCAACCGCTGTCCATACCTGGAAAAGAGGAGCTGAACGTGATCCACTCTCTAATGAGGATCATGAGTGACTTTGAGCAGATCAACTCAATACATGAGGAACTAAAGGTTGAAAATGAGAACCTAAGAATCGACAATGAGATCCTCAAGAATAAAAACATTGATATTGCCAAAATGCTGGCTGCATGTGAGTCTGATAACTCAAGGTGCAGCAAGCTGCAAAAGGAGGTCTCTAGATTAAATTTGTTGGTCACTAAGCTAGAAACTGAGAAGGAAAGCTTGCAGTCCATGATAAGCACGTTCAGTAAATCATCTAAGGACGCAAGAGATTGCATAAATCAAAACAGAAGTCCTTTTGAAAGATCGGGCATAGGTTACAGCAATCACATCTCTCAGAATACAGCAAGTACATCCAAAGCTGTAAACTTTGTTCAAGCTAAAACCCTAATGGAGAAAGAGTTATTCTGTAACTCTGTGAAGATCTTGAACAAAACAGCAATGATGGATAAGGGGAAGAAACCTCAATGCTCAGCTGTAGGAAGTAAGTCTGCATCTAAGAACTGGCTGCAGTAGAAGCCATCTGCTGTATACAGCAAGAAGATGCATCAACCCACAAAGTTGCAGCATAGAAAAAAATTTCCCACCTATACTGAGACCTATATGTCTAAACCTCAAAGAGGATATACTCAAGGGAAGTATGGTGGAAGACCACACTACAAAAGTGTTGGTAACACATATGTTGTCTCTGCACACACTTTTAATAAGCAGTTTAGAAGCACAACTGCATACAGTCAGAGAACCAACAAATCTTACAGCAAAACAGTGACTGTTAAGAAAGTTTGGGTTCCCAAAGCAACTAACCCCAAAGGACCCTTACAGAAGTAGGTACCTAAATCTGTTTAAAATTGTTGCAGGTTTCAGTGCCAGGTTGCGGCGGTGATGTATAGTACATCGACAGTGGCTGCTCAAGGCACATGACATGTAGTAAAGAAGCTCTCAAAGACTTCCAAGAATGCAAAGGACCTAAAGTCATCTTTGGAGATGATTTCAAAGGAAGCACAAAAGGAAGTGGATGCCTAGTCAAAGGGAATATAAAGATCAAAGATGTATCCTATGTGAAAGGACTCAGATACAACCTTCTGAGCATCAGTCAATTTTGTGACAATTGATATACAGTTGAATTCAACCTCAACAAATGCTTAATCAAGGACAGCACCTCAAATGAAGTCAAGCTTACAGGAACAAGAAGAGGAAACATCTATCTAGCTAATTGGAACTCATCTATTCAACCAACATGCTTCATTGTGAAAAGTCCACCAGAGCTTAGCTGGTTATGACACAAGAGATTAATCCATCTGAACTTCAAAACTATCAACAAGCTAGTAAGGAAAGGACTTATAAGAGGATTACCAGATGTGGCATACAAGAAGCAGAATGTATGTGGAGCTTGTCAGAAAGAAAATCAAGTAAAAAGCTCATTCAAAGATAAGTTACAGAAGTTATCTCACAGGATTCTAGATCTTCTACATATGGATCTGTTTGGACCAGTAGAACCAGTAAGCATAAGTGGGAAGAAGTACTCACTTGTGGTAGTAGATGACTACTCCAGATATACCTGGACAATCTTTATTGCCAAGAAATCAGAAACTCAAGACAAGCTGCCTGACCTCATGAAGAAAATCCAGAATGAAAAAAGCTTGAGCATAGTGAAAATAAGATCAGACAGAGGAACTAAGTTCACAAAAAATTCATTGAGAAATTCTGTTCTGATAATGGTATTCGACATGAATACTCTACTACAAGAACATCTCAACAGAATGGTGTAGCTGAAAGAAGGAATATAACCCTTAAAGAAGCAGCAAGGACAATGATAGCAGAGATAGAAATACCCAAGAGATTTTGGGCTGAAGCAACCAACACTGCATGCTACACACAGAACAGATGTTTAATCAACAAGAATCTAGATAAAACTCCTTATGAAGTCTAGAATGGATATACACCAAGTGTTTCTTATCTGCATATTTTTTTATACAGGTGTTATATTCTCAACAATGGAAAAGAACATCTGAAAACCTTTGATGCAAAGTCAGATGAAAGAGTATTCTTAGGATACTCTGTTGTAAGTAGAGCTTTCAGAGTATTCAACAAGAGAACCTTGGTGGTTGAAGAATCTATTCATGTGGTGTTTGATGAACCACACTGTAACACCAAGAAGCTGGAAGAACCTGCTGAAGATACAGCTCCAAGGAAAGAGAATTTTTCCATATGTAGAAGGAGTTCTGCATACAAGAGAAGACAAAGAAGAAGAAGTTGCACCTCTGGATGCAGCAGATATTCTTACAGAAGCAGAACCTCCAATCATGCAGCAACAAGAGGAGCAACCTAGAACAACACATGTCTTTGAGCCTGACGGGACATGACTAAGAAACCATCCGAAGGATCTTATAATAGGAGATCCATCCATAGGAGTAAGGACAAGAAGGTCCATCCCTCACAAAGTAATGTTTGCATACTTTATATCTCAAACAGAGCCCAAGACTGTTGAAGAAGCCCTACATGATAGCAACTGGGTACAGGTTATGCAAGAAGGGCTAAATAGTTTTAAAAGAAACCAAGTATAGCAAGCAGTTACAAGACTAACTCATCAAGGAGTTATAGGAATAAAGTGGGTCTTCAAGAACAAGTTAGATGAATCTGGACTTGTTGTGAGGAACAAAGCAAGATTAGTTGCCAAGGGATATTGCCAGGAAGAAGAAATTGATTTTGATGAGACGTTTGCTCCAGTAGCAAGGCTCGAAGCAATAAGGATTTTTCTGGCATATGCAGCTCACATAAATTTCAATGTCTATCAAATGGACGTAAAGAATGCATTCCTGAATGGTCTTCTTTCAGAGGAGGTGTATGTTGAACAACCTCCAGGTTTTGAAGATCAAGCAGAAGAGAAGGTGTTTAGATTACACAAGGCCCTATATGGACTTAAGCAAGCACCGAGAGCTTGGTATGACACCTTATCTCTTTATCTGCTGGAGAATGGTTTCAAGAAAGGAACAATCAACAAGACGTTGTTCAGGATACAGGATGGAGATAGTGTACTGCTGGTACAGATATATGTAGACGATATCATCTTCAGATCCACCAACAAAGAGTTATGTGAGAAGTTCTCCAACCTGATGCAGTCAAAATTTGAGATGAGTATGATGGGAGAATTAAGTTTCTTTCTGGGGCTGCAAGTAAAGCAGCTGTCTGTAGGAACCTTCATCAGTCAAGTCAAGTATACAAAAGAGCTTAAGAAATTTGGCATAGAGAATGGTGCAGCGACATCCGTTCCTATGTCTACATCTATAAGCCTTGACAAAGATGAAGATGGTAAATGTTGGGATATTTCCCAACATCTTGCCTTGGGTTGGAGCTTAAATAGGTGCGGGGCACGGCTCTGCCAGATTTGAATTCGTGAGCGCAAAACTACATAAGTGTAAGACATTAAAATTGCGCCCTATGTTCATTGGATATTCTTTTGGTGTAGCGGTAATGCGCTTGATGGTCCAACACTTGGTATCAGAGCAGGTCATGGGTTCGAATCCTCCCGGGAGCACTTTGCAGTGGGAGCTGTCAAGGCCTTTGGAGCTGAGGATGCTAGCGCACAGCGAAGGTTGTTTGGCGGCTGGGACCTCGAACCGAGAAGATGTTGGCGGAGCAGACAACCTAGGTGGCGGCGGGACTTATATGGCGAGCGGCCTAGGTGGCGGCCCGGATGGCAGCGGAGCCTGTGTGGCGGAGCGGCTTGGGTGGCGTGATGTCCTATGTGGATGGCCTGTGTGGCGGTAGCGTGAGATGAGACGCCAAGTCATGGTGGTGGGGCGAGGTGAGACGTCGAGTCACGATGACATCGAGGAGTGGCGAGAAGGCATGACGGTGCCGACTCATGGAAGATGTCGAGAGGGTTCCAAGGGTTGCTGAAGTGGAGAGGCCGGCAGGTGTTGGGGGGATTGTTGGGATATTTCCCAACATCCTACCTTGGGTCGGAGCTTAAATAGGTGCGGGGCACGGCTCTGCCAGATGTGAGCGCAAAGCTACATAAGTATAAGACATTAAAGTTGCGCCCTATGTCCATTGGATATCCTTTTGGTGTAGCGATAATGCGCTTGATGGTCCAACAATAAAGATGTTGATATTACAAAATATAGACGGTTAATTGGATCCTTGTTGTACCTTACAGCAAGCAGGTCAGACATCATGTTTGCAGTAGGAGTCTGTGCAAGATTCCAAGCAGCACCAAATGAATCACATCTTTCAGCTGTCAAGAGAATTATCAAGTATCTGAAAGGAACTCAGGAAGTAGGCCTACGGTATCCCAAAGAAGGAGGATTCAAGCTTAAAGACTACTCTGACTCAGATTATGCAGGCTGTAAGATTGATAGAAAGAGCACCAGTGGGACTTGTCAATTTCTAGGAAATAGACTTGTTTCATGATTTTGCAGGAAGCAAACTTCAATTGCAACCTTTACAACAGAAGTAGAGTATGTTGCAGCAGGTAGCTGCTGTGCGCAGATTCTCTGGATACAGCAGCAACTTAGAGATTATGGGATTGAAGAAAAAGAGACTCCGATTCTATGTGATAATACAAGCGCAATTGTAATCACTCATAATCCTGTTTTTCACTCAAGAATGAAGCACATCGACATACAACATCACTTTATAAGAGATCACATGGAAAAGAAAGATGTTGTGCTTGGGAAAGTTCATACGGATCTCCAACTTGCAGATATATTCACTAAACTATTGAGTGAATTGAGGTTTTCTATGCTTAGAAACGAGCTGAGAATTCTTAAGTTATGAGGTGAAAAAGATGGTGCAGAAGCCCAGGGGGAATCTCTGCATGCTTGCGAGAAGCAGTAAGTATAGTACTGTAAGCTACGTCTTCATACAGCGCTGGGTTCAGACAGCGCTGCATCATTTTATTCTTACAGTACAACAGTTAATGAGAATATAAGCAGCACCTGGTTACAGCATTTATGTCTAAGAGTATTCATTGCTTTGTAACCTCGTACCAAGGATGCTGCAACCTTAAAAGGGCATTTATTTAGGCGGCAAATTGCATGTCTTTCAACATTAAATGCATGTCTGCGCGTGTCAGAAGTGGAAAAGGCACGGTCAGAAGCCCATGTGCCCCGTAATGATTATTGACGATTTGACCCCTCCGTCTTTTTCTAAGGACCGTAAGATCAAATCCCTCAGATTATTCTCAACCGTTGATCTTACTACACGTCCCTTGAGATCCATTATAACCCTCATAACCACCCTAATTCGAAATCATTTTCACCATCACCCAAAGAGAGAAGCTTCATTTCTCGCGAAAATTTTCCAAAGTCCAAAACTTTCGAAACTCTTCATTTTCTCTCTCAGAAAAATCAATGGCGGCTAGACAATCTATTGTTTTAGAAGGACGTCTGATCAACCAGGAGCACATTTATGCTTCTGGGTTGTATGACAATGGGCTGATTCGTAGGATCTTTGATGCCCTTTAGAGGACATAAGTCATAGGGCTACCGACCACTGTATACGTTGGTTTCTCGGTGGAATCAATCCAGTGCTTTTACTTCTACACTAGGACAGCGGAGGAGAGGAACTACATCCTGTTCAGGATGGATGCAGATGGGGAAGAGCGATCTCTCACCATCAAAGACATCGCCACCACCTTCAGCATTTTCGCCGGAGGTATGACCCCCAGTCAGTTTGTGACATATGGAGAGAACAATGCTCAAGAGATGTGGGGTCTCTTTCAAGTAAGAGATACCGGGGTAAAGATCAAGAGAAGCGTCCCGAAGAAGCTCTTCAAAGTGGAGTTTGAACTCCTACATGATATCTGTGCGTACTCCATCGAAGGCAGGACAGGAAGTTACGACAAGTGCACAAATCTCTGATTTCGGATCATGTCTGCCATATGACCGGAGAGAAGGTGAATTGGGCAAGGTTCATCATGAAGAGGCTGTGGGAGGAGGTAGAGAAGGTAACGATGAGGAGGAGCTTCGGCATCACCATCTGCTCTCTGCTTTGCAAGCTTGGTCTCCAGCTTGCAGCACCCATCCCTATCTCCATTGGCAAGTATCTCGGGGAGAAGAAAAAGGGTAAGACCCAACCGAAGGCAGCAGAAGCTGGGGTTGCAAGGAAGAAAACCAAACATAAAAAGAATGCAACCCTAGCGCTGCAAGATGAAGCTGTAGGTAGTGGGGGCGACGAGGAAGATGAGGATGTTGAGAGTCCTTTTCCCGTTATCAAGAAGATCTCAAGAGAAGCTGACCCTGAACCTGAAGCCTCTTCCTTGGATGACGACGTACCTTTCGTTAGGAGGGCCTCGCACAACAAGAAGAAGGCTGTCGTAGCTATTGATTCCCAACTCTCTACAGCAAGCTTGGCTGTAGTTACTGTTGAGGATGAGTCACATCAACCAAAGAGTGGCAGAGAAACTGGTGTAGAATCTCGTCTACAGGGGGCTACTGGCTTAGCCTCCTCGCACGATCATGGAGCTGCTGCATCAGTGCTTGATCCTACCCTCCCAGTGGTTAGAAATATGGAGCGGCAATACAATCTCTGGAAGGAGATGCGATTGTCTAAGGGGGAAATCTTGTTGAAGTTGAAGGATTTCCTAACAGTCGAGCAAGCAGTCCTGGAGTGGGGCAACTCAGAAGACATTCTGGTGCTCCTGCAACCTGAGTATGCAGCCATGGTGCAAGATCAATCAGCAAGCAGTGCTGCTTAGGAAGCAAAGAACAAGGGAAAGGGAAAAGCTCTTGCAGAATCCGACTCTGCAGAGCTGCCGATGAGAGTAGCATTGGAAGACGTCCAGGTTTTCCTAGTCCTGACTGTGGAGGCTGTAAGAAGGGGTGATGACGTCACTTTTGCTCAAGAGCAAATCGACATCCTAGGAGTGGAGCAAGCTGAAGAAGCGATGCTGCAACAGGCGCTGCAAGCTAGTGTTGAAGAGACAAGGATGCAGCACACTCCTAGGAGGATGCGGGGAGAAGGTAGTTCAAGTCAACATCATGCAAACTCCCCTGCATACGAGCAAATGGTTCAAGGTCTTCCAATATTGTCACTTTTGATCCTTTGGAGGAGGAGGATCCTCAACTGATGGACTATGGTGATTCCCTATTCACATGGATGCTGCTGCTGTAGACTCACAAAGGGAACCGACCACCATCATCAGAGATATCATCTCTGACATTGTTGAGATCGCCGATGATGCAACCATGGAGGAAGTTGTAGAGGCTGGACTCTCTGTACTGGCCGAGACAGCAGTACAGCAGGCAGCCACCCTAGAAGAAGCTGCTGAGGAAACAAGGAGGGTGGAGGCTGAGATTCTTGCAGCAGTGGAGCTTATATTGCTGAATGCTGTGGAAGCTGCAAGAAACTAACCAGAGCTGTGAGAGCTCATTCTTGCAGCAGAAGCTGTCTAGGTTACAGGACCGGCCGAGAAGACGGAGTCCTTGCAGAAAACCTCAGGCGAGGATGTTGTTCTGACAACACTCCCTAAGGGTGAGAAGACCTCTGCTGGGGAGGCTATTGAGACAGTACCCACAAAGCAAGTTGGAGTGGAAGCAGAGGTAACCGCTTGCAACTAGAGACACCTCAAGAGGAGATTGATGCTGCAGCTGCTGCATGCTCAAAAAAACTTTCTCAGGTTACAACAACAGAGATTACTGAGGACGTTGTAGTTGATGATGCTGAATTCGCCAGGATGATGAGAGAGCGAAAATAGCTGCTTACGGGCCAAAAGCTGGCGGAGCAGAACCTATTACAATCTCATCCGACGAAGAGGAGACAGAAGATAAAGAGCACCCATCCTCAAGCTCGATCAGTTCACAACCCAGCAACCATGAGTATGAGGTTACTACTGAGGCACCAAGATAGGATGCAGCATAGAACCCCCAAACTGTCATTCCTTACGCTGCATCCACTGCCGCCTCAACAAGAAGGAATTCGGGCCTGACTTCTGAAGAGTCAATCGACAAGGTAGAAGCCGCTGTTAGACATTTGGTGCATGCCCTCTAGGAGCATGAGTCTACCATGCGGAACAGCATTAGAGTCACTGCCTAATTCCACGCTAAAACCATGACTGGTTTCAAGAAAGATCTTGGAGCCTTGTCTGGGATGATCAAAAGAACTCTCAATGATCACTCCCACAGGCTGTACATGGAATGGGTAAGGATGGAAGGAGAGCTGAAGATCGAAGCTGCACAGACTCGCCAAGAAGTAAGGCTGTGTAAGCGCCATGCTGAGAATACCTCTGACAGGCTGCAGACTCACTTCCTCATCCTTGACACACTTCTGGACCACGTCATTGATCAATCCAGAAGAATCAGAAGTGTAGAGGATCTTTTAGGGAACTTGGAGATGATCGTCGGAGAACTAAGAGATATCATGTTCCGTGCATTCCCTTAGCATACTAAAGCATCCAAGGACACCCTAGTACCAACTCGAAGACCATGCTCCAAGGTGGTCCCAGTTACCCCTGCTCAACCCCCGGCTTTTGATGATGCCAAAAAGGGGGGAAGGATTTACTGAAAGATACAGAAGCTGAGGGGAAGCTGATGAAGAAGAACAAGAAGATGATGATGATCAGTCCCTCAGCAAGAGAAGGACGAGGTCTGAATCATCTGCTGCTGCTGACATCCCCTCTCTAAAGCGCTGGAGAAGAAATGATGAAAGTGGAGCTGAAGGAGCTGGTGCAGCTGCTGGAAGCAAATCAGCAGCAGGTGCCGCACACAACAGTGCTGCAAGAAAAGATGCAGCACCTCCCTCTTCTCATTATACAAAGAGAGGGAGAGAGAGTCAGCAGCAAGGCTCAAGGAAGAGGGTAAGCAGAGCCGAAGCAGAAAGACATCATAATGAAAAAATGGCTTCTTAGAGAACGGAGCAAGCCAGAGCTGAAGCTGATGAAAATGCCTGGATGCAGAGGCTTAGGTTGATTGGAGAAAGAAAGTTCTTTAGCAGAGACTTCTACCAGTACCCCCCTCAAGAAATAACCCGACTCGACACAGACAACATATCTGCTGAAGTATCAGTGCTGATGGATCAGAGGCCGGATGTGGAGAACATCGCATGGAGCTTGAATATCTTCAAATACGTCAAGCTACCTACTGATCGCAATCCATCTTTCGAGATGATCACGCTGTACAAGATATCGGAATATCTCAAATACTTCAAGTTTCTATGCAGAAAGGGCAAATTCAGCAAATTCTATACTTGTCAGTCTGTACTTAGAAGATATGAAGAGCTTACTAGGCGCGGAGAGCTTGAGATTCAGAACTTCTACACCGATCTAGTGAAGCGAGGCAGGGTAGTGTCGTTCTGTGAGGACTTCTGGCTGAGATGGATTCAAGTTCCAAAGATGCAGCAAATATTTGAAGAATCCTATCAGGAGTCCATTCGAGATTGGTGGAAGGGATCGAGAGAAAGAGCTGAGCAGGAAAGGATGGATGTTGAAAGTAGACCTGGAGAATCGTCATCACGAAGGTCCCTGTTTCAGTAGTCATATATTTATGCATGCTCTTTGTACTCTCTCTGATTGTATTTCTCTATCTCTTGTAAAATTTCTATCAGCTAATGAAGAAATTTTAGTTTATTGCTTTTGATCAAGTTCATCAATTATGAACTCTCGCATGCTTTTATGTTTTTCTGATGTTATGTGATGAAGGAATAGCATGATACATCTCTAACGAATCCAGGATTAGAATCTTATCTGTTCAAAGCTTTTCAAGCATGTATTCCGGAAGACTACGAAAATGAGTTAATGTAAAAATGAAAACTTTCTTCATGAACAAAATAATGTAAAGGTTTTGTCATCATCAAAAAGGAGGAAATTGTTGGGATTTCAATGTTTAGATTTTGATGAGACAAAATATATATGTAATAGGAATTTTTAAGTACCCCATTTTTCATAATGTTTAAATGAAAACATAGACTAGTTTTTGAGTCTAGATATAGGTGCTGAAGAATGGAGGTTTTATACGTTACATAGCTGCATCAAGTGTATCGGAAAGAAGCTGCTGCAAGAAAGCAAATACAATATCGCTGCAAGGAAGCAATTGCAGCATTGCAGCAAAGTAAGAAAGAATGGCGTGCAGCATCATTGCAAGAATATGATACAGGAGTATTGCAAGAAAAAGATACAACAGTACTGCCCGAAGATACTGCAAGCAGGTCTTAGTTACAACAGCACTGCAAGGGAGTATCGGCTGCAAGAAGACCTAGGATACAACACAAAGCTTACTGTCCAAACAGTCAACAGTGTCAATGATAAACATATAAGTATCCTGCAATTCGAGGAAGGATAAATGCAGTACAAAGAACAAAGATCCAGACAAGAATAAATAGAGCCGTTCGAGATAAGATCAAAGTTGCAGAAATGGAGCCAATACAAAGATACCACGTGGACTGACGCGCTGCAGAAAGCTGCTAGCCGCAACTGCCGCATTAATTGCTCCGAAAGAAAAAGTCAAGTTACATTAAATGCGAGCCATACCTTTGATCAAGTACTTAAATTTCAAAAGAGAAATATCTCCTTCAACGGATATCTTCTCCTACAAGTATAAATAGAGGATGAGAAACACTGAAGCTGGTTACTGAAACATTTGCGTAAAATCTCTTAAGCTTTCAAGTTACAAACATTCAAGTCTACCATCAGTTTCAGTCACTCAACCTCTGTGAAGTGAAACAAGCTCAAAGCTGAAAGATCATTTGAAGGATTCAGAAGCTCACTTCACCGCACCAGTTGAAGAACAAAACATATATACTTTTAACCTTGTTGCTGTGTGCTTAGGTTATTTTAGAGGTGTCAAACAGTTCATAGGAAAGATCCTTGCTGTTTGTATAAGTTGTCTAGAGTTAGGCAGCTTCCCTGTGTGGGAGTTTAGAACCCTGTGTGGGTTAGCCTTTAGAGTTTGTAGTTGTTGTGTGTACGCTGGACTCTAGTAGGTGGTTGCTTTGTAAAGTTGATAGATTGTTAGGAGTGTCCTGTAATTCAATCTTGCTTAACGAAGTTCCTGCTCGAGGTAGCAGTAAAGTGGACATAGAAGGATTACACCACCTTCGAACCACTATAAACCGTAAGTGTTTTATTGCTTTCTTATCTGTGCTTATTTCATATTCTTATATATATCTCTCATAAGCATAAAACGCTTTGAAAATGATCATATTTGAGAAAACCAGCCTTGTGTTATAAATCGTAAATTTCCACTGCGTATAACCTCTAGTTACAGCGTGCAGCACTGCATCCTAGTGCTGTAAGTAGTAACTGTCTGGCCTTGTAAGTTCGAGTAACTTGCAGAACAGAAAGGTTTTTAGAAAGATTTGAAAAATCGACCAAGGTTCATTTACCCCTCCCTAAACCTCGGACACCACTTGGGACCAACAAAAACTTTTATTCTGTAAATCTCATGGGCCATCAAGGAGCTGAAAGGAAACATGGGAAGAAAAACCAAAAGGGCAATAGTGGACCACCTGCAATTGGTGAGTCATCTGTCTAAATCAAGAAAAATGAACATCAAAGGGGTGGGTGTCATTTCTGTGAAAAGCCAGACCACCACAAGAAAGATTGCCTGAAACGTAAGATATGGTTCGAAAAGAAGGGTAAGCCAAGTGCTTATGTATGTTTTGAATCAAATTTCGTTGAAGTTCCTTATAATACTTGGTGGATTGATTCTGGTTGTACTGCTCATATTTCAAATACGATGCAGGGATTCCTTATGACCCAAACCATAAAGGAAAGTGAACGGTTTGTGCTTATGGGAAATCGAGTCAAGATCCCATTTGAAGCCATCAGAACTTATCATTTGATTTTAAACACTGGACATCATTTAGATCTTTGTCAAACTTATCAATACACAATGCTAGGAACACCAGAACAGAATGGTGTTGTTGAAAGGTATAATCGTACTTTAATGGATATGGTTAGAAGTATGTTAAGTTATTCATCTTTACCCTTATCGTTGTGGATGAATGCCTTGAAAACTGCCATTTATTTATTAAATCGGGTTCCTAGTAAGGCAATTCCTAAGACTTGTTTTGAACTGTAGACGGGAAGGAAACCTAGTTTGAGACACCTGCACATTTGGGGTTATCCGAAAAAAGTAAAAATTTATAACCCACATGAGAAGAAACTGGATTCAAGGACAATCAGTGGATTCTTCATTGGTTATCTAGAAAAATCAAAGGGGTATAGATTTTATTGTCCTAACCATAGTATGAGAATAGTTGAAACTGGTAATGCTAGATTCATTGAAAATGGTGACATTAGTGGGTGTACAGAACCACTAAATGTGGAAATTCGAGAAGTAAGGGTTGAGATTCCTCTCTCTAAAACTTCCACTCATGTTGTTGTTCCCAGGATTACTCAGAATTTTAACAATCTGCAAGAACAACAAATAAATGCTGAATCTCCCAATAATGAAATTGTCACAAATGAATCTTGTATACAAAGTAAGATTCAACTCCCACCATTGAAATAAGAACCAAAAACAAAAACTCTGCAAGATTTATTGTATGGATTTAGTGAAAAAAGCAAAAATTTCTTAAATAATATAAGGTCATATAGCTAACATGTTCTCATTTAATTCAATGGGAGGAAAGATCGACTCATCAACTAATAATGGGAGTGCACCCCCAATCTTTAAGTTACATGGTCAGAATTTTCATCTTGTTGGAAGTTTCGCTACAAGAAATTTGGGATACAACAACCCCCAAAAGACAACATTTTTTATGAATTTGTGTTGTCTTTTCTACATTTACAACCCTTTTTTCGAAAAGTGTTGTCTTTCTTCAAAAAATTCGCTCAACGACAATGCAAATAATGGAAACGACAACGCTTTTTTCGTAGGGTTGTTAAATGGCGTTTTTTTTTTAAAAAGACAATGCTTTTGTACAACGCTTTTTCAAAGGATTGTCATATAACAGATTTTTTTTAAAAAGACAACTCTTTTATGCAACACTTTTATGCGTTGTCTTTTCTTAGTACTTTTTTGCCAATAGACAACCCATTATGCAACCCTTTTTTGTGTTTTGTTAATTATAAAATAATTGTTTTTTAATTAAATTTAATTTAATAAATTTAATAAATTTATAATATTATCTTATATTATATTATTTGCATTAATGTTATCTTATATGAACAAACTCATAATTTTAAAAAATAGTATTTTTATAAAATACTATTTGGAATTAATTAAGAAACTACACCTAAAATATTACTCTCACCCTTTTATATAATAACACAAAATTGGTATATTATTTTAAAACATAATCCGAAAATTGTGTTTTATAATTCATAATTCATAAATTATGAATGTTTTTCTAAAAAAAATAAAGATAAAATTATTGTGTTTTAAAATTAATACAAAAAACATAAATTAGTTTAAACAATTTATTTATAAAGAAAAGAAAAGATATATATATAAATCATATCAATTAAAATTAAGAATATATAAAAATTTAATCATTAATTTTAATAAGACTACACACATGACCTATCTTTATCCTTAACCTACACACGTTATTCCTCACCCCTTTCCCCATTTCTCCTTCATAAGCTTCTCGTTATAAGCTGGACCTAAAGACGAATAAGGAATTAGGGTTTTTTCTGCTAAATAATGTATTCACATTAATAATAATAATAATAATAATCATAATCATAAAAAATACTAAATACATTATAAAAATCATGTTTTTAAATTTTATACCTTTCATTTTTCAAAAGATTTGGTATGTTTAATAAATTTTTGGGTATGTATAATACCATCCTTTTTCGAACTTATGGCTTATCTATTTAAATTTTAAAAAGCCATTCATGAATTAAAAGAGGAGTAATTAAAAAGAAAATCAAATTAGGGCTTTTTCACGTTCTTCTCCAATTCTGAAGCCCACTCTGACTAAAATTCTATCCTCATGTTTCAGAGACCCGTTTACCGACGACGGTGGTGATTCCGATATAGTAATGACGTAAGCCTTCTTCTTCACTCTTCTATTGATGACATCTTTCTGGAAGTATTTAAAACAGGCAATATTGATACAATCTTGGAGAGACAAAAACTTTGAATATTCATTGGAAGTTATTAAAGTAGCTCGATCATTTGACTCTCTTCTCTCATCTGCTTAGGTTAAGAACAACTGATTTTTGTTGATATATGAAGATGTATGTAATCTAAGGAGGTTCTATTGGGTATGCTATGGGTTTCTCATGGTTTTCTTGGTTGTTGTGTTTTGAGTTTGCTTTGATTACTATTCTAAAGCCCAAACTCCACACTTTCAGTTGGAACACCTTTCCTGTTCCTGAGTCTCACCTCTTACGGTCCACTATTCATACATATAGTTACTTTGTTTTTTCTTACTTGATGATGTAAGGATGCTAATGCTTTTCTTCAAATTGAACACGACATATTTGCGCGTATTTTGTTTGCAAGTGGTGTAATGGACTGTGTTCTGTTAAATTGCATTTTGTTTTGTTGTTAGAATAAGGACTTACCCAAAGAATTAGAGATTAATATTAACTTTGGGGATGTGAATGAGATGATAGCTTAACTTACTGATGTTCTACCTAAATTTATGTTATAACTTGTTAACCACTGAATGTTGTATTATACATTAACTAACTATGCTGAATTAGTGTAATTAATTTATCAATGGTTACTGAAATGTGATCTTTTGTTAATTAGTTTATTCCCTACTTGAGATGTATAAGGAATTGATGTTAAAGGACTGACTCTCAGATGAATACAAGGCTGGGGTCGAGTCTTTTATGCATTTTACATTTCAAAGTACATATGATGTTAATGCAATGTCTTGTCTATGTTCAAATTGTGGTAATCTTAGGAAATGGAAACATGTCATTGTTAGGTTGCATTTGTTGACTAAGGGAATTGATAAAACATATCATACATGGATCTGGCATGGAGAGAGATCTAGGTCAAGAATGTCTAACTATAATGGTGATCAGTTTAGGGGAAATGAATATAAATTTGGTGTAGAAGAACCTATTGACATTGTACATGCTGGATATGAATACACTAATCACAATCCAAATGAATTTGGTAAATTGCTTGAGGATGCAGAGAAACCTCTATATCCTGGATGTATTTTTTTCACAAAGTTGTCTGTCGTTGTGAAATTATATAACTTAAAGATAAAATTTGGTTGGAGTGATAAAAGTTTTACTGAGCTGCTTAGTTTGGTTAGGCAAATGCTTCCTTCCCAAAATGAATTGCCTTCATCTTTGTATGATGCAAAGAAAACCTTGGTTGCATTGGGGATGGATTATGAGAAAATTCATGCATGTTCAAATGACTGTGTCCTATATCGTAAGGAGTACAAGGACCTTACTAATTATCCTAAGTGTGGTATCTCAAGATGGAAAGTGAGGAAAAATTCTAAGATTTATGAAGGAATTCCAGTAAAGGTCCTTCGGTACTTCCCATCTATTCCAAGGTTTCGACGGATGTTTCGAAACAAGGAGATATCTAAGGACTTGACTTGGTATGTTGATAATCGAGTTGTTGATGGTTATTTACGTCACCCAACTGATGCACCATCTTGGAAAGTAGTGGACCATAAGTGGCCTGAATTTGCTTCCGAGTCAAGAAATCTCAAATTGGCTCTATCATCAGACGGGGTTAACCCTCATAGTATGATGACTTCTACGTACAGTTGTTGGCCAGTAATGTTGATCACATATAATCTTCCTCCATGGTTGTGTATGAAACGAAGATTTATGATGCTCACTATGTTAATTGGTGGTCCTAAACAGCCAGGGAACGACATTGATGTTTACTTGTCACTGTTAATTGAGGACTTAAAACTTCTATGGGAAGTAGGTATTGAAACTTATGATAGTTTTCGAGATGAAAGCTTCCTACTTAGAGTAGTGTTGTTGTGGACCGTCAATGACTTTCTAGCTTATGGAAACTTATCTGGTTGTATTATGAAAGGATATCATGCGTGTCCTATTTGTGGTGATAAAACTTACGCAAAAAGGCTGAAACATTCCAGGAAAATGTAGTATATGGGTCATAGAAGGTTTCTCCATGCGACTCATCCTTATCGAAGACAAAAAAAGTCATTTGATGGTAATCAAGAGTTTGACCCTGCCCCAATACCATTGAGTGGTCATGATGTTTTTAAACGAGTATCAAAAATCCAATATACATGGGGCAATAAAAGTTGTAACAATGTGTCAAAGGTAAGTGAAGATAAGCCATGTTGGAAGAAGAAATCAATTTTTTTGAACTCGAGTATTGGCAACACTTACATGTGAGACATGTTCTGGATGTGATGCATATTGAGAAGAACATATGTGAAAGTCTAGTCGGCACATTACTTAACACTCCAGGGAAGATAAAAGATGGAATAATAGCTAGACTAGATCTTGTGTCGTGAAAGTTAGAACAGAGTTGGCACCAAAGGTGTGGCTGACAAAAAAACTTTCTTGCCACCAGCTGTTACACACTAAGTAAAGAAGAAAAAAGAAAGATTTGTAACTCTTTGATGGGAATGAAGGTCCCTACGGGATACTCGTCTTATGTCAGAAATTTGGTCTCAATGAAAGATTTCAAGCTTGTTGGCCTGAAGTCACATGATTGCCACACTTTAATGCAACGGTTGCTTCTAGTGGCTATACATGGTGTTTTACCTGATAATGTGAGACATGCAATCACTCGGTTGTGCTTCTTTTTTAATGTGATATGCAACAAAGTTATAGATGTCTTAAAGTTTGATGAAATTCAAAAGGAGATTGTGACAACCTTGTGTTTACTTGAAAAGTATTTCCCTCCCTCGTTCTTTGATATCATGGTTCACCTAATTGTTCATCTTGTGCGGGAGGTGAAATTATGTGGACCAGTCTAATACAGATGGATGTATCCATTTGAGAGATATATGAAGGTCTTAAAAAGTTATGTGTGAAATCGTAATCGGCCTGAAGGGTGTATAGCTGAATGCTATATTGCCGAGGAGGTTGTGGAATTTTGTTCAAACTACATTTCTAGTGTTCACACAATTGGAATCCCATCAAAACATCATCAAAGTAACATGAGTAGGCCATTATCAACTGCAAAAGTGCTCCAAGCTAGTCTCTATGTTTTGACAAATGACATTGAGGTTGAACCGTATATAAGGTGATCTCACTAACTCATTTTTTTTTTTAATCATCAAGATAAAAATATATAAAAAAGGAAAAAACCGTTCAGATACAAGAGAAAGGATGAAAAAACCTGGCCTCGTTAAAACCCAAGCATAGTAAAACCCAAAGGGAAAAAACTATACTTGGGAAAAAGAGTACCAGAGCTAAGAAAATCTATAATGAGGCAACCCAGAAATATCTCTAGCAATAAGACCATGAAGGCAAGGGGGGGCCGTAGACCACCACTGAAAATCCGTAGTTAACTGCGTGAGTTTGTCAGCCACCTGGTTTCCCTCTCGATAAATATGAGTCACACGAAAAATGAAACCTTCCAAGCACTTTAAGGCCGCAATCCATCTATTCCGGATGTACCAGGGAACAAGAGAGGAACGAGTGTGAAAGAGCGCAACAACGAAAGAAGAGTCGGACTCCAACCATAGATGAGTCCAATTTTTAGCCACAGCAACTTCTATGGCAAAAACAGCTGCAAGCAACTCCGCATCGAAGGCATATCCAATACCACCACTGAAAGAAAATGCACCACACGCCAAACCAAAAGAATTCCGGAAAACACCACCAGCTTGGAGAGCCCCCGGCGAGCCCATAGCACTTCCATCCGTATTAATTTTGACCCACCCAACAGGTGGTCGAACCCAAGTGACAGCCGTGATCCGCGGTGCCCGGCCGGACCTACCCCGAAGGCCAAGACGAGCGAGGATGAACAACTCCTCTTGCGAGTTGTACATAGACTCCTTTGCCACCAAATCTGCTTCTCTAATGAAAGTAAGAATCTGAATCTGCAAGCTCTCGAAAGACACAGATTTGCTGTCAAAAATGGACTGATTCCTTGCGCGCCATATGCACCAAACAGCCGAGATAACAGCAGCTTTCCACACTGCGCCCAGCTGTTTGCTGTACCTGCGTTGGATGGCCTGCAGAAGGAAATTAATAAACCCAGAATCCAGATCAACATTAAAGCCAAAGACCCCAGCAAGCCACTTCCACAACTGCTGTGAAACTTTGCAAGAAGCGAAGAGGTGATCGATTGATTCCTCAGTAGCATAGCAGATACCGCAAGCAAACGGCCCCGTCATGCCCCTGCGCTGCAAAAGAGGACCAATCGGAAGCCTGTTATGGATGAGCATCCAGACCGTAATAGATCGCCGAGCCGGAATGAACCTACTCCAAATCCATCTACCCCAATTGGTGGCAGGAAAATGCTCACGAGTGTGTTGATAGTAAGAAGCACAACTGACATCCCCCTTAGGAGTTGCAGGCCATATGCGGATATCAGGAGCATCATCAACCATCGGGATCCTTAAAATATCCTGCACAATATCAACAAAATGGTTAATGAAATCAGCAGTGAAGTGCCAGACTCCATCGACAAAATAGTCTGAGATGGGATGCTTGAATTGCTCCCTTAAGTTCAGCGGGATGCTAAGGCGATCCGCCAAAATGTAGCCCAGCCAATTGTCAAGCCAAAAACGAACACCCGACAGCCCGCCTGGAACCCAGCGAGAGACAGAAATGAAGTCCTTCAAGTGATCCTTTATTCCCGACCAAATAGAGGACAACGCGATGGAGCGCTTGATCTGCAAAGTGTCCGTAAGAAATCTGGCGCGCAAAACAGCATGGATCCTATCCTTAGAGATTAGAACGTTCCAGGCAAGAGATGCCAAAAGAGCTCTATTTGCAGCCACAATAGATCTAATGCCTAAGCCACCTTCATCCTTGGGCGCACAACAACGGTTCTAGGCCACGCAAAAACTACGCCTCTCACGTATAGACCCCGTCCAAACAAAATTGCGAATAGCAGTGTCCAAGATTTTAATTAAACCCGGCGGCCATTTGTATATCATCATTGAGTAGACCATGGAACTAATCAAAACAGCATTGACCAAGCATACACGCCCTGCCATGGATAGAGAACTCCCCTTCCAAGCTGCAAATTTAGCAAGCACCCTGTCGGAGATCTTGATCAAGTCCGCCCTCTTGGGCTTACCATGAAAAATAGGCACTCCGAGGTAAGTGAAAGGAGCCGAGCCAACCGAAACCCCAAGGCGGCGAAGAATGTTTTATCTTGTGGCATGTCGAACCATTGTGCCAAAGAAGACACTAGATTTATCTGCGCTGAAAAACTGTCCAGAATAGGCTCCATAAAGATTCAAAACATCACGGACAGCTCTCGCATCACTGGACTTAGCTCTGCAAAAGAGAAGGATATCATCAGCATAAAAAAGACCATACGGGAAAGGAATGCCCCGTGGAGAAGAGAATTCCAGCAGTCGTCCTTCAGCCACCGTCTTTGCAAGGAGACGAGCCAAAACGTCCTCCCCCAAAGCAAAAAGAAGGGGGGAAAGCGGATCCCCCTGCCGAACACCTCTGGAGCAACCGAAAAAGCCAACCGGAGAACCATTAAAGAGAATAGAAATTTTAGCTGAAGCCAAGATGACTCTGATCCAATTGACAAAGACAGGAGAGAAACCAAACGCTCGTAGAGTAGTCAAAAGGAAGTCCCAGCTCATCGTATCAAAAGCCTTCCTAATGTCGATTTTGATCATCATATTGTGCCCATATTGCCGCTTCTTCAAACAATTAAAACCCTCCGATACAAGAGCAATACAGTCATGAATGCGTTTCCCTGGAATGAATCCGAACTGAGTGTCAGAGATAACTTTACTGATAACTTTTCCCAGCCGAGTTGCTAAGACTTTGGATACAACTTTAAAAATGAAGTTACTCATAACGATAGGGCGGAAGTCTTCCACCTTTTGTGCGTTTTCCTTTTTAGGAATTAGGGTCATTAGATTCACATTGAAACCCGGCACCAGGGAACCGGATTGGAAGAAGTAAACCACCATAGAGTAGACATCATCTTCAACAATTGACCAACAATTCTGAAAAAAGTGGCCCGAAAAGCCATCAGGTCCTGGCGAGCTATTAGCATCCAAATCAAAAACAGCCGACTTAACCTCTTGGATAGATGGGATGAGGATCAGAGATGCATTGTCGGAGTCCGTAAGGGAATTCGGCAGTAAGGAAAACAAGGGATTGAGATCCACCCTTTCCCCATCATTAGGCTCTGAAAATAAATCAGAGAAATAGGTAATAAACGCAGCCTGCATTGCCGAAGGTTCAGTGATAAGATTGCCAGCCACCTGCACTGCCGTAATGGGTCTGTTGCGCTTAGTTACTTTGGTAGTTCTATGGAAAAAAGCAGTGTTCCTATCACCATCAAGCAGCCAAGATACTCTACTTTTCTGACGGAGCATGCAAGCTTTGCGATCTAACATGGAGTCCACCTCAACCTGCGCATCAACTTCTGCAAGAAGCCTCTCCTCGGAATAGCCAAGTTGCGAAATATCCAGCTGAACAGCTGTAAGCTTATTGATAGACTCCTCAAGCGTGCGGTTGACATTCCCAAATGACTCCAAATTCCAGCGCCTGAGGAGGCGCCTAAGAGATTTCAGTTTAACCATGAGGAGAACCATAGGATTAGCAGCAGCACGGGGGAGAACCCAATCTTTACTGACTACATTCAAGAAGTCCTCATGCAAAGTCCACATCTGTTGAAAACGAAAAGGTATCGGACCCTGCCATGTATCATCAGAACAAGAGAGAATAATAGGGCAATGGTCCGAAGCCAGCCGTGGGCCAATTTTCCCCGAGACAGCAGACCAGAGATCAAGAAACCCCAAGTTCACCAAAGCTCTATCCAGCTTGGAAATCAGAAACCCATGAACCCGATGATGACGGAACCAAGTAAAATTACCTCCCAGATCGATCTCATTAAACTCACAGTCTTCGATCATGTTGCGAAAATCAGCACAAGACTGAGGGCTTGGCGGAAGAGCCGTGCAACGTTCATGTGCACCCAAAACTGCGTTAAAATCCCCAAGAACCATGAAAGGGGATTCTGAAAAAACCCGAACATCAGCCCAAAGTTGACGCCTTCCAATGTAAGATGAACTAGCATGAACAAACCCAACTTTTGCAACAGAGGCCCCCTTGCGAAATTGCACAACAATTATTTGATCAGAAGCAAAAATCATGGAAACGTCAGAGACGGCAGATGTTGCCAGCACCCACATATCATCAACACCATTGCGAGAATTAGATGCCACAAAACGAAGACCCAAATTGTTCCAAAAAGAGCCAGGGATTATCTGAAAATTGACCTTTGGCTCGGCAATGCAAACAATGGAAGGCTTATTTATTCTACAAAGCTCGGAAAAAGCTTGCTTCGAGCGGCGATTAGCCACTCCTCTGATATTCCAGTAAAGGAATATCATTTCAAAATATGTTGCTGCTGGACAGGGGGCACTTGGCCCTCTTTGCTCTGACGAGGAGAATCCTCACTATCCACTATATCCGACCATTTCTTAGATGAGGCAATTGACATTTTGCGAAGAGCATCCGACTCATTACCTGCACGCACAACGAAGTCCCTATAAGATTCCTTTGAGTTAACAGAGGGCTGCTGCACAAGTTTGCTGTGATTATTTTGCGGCAACTGCTGCGAAGAGGCTTGTGCAACCGACCCAGAGTTATCTTTCAAAACATTCTCAGTGCTCTGGATGAAGTCACCAATATCAGCCAAACTATCTCCACCCAAGTCTCCCAAATCACCGTTCGCAGCCTCGTAGTTCACAGCATTATCCACTTCTTGAAGAGAGGCAAAGGAGTTAGAAGTCTCAACTAGATGCTGCTTCGAAGGGGAATTATTTCCATCTGCATCAGGCTGCTCCTTGCCAACAGGCTGCTCTTTACCATCTGATCCAGTAGGCTGTTTAGTGTTAATTGCATTAGGATATTGGACTTTCTTCCAACGACTTCGTGAATTTGATCTCCCGCGTCTCTTAAATCCTGCTCTCTGTCTCGAATGATCTAAGGTTGCTCTATCCATTTGCGTTGATACAGCACCTTTCTTGCAATCAGCTACAAAGTGACCAACAATTTTGCAATTCGTGCAAAAAGGTGGGAGAGACTCATAGTGCACAGAAACAAAGGAGCAAAAATCCCTCCTCTCAAGCATGATACTCTCCTGTAGAGGCTGACTTAGATCTATTTCCACCAACACTCTGACATAGTGACCAACGGAACCATCCAAAGATTTATCATCAATCTTAATAGGTGATCCAATGGCACGGGCTAAACCTGATATTATTGAGGGGTGCCAATATTCGTAACTCAATTCATAAAAACGGACCCATACCTGCGCGGTAGATGTAGCAACCTTATAGGGATTAAAATCTGGTATCCATCTGGATAATCGGAGAATCCCAGGATTTAAGTTCCATGTCGTGCGACTTGCAATCCGCTTTCGCTACTCCGCAGATGTAATAGCAATGTTAAAGTAACCCTTACCAAGAGGTATGACATGGAGACTGGAATCAAGCTTCCAAATAGTCATCAAAGTAGATCGTAGAGAGTCTGCAGTATATGGCTTATCACCTTTAGAAAGAACAAGTCGTCCCGTCAACAAATCGACACACTCACGTACTCTCTGCTGATATATCTCCTCATCTACCATCACGGAAAAATAGTCACCTTTCCGCACAGGTGCAATTGGAGCGGAGTCGCACTGATTACGCAGATCATCACTGTTAACCTGGGTTTTCCCAGACAAGGCATCCGCATATGAGCGATGCTGATGAACATCGTCCCTACAAGTTGCCGACTTCACATGGTTCACGTTCAATTCATTTATGCCACTTTGCAGGTTTTGAGATTCGATCAAATTTGTTGCAACTACCGCGGGATCATTAGGATTTGAGTGTACACTATCCGAGCCAGCGTTATAAGCCTGCAAAGCCCTAGACTCACAAACCCTAGGGTCAGGATTTGAAACAATTGGGATACCAGCGAGGGACGACCCAACAACCGAAGGCGGCAATCTATCTAGCGGGAGAAACGGCAATTCAGGGAAAATCTGTGGCGGCGGAGAATTCGCCTGGACAACATCCTTCTTCAATTTTCGATCAAAAAATTCCAACAACCAGGGGTAATCGGTGCATATAGCATTGAAAATAGTGTTGCGAACGTCCGTGGAATCCATGATAAGGGGTCAGACGAAGATAGAAGTCATGCAAGAAGGCGTGATAGAGGAGAGAGAAGAGAGCATTTTTCGTTTCACCGCCACTTCATCTATTTGATCTCACTAACTCATTAAACCTTATATGTTACTATTCTTATATTCATCTCATCAAACTTTTTTAATGAACATATGGCTCACCTAAAGCTAAGTTCTGGAAGAAAGTCGGAGAAACAACTCTTGGATGAACATAACAAGACATTTATTAATTGGATAAATGATCGAGTACGTATTATAACTCTAACCTGTCCTATTAGATTTTATAATTTTAATTAAAATGTTAATTACGACTTGTTGAATTATAGGTTTCAAATGAAATTAATCATTCCAATGGTCAAGTATCAGAGAAGTTAAAGTTCATTACAAGTGGTCTCGAAAAAGATGTGTTGAAGTACTCTAGTTATATGATTAATGGAGTTACCTATCATATGAGGGAGCGTGAGCTGTTCAAAACTCGGGAGTCAGTTTAGTTGCAAAAACCATGCAAGCGGCTAGTGCAAAGGACAAAAATCCAGTTGTGACGAACATGGTTTATTATGGAGTTATTGAAGAGATATGGGAACTTGATTACAACAATTTTCGCATTCCAATGTTCAAATGTAATTGGGTTGAGCACAATAATGGAATTAAAATAGATGATCTTGGTTTCACAACAGTAAACCTCAATAGAATTGGATTCAAATCCGATCGGTTTATATTGGGTAGTCAAGCTAAATAAGTTTTCTACATTAAAGACTCTCGAGATCCTGCATGGCATGTTGTACTTTCAACCCCCAGTAGAGAGTATTTTGATCACATTAATGGTTATGATTTAGAAGAATGTAACATGGACCATCAATGTTTTACAATGGGGATGTCCCCATTAGAAGTTGATGGTATAGATGAGGACGAAGCATCATGTGTGCGTGAAGATTGTGATGGGATTTGGATTGATAATTGGACTTTCTAGTTATGTGATTATCTTTTCGGTATATAACCTCTGAACTTATTACTTTTCTCTTATTATATTCGACTTGTTTGTTAAATATTTGCCAACTAACCTAATCTTAACTATTTTGTAGGCTCGAATCATGGTGTGTCGAAGAAAGTCATCTGTAAAAGAAGACGAGACAATTGAGAAGAGTAAGAACAAACTGCAAAAGGATAAAAATGTAGCAAGTTCAAGTGAAGTTGATAAAGATTTGGGAATCTCGGATGAAGAGGGCAGCTCTTTGTCTAAAGGAAAGAGCACATCAAGACAGTATAGAGGTCGTACTTACATGCATGCTCTTGCGATACAAAGAGCTCAATGCTTCAAAAGCAAAGTCTTGTTCAATAACAAAGGTCAGCCCATTGGGCCTTTTGGTGCAGAAATGCACAGTTACATTGGAGTGTTAGCTCGGGAAAAGGTCAAAATAATAATTGATGATTGGAGGGAGGTGCATACTGATGTCAAGGACTCGATATGGGAATCTGTTAATGTAAGTGCATGTACTTCTTTTATTGTGTTTTTAATTAAAATAAGAATATTTTGCTGGCATGGTCCTAATTGCTCATTGTTTTATAGTTGTTGTTTGAGGTTCTACCTTCATGGAAGAAGGGTTGTTTGAATTCGGCTAACCAGAAGTGGCGTCAATACAAGGCAAGACTCACGAATAAGTATGTTTTTAGCAGAATCTATGATCCTGAAAAGTTGAATACTCCACCCAATAAGTCTGGTATTGAGCAAAAGGATGTTGGAACCACGAATCGCTGACCCTATACAATTATCTGATTCGGGGTCCATGCAATTATGATTAACGCGCAGTGGATAAACGAATCATACATTTTACACCGATATTAGTTCTAAGGTCAAAACTGTAGATCGAGGAATTGATAGAGCCTGGGCCTCACGATCTTCTGCTGTATTCCTCGCCTTTTCCCGAACATTATGTGGGCAATGAGCTATCGAGACTTTTAGCCGCCTTCTATTAAATTGTATCTAAGATTTCGTGTGTTTAGAAACGAGCTATCGAGACTTTTAGCCGCCTTCTACTAAATTGTATCTAAGATTTCGTGTGTTTAGAAACGGTTGACTTGAGGCTTATTTATAGGCTACAATAGGGACCTTGAGGAGGATTAGGAATCGGTCTCCTGATAGGATTAGGAGTCCCAGTTCGGCCTGAACACACTTCTTAATCCTATCAATAATAACTCGATCCACTAAAGAGATATTATTGAACTACGATCCCAAATCCATATTAAATATGAGCTCCTATTTATTATGTGTGCGTTTATCTCCCCATGTTTAAGATATCAAATGTCCATTAATTAAATGAATTGCTGACAATTCAATTAATTAACATTTAATTCCAAGAGTAGTACCACTCAACTTTATTATCATGTCGGAATAAATCCACCTGCAGGGTTTACATGATATTCCTTATGAGCTCCTCAAGGAGACATTATCATCCTAAATTATTAGGACACAGTTTCATTATATAATCAACAGTACACCATATAAATAACATTGTATCCTAATTTACCGAGCTTATTGATTTAATAAATAAATCTCACCCATTGGTAAATTAAAGAAACATATATCGAGTATACATGCTTATTATCATATAATGATTAAAAGGACGCACATCCATAATAACAGATGTCTTGTTCTATTTATGTAGTCAGTAGAAATAAAACAACCTCAATTGGTCCTGCTCAATACATACAAAATGTACTAGTGTAATTTTATAATCAAGATAGATTAATACCAAATTACACTACAACCATTCCGATAATTTATCTAAAATTATCTCGGTTGTGAGCTACCATTTATAATCTATAAGGAACTGATAACATGATCTTCTGTGTGGCACCACACATCATGTTATCTACAATATAAACTAATTGGACAATTTCAATAACATATATAACAAATATAAAATGCAAAACATTTGACCATAAAAGATTCTCATATCATAAATAGATGTTTATACAAAAGCTAGACTTATAGTATACATTCTAACAAAGGATTGGAGTAATTTTGTGATCACTTGCTTATCAGAAGAGTTCAAGGTAGGATTCAAATTATGTTGCTTAATTGATATATCTCGTCATTTGTGTCTTATAATTGTTAATCAATTGATGTAGACAAAGAGTCAGGAACAAAAGGTGCGAAGAAGTCAAGTGCAATATCCTCATAAGTTTTCTCGTAAAGGATATGCACGTTTGGCTGGAGAGTGTGTAAGTCTTTCATTTTTGATCGATTATTATTTGTATCATCACTCGCATATTTAACGATCATTTTATATAATATGTTATTGGTTGTAGGCTGCTGAATTGGGCAATGATGATAAAATCAACAGAGTTATTTTGTGGATGAAAGCACGATTGCCTAAAGAAGGGGAAATACAATAAGAGAGTTTAAAAGACACAAAATTACGAAGATTATGAGTTTTTTTAGTACTTAATTATTTTTAAAACTAACACTCTCTCTTACTTACCCATCCCATTTATTGTTATGTTGTCACTAATTTACTTTGAAGGACGAGTACATATAATAACAAAAAGGAAGGTAACTTCATCGTGCAAGGAAAAAGAGATAGCATCCTTGCAAAAGCTCTTAATTCACAAGAACACTCTGGATGTTTGAGGGGGACTGGAGGTCATGTCACTCTCTCAACTTACAAGGCTGTTTTGTCTAGTATGCTGGTGGATAAAGATTTGTTTTTACAAGAGCAAAAAAAGATAAATTCAGAACTCGATGCACGAGTAAGAAAACTAGAAGCAATGATTTTGAAGAATGCACAAACGTTTGCTTATGATAAAGAAGAGAAGGGCAGTTGTTCAGTTAAACTCCCGAGTCCCTTACTAATGGAAGATGAGAGAGACAAAGATGATAAACCACAAATGCATAACTTATTTCAAAATGAAGACTCGGATGATGATCTCAAAATTGGTGAGAATAATTGGCCATCAAAGGTAAAATTTTGTATCATGTTACACAAACAATTATCTGTAATATATATGAATTATCTCTATAACCTAATCTACATTATAGGGTGAACCAGTCGCATTAACATTGGAATCTCAAGCAAATATTGCTGCTTATGGCACAATTATCAAAGTGGGTGGAGCTAATCAATTTCTTCATGGTAATCTTTTACCTGAAAATTGCATGAGTGTGTCCATTGACCAAGCATTGGATTATGATGCCCATTTGCCAATTTGTGGAGAATGCAATAGTATTGGTGAGGCGGTAGGTTCTCATGTTGCTTGGCCATCGCATTTGATAAAACCCAAAGTGAAGGTAATTCTTTTTTACGTCATCTTATATTACATTAATTTTTTACTAGCTCCGTAAATATATCATGCCTACTTACATATCATGCTAATATAATTTTTAGAAACCTGGGAAGAAGAAAATCGTACACAAAGACTTACCTTCCTTTGATCTATCAAGTGTGCCAAAGCCATTACATATGTTATATTGCTATACTAAGCTTGTTATTCAGAATGGAGGCAATGTGCAGATAGATTTTAATCATGAAGTATTTGGTCGTGAGTTCAACATCTTTGTTAACATTGAAGATATGGTTCCATTTTGTAAGTTGGAGCCAATCTCATACGTATGTGTTGTTGTTTATATGTGGTAAGTATTCTGGGCAATTATTATTGTTGTTGTTGTTGTTGTTATTATTATTATTATTATTATATTTAACATTGTGGTTTTTTCCATTTAAAAAAAATGATGGTTAGGCATCTCTACAAAAGGTTGGTAAACAAAAACAAGCTTCAAAATTTTAGATTTGTGGATTCATATGAAATAGGACATTTGCCATTAACAAAAGTTGATCAAGATTTTAGTGAAAATGAGATGAAACGAAGGGCATGTGCTCTAGCAAAAAGTTTAGTGGTACATTGCCTAGCCAATTAGTTTTGACACCTTGTAATGTAGGGTAAGTTTTGATTAGCTTTTTTGCACTCCATATTGTGATAACTTGACTTCTTGCTCAAACTATTTGTTTGTGAGAAAATTAACTTCATAGATGTTATAATTGTATGAGTGAAGATGGAAAATGAGTCAAGGTAAGTAGTAAACTACATGATAGATAGTTTCTTTAATTATGATCTTATATATGTGCTTATTAACCTGATAATTATAGTAAATATGACTTCGAGTAGCTGATTTGGAGAGTTTCAGTTTTGATCCTTATAGTAACTATTAACAAGGTTATGCAGCATTTTGCTTTGTTGATTTCAAATTTGAAGTTGTGACTGATTTGTTTTAATTATTAATTCCATAGATTCCATTGGATTCTAACTGTCATCAACCCCCACAAGCAAACTTGTGATGGATTAATCCAAAAGAACCAGAAGTGTCGATGATCGATTGGGGAACCTGGAGATGATCGTCGGAGAAGTGAGGGATATGATGGTCAATGCATTCCCTCAGTATGCTCAAGGATCCAGGCAAGTCCCTGCACCTGCAAGAAAACTATGCTCTGCAGTGGTTCAAGATGCCCCTGCTCTACCCCCGGCTTTTGATGATGCCAAAAAGGGGGAAGGATTTCAAGATAGATACAGGAGCTCAGAGGAGAAAGAAGAAGACAAAGAAGAAGATGATCAGCCTCTTAGCAGAATGAGGAAAAGATCAGGATTATCTACTGCTGCTGACGTTCCTTCTCCAAAAAGATGGAGAAAAGATGATGAAGGAGTAGCTGGTGGTGCAGCTGCTGCAAGTAGATCAGCTGCAGACGCTGTTTGCAGTGGCGCTGCAATGAAAGATGCAACACCTCCCTCTTCTCATCATACTAAGAGAGAGAGAGAGGGCCAGCAGCAGGGCTCAAGAAAAAGGGTAAGCAAAGCTGAAGTTGAAAGGCATTACAATGAAAAGATGGTTGCTCAGAGGGCGGAGATAGCCAGAGCTAAACAAGAAGAAAATGCCTGGATGTAGAGGCTTGGTGTTATTGGAGAGAGAAGACCAAAAGCTATGGAAGATATAGACAGGGCTCTCTACCAATACCCCTCTCAAGATATTCCACATCTCGATATAAACAACATATCTACTGAAGTATCAGTGCTGATGGATCAGAGGCCTGAAGGAGAGAACATGGCCTGGAGCTTAAACATCTTTAAGGCAGTTGTTTTGCCTACTGATAGGAATCCATCATTTGAGACAATCCCTTGTTCAAGAGATCAGAATACCTTAGATGCTTCAGATACCTCTGCAGGAATGGCTACTTCAAAAGGTTTCAGACTTGTCAATCCGCATTGAGGAGATATGAGCAGCTTGCTAGAGATGGAGAGCTAGAGATTCAAACAAAGTACATAACCCTGGTGAAGCAAGATAGGATGGTGACTTACTATGAGGACTTTTGGCTAAGATGGATTCAAATTCTGAAGATCAAGGAGAAGCTGGAAGAATCCTATTAGAAGTCTATTCGAGACTAGTGGAAAGGATCTAGAGAGAGGATGGAACAAGAAATAAGGACTGCTGAAAAAAGACCTAATGAATCATCTACAATGAGGTCCCTGTTTCAGCAGTAACCAATGTATGATTATGTATATACCTGTGTATATCTCTCTGTTTTCCTTGTAAAATTTCTTTCTCTTAAATTTTATTTTCTGTATTTTATCAAGTTCATTCCTTATGAACCTCTTCATGCTTTCGCTTATCCTGATGCTATGAGATAAAGGATTAGAAAAGATACATCTCTGATGAATCCAGGATTAGATTTTCATTCTCAACATATCAAATATGTAATCCTGATCAAATATGATATAGTGCAAAGTAAAAACTTCCATCATGAACGAAATAATGTAATAGGTTTTATCATTATCAAAAAGGGGGAAATTGTTGGGATTTCAATGTATAGATTTTGATGAGCCAAACCATATATGTAATAGGGAGTTTGAGTACCTCATTTTTCACAGTGTTTAAGTGAAAACATAGACTAAGATTCTGTCTAGTTATAGGTGTTGAAAGATGGATAAACTCTAATGGACTGTGCTGCATCGAGAGCTAAAGAATGAAGCTGCTGAAAGAAACAGATACAACAATACTGCAAAAAGCAAATACAACAATACAGTAAGTAAGAACGACAAGTAGCGACACTACAAGAAAAGGCTATAGGAATATTGTAAGAAAAGATACAACAGTACTATATGAAGTTACTGCAAGAAGGTCAAGTTACAGCAGCACTGTAAAGAACAAACAGCTGCAAGCAGACCTAGGATATAGCGCAAAGCTTACTGGATAATCAGCCAATCACATTTAAGACAAACAGAATAAGTATCCTGTAATCCGAGAAAGGATAAATGCAGTACGAGGAACAAAGAACCAAGCAAGAATAAATAGAGCCATTCTAGAGAAGATCAAATTTACAGACACGGAGCCAATACCAAGACGACACGTGGACTGACGGGCTGCAGAAAGCTGCGAGCTGCAACCACCGCATTAAATGCTCTGAATGGAAAAGTTAAGTTGCATTAAATGCGAGTCATACCTTTGATCAAGTATGCTTAATTTTAAATGGGAGATATTTCCTTCAACAGATATCTTTCTACAAGTATAAATAGAGGACGAGTAACCCTGAAGCTGACTACTCAAACATTTACGTGAAAAAGCCCAAGCATTCAAAGTTATATTCTCTCAAGCATACTCTACAGTTTAAGTCACTCGACCTCAATGAAGTGAACAAAGTTCAAGCTGAAAGATCCATTGAAGGATTTAGAAGCTCACTTCACCGTACCAGTTGAAGAACAAATTTGTATACTTTTAACCTTGTTGCTGTGTGTTCAGGTTGTTTTAGGTGTCGAACAGTTGATAGAATTTATCCTTACGATTTGTATAGTTTTCTAGTTGATAGGCAATTCCCTGTGTGGGAGTGTGAAACGTTGTGTGGGTTGCCTTTAGAACTTACAGTTGCTGTGTGTACGCTGGGTTCTAGTAAGTGTTAGCTTTGTGAGTTGATAGATTGTTAGAAGTGTCCTGTAAATCAATCTTGCTTAACAAAGTTCCTGCTCGAGATAGCAGTAGAGTGGACGTAGAAGGATTACACCACCTTCGAACCACTATAAACCATAAGTATTTTATTACTTTTCTTATTTGTGCTTTATTTTATATATCTTTCTGTCACAAGCATAAAACATCTTGAAAATGATCATATTTGAGAACACCAGCCTTGTGTCAAAAACATAATTTCCACTATGCATAAAAACTCTAAGTTACAGCGTGCAGCACTGCATACTAGTGCTGTAAGCAGTAACTGACTGGCGCTGCAAGTTCAAGTAACTTCCAGAACAGTAAATTTGTAAAAGATTTTCAAAATCGACTAAGGTTCATTCACCTCCTTCTGAACCTCGGACACCATTTGGGACCAAAAAGGGTCATTTTTACCAATTTTCCCTTAAAGTTTTATATAATGACTGGTATGTATAATTTTTTTTCTAGGAAAAAAATAGATGTTGATAGCCTTCAAGCTAAAATTATTGCAAGTTTGAAAGATATGTTGGATGTGCAAAATGTATTGGTCAAGATATTTAGGATGACAAGAGTTGTTGATATATGATTGAGGCTTCATGGAAGAAGAGATGTGTAACACCCCATTTTTCATAAAACTTGCATAGCATATATTTTTATATAAAAATTTACATTCTTCATAAAATAATTTATAATGTATGATATTTTCAAGTTAAGAAGAATTTTATTATTTATCAAGAATGTATGATCTAATGTTTCTTTAAGTTTAAAAGTCTTGCAGGATAGCTCTCCGAGGAGATTGAGTTCGATCGTAATGCACTCAAGATGCACGAGTAATGAAACGAACGAAAAAAAAAGGGAAGATAAGTTATACATAAAATAATTTTAATAATTAATATAAGAAATGTGACTTATGTGTTTAATTATAATTAGGTAGATTTTTATTATATAGTTAATGTGCAATAAGGTATGTGACTATTATGATTTGGGTGTTGATTGAGCAAATGCATGTTGATTTAGTCATTGCATGTTTGATTTCTTTACCCAAACACATTGCATGTATGATCTAAGGATGATTTTCTACTAATGTGAAGGCATTTGTTCAAAGTCTTGTTTTATATGGTTGATCTTTAAAATATGTTAAGTTTGAGTGTTGATTGTACAATTGCATGTTGATTTAGTCCTTGCATGTTTGATTATCTTGCCTAAGCTCATTGCATGTGTGATAAATTGAGTCAAGATGGTTTATTTGATGTTGATAGAGTTATAAAAGCTAAATCTACATTTTAATTATGAAAATAGGTTAATCAAGTTGTGAAAATTTTCAGAAATGTCAGTCCACTTTGTCGATTTTTATAAAAATATATACTTGAAGTTTTTCAAAACTGTTTTAGTATGTTATACTACATGAAGTTTTGAGTTTATGGTTAAATTTTGGTAATATGTGGAGTAGTTTACGAATTATTATGATTTTTCAAAGATAGACCAGTTCAAGTTGAAATTATCCAGTTTCAGACCTTAGAAAAATAACTTTATAAATTCAGCCGATTATAATTTTTCAAAATTGTTTTAGTATGTTATACTACATGAAGGTTTTAGTCTATGGTTAAAATTTGGTAATATTTGGAGTAGTGTATGAATTATTATAATTTTTCAAAGATAGTCTAGTTCAAGTTGAAATTATCCAGTTTCCGACCTCGGAAATATAATTTTATAAATTTATTCAATTATAATTTTTCCAACATATTTTAGTATGTTATACTACATGAAGTCTTGAGTTTATGATTAAAATTTGGTAATATTTGGAGTAGTTTATGAATTATAATGATATTTCAAAATAAGTCCAGTTTCGAATTTGAGATTCTGCAGTTTTGGACCTTAGAAAATTAATTATATAAAATCGGTCCGTTATGATATTTCAAAACTGTTTTACTATGTTTAAGTACATGATGTTAGAAGTTTAAATTATTAATTTCAGAAGGTTTCATTAAATATACAATTTACCGTGAAATTTATAAAACAGACTGGTTATAGAGCATTTTCGAACAATTTTTGATTATAGTAAATGATTTATTAAAGCTTTTGTGATTCGAATTTATTCCTAATATTTTAGCATGGATAACTAAGGGTTATTATGTAAATGTATGCTTATTTTCATGAATTTTGGATGATCATTTAAATTATGAAAAATTATTGTGATATACATGTCATATGTACGATAAGCATGTTAGGTTAGTTAAGTATGATACAATTGAGATGAAATTTAAAGACTAAGAAATTATAAACGTGCTGAGTGCAGTACGAGCGACCGGATTCTTCAGGAGCTATCCCAACTTTCGAATCAACGTCAAAAGTGGGTAACATTTATTTACATTTACATTGATTAGAATAATTCCTATGTTGAGTATGATGAAATGAAATGACACCTTCGGGTGAAGTACCAGGTTGACGAACCCTGGATGCCAGGTCTTCGAACCTTGGATGTTTATGCCAGGTTTTTGGACCTTGGAAGATGATGTTTCAGTGTATTGGTTAATCTCTTTAACGTAATAATTCATAAATGTTATCAACTAAGATTTCTCAAATCTTATGTTGCTATGTTTTAAATATTTTTCAGGACCCTCTTACAACGAAGCGAATGGGTAGCCAGCTGTACGGACCCCTCTCTAGAAGCCTATATATATTATATGTTTTTAATATATGTTAATGTGTATGAAGTTAACATGCTTAATGCCTCTTTTGTTACTTTCGATGTTGGTTTAAGCGAATTTTTAAAACGTCTTCAAAATATCAAGGTTTTGATTTATAAATGTAGGTAGAACACGAGTTAAGTTTTTTGCATGCTAAACTTTTCGTTTTAAAATAGAAAGAAAAAAAAATATATGCTCGTGTTTAGTGAAGTATTCCGCTGAAATTATTTACGAAAATTATTTAAAATGAAAAACTATTATTTCCTTTATGAATATTTTAAGCAATTAAAGTTTTAGTGGTGTTTCAATCTTACAAAGATGGGTTGAGGTGCTACAAGATGTTGATGCGAGGAGGTATAATTTATACAAAGTGTCTGAAGTTGCAAGACTCGTTATTGGTTATTTTAATGAAAGTTTAAGAAGAAAAGATATTATAATTGAAACACAACTAGATCAACCAAAAAGAATAAATGAATTGAATGTTGCATATATGGCTTTACAATATCCCTTGCTTTTTCCGTATGGTGTAAAATATAAGCAAAAAAAAACAAACATATATTTTTCATGATAAGGAATACATTATTAAAAACAAAATAAAGATAAACATGTCTTTTATATATGTAGTTATGTACTATTAAATTTTATTTAAATAACTATAAGTTGTATGAAATTAAAATTAAAAGTTTCTTAATTTTATGCATTTACATAATATAATTTTTAAAAAATTAATTTTTTATATTGATCCACTTATGGGTCGTTTTGTTTAAATCGTCTTTTTTATTAATAGAAATTTTGTGATTAAAGAATTTAATAGAAGAAAATTAATATTTTTTTTAATTTATGTACTTAAACATCAATGTTTAAGATAAAATACATGTTTAAAGTTTTATAAAGTTAGAAGTTGATATATAAATATATTATGTTAGAAATATGTATCTGTAATTTGAAATGTAAGAAGTATTTTCTTTTTATAAAAGTAAATAATTACAAATATTCAATTTTTTAATATTATAAAATACAAGTATATACAAGCTTACTAAATAAGCTATTATATAACCTTACATACCTAAACTCTCATACGTAGTATAAAACATAATTCAATCAAAATTGTACTACTTTTAGTTAAAACTATATTTTATACAATGATTTTCTAAAATTATAAAATATAACTTTAAAAAGATAGAAATATTAAAAACGCATTTTTACATTTATACAACTTCATTGTATTATTATAAATTGTATATACTATCATAACAAATAATGTGCGCATCGCTCGGATAAGTTACTAGTCTATACTATATATAAAAAGAGGAAAGTTTGCAAAAATTACTAATTTGTCACTTTCTCTTCTAAAAATGTTAAAAAAAATTAAAAAATACATGACTTTCTTGATAAACTATCAAGAATTATAATTAAAAAAATATAAAATATTAGGAAAAAAGCATATGTTTCATGATAAGGACTACATTATTACAAAAGAAATAAATTAAGATGTCTTTTATATATAGGTGACAAAAAAGAACAACTTAACATTTTGTAACCCTTCAATATTTTTTGGATGTGCTTGACAGTTATCTATCACAAACAAAATTTTTCTACCATGCATTTTTTAGTCAAACCATCGAATATACTTCTCAAAAAGCACCCTAGTTATTTAGGCTCTTTTGTTGGCTCGATAATGGTAATCCAAGCTATTCATATTGACATTTAAGAAATGTGGCTTTACATATTTTCCAGTTATTCATAGAGGAATTTTTTCGAAGCCATCCTCGTTACAATCAATAACAACTCTGAGTCTTTCTTTATAACAATCGTAAAAAAAATACTAATAATAAATTAATAATTTAAAGGTTTTTATATTCAAAAAATTGTATCAATCCTATATAATGTAGGATTTTATTTAAAGAATGGATCTGATTTGGATTACAAGCCAAATCTTATTAGAATTCTTTCAGTATGAGCTCAATAGGTTAGGAGGCCCATTACATCATTATTAGGTTTAGAACCCCTAAATCTCGTTAAGGTTAGAATTTTCAAACTCTCTTAGAAGGTACGTGTTTTTCCCTTTTTCTCATAATTTCCTTTTCATGTCAATTCTAGAGTAATTTCTTTAATTCTTGTTTATATGATAAATCTAAGTGCGATCTTGAGTTAGAATACAATTAACTTAAGAAGGGTTAGATTTTTTAGATCATATTAATCAACTAAATTTGAGAAAACACATCTTCTTCAATTTCAAATTCTAAAATGATTAGTCAACTATTTAAATTCGTAGTTAGACACCTCCAAATTTCATGAAAATTTAATATGTTGATCTTTGATATGTATTTAATACTCAATAAAATTTTCAAGTCTATCAAAATTTTAACCTATTTAAAATGAATTTTCTATTCCTTCAGTGCAAGAATCGACATGTTCATGTTTCTGATTTAAAAGTTTTAAAATAAATATTTACAGACCTTATAATTTTATAAAATTCTAATATGTTATGTTTTACTATAACATTGATCTTCTGTACAATATTTATGTCAATCCTAGTCATATTGTCACGCCCCATTTTCTTACAAAAACATTTATCAGAGTTTTCCACACGGATGTGCAGGAAGAAGAAAAGAGGTAGGAGACGAACAAAAGATATTACATAATAACCATCGGCTTCAACCGAATTAACATAATATTCACAGCGGAAAAATATCATCAGGATCTCACATCCCGAATACATATCATATAACCACCAAACGTGGATTTCTAACAACATTATTTTATAAAGAGAAAAGTTTGAGAAACGTCATATTAAAAATAATTACAGATGCAGAAATATAGCACCTCCTCTCTCCTTCTAGGGTTCATCATGCGTATCACCTCCTGTAACGTGAATTACAGAATAAGGGGTGAGTGCGTTGAATACACTCGTGGGGAATAAAATTCGCATCTAAAACTTCGACAGATATTTAAATCATAAATAAGCATAATCATCACGAAACACAGCACAAAATATGCATAGGAGACATTATAAATGGTAAGGGATGAATAGGTACATGCATCGCCCGTCTTATCCCATAAAACGGTCTCAAATACCGCTGGTGCATTTCAAGGACCACCAAACCTTTCATAGAAGAATGGAGATAAGGGACGAATGTATGAAGGGGCGCCTCAGCGGGCCCACCCCTCACAGTTTATGTATGTCACAGCAAGTATAATCACAACATTTAGTATTCCTCAATCATGCTTGAAATAGGGAAAACTGTAAACAGATAAAGAGTTAGAAATTACCCCCACCTTGTTCGGTGGTTACCACGTGAGTTGCAAGTATCCAAGATCACGTATCTCAATGCTTCAATCCAACAGGTAGCCTACATAATTTACGGTGTTTTCTTAGATCATTATAATTTGTAATTAAAAATTAAACCAATATTGGATCGGTTACTATCGATCGAGATGAGACGAATTGGAATGGTAAGCCTAACGATTGAGGTTGAAGAAACAAGAGGAAAAGATTAGATTATATGGCTGAGATGAAAGAGAATGGATTTTGGATTACAACAAACCAAGAATGAGCTGAATCAGAATTCTAACGAGCTCGAACGGAGTATTTTAAGATTTAGGGGTATTTCGGTAATTTGGTCAAAGGGTTGACTTTGATCGGGACCCACGACCCCCGGTCAGCGATATCTGGTTGGCGACGACTCGATGTTAAAGAACGACGAAAAGAAAACAAGATTCAGATCGAAAAAGAATCGAAAATACGGCATCGCGCGCGTTCCCGGCGGCGTCTCCCGTCAGCTGCCCAATTTTCTCAGCAGCTTCGGCCCCAGTCTCCCGTCGTGACCCTACTCAACCAGCCAGCTTTCCTGCGCCACCGGATGCGGCGGCGCCGCCCTATGCCACCACCACTTAGTCCAATGGCTAGCCTGAACCATCGGCTACCAGATCCGGCCATCCATCGCCGGATTCCAACATGAATAATGCCGGAAAAACAGCCGTAAAAACCCTTCGTCACACACATTTCACAAACTCCTTGTGCAACAGCCCCCTTTTCTAGCCCATTTCCGGCACCGCCACCCATGACGGCGCCACCCCTCCAGTGGCTAGCCCACAACTCCGGCGCCTACAACGGTGAGAAAAAGAGAGAGAGAGAGAGAAAAACGGGAGAGAGAAAAGGTGGCAAGAAGCAAGGGTTGGGGTTTTAGAGAAAGTTTTTCGCCGTTTTCCGGCGAACGGGAAATCGGAATTAAATTCCGAAAGTTGTTCTAGATTCGTATCGTCGAGGGCTACGTTATGTATGAAAATCAGCTAAAACGGATGAGTTTAATTTTTTCCGGCGAACTCCGATAGCGGTGCCGGCGCTGGCAGCGGCACGCCGGAGACAAAATAAAGACGGGAAAGAAAAAGAGAGGAGAGAGAGACTTACGTGTGTTCGGCGCTTTTCGGCTCGTTCGAAAAAACGGTGAAAATGAAATCGAATGAGGGCCTATTTATAGAATTTGGAAAAGTTACTATTCATGAGTAGGTTACTGTTCACTAGGCTAGGTTACTATTCACGATAAGATTTCGGTTACTGTTCATCCCGATTCCATTCCTCGTTTTTCCGAAACTCTATATTTTGCCCTTTTCTTCGCCGTTTGAGCTACACGTGTCCGATTGACCTCTAGTTCGTTTCTATCTTCTCGTTTTTCCATTACGTATCTAATGGTATAAAATATTCTATTTTCCATGTCTATGAATTTTATCTATCGAAAACCGGTCGTTAAACACGTATCTGAAATGCACGTAATTAAATTAAACACTCAAGAATTAATACACATAAGATATTTCAATTAAGGTTTACTTATTTAATTAACCAATTATGCTTCGTTTTTGTCCTGGGCGCTACACATATTGTATTTTATATGAATTTTATATTTCTCACTTTTAGAATTTTGTATCTTTAGTATTACTGATTTAAAAATTAAAACATTATTTTTATACTTTCGAATTTTATAATAATTGATCAGATTATGTAATATTAAGACTTTGATCTACATTAAAAATTTCAATTTAATTCGATAGATATTTCATTTAAAATTTAATTTTCTTTTTCTGCTTTGAAAGATTCATGATATACACTTTTCTTCTTTACGAGATTAGTACTCATAGCTAAAGATCTTCAAATAATTTGAATTTTAGATATGTTGTATATTTACTATATTAACATGTCTTTTATCTTCTGGAGAAGTTTCAAAATAAAAGGATTTATATTTTTTAGTATATTAAATTTATTTTACAGCTCTGCAGAATTTATCGTTTGTGCAATTGTTTCAAAATTTAGAAACCTATAACTATACTATTTGGATCTTTTTGAAATTTATAAATGTTATTGATTTAACAACCTAGGTTCTCTATTTAGAATTACGGATCGTTTGATCTTATATATTTTAAGAAATAAATATTTTAACGCTTAACTAGAGGTTTTCTAAAATCTTCCAACTTAGGCTTCATGTCTTACTTCTCCAAAAAGTTCAAAAATTTCACATTTATCCTCCAAGATGTCCTAAGACCATTTTAGAGTTTTAATTTAATTAAAATGATTATTGAAATTTTCCTTTAGGTCATTAGATATTAAGTTAGTTGTTCGTTTTCATTATGGATGATTAGGTGATAAAGAGGGTTTGACTCGCAAGGGATAGGATTGCATTCATTTTTCTTCCGCTAAAGACTTTTAACTTTTAAGGTGTAGATTCTTTTCATGTGGTTTTCTTTATAAAATGTTTTGTGTGGAAATGATTGATGAATTGATGCAATGTGTCATGAGAAAAATTTTATAAAAATATTTGCTATGATCTATGATTTATGCATGAGATGAAAATATTTGTTATGATCTATGATCTATGCATGAGAATTAACCAGGGACCTCAGAGGTCCAAGGATCAAAAGTTAGATTCTCGGGTATACCCGCCGTGCTCAGAATAGATTGGTCAATTCCAAGATGAACAAATGTTTATTTGCTTGCATGTTGTGATGTTTGTCTTGCTATTACATGATGCATTTAATCTTGACAAACATGTCCCCATTAAGCTAGTATTTGCTTACCCCTTTATGAAAAATCTAAAATTTCAGAGTAATGGCATGGACGTGAAGTGGAGTGGATGTGCGGTGGCTAGAGTTACATTAGTTGTTTTATTTTAAGCTATTTAGTTCATGAAAGATTAAATGTTTCTATCTTCAATCCGCTTTAGCATGACTTATTTCATTTTTGTTGAGATCTTCTAATGAAAACGTTGTTGGAATATTTCGGGTCATTTTAAAATACTCTTATGGTCTTGATTTTATTGTCTAAACTTCTATTGTAAAAATTCACATATTTAATTTGTAGCGCCCAGGACAAAAACGAAGCATAATTGGTTAATTAAATAAATTAAACCCTTAATTGAAATATCTTACGTGTATTAATTCTTGAGTGTTTAATTTAATTACGTGCATTTTAAATACGTATTTAACGACCGATTTTAGATGGATAAAATCTATAGACATGGAACATAGTACATTTTTATACCATTAGATGCGTAACGGAAAAATGAAAAAATAGAAATGAACTAGAGGTCAATCGAACACCCGTAGCTCAAATGACTAAGAAAACGCAAAATACGGAGTTTCGGAGAAAAAAACGAGGAATGGAATCTTGATGAACAGTAACCGACATCTTATCATGAACAGTAATCTAGCCTATATGAACAGTAACCTACCTATATGAATAGTAATTCATAAATTTTCTATAAATAGGCGCTCATTCGATTCATTTTTCACCGTTTCTTCGAATGAGCCGAAAAGTGCCGAAAACATGTAAGTCTCTCTCTTCTCTCTCTTTCTCTCTCCCCTTTATTTTCTGTCTCCGGCGTGCCGCTTGTCATGCCCCATTTTCTTACAAAAACATTTATCAGAGTTTTCCACACGGGCGTATAGGAAGAAGAAAAGAGGTAGGAGACGAACAAAAGATATTACATATCAGCCATCGGTTTCAACCGATTTAACATAATATTTGCAGCGGAAATATCATCAGGATCTCACATCCCGAATACACATCATCTAACCACCAAACGTGGATTTCTTATAACATCGTTTTATAAAGAGAATGTTTGAGAAACATCATATTAAAATAATTACAGATGCAGAAATATAGCACCTCCTCTCTCCTTCTAGGGTTCATCATACTTATCACCTCCTGTAACGTGAATTACAGAATAAGGGGTGAGTGTGTTGAATACACTCGTGGGGAATAAAATCCGCGTCTAAATCTTCGACAGACATTTAAATCAGAAATAAACATAATCATCACGGAACACAGCACAAAATATGCACAGCAGATATTAGAAATAGTAAGGGACGAATAGGTACGGGCATCGCCCGTCTTATCCCATAAAACGGTCTCAAATACCGCTGATGCATTTCAAAGACCACCAAACCTTTCATAGAAGAATGGAGGTAAGAGACGAATGCATGAAGGGGCGCCTCAGCGGGCCCAACCCTCACAGTTTATGTATGTCACATCAAGTATAATCACAACATTTAGTATTCCTCAATCATGCTTGGAATAGGGAAAACTATAAACTAGTTAGAAATTACCCCCACCTTATTTGGTGGTTACCACGTAAGTTGCAAGTATCCGAGATAACGTATCCCAAGGCTTCAATCCAACAGGTAGCCTACATAATTTATGATGTTTTCTTAGATCCCTTATTTAATATAATTAAAGATTTAACCGATATCGGATCGGATACTATCGATCGAGATGAAACGGATCGGAACGAAAGACCTAACGATTGAGGTTGAAAAAATAAGAGGGTAATATCAGTTTATAAGCCTGAGGTGAAAGAGAATGAATTTTGGATCACAACAAAACAAGAACGAGCTCAATCGGAGTTGAAACGAGCTCGAACGGAGCATTTTAAGATTGAGGGGTATTTTCGTAATTTGGTGAGATGGTTGACGTTGACCGGGATCCACGACCCCTGGTCAACGATATCTCGTTGGCGATGACTCGACAATAAAGAACGACGAAAAGAAAACGAGATTCGGATCGAAAATACGACATCACTCGCGTCTTCCGGCTATGGGAAAAAATCTCGACAACGTCTTCCGGCGACTGCCTAATTTTCTCGGCAACAGGAGCACCATGTCTCGGCAGCTGCCCATTTTTCTCGACAGCCTCGGCCCGGTTCGTGCCCAGGCCTCCCGGCGTCGCGCTGCCCGACCAGCCCACTTCCCGATGCCACCAGCTGCGGCGGAGCTGCCCTGTGCCGTGGCCACTTAGTCCTCCGGCTAGCCTGAACCGCCGGCTACCACTTCCGACCAACCCTCGTCGGATTCCGGCATGAATAGTGCTGGAAAAACAGCCTCAAAAACCCTTCGATACACACGTATGCACCAAACCATCCTCAGCCTTTACAGCTCCGGCCGGCGACTTCCGACGCCGACCAACAGTAGCTCACGGCGGCGCCACCCGCGCCGCCCCACAACATGCATAAACAACACACATTACACACACAAAACCCCATGCAACAGCCCCCCTTCCGGCCCATTTTTTGGCACTAACGCCACCACCCATGGCGGCGCCGCCCCTTCAGTGGCTAGCCCACAACCTCGGCAGGCCGTCTGGTGCCTGCAACCGCGAGAAGAAAAAAGAGAGAGAAAACGGGAGTGAGTAAAAGGTAGCAAAAAATAAGGTTTAAGGGTTTGGAGATTGTTTTTCATCATTTTCCAGCGAACAGAGAATCGAAATTGAATTCCGGAAGTTGTTTTAGATTCGTATCGTCGAGGGCTACATTGTGTATGAAAATCGGCCAAAATCGACGACTTTGAAATTTTTCGACGAGCTCCAGCGGCGGCGCCGGTGGTGGCGCGCCGGAGACAGAAAGCAAAGCAAGATAGAAAAATAGAGAAGAGAGAGACTTACTTGTTTTCGGCGCTTTTCGGCTCGTTCGAAGAAACGGTGAAAAATGAAAACGAACCAGGGCCTATTTATAGAAATTGGAAAAGTTACTATTCACTAGGGTTACTGTTCATGATAAGATTTTGGTTACTATTCATGATAAGATTTCAGTTATGTTCATCATGATTTTGTTCATCATTTTTCCGAAACTTCGTATTTTTCCCTTTTCTTCACCGTTTGAGCTATGAGTGTCCAATTGACCTCTAGTTCGTTTCTATCTTCTCGTTTTTCCGTTACGCATCTAATGATATATAAATATTCTATGTTCCATATTTATAAATTTTATCCATCTAAAACTGGTCGTTAAACACGTATCTGAAACGCACGTAATTAAATTAAACACTCAAGAATTAATACACATAAGATATATTAATTAAGGGTTTGCTTATTTAATTAACTAATTATGCTTCGTTTTTGTCCTGGGCGCTACACCGCTGCCGGCGCTACCGCCGGAGTTCGCTGGAAAATTTTAAACTCATCGGTTTCAGTCAATTTTCGCACACATCATAACCCTCGACGAGACGAATCTAGGACAACTTTCGGAATTCAATTCTGATTTTTCGTTCATCGGAAAACGGTGAAAAACGATCTCCAAACCTAAACCCTAACTTTTTGCCACTTTTTCTCTCTCTCGTTTTCTCTCTCTCTCTCTTCTTCTCACGGGTGCAGGCATCGGAGGGGCTGTCGGGGTTGTGGGCTAGCCGTTGGAGGGGCAGCACCACCGTGGGTGGCGGTGCCGATGCTGAAAAATGGGCTGGGAAATAGGGCGGTTGCATGGGGTTTATATAGTGTGTGTGTGTGTGTGTAAAGTGGTTTGTGTATGCATGTTGTGGGGCGGCGCTGGTGGCGCCGCGGTGAGCTGCTGTCGGTCGGCGCTGGTGATGCACCGGCAAGAACCTGGGGGTGGTGGCCGACGGTTCGTGGTCGTCGGCCAAGATTGAAAGTTGTGGTGTGTGTGTATATGTATGTGCATGCATGTGTGACGAAGGGTGTTTGCGGCTGTTTTTCCGACACTGTTCATGTCGGAATCCTGCAAGGGATGGCTGGAGGTGGTAGCTGGTGGTGTAGGCTCGTCGGAGGATGAAGTGGCGGCGGCACCGTCGCAGCTGGGGGCACCGCGAAGGGGGCTGGTCGAGCAGGGTCGACGTCGGGAGGCCTGGGCGTGAGCTTGGCCGAGGCTGCTGAGAGCCGCGCCCCTGCTGCCGAGAAATGCATCCCCACTGCCAAGAAAACTCAGCAGCTGCCGAGAGGTGCTGCCCCGCTGCCGAGAGATGTTGCTCCCGTTGCCGAGTTTTTCCCCATCGCTGGGTATGCACGCGACACCAAATTTTCGATTCAATTTTCGATCCGATTCTCATTTTCTTTTCATCATACTTTATCATCAAGTCATCGCCAACGAGATATCATTGACCGGGATCGTGAGTCCCGATCAAAGTGAACCCTTTGACCAAATTACCAAAATACCCCTCAATCTTAAAACGCTCCGTTCGAGCTCGTTTCAACTCCGATCGAGCTCATTCTTTTTTTGTTGTAATCCAAAATTCATTCTCTTTCACCTCAACCTTATAAACTGATCTTTCCCTCTTATGTTTTCAACCTCAATCGTTGGGTCTTCCGTTCCGATCTATCTCATCTCGATCGATAGTATCCGATCCGATATCGTTTAAATCTTTAATTTTATTTAATAAAGATTTAAGAAACACCATTAATTATGTAGACTAACTATTGGATTGAAGTCTTGGGATACATGATCTTTGATACTTGCTGCTCACGTGGTAACCGCCGAACAAGATGGGGGTAATTTCTAACTCTTTATCTGTTTACAATTTTCTATTCCAAGCATGATTGAGGAATACTAAATGCTATGATTATATTTGTTGTGACATACTTATTACTGTGAAAGGGGTAGGCCTGCTGATGTCACCTCTTCATGCATTCGTCTCTTACCTCCATTCTTCTATGAAAGGTTTGGTGGTCCTTGAAATGGACCAGCGGTATTGAGACCGTTTTATAGGATAAGACAGGTGATGCCCACACCTATTCATCCCTTACTATTTCTAATATCTGTTGTGCATATTTCGTGTTGTGTTCCGTGATGATTATATGTATTCTGATTTAATATCTGTCGAATGTTAAGATGCAGATTGTATCCCCACGAGTGTATTCAACGCACTCATCCCTTATTCTGTAATTCACATTACAAGAGATGATGAGCATGGTAAACCCCTAGAAGGAGAGAGGAGTTATATTTTTGAATATGTAATTTTAAGATGATGTTTCTCAAATATTCTCAAATAATGTTGTAAGAAATCCATGTTTTGTAGGTATATGACGTGTATTTGGGATGTGAGATCCTGATGATGATGTGTATTTGAGATGTGAGATCCTGATGATATTTTCTGTTGCAGATATTTGGTTTAATCGGTTGAAACCGATTGAAGATATGTAATATCTTCTGTTCGTCTCCTATCTCCTTCTTCTGTATATGAAATGTCTCTTACCATTTCTTCCTGCACTCCCATGTGGAAAACTTTGATAAACTTTATGAAAGAAAATAGGGCGTGACAGATATGGTATCAGAGCCTTTGACATGATACCAGTTTGGTATCAGAGCCCACTTTTATATGACAGATGTCACTGTTATTGACACACTGTTTTTTTGCCGTGGCCACAGGGCTGCTGACTGCAGCAGCATGAGCTCGTGTGCGTAAATGGTCATTTGCAGGAGTTAGTGCATTAAAAAAGGGTTGAGAATACTATGAGCCTTTGTCTACGATAGAGTGAGCTAATGGGTGTGTCTCCCCTGGTCCGTGGTGAAAAAGGGTGGAGAATACCATGCGCCCTTGTCTACAATAGGGTGAGCTAATGGGTGTGTCTCCCTTGGTCCGTGTGTATGATATGTAAAATCTAGGTTAATAATTGAATTCAAACTTGCTCAAACATGTTTTATAAAGAGAATATGAGAAAAACGTGTCTTTAAAACGTGAAAATGTTTTCAAAAAGAAATAAGATAAAGCACCATCCTCTCTCTATAGGTGTCTCTCCCTGATCATAAGACTTGCGTAATAGAATACTTATCTGTTATGTGATACTGTGTTGGAATGATATATACCATTAAGGTTAAGAGTGGGCTTTACGAGTATAGGCTGATGATAAAAACTCGTGTAACAACATATACTTATATAACGTAATAGAGCTATGCCAAGAGGAAGACCACGAAGGGATCAAACCTCAATGACTAATCAGCCGGAACGGGATGATAATGCAAGCATGGGGGATCTAGTGTCTGTTCTGAGGGGTTTAGCACAACACTTCTCCATGTCTGGATATTTTTTTGGTTTGTGTCGCTTGATATTGTTGGAATCGAGGGATCACCGATCCTATGCAATTCTGATTCGGGGTCCATGCAAAATATGACAACGCACAGTGGAAAATGAGTCATACCTTTTGCAGCGAAAAACGAATTAGTTCTAAGGTCAGAACTGTAGACAGAGCAATCGATGAAGCCTCGACCTCTCGATCTTTTGCTGTATTCCTCACCTTTTCTCAAACGTTGTGTGGGTAACGAGCTTTCAAGATTTCCAACCGTCTTCTACTAAATCGTATCTCAGATTTTTGTGTGTGTTTAGAAGCAGCTGACTTAAGGCTTATTTATAGGTTACCACAGGGACCTTGAGGAGGATTAGGATTTGGTCTCCTGATAGGATTAGGAGTCTTAGTTCGGCCTGAACACACTTCTTAATCCTATCAATAATAACTCGATCCACTAAAGAGATATTATTGAACTACCATCTCAAATCCATATTAAATATGGGCTCCCATTTATTATGTGTGCGGTTATCTCCCCGTGTTTAAGATATCGAATGTCCATTAATTAAATGAATTACTAACAATTCAATTAATTAACATCTAATTTCAAGAGTAGTACCACTCAACTTTATTATCATGTCGGAATAAATCCACCTGCAGGGTTTACATGATAATCCTTATGAGCTCCTTAAGGAGACATCATCATCCTAAATAATTAGGACACAGTTTCATTCTATAATCAACAACACACCATATAAATAACATTGTATCCCAATATACCGAGCTTATTGATTTAATAAATAAATCTCACTCATTAGTAAATTAAAGAAACATATATTGAGTATACGTGCCTGTTATCATATAATGATTAAGAGAACGCATATCCATAATAACAGAGGTCTTGTTCTATTTATGTAGTCAGTATAAATCGAACAACCTCAATTGGTCCTGCTTAATACACACAAAGTGTACTAGTGTAATTTTATAGTCAAGATAGACCAATACCAAATTACATTACAACCATTCCGATGGTTTGTCCAAATTCATCTTGATTGTAAGCCACTATTTATAATTTATAAGGAACTAATAACATGATCTTTTGTGTGGCACCACACACCATATCATCTACAGTATAAATTCATTGGACAATTGCAATAACATATATAGCAAATATAAAATGCAAACATTTGATCATAAAAGATTCTCATATCATAAATAGATGTTTATACAAAAGCTAGGCTTATAGTATACATTCTAACAAATATCTTCCCTTATTTGATATTCAAATGATCTTTTGAGTGTGTTAGATACTATAGCTTGACTAACTTTCAAATGATGTCTTTCATCAAGCCACGATATAAAGTCCTTTTGATTGCATGTGGGGTGATCACTCTTTTGTACCCACACAACGCTTTACAAATTTGATTTGTCATTGTTGATTTCAGAACACTTTTTAGATAAGAAGTTATTGTCTTATATGATTTTTATGAATTTATATTCTTTTTATATAGATTTTCTTTGATTGGTGGATATTATAATAGTAGTTTAATGAATATAATGCATATATTAATTAAATGCACTCACTTATATGAAAATAAATTTTTATTCATCATACTTGAAAAACACACTTTAAACTAATAAATTATTAACTTATAGATGAATTAATACCTCTCTAAAATAATAAATTTTCCCGGTCCCAACAATATTATTTTATAAAGGTTTTACTGTATATGTTAAATAGCAAATTATAAAATTTATATTTGAAATAAAAGGTTGTTAAATAACCACAATTTTGTACACCCATTAATACTATAAATTAAAAATCAACTTAAATTAAATTTAGTTCTAAGAAACAGTTGTTGTGTCATGATGTTAAACGGTAACTGATATTTAAAAAATATTTTAACTCCTTACGCATGTTGCAGTCAATATAGATGTAAGTACAAAAATTAATATATTATTATATTTTTTGATTTATACTTAATATGTGATTTCATTGAAAAAGTCATTAGTAAATATTTTATTAATATCAATAAAAATACATTGTAATTACGTTGGTATTTTAAAATATGTTTGTTTGATTTATACTTAATATGTTGGAAATATCAATAAAACATGTCCATCAAATATCTAAAATATCTTGATATCTATTTAAATAACATTGGTAATTCAATATTGACTAACAAATAGACAAACAATTATACCAAAATATTTTTCATTATAATTTAATTTCTCAAAAATTCTAAACATTTTATTTTTAAAATATTATTTTTTTAAAATTTTCTAATCTATAGTTAATTTAGTCATTTTTTCGTATTTTTAATTTTGTTAAATATAATTATGCACCAAAATTTAAATATCAAGTTTATATTTTGTTTTTTTTGCAATGTAATGTAAATAAAAAATTAAAATTTATATAAATGATAAAAAAAATTATACCATGCATAAAAATAAAATTTAGATGAAGAATTTATTTAATTTGAAATTATGATTTGTTAAAAAAAACTCACATCTATGTACCTGTCTACACGGTCTTTTAAAAATTAAAATACAAAATAAAAATGGCAATAAATAAAATTACAAATAGAAATGGTAAAATTGATCCATCATAGAGTAAAAATAAATTTTCAATGAATAAATTATTTAATTTGAAATCATGATTTGTTGTTTAATTTTTTTAAGAAATACACTCTCTCACTCCGACTCTACTTCCTATCAAAATTTTACATACAAAATAAAATAACAATTAAATTCTTAATAAAAAAATGATAAATTTAATAATAAAAAAAACTATTTAATTTAGGGTTAATTGTCGAAAAATCACAATCTTTACTCGAATTGTCATTTTAATGAAACTTTTCATTATTGGTCAAAATAACATAAACGTTATATGTTGTATGATTTTCTAACTAAGATAGTGAAAAAAAATCATTATTTATTAATATACAACTTTTTATCCAAATTTTTTAGTCTTTTTAACTTCTCCTCTCCTCTCCACCCCCATACTTATTTTTAAAAAAAATACAACTTTTGTTAAACTTAATTTAGTCGTAAAATATACTACATATATAAGGTTATGTTATTTTAACAAATAATGAAAAGTTTAATTAAAATGACAATTTAAATAAAGGTTGTGATATCTCTGACAATTTACCCTTTAATTTAAAGAATATGATTTATTTGAAATAGAGAAGAAAAAAAAAATCTACAAAACTCGACCCATATGACTCCCATAGACCATAGCCCCAACCTAGATGACCCGACAATCCTACACAAAAGTAGTCTTTTGTTTTAAAGTATAAATCTTTTTAATTTTGATTTTTTTTTAATTCCTGTTACTACTTTCTTTCCATTCATAATATGTTAATTTGAGAGGAAAAATTAGTGATCTTGTTTTTATATACAGATATAGATGTTCAAAACCAAAAGGCACCACTATCTCACAGAGGAATGGGTATTTTAGTTTGTAAACTAATAAATTAAATTTCCACTATGGAAAATCGTTCAAAATTAATGAGAAATTGGGTGTTGACCTGATTTTAACCAATTTTTAAGAGGCAAAATATTTTATTATGTGGAATTAAATTGTGGATTGCTAATATACAAGTTCAAGTAGATGAGCATAATGCATTTAATTTCTCACATTGAATGTTAAATGAAGTTAAAACTAGTATATACAAGTCACCAAAAAGTACGAATCATCCGGGCACAATTAGCCTGCTCTCCCTGAAATGATCAGGATTTGAGGCATCAGCAGCTTCAAAACTCCTTTAATGACCCACAACTCACAATATGGTTGTTACAACCTGGCATGAAGTATTCATGAAGTTCCGTTCAATCATCAATTCTAGTGAATATAAACATCTGGAGGTGCATCTTCTGGGATCTGAAAATCAAATGCATATGTAAATTAGATTCTGTTTGGTTATAAAGCATATGAGATAATCAGGGATAAAAAACGAGCATTTTGCTTGATAACATCATTACATCGACCAGATGACAAATCAATCGAGCAAACAGCATGGAGGTCCCATATGAATCCATACATGAATGAAGACATGCAATTTCCCCATGCTGTAATCAACTCTACATTTTAACGTACAAAGTACAATTTAACTGTTTACCTCTCCAACATTCCACTTCCATTCTGTTTTCCTCCAAATGCTATCATCCACATTAGTATTCTCCTTTTGAGAGTTGTTGCTGCACAACATATGAAGAGACTATTAATAGAACAGACACATAATGAATATCAGATGTGAATCTATTTCTGCATAAAAAAGATGGATATGGATATGGATATGGATATGGATATCGATATGGATATGGATACGAGAACATAGAGATCAAAATTATCCAATTAGAGGCAACTGCATTGCTTCAAATGCAGCATTAACACAAGAAAAGTTGAAGTCACAGAAAATTGAGGATAGTATAGTGCATATTCATTATTTGTAACCTCTTAAGCAAAAATGACAGATTTGATTATTTTTTAAAAAGATTGCAGGACTACTTGCATCAACTTATGTCCATTGTTGAAAAAGTTTAACTGCTCATCAGATGCATTCCCTGTCTGTGATGAGTTGGCTAAAGTAGCAAAGGGATTCCCGGGAGCACTCATTGAACTGCTGTTGGAGCTTGGTGAACCAAATGAGTACGAACTTTGAAGAGGTTGCTGAGGAGTTTGGCTACCAAAAGCACCTTAATACAGATGAAAGCACAGATAAATGTGTGCGCGACTTCATTACTCTAATAGCATAAACTGATGACAATAATGGTACCTGAAGCATTGAAAGGCGAATTGTTCGTTTGAAACATGCTAGATGGCTGATTATTGTTCTGGAAAGCACTTGGCTGACCAAATGTGTAATTAGACACAGTAGCAGACCTAGTGGCAGCACAAGAAAAAAGGACTTAAGTAAGCTGAGCATATATATGCAAGTGAGTGGACTTATAAAATCTAGCAAAAGAGACAGCAGTCTCTCATTTCAGACCCTGTACTTAGTAATCCACTCAATTGACCGAAAGTTGATGCTTGAGGAGAAAAACCATTGTTGACAACAGGAGCAGTATTAGCACTGCCTCCAGCAAACATATTTTGAGAGCTATGAGTGGGAGCTGAAGAAACTACAGAAGGTTTCTGTATAAGGTTCTGAAACTCAATTAACTTGGAATTTAGCAAATTCCTTTCTCTGTCAACCTGAACAACAAGAGAAACCAATAGTGAGAATGGTATATATGATTACCTAATCAATAACATGCAAGGAAGATAGCTCATGAAGGTAGAATAAGACTCCAATAAAATCAGATATTTATCAATTATTCACTGGAACAAATAAAAAGCACCCAGCGCAGCAAGGTACCAACCAGGTGTGCCAATGAAGTGGGTAAATTATGAGTTCACAGGTGAAAAAGGCAGAAAATAAACAATCAACTCCTCTTATGCATTGGAATGTTAAACATAAAGCCAAACTACAAGTCACAAATGCAAATTGCCGTACAATGAGCTGCAAGTTTTTTCCATTTTTCGAATCATCATAAGCTAATGAACGCAACTCTTCGTAGCTGACGTCACCAACAACGTCACAGGGACCACTGCAGATTAAAGACATATTTCAGTCACCAAAAAAAAAAAAAAGACAGATATTAGTGATTTGATAACAGTTTGCGAAAATATTCAGAAGTAATGGGATGCAAGATAAAATATAAAATAAAGTTAGAAATAATGTAATTGAGAGGGTCCAAATTCTATGGAGAACAATAACAAGTTCAAAAGAAGGTTTGGGTAAGACAATGCATGAAGAGGATTAAGTTGGGACATACTATCGACTGTGACCATAACAAGTTAGCTTCCAAAGGGGCTTCTCAGTTTCAAGATCCTCCACTATTATGCGTTTGCAGGTCTCTGCATCAGTGCATCTTTGCATGCATCAAAACCACATCCATTAATCCCTATTAATTTAATGAAAGAGTGATGAATAGAGCTAAAAGAAGTGAAGGCTTAAAAAAATACAAACCTATGCTCAGCTGCTGGTGGCTGATTGTCAGGTCTTTGTGAAGCAGAGGCACCACTGTTATTTATTGGGGAAAACCGAGTCCACTTATTCTCAAAAGGCTATATCAAAAGAAATCAAGAATAAGAAAAAAAAAATCTGACATATTTATTCAAATATAAACACTTACATAACCAGCAACAAGCTATGTTGTCCAGATAACAACAAGAACAACCAGAAGCTAGAATCAAGCACGGAAAGAACCTTGAACTGATTTGGTTTGGATCCAAAATCATTTGCCCCTCTTGACTGAGTATTATTCTGAACACCAAAACCAAAAGGGTTTGGCATCTGCTGTTGCTGATTGGTGCGCTGAAATGGAGTACTATTTTGCGTCCCAAACCCAAAAGGATTGGGTTTTGATTGTTGTGGTGCAGCATGAACAAACTTACAGCGATCACCATACTGACAACTGAAAGAAACTAGCTAAGAGTTAGAGCAATAGACATATCACCTATTATGTCAACTTATTTTCGTCTCCAAAGTCATCCAATATATCATGTTAGATATCAAAGTATGGATGCTGGAGAGGGAAACACCAAAGAGATGAATACTTAACAGAGTACAAAAGAAAATAAGCTGAAAAGCTACATTATCTCAACAAGGGAAGAGCTAGACTCCCATCTCTGAGTATTTTAGAATTGTTTATTCGTGAAAATAGGATCTGGGGTTTAATAGTTGGCTACTTTGGAATAAGGTGAAAACAATCATGGAAACACAGGATGGAGTAACACATCAATTTGTTATGAGATTCTAGAAGCCTTCTTCAAAACACCATTCATGAATGAGGCATTAATGATCTAAGTCCTTCTTTAATCCACCGAATTCAAAAACAATAATAAAGGATCAATCCTCATGTACACAAAACCTTACTGCAGAACAATTTTCCAAGCTTAATCTCCGAACAAAATAAATTGAGCTATATAAACGATGCAAGGAAGGAAAATATGATCCAAGAATAATGCAAACCTTTACAAAAGTAGAGTTAGGTTATGATGAAGAAAACGGTGGCAAAGCTACCGAGAAATGAAAACGTAATTTTACTCGAAGCCTTAAATTTTGAATTCCAGCATAAAATTACATGCTTAGTTAATTCATTCAAAACCCAGAAAAACTGGAAATGTGAAGAACTATCTATGAAGAGAAGAGGATTAGAGGATACTAAGAAAAAACAATACCTGCCACGCTGAAAATTCCTACAGAGTTCTTTTCTTGGAGGCATGATTTTAGGGTTTAAGTGGGTTGAATGAGATTCAGGCAAATCTAAGTGTATATACTTGGTGATTTGGGAGGGAATGAATGTTGCAGAGTAAGAAGAGAAAGGTGTTGCGTCAGCGTGACGCTATCAAAGGCCTGTTTGGGTCGAAGCCCATAAAATGGACCAAGCCCACTCAAAGAAAATTTTCACGTAAAAATAATGAAAATAAAAAATAAGAAAAGAAAAGAAAAGTGGCTGCGGATACAGATTTGGGGGCTTAGGGTTTATAAGAACCTGAAAGAAAATAAGAGAATGGGAGAGAAAATGAGGCTATATGTTGGAGGTTTAGGATCGAAGGTGCAGGAATGTGATCTGAAGAAGACATTCACCTCACCGCAGTTGGGCACTGTAGAATCCGTGGAAATTATTCGCACCAAAGGTCGGAGCTTTGCCTACTTGGAATTCGTTCCCGTTTCCGATAAAGGCCTCGCCAAGCTTTACAACACGGTCTCTCTCTCTCTCTCTCTCTCTCTCTCTCTCTCTCTAAAATTGTAGCTTAAAGAAGGTTTGGGTGTCGAAAACTGAATTAGGTGGTGATAATAAAAGTAAACCCGAACTTAAATGTAGTTCAGTTGCGATAAGGTGAATAGATTATCTTGATTAATTTAGCATTTTAAAAAGTTTGAGATGAAACTCAGTTGGTTATGTGATTGCTTTGAAGGCCTAAACTTATCAAAGATAGAATTTTTACAAAGAACTACAACAAATGGAGGATGAGAAAGAACATGCTTATCAAGCATATGATCATCTATCAAAGTAGGAGATCATCAGAATCCCAGTAGACCCAATGCCAGTTTTCTTTTTGTCTCTTTTTTCCCGTATTCTAAAAATTAGAAAAAAAGGAAAAAAGAGAAAAGGGTCTCTGTCACCCCAACCGCGCGTACGGCTCTCTACCCCAACCCAACTTGCTCTAGCCCTGAGTCCTTCCTTTCTATTCTTTGCTCTAGCCCTGAGTCCTTCCTTTCTATTCCTCGGTAAAGAAGTAGAAAAACCATATGAATGACCTGGAAATTTGAGCAGTGAGCCTCAAACATTTTTTTTCTTTACCTTTGTAGTCCATGCAATTGCTTTGATCATTTTCACATTTTCTTGAGTTCGGTTCATGATAATGGTTCTCACTTTTTGCCATGGAATGTATGCACAATGCAGTACAATGGGTGCTTATGGAAAGGGGGGAAACTTAAACTTGAGAAGGCCAAAGAAGACTATCTTTTTCGCTTACAACGTGAATGGGCAGAAGATGCTCAGGTTGATGTCAAATTGCCCAGCCAGAATGTTGACGAGGATGAAAGTGTGCATGCTATGCAGAAACCGAAAATTTATCAAGATATTGAGAAATTACAGCTCAAGATATTTTTTCCCAAATTGATGAAGGTAATTCAGTTAATTATTAAAATATGCCTTGCCTTGTGTCGATTTTGTTATTTCTATCTGATGACTCCTGAACATTATTTTTCCTATGGAGTTGCAATTTCGTAGGTCTAAATTCCTCCTTTAGATCTAGGGCCTCATTTAGTTGTAAGACATTGTTTCGATGGTTGTAACTGTTCATATTCTGATATATTGTGTTTATCTATTGCATTCAAGATAAAACCTATACCCCTCAAAGGAACAGGCAAGCACAAGTATAGTTTTCAGCGTGTTGAAGTTCCTCCCCTTCCCATTCATTTTTGTGATTGTGAGGAGCATTGTGGACCTCCTGAGCCAGCCAAAAGAAACCGCATTGATAATCGTGAGATGGACAGTTATGTGGTGAATGAGAATGAGCTTAACATGATGAAGTCGATATTGAGCAAGCTCTTGGAGAAGGAAACTTGCTCAGATACAGTTCATGATGAAGCTAAGGCTACTGAGGATATAAACAATGATGCTTCTTTAGCTGATAAATGGCAAGTTGATGATGACAATGAGGAAGATCAAATGAGCGACGAAGATAACCTTGTGATTAATATTGTAGGCCATGCAAGTAAGAAAGTTGCTTCATTTGAGGATTGGGGACATAAAACAAGTGCTGCAAATCAGGTATAATGTAAATCACAAAGGGTGGTCTTTTTATTTATTTGCTTTGAAATTTAGTTTGCTATTTTGCATGCGCCTTAAGTGCTGGGTGTTTTCTATGCATGAATATCTAGGATTCTTTGGTAAGAGAACCTGAGTCCAAAATGCATGGAACTGAAAAAGGGAACCATATAATCGACAAGAAGAGAAAGCTATCCTTCAGTGAAGATAAATCAAATAATACAGTACTTCCTAGAAAGAAGGGAAGGAATGATCCAATTAGTGTAAAAACTCAACCCATAGATAAAGAGTCGGGCCCCATACGGTTAAGTTATGATGCAGGTAGCTCAAATAAGCCAGCATGGAAAGCTCTGGTTGCTGAGAAGGGGCATGCTACTTTCAACATCTCAGATATTGTAACAGACTTTAATTCTGAAGCTGAAACCAAACCTAGATCCAATCATCTTGCAACAGCACCAGACTCAAATGAAAATGATGGCCAGCAAGACCAATCAAGTAAACATAAAGAATCGGATAAAGTTTTTGATGTTCAATCCACAAAGGCAAGTGCATCTGAAGATAAATTAGCTAGGGGTGTGTCGTGGCTGCAAAAGTCATCTTGGTTACAGCTGGTTGGAGATCTAAATACCAGTGCATTCAGCCTTGCCCAAATTCGGCCTGATGTAACATTTGAGAAACAAGAGTTGCAACAATCCCATAACATTGATTTTTCAAATTTGAGTGGAAAGCAGCACATGTTGGTCCATAAGGATAGAAAAACTCCCATTGGAGACCTTGATGAACCTCAAGGAGGAGCTAATAAAAATGTGTACGCCAAGGGGCAGAATGACAGTGCTCTGGTTGGACAGCAACTCAATTCTGATTCAAAGGAAACAGTTAAAGATGATTCGCCCTTGGCTCCAACGCTTGGAAGCATTGTCATTAGTGAAAGTTGCCCCTTCATGAAGAGTGCTGCTTCAATGAAAGAGTGGATGAAGTCTAAGGCAGCTTTAAGTGGTTCGCACAAGAAAAAAGAGAAGGGAAAGGAGTTAGTCCGTGGTTGAGGAGAGATTTGAATGGATTTGGCAATGATGAAAGAGAATCTCTAGCATACAAGAATATCTGTTAAGTCGAATTTGAATGAAGAGAATCAACTTCAAACACTTGTCTTGTCATGTTGTGACATGTCGTGGTTTTCATATCTGGTTCAGCTGGGAGGTATGACCAGTTTACTTGGGAACCCTCATGATGTCAATCGGTTTTACTGGGTCTACCTAAAACCCTAAATCACCCCGTAAAAGATAGTTATAACCAGTGAACTGATTTGTGTGGACTCAGTGATGGTGTCATGTTCCTCATGTTATCAGAAAGGAATTTCAGTTTATTTTGGATTTATGTTATTGAATATGTATGTTGCTTAATCTAGTTAATTAATTTGTCATAGGGCTTTTGTTAATTTTGTTACATGGTGTAACCAGTTAATATTTATAAAATGGTTTAACTTGTTGGATCACTGACTTAAGCTAATATCACTATTCCAATCCAACTATTCTCTATCAATCTCATCAATACAAGAAGGCTTCGTTGACTTTTTGGATATATGGGATTGCTCGTTGTTTGGAGAACATTAGGGATGAGGATAATATTTTTCAAGTGATAATGGCTAAAAATAGTGAAAGAAGATTGTAGTAAGTAAATTTGGTTATTTGACAAAAACACTCTTATTACATTGCAGACAGAGTCTATGTATATGTATGTATTTTGTGTTGCACGGCTTGTTCCACATTGCTTGTGTGTGAGTATGTATGTGTGGCTTATGCACAAGTTGTGCAGTTCATCCCCATGGCTCGGCAAATGGTGTCATGATCCGTTTGGCCATGTTCGTGTGCGACTCGTGTGGTTCATTTTGTAACTCTCGTACGACTTGCGTCATGGTCACATCTAGGGATGGCAACGGGCAGGGTACTCTACCATTTAAAGAATTTCAAACTCTAACTCTATTAACATTATACTTCACGTATCCATCTTATTCTCATTTATAATTATTCATCTTGATTACCATTATCGACGGGTACCCATATACACCCGATACACTTTTATGAAATATAAATATTTTTTATTTAATCTAAATTGGTATTATAAATAGGTATTTTTTATTTTATTTTTTAATTTATAATATTTGATATACTTTTATACATTTTTATTGAATATTTTATCACAAATTACAAGTTAGTTTAATGATAAACATTATTTTTTTAATTATTCAATTTCTACATAACACATTCTATACATATATATTGTATGAGTTTTAATGGGTGGACAAGCTGGTAGAGGATATCTACCAAAACCTATCCATAACTTAATGGGGGTTTTTTTTTTTTCTAAACCTGTCACATTCTCATTTTTCCCCAACTCATCTCATTCTCATTTAGAACTATCTGTATCCATTCTATTAGGGTTTGAGCGAGTAGAGTACCCATGTTTATCCACGAAATTGTCATCCCTAATCGCACCTGTATGTGTATCATATTTATGTGCTATGTAATAATTGAATCTCATTTCAATGCTTTAGTCGGTTTGGCTATAATAATTATTTTGTTATATTTTGTAATTTTTTTCTTATTCTATTTGGCTACTTTTATGACTTTCCTTTTTTACCAATGCTCCATTGTTTACTTCAATAGTCAAAATGTGAGATAAAAAAAAAACAATATATGTAAAAAAATTCGCATATCACCAATGAATTGTCTTCCATTACATTTTCTTTCATTTTATAGTCTTCAATCTTTATAGATGTAAACTTCATCCATGTAATGTTTTAGACAAGCTGTTTCATGACTGTTTGTTGAAATATCCCACAAAGGCAAGTTGCATTGCACATACTAGGGGTGAGCATGGATCTCGGAGATAACCGAATTGTGGAGAAATCCGAACTGAAACACTCCGAACCGGGAAAGAACCGTTGACTATTTGACTTTATCCGAACCGAACTGCTCCGAATATTTTTTTATGTCAAACCGAATTGTACCGAACCGAAGAACCGAATTTAGAACCGAGTAGAACCGATTTCAAGAAAGTGACTATATTATAAATTTATATGTATCATTTAATTCATTTTTCTGAATTGTTGTACCGAATTAGTTATAAATATGATTGAATTTTAATATTATTTAATACTATTTATAATTTTAAGACTTCAATAAAGAAATTGATAAGTAAATAATAAAGTAAAATACTTATTATGAATATTTTGGAAATATAAAATATTTTAATTACAATAGATATTAATTAAATAATTAGTTTATAACTTACATAAACTAATGCATGATATATTTAATTCTAGGTTATACCTACCTTCAAATATTACTATAAAACTTATATTTATTTCACTTTCAAAATGGAAATTTTCAAATGACCACTTATGAGATGTAGATTAAAAAAAATTCGAAAAATAAAATATGAAGAAAAACTTGAATTTAATTTATTGTTTTCAAGAAGAGACGATTACTTTAGTAATTTGTCGAGTTTATTTTATTAGTTTATAACTTGTTTGAATAAATATTTATTTTATATTATAAAATTCGAATCTCCAAAATCCGAATTGATCCGATCCGTAATACCCGAATCTCCGAAGGAACCGACCCGATGTGACGGAGCAATTCCGGAGAATTTTTTTTGGAATTCTCCGAAATTCTCCGAACTTTGGAGCAATTCTGGAGATTTTCTTTTCCCCGACTTGCTCCGGACCGTGCTCACCCCTAGCACATACCCAGTACCCTAAAGCTCATATATCCAAATGAAGTATTACAACTTAATCCAAAAGATGAACAAAACAAGCATCAATACATAGCCTGAAGACACATACTAAATTTGTAAGACACAAACAAAAAAATAATAGAGTGAAATTGGAACATACCTTATAAACTAAACATGATTGTGTCTTAAAATGTCTCACATTTTGTTTTTTGAGGTTCTTGTAGCTATGTTCTAGGTTTTAATTTAACTTATTAGGTAGATTTATATTCTATCAGTCTCCCAAATTGTTTGGTATAGAATTTGTATTCTTTGATTTCATATTTATGCTCTAGGATTTTTATTCTCTCTGTCTCACATTGTTTGGTATATTCCTAATATTTATCGATATATTGGTAGATTTGAGGATTTTGTTTATTGTTGTTGTCTTTTTATGAATACAATTATTTCTATACACGAAGTGCATAGATCCTAAATCCGTATAACTGGGTCAACCAGACTTGAGAGTGTATTTCACACGTCCCACACGTGCCTCACGCACTCACACACACCCATAGCTCAAACTCTAACCAAACCCTAGTTCTGCAGTTATATTGACATAACATTTTAGTTTTGTCTGCATAACCTTTTAATTATATGCACATAACCTTTTGCAATACATGAATTGTGAAAAAAGTATAAATTATTCACTGGGGTTATGAAATCTCTACATAAAGGTTATACTATTACAACATAAAGGTTATATCATTACAACATAAAAGTTTCGCTATATTACATGAATTTTTATAGTGAAAAAAGTGTAAATTATTTACTGAAAATGTTATGAAATCTCTATATAAAGGTCATACTATTATAATATAAAGGTTATATCATTACAACATAAAATTTCGATTATATTACATGAATTTTTACAGAGAAAAAAGTATAAGTTATTCACTGAAAATGTTATGAAATCTGTACATAAAGGTTATACTATTACAATATAAAGGTTATATCATTACAACATAAAGATTTCGGCTATATAACATGAATTTTTATAATGAAAAAAGTATAAGTTATTTACTGAAAAGGTTATGAAATTTGTATATAAAGGTTATACTATTACAACATAAAATGTTATATTATTATAACATAAAGGTTGACATAAATTTAAAAAAAAAATTGGACGCAAATCTAGGTTGAACCAAACCCGACCCGACCCGAGTGTCCAGTTGTGTGGATCATGACCCATGCACTTAGTGCACATAAATACTACCCTTCTATAAAAATTTAATATTCATATTGTGTTGAATAAATATTTTTTAAGTGATTATTTTAAGGGTGGGACTATCCGCACCCCGACCTTTTCTAAACACACCCCAATTTCTATTCACACCCCATATAATAAAATTTAATTTCTATAAAACTTTAAACACACCCCACTCAATTACAAATTTACCCTTTACCCTAAAATTAAAACATAAACCCCACTCCACTCACACCCCACTACACACACCCCACTTTGTAACAAAACTCCTAAACACACCCCAACACTCCCAACACATTAGGGCAAAGTGAAGTAGAAGTAGAGGAGAATCACACCCCCCGTCGGCCACGAGAATCAAACACAAGGAGTGTGCTTCGTACCAAAAGAATCGAACATCTTCAATGGACTCCCAAGGTTAGTGGTAACCCTTTTCCTTTGTTGTTGTAGTTGAAAGAAACTCCATACATGTTGTTTGTTTAGATATGTTATTAGTTGCAAATTTTGTGCACAACATGAAACACTATGTGCATTTGGGTATGTATCTATATATGTGCGTTGTCGTAAGTGTGAAAAATCAAGGTTAGAATCAACATTTTTCGATCGTTTTGCGATAAATCTGCACTTTCCGTTTGAAACTGGTTTGTCACGTAAGTTGTAGATAGCTCGACCACTAGGGTCGAACAGCCTTAGGAGAGTTCGACATCGACGGTCGAACGGGGCATGAGTGGTTCGACTTCACGGTCGAACGGGGCATGATTGTTTCAACTTCTTCAGTCGAACATAGTGCAATATGTTCGATTTCACCTGGTCGAACGGGCTGAGCCTTGTTCGATTTCCTCGGGTCGAACGAAATGTGTTTTCTTTGAGTTCTATGGGTCGAACGGTGTATCTTTTGAGTCGAATTCTTGAGTCGGTTTGTGCAAAGCATGCATAATAGTGTTTTTCATAGTTTACTCATTTGATGTTTTTTTTGTTTCTATGCAGATAAGATATACAGGAGATGACCAACGGCCTCAGAAAGAAAGCGACGGGCTGAAGAAGGACAATCTTCCAAGATGCCACCAAATCATTGGATTGCACAAGCCTCGGAACGCTGCAAGAGCAACAATTTGAGGCAAGTATGGAAGAGGCACCGAGCCATCAATTGGAGCTTGTTGAGTTGCCTAGAGATGAACCAGTCGGCCCTAATGTGATGGAAGAGGAGGTAGATGAGGAGGTAGCAGAGGAGGGTGTAGAGCCAGAAGAGGAGGAGATTTTGACGGGCCATTTCCTGGAGGGCCCGTTAACCCAATCTTGATCCCGAGTTTCAAATGCCATGTGGCTTTGAAAATTTAGTTTAATGAAGAACGCGATGTTTTAAAGTTTTGGTGCCACACTACAAAGCTGGAGCATGGAAGTTGGAAGTTGAGCCGGATGATTGGTTGAGATGGATGAACCGCTCGAAGATCTATGATTTGCGATTCATATCGTACAAGAACCCTAATAAGAACCTGCTATGTGCCTTCGTGGAGCGTTGGCATCCAGAGACCAACAGTTTCCACATGCCGTTCGGGAAGATGATCATCACCCTAGATGACGTTTCCCAGATAACGGGCCTTCCGGTGATGGGGCATCCTGTTGTGTTGCCTGATGAGCCACCAGTTCCCACCCCAGTGTTCATATCCACCTTCTTTGGTATAGATGTAGGAGATGCTGAGAGGGCCTTGGATGGTTCAAAAGGTTCTTCAGTCAGGCTTAAGTGGCTCCGATCACGGTTCAGTGGAAATGTCACTTCAGATGACGAGGTGATAAGAAAATGTGCAGCAAGAGCATATTTGTGGTATGTGCTTGGTTGCACTGTCTTCTCTGATAAGAGCGGCTCCAGAGTCTCGACGAATATTTTGAGATTGTTGGGAAATGTGCGTCGAGTGCACACTTATGCTTGGGGCGCTGCTGCACTTGCGTATCTATATCGGCTGTAAGTTGTTGACATTGTTGGAGGTATATTTGAAACACATTTTGCCCTTTAAACGTTTGTAAGTTGTTCATTCGTTTTGACAATTGCTTTTTCTGATACAGGCATGGATATACGAGTACTTTCCGGTGACGAGGCCAACTCACAACGTCGCTTTTGGTGCAGGAATGTGTTTGGCCGGCAGATGGGCCCAACAAACCTCACCGGGGCCATCCATCGACCGTATAGTAGCCTGGAGGGTGATATTGGATGATTATTCGGCAAGTAATGTAAGTTTTTTGATAATTGTATTTCAAATTTAAGTGAGTCTACTTGATACCGTTCAAATTGCGATTATGTCAACTCTTGTAGGTCGTATGAACTCCTTATGCTGGAATACGAGATGATTACCCCTGAGAAGATATCGCGTTCTACGTTGGTTGCATTCGTGCCTTCGACGTAGTCGAGCCTTACCATCCCGATCAGGTCTTGCGACAGTTTGGGTTTGTTCAGACTATTCCTGAAAACCCTCTCATCCCAAGCAGAGTAAGGGGAGGTAGTACGGGTGCGCAATGCAGACTTGCATTTCACTTATTAGGGAACTACTTCCGACAGTGGAGTAGTCATTTGTTATCTGCTGAGCATCTCGGCGAAAATGCTCATCCTGCCTGGGAGTGCTCGCATGACTACATGGACTGGTTTACCACTCACTCACATCCGAGGGTTCAGAACCCAGCTTTTACTTCTCAAGGACGTGCCCATGCCTCCAACGCAGCCCAAGGTGCTCAACTTTGGGAGATGATTCATATGGCACGCGCTCATATCAACCCGTTGGTCGAAATGTGGAGGGTTCAAGACCCACAGCTATCCTTGGAGTACGCGATGTCATTGGTCCAGCAAGCATATGAAGCCCTGACACTAAACGAGCCGACCGAGCCAGAACCATCCGGACGAGCACGAGTTAGGCGTCGCAGAGACCGTAGGCCGTAGTTGCTTGAGTTAATTGTACTTACTACCTGTTTTCAAAACAATTATGTATACAGGATTATGATGTCTTCTTCATGTACATTCGTTCAGACGATTTGCTAGTTTATTTTTCTTACTACCTATTCTTGTATGGGCTATTCAAAACATTTGGATTGGTTTTCGTAATTCTTTCAAATGGCATTATCTTGAGTTGTGAACGTGTTTACGTTTGTCTTTTCATTCGTTTTATGTCGTACTGCTATACCGATAGGATATTTTCGGATTGGGGTAACCCCGTTTATCCGTTTTCACACTGTTCGAACTTCAAGGCCGAACAAATTCAAGCCTGTTCGAACACCTTGGTCGAACACACTTGATCCGGTGAGGCTAGTCGAACCGAACACCCTTCTCAGCGCAAGAGTAGTGGTAACCGTACCATGTTGTGCTTATAGGTGGTAGTGGTGCACCATCTACCAACTTCACCTGCATCCACACAAAAAATAGATGTTAAACCGTAATCACTATAATGGATAGACGTAAACACGCGTTTGGAGTTAATTATCCTAATGAAATGATTATTTCCTACAAGTGCTATGCACACGATCGATGGATTCATCGTGACGGCCGTCCTTAGCAGAAGAAAGGTGAGGCACTGTTGTGGCGAGATATGCATGAAGGTCATATTATACACTGATGCTGCTAAATTGTACGTCTCGGGATAGAGAAACCAATATTTGCTGTCGTACACCTCATCTTTAAAACATCTCAACATGACCAACATCTGCTCAACTCTTAATTGGTCGAGCCAAACACTAGCATACAAAGACGAGAATTCTTCCAACTCTCAAATCAGGTCATTGCGCACCTTCGGCCACGAATGTTCACCCAACCCAAGTGCATCGGCGACACACCGAAACCCGCAATGACCGTCGCCTTTCACATTTGTTGTGCCACTGATGTAAGGTCTCTAGAAGGTGGGGATCAGTTCAATCAGGGGCGTGTCAGATGCTGAACGGGCTGATCTTCGTTGTACCAGCTGCTTTTGTCGTTTGGACTTCGTAGAGGAAGGGCCAACCGAGGATAGACCAAAAACTTCAATGCTTTGGTCAACCGATGAACAACTGTCGATGATCGACTCGACATACTCAAATACACTCTTGTCATGCTTGGTTGATTTCAGGGCATGAATTTTTGTCTTACTGGGCCTGCCCCGAACACGCGTGTTCACCTCGGGTTCCAGTAACGATGAAGTGGATGGCAAAGAGATCTCTCGGAGTCGTTTCAGCAAAAGTAAGCGTTGGGATTCTGTCGAGGACTCGAACATGTTGTTAATGCAGCCCACTGTCTCTTGCCACCGACTACCAAGCTCTTCGCCAATATTGACATCACACTTTGAGGGCTCTCAGTCAAGCTTTCTCCAAAAGTTGTGAACCATGTCCAATGTGATTGGTGCCCCGATTCGAGTCAATTCTGCCAGCTCATGTGCACATGGCAACCCACAGGTTCTTCTCATAACACACCCACACAGGAGGGAATCCACGCCGCATGTGTTAACACCTTCAAACTCTTCGAAAATCTTATGCAGCGCAGCATGTGACACCAATCCTCGAATTATCTTGAAGAGAGAGGACTTGTATCGATGATGGGTGATAGTCAAACTCTTCTCGAAGGATGCTTTGATTGTGTTGTGAGACACAATCAAAAGTCTGTGAATCCTCTCACAGGAGATTTCGAAATTTGATTGGCTGGTTCCCAGTTGTTTCTTCAATTTTGAATGAGCACTTTCCGCCCTACCAAACAAAGATAAAGAAATTTTGGATAAGTTAATTTCACCATATAAATGACATAAACAAAATGTAATGACAATTTAATACAATTATGCACGTATCGACTACTTGTGGTGTTATCGAAATGCATAATGTTGTTAGTCCAGCATGAAACAAACTTTTTCTTGTAAGCTGTAATCCAATTATCAACAACGTAATTGACGGCCTCTGGATAGTCGGTATAATCATCCCTCAACCTCCGTAACAACTCGTTGAATTTAGGCAAATTCTCAGCAACCATCAACGAGTGGAATGAGTTGTTAAATGAATCTCACTTCTGTTTCTTCGGGCCCAACATTGGTCTACACTTTGCCAGAACATTCTTGCTGATATGCCACCAGCACAACAAATGCTTGGCGTTGGGAAAGGTAACTTCGATGGCATTCATCAGTGCGATCTCCCGATCAGTGACAATCACACTCGGTAGTGTTGATTGATCCATTAAACCCTTCAGAATTGTGAGCGCCCAAATATAGTGCTCCTGTCGTTCGGACTCCAAATATACCCAAGCAATCGAGAAGGTGATATCGGTGGATGTGATACCAACAATCTCCAAAAGAGGCATCTCATACTAATTGGTCTTATACGTGCAGTCTATCAAGATGACGTTCGGAAATGCACGCAACAACTCGACACTGGTAGGGTGAGCATAAAACAAATTTTGAACCCGATCGGTTTGCTCGCAAATCTTATCGAGATAATAGTACTTATGATGGCTCAATTTCTCCAACAGATATTGCATCTGCGAACGACCTCCATGCTCAACTACACGGTGCTTGTGACGGGCATTGTATATGGTCTTCAGCGTCGACTCATTATCAACAAATGTTTCTTTCAAACTGCTCAAGATATCCTTAGGCTTCATGTTATTCTTCGTCAAGCCGTACACATAACGATCTTCCAAATCTGTCAATCGACCGGCATACGAGTGCCCCACCAAATACGCCCCCATCGGGTGATTATGAGATCCACATACAACGATTAGACACCGTTCACCAACATCATTGATTTGGATGCCCTTCAACAAAAAAGGACAATCACATTTCTTCGTACCAGTAACTCTCCCTCTATAGCTCTTTATAGACACGTCCTCACCTTCGGCACCCAAATTTGGTCTTTTTGTCTTTGGTTTAGTTGGGCGGTATGTCCCACTCCTTTCACAACATAGATAAACTCTAGGGCGCCTACCACTAGCCACCCCATCAGATCACTTCACCAACACCACCATATTAAGTCTGTGTCCGACTCCTTTTGCTCAATCTACCATAGCTGTTCGATCTTCAAAAACTAAATCAGTCGTAAACTCATCCGTATAATCAACTTGTTCATATAGTGGATCCATCACATCACGTCATGAACGTATTCGTCTCCGGCATTTACCACACCCAATTCCGTAGATTTTGAACTATTTTCCTATTAGTCAATGAACAAGTAAAATGTCAAATGTTAAATTATACATCACAAATACTCTGAACAGATCACATTGAGTTCGACCAAAACGGCTATGCAAAGCATGACCCATTCGACCAAAATGCAAGAAATATGTAGGGCTTGTTCGACCATTTCATTCAAACATTTCAGGATTCGTTCTACCGACATGGTTGAACACTTAGTGCTGCGTTCAACCGACATGGTCGAACATAAAGTGTTGCGTTCAACCGAATCGGTTGAACACTATGTACCGCGTTCAAGCAAATCAGTCGAACGGTACAGGTAATGTTCGAACAATAGAGTCGAACGGCTAGTGATGTGTTCGGCTGCTTCAGGTCGAACACTCTTTGTTTTGTTCGATCTGAATCAATCGAACGCGACTTCCAGCGAAAATTTTCAACCTAAACTCTAAAGTTCGTTTTCTCAAAAAAAATCGTCAGAAACTGTAACAAATGAACTTATCAACTTATATTGCTCATTTCGCAAGTGTCTTCACGTTTCATTGACATAATCTATGGCAAAATCTGCTTGCTCCACCAAATTTTTTTCTTTCAAGCTTTGCAAATGGAAGGGAAAATGGAGATGAGAGTTGAATGGGGGTGAGATATGCAAATGGGGTGTGTTCAGAAAGTACGGGATGTGCTTAGAGATATCTAACTTCATAATAGTACACAAGGGCTTTTTAGACATTTTATAAATAATTACTTTTCATTTATTTAATTGTGGGGTGTGCTTAGAAAAGGGTGGGGTGCGGATAGTCCCACCCTTATTTTAATTATCACTGTCTATTAAATTTGGTGTTAGCTTTGGTCTCCACACTCATTATTATTTTTATTATTACGGAATCATGTATGTTGTGAAGTTTGGTTCAAATTTGTATGATTATTGTTTGACTGTTGAACATCACAATCGAGAAAGCTCTCTAGTTGTGAATAGAGTTGGCAATTCAGGCTATCTGGCCTAATTCAAGCCAACTTGACGGGTCAAATGATAAAGTTGGAACGGATCGAACCAACCCAACATATAAAATTGGAGTCCAGTCCAACCTTGTTTGGGCCAAATTGGTCTAAAACCCTAATTATGTTTTTAAATTAATTTTTTTAATTAATTAAATTTAAACCAATTTGCATAAAGAGAGAACTTCATATAAAATAATCGAACACATGCAATTTAAATTACAGTATTTTATTGGGCAAATGTGCAAATATACCATTAACGTTTATAGGAAGGTTCAAATACAATCTTAATCTTTTTTTAAAAGCAAATACAATCCTAACCTTTAGGTGTTGTTTGTTTTAAAAGAAAATTTAAAAAATCTCAAATCCTATTTGTTTTGATTTTACAAAAACAATTATATAATCTACCAAAATTATACTTCATTTAAAAAAAAAAACACAATCATTAACCATATATTATAACCTATTAATACACAAATACCAATATACATCTTAATTTCTACTATTACAATCATTCAATCATTACCATTACATCAACTAATAATATAATATTACATAATAATATTTTTTAAATATTGATTTGACATCTACAATATTAATTCTACCCTATAAAATCCTTACGCACTTATAGATTTTAACTATTTACCTTTATTTCAAAAATTCAAGATTTTAAAATTGAATTTTCCCAATTCTATATAAACCCAAAACAAACTTCCAATGTTTTGTGGTGCAATTAAGCCCCTAATGTTGATATATGATTCAATATTGTCAAAATCTTTTTTTATTTGTTATTCGTACATCCTTCTTACATAGTTGCTTTTATTTTATTTTATTAAATAATAAATTATTTGTATTGAAAATTTTCTAATCCTTAATCAATTTCAGATCTTAAAAATAACTTTTATCTTGATCAAAAATTATATTTATTTTTCTTAAATTGTGTTTTTTTGAACTTCATACTAAACTTATTAATTTTGAAAATCAAAATCTCATATGTTACAATGCTTATAAAGGAAAATTATTTGGATTTTTTGGAATAAAATATATGTTTGTGTTTCATGTATAATATCTTTCATTTAATTTCTATATTATTTAAAACTTAAAAAAACCATAGTGTTTTTTTAAGGGAAATGTCACGTTTGTTTTGTCATTATTATAAAATGTGGATCTATTTAATTCTCAAATTACTTTCCGTAGTAAAATTCATCAATTAATAAAATTTTTAAAATTAATTTAAAATATTTCAATACAAATAATTAACTATTTCACATAATATAATATATAATAAACAAATATAATAAATTTACACTAGAGGAATGTCAATAAAATATTCATGGAAATAAGAATATGGTCAATTTGCTCTCAAATTCAAACGTTGAGAATATATTTGCACCTTTACCCTATTCTTATCTTGATAATTTATTTAATCTAATTAAATTATTAGGGGGACAAAGTCTAATCTTTTTGCTTTCTTTTGTCTATTAAAATAAAATTAACTAAACATTAAAGTTTTTGATATTAGAAGATAGTAACTAACATCAACCTCATAATAAAAGGATAAAGTTTAAATTATACATTTCTTGCATATAATATTTTAGTAATATATTCTAATAGAACTTAAAATATAATAAAAGTTAATTCAACTATATTTAATTTGAAATATGAATATAATGAAGTCGAGTCAAGTTAATATACTGACAAATCTAAACTTAAAATCGATAAACATTAATTTTTGCCTTTAAACTAACTCGGTCAAATCTATTTTAATTACAAAAACTCATAAAATCAAACACGACTATTATTATATATATGATCAAATATATTAAGATAAAATAAGTAAAATAAAACTTTCAGAAGCAATATTTGATAAGGTTCACGAATTTAGTTAACTTAAAATGGAATTCAAAGACATTTTAATTCTTCACATAATTTGCTGGTGAATTTTTATTATTTACAATCTTAATTTAAATTAATTAATAATGGTTGAAGAAGAGAATAAATAAAAGAAAATAAATAAATAAAAACATAAGAGAGAGAATTAGATCATATGTAGGAATTGCAAATTGTACAAAAATAATCATCATCGGGTCAGGCTCAAATTGTCGGCTCAAGTTGTGAAGGTAAATGAGAGGTGACTCCAAATTTTAAGAGGATGTACATGTGTTTGGCTACTATGAAGATTGCTTTCTTGAGTGGTTGCAGACTTATTATAGGTTTAGATGGATGTTTCTTGAAAGGATTACATACAAGTCAAAGATTTAGATGGATATTTCTTGAAAAGACATCTTAAAACGATTACATACAGGTTAAAGGTTTAGGTGGATGTTTTTTTGAAAGAATTACATACAAATCAATTGTTTTCATCTGACAATATAATTCTCATAGCCATAGCATATGTGGAGGTGGAGAAACAAGAAAGTTGGGAATGATTTTTTGTAACATATGTGGAGGTGGAGACACAAGAAAGTTGGGAATGAGTTTTTGTAATATATGTGGAGGTGGAGAAACAAGAAAGTTGGGAATAATTTTTTGTTTCAGCAATAATGACAATATTGTTTCAACAATTATGACAATATACTTCTCATAGCTATAGCATATGTCGAGGTGGAGAAACAAGAAAGTTGGAAATAATTTTTTGAATTGTCGTTTAATGACATCGAGGCACCGTCTGATATAGATTGGGCATTTATTTTAGATAGACAGAATGGTCTAATTGATGCTGTGTATAAGTCGGCCCCAAATTCTAAATACAAATTTTGTGTAAAACACATGTACAACAATTTCAAGACAAATTTTGAAAGTTTGGAATTGAAGAAATTATTTTGGAAGCTGCCTCAACCCTTCTCTAACGGCATCATAGAATAATGAAAGAGATTAAAAGGTTGCCTCCAAAAAGAGGAAATGAACAAGTTGCATATGAGTGGCCAGATGTCTCTTCCAACATTTGGCAAGATGCTTCTTTCCACAAGTCCTACCAATTTTAATATCAAAACAAAGATAGTATTTACGAAATGTATACTTACAAAATTCACCTAGCTCTTGGTCAAACATGAATCACAGCATATCAAACTCCCACAAGTGTAGGTTGCTAAACCATGAGAATCTGCAAAATCTCTTAGTTTTCGCATTGGAAAACAGAATCTATAGGTTGCTTACATTATGGAAAAGTATTTTACAATTAGCGATGTTGCACTTGGGTCTGTTCCAATGTTTTTCACAATTTTCCTAGGCCTGACCTCTGTTCTCATCACCTATGATAAGACACAATCTCGAACTGGAATCCGCCTTACTTACGCTACAATACATTGCTATCTCAGTTGATCTTTGGCTTTGGTCTTCTTGGCTTCAATACAAACCAGAGTACAAATATAACCACCAAAAATGCAGGAATTGTAGTCATGTCGAACTCAACCTCAACTTTCCTCTGCCTGGTGCAGTGAATTGGATGGAGACTTGCTAAAGTTACATTCACGTAATCAGCAAATCTGTGAAAGAGATCATTTGTTTATCAGCACAATATAAGAGCCCAAATCTTTGCTCACTCAAAGTTAAGTATTAGAGTGGGAAAGAGAAGAAATGCATCAATATTCTTGAACAAATCATTCATAAATATTAGGGATAATTACAAAAACTACCACTATGGTTTACTAAGGAAAAAAGAAAGAAAAAAACTCTTATTCAAAACTCAAAAACATCACCAATAACCTTTCATTTTTCTTTTTCCCACAAGTTGCAATACTTGATGGGTTTTGTAAGAAAAATGCAAACCTCAATGAGGTGAATGTAATACCTTAAGGGGGTATTTGTAATTTCAAATAAATAGGGGAGTTTTAGGTATTTGCCCAAAATTTAATATATGCCTTGGCATGCATATGCATTCACTGAAAATCTGTTGAACAGTGACAGGGAAACGAAATTCATAAAACAACTTCGAAGCATGAGCTATCACAAGTGGACATTAGAAGACCAAGGTGATCTATATAAAACGAGATAATTTTCAAGGTACCCAATATCAATAGTAATAGAGCTGAAAGGGGTAAATATAAGCTAACCCTTTTGATGCATCCTCTAGAGTGTAAAGGAGTCTCAAGGCATCCGCATAGCGTAGTTCCCCAGTAACAGTTGAAATCTGAAAGAAATCCAGTTGGAAATTTGAATTAACCAGTATTTCCCAAATAATCAACAGAACGGATCTGGATTATGTCTATATAGTGCAATACTAGCCACGCTTACCCTTTTCCATAGACTAACAACATAGTTGTACTTGTTCACCAACTCACGCTCCTGGGATCGAAAGAGCTTGAAAGTTTGTTCAGCTGGTTCTCATTAAGTGTCAACAATGGAAGTGTCAACAACATACTTATTCCAAAACCAAATAATTTGAGGAATTCTAAAAATAAGAAACACAGAATCTTTAAACCTAAATTATTAATCAACCAATAATAGAAAACTAGAGTTGTTCAAGAAGTTGATGTGGACCATGCACAAGAAGTTTGTTCCAGAAAGATAAAACCATAAGCATGAACCAACTGCTTAAGCAAAAATGACATGGCAAAGCCTAAGAAGCCAAGAAAAAAGGCACTTCAAATACGTAGAATGAAGCTCAACAACTCCCTTTTTCATGGCAAAGCCTTATAATAAAGCATGAACAATTTTCCTAAACACTCTTATTGATAATACATGTACGTACCCTATGCATCACCTAGCTGTTTTCAGGAATTAATTTTTTGTCATTTTCTTTAATATGAACTTAGATACTACCAAGACATAATACCCCATCAAAAGGATACATGTACGCTCCATGACAAGGAGATGAATGGCCGAATTCACAAGTTGTATCGATTCCTCAAGAGTTGTCAGTACATAGCTCCTTGCAAGGGTATCAGCCTGGAACTGGGAAATTTGCCAACCACGGGAGGTGACAGACAATAGGTTACAACCCACTGACCATATCCAATCCTGGTGCACATCAATGATTTAGAATGTAGTTGGGAAAGCAGATGTAACTTCCGTCCCAATTCCCGACTTAAGAAGTTGAAAAAATCATGTATAAAGCATATAGCACAATAAGAGAGAAGAGGGAGAGAGAGTGAGAGAGATCATCCAAAAACTGAATTCAGGAAATTGAGCACAACACTACATCAAAAAAAAAAAAAAAAAAGAACGAACTAAAAAAGAAAAAAAAGAGGAAATTAAGAAAGCACAAAACAATATCATCAAACTAAGAATGGAATAGCATGGAACTAGCTGGGAAGGAGGGAGAGAGGACCTAAAACACAGCAGGAGCTATCCACTTGAGTTGCAAAAATATAACAGGTTAGATAGACTTTCTTTCAAGGCAAGTGCGGACGTACAGTGCCCACAGAGAGATCAAGTAAATGAACTTAATTAAACACATGGCAACTTATAGCAATAATAGCACAAGATAGTCGCCATATCTACAGATTGTAATGAGCATGATATCAACACTAACAATTCCAAATAACCTTAGATGAACTGGCTGCAATTTATGAAATTAGTTATACGCTATAAAGAAAGATTGTGGTTGTATAAACTACAATATCATGATTTGGTCAAAGTGCAGCAAAAATGTTATAACCTCAATTGTAGTTTCATGAGCATGACTGTAAACAAGATGAAGAGGAAGCAGTCCAGCTAGATGTTCAGAGACAGCAGCCAGAGCAGCTTTTGTAGGCCTCCTGTATAACAAATAATAGTTTAGTTTTCCATAATTTATTACACGCTGTATTATCAGCAGAGACAAAGTACAAATTGAGGAGGCATTTCCAACCAACTTCCAGGGAAATTCTAGTTGAACTGCCTCACTCGATACAGATATATATAAATACATAAACTGTGAGCACTATAATATACAATTGTACGAATTCTTGGAAAGAAACCCACAAAAGATTTCCAACTGGTTACAATATCAAGACAGCTTCAAGAGAAACTAATGGCCATAAGACAGCATAAAGGTCCAATAAAGCTCCAAACGCAGGCACAAGGTGCACATTACCATATAACATGCATAACAGTTCCTGGAATTCATGTTTCATCATCAAGTAAAAGCATGCAAATATGGATTAAGAAGCACAAAGAAACAGAGAAAGCTTGATTTTCTGAACTTCAACAGAGTCAACAAATAACGATTCTAATCATTAATTCATTTATTGCACACCCACCAGTGAGGGCTTAAAGTATCAAGTTTTAAAGTGAAAAATGGAATCTCCACAAATATTGACACAGCATTATAGACCAACGAACACAAGATTAATAGTATTATCCATGTCAAATTTGATTACTAATGACGCAAGAATTTGACCTCAAGTCCCACAAAAGTGACTGTCCATTGCATTGTAAATGACTTTCCCAGGATGATGTCTCCGACTGAACAACAATAACCATATCAGAGAGTGCTTTTGCCTGATAATGCTTGTCGACTAACAAAGCATCACCATGAATGAACCAAAATATAGGGATTTCCAGCGTAGACCTGCTATGTGCATGCAACCCTACCATTACCAAACAAATCGTGTTAGGAACATAATATGATACTCTAAGCTTTAAGTGATGATAAAAAAACTTTTTATACAACCGCAAATATAGGAAATTTGATTGCCAATTTATAAATTCTTCATTATTTTATAGATATTAATGTAAGTCTAAATCCACGTATTCATACTAGGAACAACGGTTCTCAACATTAAGATTCTAGGGAATAGATTCAATCTCAGAAATATCACTTCACTGAATCCACATATTCATACTGGAAACTAGAAGGTTCCTCCCAAAACAAAGACCCTTAGGAGCACATTTATAGTTTAACTGAACAACACAGAAGGTAGTATTATAAGCCATTCACCTAGATTTCTGTCTTGATACCACGAGATATTTATCTAAGAAAAACTGAAGTATAACCGATTTAAAGCCACTTGCACTGAATGTCAAACTCCTCAGTGCATTCAAATGAAGTATGAGACTTCAGAAAACAAAATTAACAACATAAATCATATATTCAGATGTACGGAAGTTGTTTCTGGATTGCAGGTTGCCATTAATCAGATAGGCCAAGCTCAGAACAGAATTGCTTGATGACGTACATTTAGCTAAACTGAGACATCTCAGTCCCTTTTGAGATACAATCTAAGCACTCATCTTCATTATAATGGAGAGAGTATGAGGGGATCCTGACAAAATAGAAGTGTGCATAAACACACACATATACTATATACACATATATGTGTGTCTGTGTGGTGTATACATATATACTATATACCCAAACCAACATGTATATGCTTTTGCCCAAATAGGTAATTTGGGAAATAAACAAAAACTTAAATACGAAACAAGTACAACATCCACACAATCAAACCTTTCAAGGAAGCATGATTGTTTAGCCTCTGCAACTGATGCTGAAGAATAGAAGAATCAAGATATGAACGTGTTGTCTTTCTGTATGTCCCATTCACTAGTAACAAAGGTACAGCAGCTGCTCTCCTAGCCACTGAAAATGCCATTGCCAAATCAGGATCCTCAGAAAGTGGTAACCTATGATAAACATTAACGCCAATGGAACAAGGCAAGAATTGGTCATCATGATCATAAATCAAAGACCAAAATTTCAATAATGTATCAACAGGAATAAACCAAGTAGTCTAGCAGATGGCTAAACATTTCACCAGTTTCCACATGTTGAAGGAATTCATGCAAGTGTGGTTAAGGTTCATTAAGTAAAATAACAGCACGAGCCTCTAATAAATTATAAGTTTGGTCTTTAAATTGACATTTTTGAATCTCTCTTTCTTTTATTTTGCCTGGTGACAGTTGAGAAATGTCAGTATAATCAAAAATAAGAAATTCAATTTTAGTTGTTAATATCAAGGTTGGGTACCAATTTAAGTTGTTAATATGATACAAAACTTTTACATACAAAACAGCATTTGAAATTCTTGTACACTTAACATGATAATAATGTCTTCCGCAGATTATTGGCTTACAGATGTAGAAGCTGCATGATGACTGCATATGTTAATTACAAACTTCATATGGCGCATACTAAGGAGGAAATGAGAAACTGTGTTTTTCGAAAGAAAATGATGATTATCATAAACCACTTAAAACTAATGAACAAAATGCATACATGTGTTGACTGAACTGAACTTTCTGAGAAGGTAAAACCAGAGATGAAAGCCCGTCCATGAGACCCTTCAGATCAAGAGGTAACTGTTTTATATGTCTTACTTTCTGCATAGATAAAGCAAGAATAAGTATTAAGTTTTAGACAACTCCAGCATAAATGTTTTACATTACTTTCTATCCATATAATTTACCTCTTGTGTAATGAAAAACAATTGAAATGAGACTTTCTCATAATAGTGGAAGGCACCATCTGCAAGGGAGGGAGAAATGATGTGTCTCAATGAGCCCCACAGTGTTGCCCCAAGATGAGAAAGGAAAGTATCACGTGCAACAGTGTAGTTTTGGAATTCCTACATGACCAAACAGCGGTCAGCATTATAAATTGATTTCCAGTGACAAGACAGCACAGAAGATATGCATCCACCTCTGTCAGCTAAAGCAGGACACTACAAAAAGATATTGAGCATATCGAATTAAAAGAAATGAAATAGCCAACCTCATAATTATCACTGAACAAATTCCAGTTCTCCATGCGTGTCAATGCATCAATGGCCTTTTTCTTATGACTTTCATCATACTCCTCACCCTCAAAAGACTGCAGCTCATTTTTCAAGTCTTGCATGCGCTCATCAAGCTCTATTTTTGTGATGTTACAGGAGTTCAATTAGAATATGAATCATATCTAAGAATATAACAAGGCTAGTCAATCATTTAGTGCTAGAAAGTATCAAAACATGACAGTGAGAACATATATTACAAATAAACACCACAAATTTCACTGACTAACAAGATAGCGTAGTAATTCATATACTTTAAAAAGGGACTAAGGATCAAAAAATGACAATGAACATATATTAGATAAAAAAAAGGACAAATTTCACTGACTAATAAAATAGCATGCTAATCGAAATACTTTCACAAGGGACTAAAACAATCAATGAGAACTTCACACACACACACACAGACAGAGGGAGGGAGGGAGGGAGGGAGGGAGGGGGAAAGAGAGAGAGAGAGAGAGAGAGAGAGATCTGTCAAGAAGAATCATATTACCTTCACAAAGTGCAAGTTTGACCTTCCTTCCCTTGCAATGCTTGAAAGCAAAGAGCTCATATATATCTATTTCAGCTAGAAGGATATCAACGGCATGATGATCTTTCTGCAGCATATGATATAATTATGGGTCATAATTCAAATATTACAAACAAAGATCTTACCAGTTGTCACTGCATTCCAAAACAAATTCAGCATTTGTTGTAGAGACATTAAATAAACAGCTTGGACGAGTTCTTAAATAAATTAAATATACAAATTCATCAACAAATCAAACAAATGATTTTCTACAAACAACAGAAATATTAAATAAAAGCTCGGACGAGTTCTTATAATACAGCGAGAGACATATCCGTAAAAATTACACAGAAAAATGAAACAAATATTTCAGCATCCTGAAGACGACATACAGCAAAGTTGAATCTTGATTCTTTGATATCAGAGATGCACACGGTATTTAGTTCTTCATAAAGCCATGACAAACAACAGAATTTAAGGACCTTCATAACTGTACATATAATTCTCAAGTATTCTAGAAGCCATGCTCAGTAACTCAGTGCCGTCCTCTACACCATTCATGTCAAAAGGAGATATAGGCCCAAAGCCAATCAGAATAACTTCATAATTGATCCCATCAGCATAAATGAGATAATGGCCAGTGATCATATTGGATTCAACTTTGTCAAACAATCAATTAAACATATTAACACAATTAGATGTGCAGTCTTATAGTTACAAACGTGCATCCCATGTGGGCCATGTCAACAACTACACTTCAACAAAACTCAATATGACTTCACAATGGCGCCTACCTACCCAGTTGGGTTAACATTCTTAATTTATAAAAGAGAGACCCACGCTTCACTAACTAAGCTCGCACAAACAATTGAAACTTTTAGCTATCAAAATTGAGTTTTAGCCATCCTCCTTTTTCAAACAATCCTTCGTTGAAGTGATCCATCAAATCAATAGTGTTCGTAGGATATGTGCTACATAAACCCAGTCAGAAAGATAATAGAAATAATTTTTTTTTTTTTTAAAAACAATGGAAGTTTAAGGGTAAATACATTATAAATAATCTTATCCACATAAAACACAAGCAATAATGTTGCTTTTTTCATCCTACCATCATGTATTAACCTTGACAAAATACAAGAAATGTTCAAATTATTGAATACTGCAAGAAAAACAAATAAATGCATACTTCACCAAAAACTGCAAACTTCTCCTGAATTGCCTCTTGTAAGCGATCTTCAGCTTCATCTTCTGAAATTTCTGGATGGAGTACAAATATTGTGAGGTTAAAAACAACCAGCACATTTGTAGTAACAGAAATATAACTGGGCTAGGGGCAAATAAAATCAGATAGGCTTGCACAGCAAGGCTAAAGTAGCGATCATTCTATATGGCAATGAGAGACAAACATCAAAAAATCAAATTCAATATTGACCATAGCCTATCAATAACCCAAATGTGTTATACACAAGAAATAAATGGAATGATGAAAAACAGTGGATGATTTCACCAGAATAATTAGTACCTGAAACTGCACCAATCGTTTTCCCCACATTTGGTAGGCTTTGTTCGGTACGTACTCCTTCTCCACCAACTGAAGGTCCCCATGAAAAAGGACCTGCAGACAAGTCAATAAATGCCCACCTAGTAATACCAATCAACAACAATTAAGAATCAAATCTCAAAAACAGAAAAATAATCAAGGGATAAGGACAAAGAGGAAAAGCGAGGTACTCAACCTATTGTTTCCAATCCACGTATCTGTGAGACATTCGGCATGAAAGCCACTAAAGTCTCCAGACTTCAAATCTTTATCAGACAGAAGCTTCAAATCATCATTCTTTCCATTCAAAAACTGCGAGAAATTTTGGAAAATCAAATTAGAACATTTACTTAACAGGCCTGCATCAGAGGCAATAAAATTTTCACAATTTAATCTTTGCAGCTACTGCTTATTACAAAATGTGAAACAAGCTTTAACTAATGGTTAATTGGTAACATAATAGCATCATAAAAGAACATACCTGCAAGACCTTGCTCTGTATTATATCTGCTGTGTCTTTCCCTTGATACAGCCTCTCAACATTGTTCAATGCATCTAGGCATCTATTATACCATTCTATCTGAAAATTATTCAGTAACATACAGAAACGTAAATGAAAATCATGAACCAGAATGCTTAATTTTTTTTCATAGAAGGAATGGAATGAAGAAAAAAGCTATAAAAATCTAGTTGTTTCCTTGTACATTTCTTTGTCTCAAACTTATTGAACTTGCTGTGCAACAACTATTGCAGCAAGTGTTGCCATCAAATGGTAGATCAACATAGAAATGAAAGCCCCAGTAGTGAGTGGTTGACAGAAGGCTCCGTATGTGTTTGGATATTTTATTACCAAAAGATTTTTAAAGATTCAAATTCAAAAGAAATCTGGATATAGCCTATAGTGCCAATGCAGGAAGTTCACAGAAAATGTGGCAAATTAATTGAGCCATAATTAGTTTGAGTGAACTCCAAACGCTTCTCCAATATATTTGTTACAACCAGAAATAGATCATATTTAGGCAAGAGAATAGCGCACCGTGTCGATCTCCTCTGTCATAGTCCAGGAAAACTTTGCCATTGGATGCTTTTCATACAAAGGTCTTTTGATTTTTTCAAGAGCTATCAATAGTATCAAATGTATGAATTAGTGATTGCAAACTATGTTCGTCACCTTGCCATAAAAGAAGAGAAACGAATCCAAAGGCATGTTCTACGCACCAAGAACACTCTCTTGAGTTTTTCCAGACTGAAGAATTCTTGTTTGCAAGGACTTACTCTGCAGAAAATAATTGTAGTTAAGATTGAATGGAATAGTAAAGAAAGGAAAATCAAAGAGAAACCTACTGTTGAAAGTTAGAGCATATAGCTCCAACTGCCAGGATGACTAAGTAAACTAGAACAAAATGGCTCTTTACAGCATAGGAAACAATAATTTGGACATAATTTGAGAAGAATTTGGAATATCTAATGAAATTCAATACTGCATGCTATCAGATGAGAATTCAAATCCTTGAAAATGAAATGAATATCTCAAATAAAAAAGGAAAGGAAACGATCGTCCTAGTCATAAAATTACCTCCTTAAGAAAGCTTATTTCAGTCTCAGATAAGCCTCTCCTGTGATACAAAATCAAAGTCGATAAACACAGAGTAGGTTTGTGAAATTAAAGTTTTTCTTCAAGAGACAAACAGGTATTAGGTAATATACAAAATGAGAGGTTATGGAAGAAGTACACGAGGTATTGAAGTATAATGCTTCCATTAAACACAAAGGCTTCGAATTACAACGATGCTATCAATCATGCAGCAGATAAATGGGTGGCTTCTTATTATAAGACTGATAGCTACCATAGACATAATTTAGTCATTACTCACTAATATTCTCAATTTAATCTTTTTAAAAGATATGATACTACCAAAAACACTATTAAGGTCATCAAGAAGACTCATTTTACGAAACACTAAGGCAATTGTGTATACCCCAGTAAAAGCATATCAATTAATAAACATTTAATTAAGAGAAAACACGAACTTTCATGAAATTACAATTTTAACATGAACTTCCAAATTTACCGAAATATCAAGAACTTAAACATTTGTTTGCAATTCAAATCACCATTGATTTTCCAAAGACAACATACCTGTGTCCATCCAATTTGTCCACATTGTCAGTCGAACAAAAATTCAAAAAACATATATTAATGAAAAGTGGACAAAACACTTTTTTGGGGATCCAATAGGCTGTTTTAGAAAAAAAGGTTTTGCTGGACCTCAGATTTTGGGGATCCAGTTTCTGTTTTTTGTTCATCTTTCATTTATTGTTTTTTGAAATTGTGTGACTGCCAATGTAGATAAATCAGCTGGATACATCCGCAAGTTTCCACTTCTAATGGCAAAACAATGTTTAATTCATAACTTATTTTGCTCAAATTAAGCAAAATAAGTTAGAAATTTATGTGGAACAGTTAAGCAATTTATAAATTTGATTGGCAAACAGCAAACTTTATATCAGTTCTTCTATAGCTAAAATAAAGGGAGTCATATGATATATATAGAGTACAAAAATCTGGCAGATTTTCCAGTCCCAACACTGCTGTAGTAGCATAACAAGCTGTCAAGGCTAAGAAAAGCCACGGCACACAATATTAGGGTAGCCATGACCACATGCATACTCAAATCTCAAGCTTATAGTCCCCCCCCCCCCCTCCCTAAAGATGGAGAAATACAATTATTCCTTGACAAAAGTATAAACTCATAATCAAGAGTATAGGGTTTCTCAAAATTAGGCTTCAACAAGGTATACCCACAAAGTTCAAATACATAACTGAAGGAAGAAAAATTGATGTTCTAGTTTTTTTGAAGACTATAAGAAGAAATACCACAGCCAAAATTTAGCTAAAGTACAATTGTCAGATTCCCATTACAAGAAGACTTACCGATAGCCATATTTAGCTATTTTCGGATCACGTTTCGGGTTCAAAATAAAGATATTATATGCATCTTCTAATTGTAAGTATTCCACAAGGCTGCTGTAGACAACACTGATCAAATCCACATCAACTTGCCAAAGACCTATGGCATCATCCCTTTGAAATGAAGCACATGAAAATTACAAACAATGAGCATAGACCAATAATGCTAGAGAATACATCAAGTCATCTCATAACTACAGGGCATAAAAATACCTGGTACCCACTACATCATCCCTGCGGCCCAGGATGTCAATAGCACGCTCAAATAAGGATGTGACTTTTTCGCCCATTTGGATGGCATGAACAGAAAAGCTATAGGTGCATTTGACAAAACATGAATAGAAAATACTTCACAGAATAACAACAAATAATATTAAAAATAAAGCAAAAGGTTCTACGAAATAGTCTGCAGGGTATACTTTCTCACATCAGACACAATGGCAAAAACATTAAAGGATAAAATAAGTGCTGTGATTAATACTTATAATTTACGTGACTGATCAGAGGAAGGTGATGATGTTGTTCACGATCAATATTAATCTTGTAAAAAGGCGTAAGAATTTCTCCAATTCTTGGAATTCTGGTGTGCTCAAATATATGATCAATTTTTGTGAACCAGCGCTCTAACTCTTCAGCATTTAGCTTGAATTCTGCAGAACAAGAAAGAGGAGATACTTATAAATAAGACCCAACGGGTCCACAAACCGCTGGGTCGTTTAAGTAAAGCTTTAAAAACGTATTGAGGAGCATCTTCATATACCTTTGTTCCCATTCCCTTCAAATCCAATAAAAATGAAGTTTACAGGCACTGGTAGGTACATGGAATCAACTTCCAAAAGCTTCAAATAATTTGCAATATTTCCTAAGATCCATGAGAAATACAACTTAAATTCTGATAATGTATTATTTAAACAGCAAAACAATTCACATGTACGTGCACATGGGTAAGAAGTCAATAATGCAAAATTTAATATAACTGTTAACTAGTGAAATTGGAACAATTGAATACCAATATGTGAAACAGAAAATGCTGATTAACAGTGTTAATTAGTTTGTTAATAAGATTATGAAGTCTAGGTGGGAAAAAAAATATTAGACAGAAAATTACAAGGCACCCGAAGATGATCAGAGAAGTATTAAAACCTGTCCGTCATGAAACATATCAGGATAAACATTTAAAGTTTTGATCCATTAACAGATTGGTAAAATAAAAAGAAAGTTCCAACATTTTTTTTTTCTTTTAGAATGTGTCAGTTCACAGTTTTGTATAGCATCAGACAGTCATGCAACAATAAGCAAATCTTCTTTTTATAGCAGCACCTCTTCATGGCAGACTTATGCTAACTACGATAATGGGGGACTTTCAAATCTATAAGCCCTCTATGCCCAGCTTACACGTAAAGAAATTCATACGCACCTACATAATGAGGATTCTGTAGTGGTCGCGAGAGTAATAAGCTTGGCTCACTTAAGCCTTTACGCAAACCCTCTTACATTGCATGGTGTTAATGACACAAACTAATAGTGAAATAATAGGTTAGTTAAATTTAGCGATGGTTTAGTCATTTTAACTAATCTATAATTTGGATGGCAATGTCAAACAGACTGCATAGTGCTCCGTGAATCCAAACTATCATCATTCACTACCTTTGGAGACGCATAAATAAGCACATCAATCAAACTTGATTTATAGCTAATTTACTTAATCCATTATTGGATTTTCTAGATGAAGATTCAGAGAGTTCGCTGATGCATATCTAGTCTGCACCTAACTGAAATTTAACTACATACAGAATGGTAAAAAGAGTTCCAAAAACCACATGAAGGCCTTCAAAGAATGAAATAACTTATGGAATCAGTTCTTGCAAGAGTATGAGGGTCATATTATCCAGTTATTAGAAATTCCTTTTAACCATCAAAAATAGAAGACTTGAAAGCTAGGGTAGGTCAATCAAATATTGAAAAAAGAAGTTTAAGCAATACAATCTTGAGGTGCATGGTCATTTTCTGAAAATGCAGCGCAATACAGAATAAGTACCTGCCTTGGTGTAGTTGATGGCATCAAATTGGTTAGATGTTTCCAAATCATCAAGTTCTGTACTCATCAACAATGCAAATTACACAGAGGAGAAAATAAGTTAAGATAATTGCAATGATTTGAACCAAAGAGTAAAGCATAATACATACACAACAAATTAAAGTTCACAGAAAAATATTGTACCACTCCGTATAACAGACTCGCTCCAGAACCGACTTTTCTCCTTGAGGTTAAACAAAGAAAACACCGACGACAATTTCCCACTTTTCCGATTCCCAGATGGAGCCCCATTTGACACAATCCCTAATAACTGATACAGCAGATAATGAAAAGGTCTTATCAAAATATCAACATTTCAACTAAGGTATATTAAATAGTTCATCTACTTTTCCATTCCTATCTTAATTTCAAAATCTTACATTCAAAGGGATTCATTTAACTTACACTAATATTTGAAAAGCTAAAGCTATCAAAAGAGACGGATAGAAGTAATACAGTAGCTCTCCAAAAAAATAAAAAATAAAAACTCACCAAGAGAGAAAGCAAGATGAAGGAGAGAGAGCGAGAAATGCGAAGACCAAACATCGAAGGGGATCTCCACAATCAATCTTGATTAGCCTTTTGTTAATTCTGAAAATCCAAAAGATCTCCAATAGAAATAAGAGGAATGAGAAGAAAAACCAGAAATCAATTGAGCAGCGATGGATCGGGGGTTTTACAGAGAACAACAGATTATGGGGGAGATGACTAGAGAAAGACTAGAGTAGAGCGAGTGGGGAGAACAGTAAAAATAGCCAACATTGCTCTCCGGTTTCTCTTCATCCAGTGATATGCAGTGCGGATGTGTTCAATTGTTAGAGATGTGATAGGAACCTAGTCGAACTACAGAAGTGATCTTTCGATCGGGTTGGGTTACTTACGACTATATTTACCAACAACCCACCACAACTTAATTTCTAATAAAATATTCATTTTTCTTTTTTTCATATATAGAATCTACAATTCAATATAATTTTAATTTTTTTATATTTGATCAACAACTCAAACTAATTTTTAATAAAATATTTATTTCTCTCTCATCTGTGTATATACAATAATTATTAATACAAAATTATATACAATTTTGAGAATTTTTAATTATATTAAAATTATAATAATTGCATAGATTAAAAAAACATTTTAATTCCACAATTATAGTAAAAAAATTAATTTGAAAATACATTAAAAATAATATACTAACACAATAACTAAATTAAAATTGCAATAATTCTATTAAAATTATAATAATGGGAATACGAAAACTGAAAAAAGATGCATGAAATATAAAATTACAAACATAAAAGATAAAAACTATATAATCAATTATCATTACCAAATTGTTGTCATATATGCTCCATCAAGTCATTTTTAAGAGCATTATGAGCATCTATATTGCGAAGTTGTGCCCTATTACTCACATAAGTGGACAAACTTGCAATGCGTTCGGTAGAGTATTGCAAATGTTGATCATCATCTTCTTCATGTACTCCACTTCTTCTTTCATGTCGGTTTATATGTCTATCCATAATATATTCGGTGGGATCATAATAGTTTTGATATATGTTTCTTTCATCCTCTATTATCACGTTGGTCTCAAGTGGTATAAGGTTAAGAGGGGGTGAATTAACCTTATTAAATTTTACAATCTTTCTCCAAAAAGTATATATCTCTCGGATAGCAGGTAGCTTAGAGAGCTTACTGCAGAGATGAGGTTACTGTTTTTGAGTAGTGACCTTAGGACTTCAGAATGAGTTTAAATGCACAGCGGAAATAATGTCTTTTCTGAAATATGTTTTGAATGCAGAATGCTTAACAGATAGATGGACATATAGATATATAAAGCTTGGAAAATAGGTAAATAGATATATAGAGATTAGAGGGTGGAGTAATCTCTTTACGTCATCTCTACTCCTTGAAAGAGAAACTTTGTTTAAGGCAGTTTGATTTACAAAGACTCAGCTAGTACAAACTTGACTCTAACAAAACTGTCAGCTCTATCCACACAGGTAACTACACAGTGACCAATACAAATAACCCACACAGGATTCTTTCTCTTTCAACAGAGAGTAAACTATACTTACTCAGGGCCGTGTGAAGCAATACTTGCTTTAGCAGCTATGTGATGATTTAAGTTCGTGGTAGTCGTAGTAGCCCCCTGGGTTTATAAATAAAGTCTCCATATCAGCTACCAGGAAGGGTTTGAGCTTTATCCCTATGGATTTCACTGACCTAGAAGTCATTCCACCACCAAGACCATTATTGAGAAATCGATGGTAACCGAACTCTTTCGCGAAAGGGATTCCGCAATTCACTCATCGGTTTCAGTTCAAATATGAAGAACTAAAAGATTCCACCTCTGGAAAGCGCCTACACCTAATGGCTTAAGCTGTTGTTCCCATTTCTTCGTTGACCCATCATGCAAAAGGTACGACATCACTCTACTGAGCAAACGGCCAATATAGTTGTATAAAATTGTTAGTGGTCTAAATTATATGTCATTTCTAACTAGGTTGGATTGATTAGCCTATTAAGACTTCCTAACTAGATTGGTGAAGATGTCTGCAGTCTAATCATGAGATGACACCTGGTACAAAGCATCCGAAATAAGGGCACCGTATGTTGGTGAGGTTTCCCTAATCGAGCAGCAAATGGAGAAGCAGAGGAATAGTCATAGTATTAAGTCCAAGAGCAGGTTGTATCCTCTTCAACATTTCTACTACTTTTTTACCTCCCTACGAACGTTTTAGACCCTTTTGTTTTTCTTTTTAAGACTCTAATGATGACCATGGTTTTCTAGGCTCAAAAGGAACTGCTACTGGTCAAAATATCATGTTTTTTACTTCACTCGTACACGTACTAAACCTTTTCCACTAAGCCTACCAGCCATAAATCCGCTACTGGATAGAAAGGATTTCTTAGTCGATCGAGAATAGATCTTACATACGCTGCAGGAACAGCCTCCACTAAGCAACTTCTAAAACAATCTATAAAATTATAAGGGTTTTTCTTTAATAGATTGATAGCAGCAAACTCCTTGAACTTCAGAATACAGTAAGGTAACTGGCTTGCTGCTTGATAGATTGAGTGACTAAAACGAGTAAGATTGAGAACATTTGAATTCTTGAGAGTGACCTCGTGAGGTATATGAATGTTTCAGTAATCTTTTCAGGTGCACTCATCTTCTATTTATAGGCATGAAAAATCTGCTTGTTGGGGAAACAGCTTTCTCTGTAGAGAGGTGTCTTGTTGAGATTAGTTCGTACGCAATCTTCTAACACATTTTTATTGCGTCTCTCTTACTCTGCACTGTACCTCTCTTACCCTACAGCGCTTCGTACTTTGTCTTTTTGATCTTTCCAGGTGGCATACTCTGATTGGTTCATATTTGAATGTCTCTACCGGTTTTTCAGAGTGCACTAACTTTGATGTAACCGGTAGATGGATTATAGTTATTGGTTTATCGTCTGGCGTGGCTAGCTTCCTTCTGCTCAGGATGTTGTTAGCTAGCTCACTGTATTCTTCAATACTTAGAGGATTTTCTTTACTTTGTTCTGCAGTAACCTTTGTAGAGTGCAGTGACTTATCCAGTCTCCTTCCTGCTTGCAGTATCTTCTCCGTCCTCTTCCAACGCCTTGTCTTGACTAAACATCTACATAGCAAAACTTAAACATAAGGTTGCTACGACTTATCTATTACATGTTTTGCCTCATCAAAATCTTATACAAATTAATCCTATCAATTTTCCCCTTTTTGATGATTACAAAACTCTTTTAAAAGGATCAAAGGTCACTGAATTTTCATAAATGAACAGAATGCAAAAGACACAAGAAGATAAAAGACATGCATTAAGTTCACAAGCAGTGAGCTTTCATATGCAGAAAAAGAATGTATTATCATTGATAAGGTATCAACAAATATATAAATCGCAGATTATAAACATAAGAAAATGATAGCAATATATTCAAAAGATATAGGGAGTAAAAATTTAAGTCTTTAACCAACTGGCTTTTTTTCTCTTTTCATACTTTAAACCTTTCCACCAGTTGATTATTGACTCTTGATAGCTTGGCTCCAGAATCCTCTTCACTTATTCATATTCTTCATGTCTTAGCCAGAAATTCTCGCAGTAAAGTATGAACTTCTTTCCAAGTCTCTACTTTAGCTTGACTTGTACAGGGAGTCCTTTCTTCCTGACTAGTTTAACAAATCTTTCCAGGACTTTCTTGTTGGTTCGGTAGCCTTTGAACAGATCAGAACTTGCAGAAGGTCATGTAATACGTTATGTATTCTATCATCTTGAATGCTTCAATTTGGAAGAAGTGGGATTAGTATATGTTGGGAGTTTGATTTCTGGTATCCTTGGTGTAAGGAACTTTGAACTTCTTGGATCCAGGCTTGCATCCAGAAAGGAGAGAAGTCCTGAGCTTGTAGGTTTACACATGTTGTGCTTAAGATAAAAGAGATCAGGCTGCTTGTGAGATGGATACAGTCTAGCGAGAGCTTTCTGTGTCTGTTTTTCGAACACTGTATCCAAACTCTTCTCAATATCAGCTTCGATCTTCTTTCTCTTTTTCTCTCTTTCTTCAACTTCCTTTCTGAACCCTGAATGAATGGTCTCTGATCTAGCTTCTGATTTTCTTTTTAAGCTGCTGTCTAAGTGACCTCTCGATCCAGTTTCCTTGCTTCCACCATCTCCTCCTTCATCTCTTCTGCTCAAGGCCACCTCCTTGCAAGTTGAAGGATCCTGAATTCTTCTTTGACCCTCCAATCTTTCTTCCCTTTTTTTGTCATCATTAGTTCTTCCTACTGCAAAGCTCATCAAAGAATGCATATTTGACAGGATATCGGTATGCCCCTGGTTGTTTAGCTTGTCCATAACAGTTTTGACAATCTCCACAGTTGTGTCTTATTTTGGGGTAGGAACCTTGGCTTTCATAGCTTGCCAAAATCTTGATAGGGTGACATTGAGGGAGTCTAGGAGTGACTGAGTCTTGAAGGTGCTAGATCGAGTTTCCTTGTGGAGTTTCTTGTTAACCTTCACCAGAGACTTCCATATCTGTTCTATTGCAGTTAAGACTTCGTCATTAGACTTGACAACTCCTTCAGCGTGTATAGGTACCTGTTGAGAAGAAGATAAAGGTGTTAAAGCTTTGGATTTTTAGGCTCCGGTATCACCTTGTTCACTAGGTGACCCATCATCGCTGTTGGAGGTACTGCTGGACCCTCCTTCTCCTGATCCAGCTTTCTCCTCCTTCTCAACTTCCCCCTCCTTCATCTTCTCATCATTTCCATCTTTATCCTCTTTGATCGTCTCCTTATCCTCGGTATCCTTCTCCTTATCCTCTTTATTCTCCTCAGCGACCTTCTCACCAAGGGCCACTAATTCTTCGAAAGTTACTCCCCCCACTTCCATTAGAGTAGCCTTCACAACCTCTTGTACCTCCACCTCCATTCGTGCCTAATTAGAACATGCTGGCACCAAAGCTTCAAAGGTTGCTGCTATCTGTGGCTCCTCAGCTACTTTAAAGAACGTCTCAAATTCAGCAGCAACAGCAAGAGTGTCCAACTCCTTTGCCTTGGGAGAATAGGTTGGAACTTGAATAGGGGTATCCTCCTTCATTGGTATCTAAGTAGATACCTCGAGCAGCACGATCAGATCAGTTAGATAGGAAAATTCTTCTCCATTTTTATTAGATGGTGAAGGGGACCTCCTGTTGATTGGTTCGATCATCAGGGGAACGTTGAAAGATCCTTCACCAGCCTGAGCTTTCTTTGGCATTCTCCTGAGCTTTGTCTCTCCTAGGCTCATGTCCAGCGCCTGTTTCATCATCCGCTCCATGGCCTCATCCGCTCCAAACTTTTCAACTTGGGCTGCTGCAAAGCCCACTTCATCGCATTTCCTAATTTGGTCAGCAACAACATTCAGAATCACCTCCTTCCTGTAGAAGTCCGGTTGCTCGATGGGCTCATTTCCCTTCTGACTTCTTGGGGAAGATTGAAGTAGTTCCGTAGTAGAGTCTGCTTCCTTGTTTCAATTTCAGCCTCAACTTCAGCATCCTCCAGAAACTCCGACCATTTTTTCCTCCTGATCTTCTTCAGGAACTTTTTCTTCAGCATCTTTTCCAAATCATCCATCATCGCCCATCGCTTAGTTTAAGGCCCACTTCTCTTTTGTCTTCCAATCTGCCCACTAGATCAGATCTTTCCGAGAAAGGTGCATGCACTGCCACCACGTGGTGAATCTGTCAATCACTCTATTCAAATACAACCTATACCTTAGGAAGGCTGACGACATATTCCACCACGTTCTCTTCAGCTGTCTTCTCTCCACCAGCTTCCCCCTTAACTGTCTGTTTTTCCTTCTGTGGAGAGTCCTCCTGCACGATCACCACCGCCTTAGAAGATGGGACAGCCTCTGACTCAGTGTTTTATACTTCATCATCAGAGATTATCAGCTTCTTCTGAGCACCCTTCTTATGCTTGATCTTCTTCGGCTCTGTTGTAATTGGTGAGAGTTCATCCATCTTCGAGTTGTTTTTTGATGACGATGAGGTACCGCTGGTCCGGTGGAATGTCTTTCTTGTCCCGGAAGCATCCTTGGAGCCTTTAGAGACCTCCCTAGTTACTGGGAATGGTCGAGCAACAATCTTCTTGGCAAAGACTCTATCCCCACCGATAAACTTGTCCTTTTGGATGGGCCTTCCCATGGATAGAACATAGCCCATGTAACCTAGAACGGTGTTCACCACCAGCCCATAAGTCGACTTCCCCACTGACTTCTTCACCTCCTCCACCAGCCTAGAGAGAAGGTAACTAGCCTAGTCTACCTTCTTCTTTTTCACTATCGTCATCATCATCATGTACCTAAGTCGGTACATTTGTTGAAAGAGCTTGATCTGTCTCAAAGATGTGGTAGCAGATGTCATGGAGCATCTCATACTCCAGGAGGAACACCTTGCTGCAACTCATTGACATCCCTATAGTGTTCTTCTTTCCTGTGAATTTCTTCCAGTAGACCTCCAATTTATCTTCTCCATATGTAGATAGGTCACTGATGTCTATCCCTTAGTGGGAAGAAGAAATACCTCTGACAGGTATTTAGCATCGAGGACGAATGCTTTCCTACCCAATTTTGATGAGATTGTTGACCTATTATTAGAGACATTTGTCATCTTGTAGAATTTGGCCACCAGTTCCTCATCATAGGGGGCCTTGTAGATGGAGCAGAGATTAAACCTGAAAGTTCAAGACATCTCAAGATGTCCTTCATTAGAGCCTGAGAATGTCCTTTCTCATTTACCATGCTGAGGAAGATCTCTTTGTCCACCAAATGTCCATCAACAACTTGGTTTTGCTTTTGTTTGGGTGTCATTTTGCAGAAGATTGTAAGAGAGAGAGTTAGCTTCTTGCTTTGAGAAAACTAGGATTTTCAGAAAATAAAAGTGGTGAGTGTGAGAGATGAAAAGATACTCACTTATAGTTGAATTTGTGGAGTTGATGATCAAACGATCCAGATTTAATTTGAAGATGAAGGGATTCTTGATCCTATGATTTATTTTTGATGCGGTGTGCTTGATTGTGACGTTTGAGTATTTTGAGGACCTTTTTACAAAAATTGTCATCTATACAAAGTAACTGTTCCGTACTTCACACACTCACATTTTGAGGTTGCTGCATGTTGTTTTGAGCTTTCTACAGTATGCTTTTAGTAACCTTGCTACAGAAACTTCTGTCCAAGGTCTTTTTTCAGTAACTTTTATGTTGCTGATTTTTTGGAATTTTTAGCCTTTAGTCTTTTGGAGTTTCCCCTAAGCTATATAGCCATTTAGAGAGAAATGTTAAATGAGTTTAGCTTAGGTTAAATTATACCCAAATCATTTCTTAGGAAAGAGAATCTTGATTCACATAGAGGTTTTGTGAAAATGTCAGCTAGCTGCAGATCTGTGTGAACTTTCTCCAAGGCTATATTTTTCTTTTCGACATGATCTTTTATAAAATGGTGTTTGACGTCGATGTGTTTCGTTCTTGAATAAAAGACTGGATTATGAGTGATAGTTATGGTATTTGTGTTATCACATAGGATTGAAATTTCATTCTGTTCAATTCTGTAGTCTCTTAGTTGCTGTTGAATCTAGAGAATTTGAGCACAGCAGCTTCTTACAGCAACATATTCTACTTCGACAGTCGAGATTGCTATAGAGGTTTGCTTTTTGCAAAACCATGATACTAGTTTGTTTCCTAACAGTTGGCAGGTACCACTCGTGCTTTTCCTATCGATTTTGTAACCTACAAAATTAGAATCAGTATAGTCAATTGGTTTAATTCCACATTCTTTTGGGTACCACAATCCAACTTCCTATGTTCATTTGAGGTATCTGATTATTCTTTTAACTGTTGTCAGGTATGACTCTTTGGTTGCTACTTGGTATTTGACACACATTCCAATAGAGAACATAATGTCAGGTCTACTTGCAGTTAGGTATAATAGTGACCTAATCAACCTTCTGAATTTGGTGATGTCTACTGCTTTTCCATCTTCATCCTTGTCCAAGCTTTCTGATGTTATAATTGGAATGCTCATTGTGCTTTCATTTCCATTCCAAACTTCTTTATCAGCTCATTTGTAAACTTTTTTTAGATAAAATGTAAATTTTATACCAAGGGTGAAGTTTGTACAAGTGCAAAATGTCTTCGAAGAGAGTATGAAGTAGGAATTATGGCCCACATTAGACTCTTATCTATGCAAAAAGGGTGTTATGCAAGACTACCAAGTTAGAAGCCAAAAAAGAGGGACGCACAAAATACACATGAATGCCACTAACCTAAATCTTCACCAAGAAAGATATGCTTAGGCGAGTAGTTACAAAGAAAATATAATGTCTGAATGGGCATACCCTAGACAAAAGAAATAACAATAGATAAGCTAAACAAACTAGTTACAAAGACGTCTTTCCAGTAGGTTGATTCAGATCACTATCAAGCAAAGATGTTTTGGAGCTCATTAAATGGAGGTGTGCTCTTTATGGTGAGAAAACACAACTTTAGATAACCAGTATCGTTCCTAAATGGTACAATAGTAAAGGAGAAGTCTAGAAGCAAATGAGACTATATATATATATATATGTATATTGTAAAAATAGTGGCAAAATATATAAACTATGGGCCCATGTAAAATCATGATGTAAGAGAAGAAGCTCAATATATACATGTAGGCCCAGAGATGCCACAAATAACAAAATTATCACAGATTATGAAGATAAAAGTTGGCTTTGAAGTGTAAAAATGGGCCCATCAGAAGGTAACTATGCTTAGGCCCAAAAGTCAAGGCTTAGAGTTACATGAGGTCATCAGAAAGTCCAAACAGAATGTATGGCCCAGCAGGCCAAAGCTAATTAAACAGGCCAAGGCCCATAAAATCAGTAAATTAACAGGCTAGAATCTGAAAAAATTGGCACACATGCCATCAAAAGGGTCAATCAAATCCATACTCCTATTTAGCGGGTTTGATAATTAGCTCTGCAGGTTGTTAGCGTATGTAAAACAGACAAATCATAAAATCCAAGTCAAAAACCTAATTATTTGGTAGTAGTATCAATGTGAAGGCCCATTAGTATACAACCCATCAAAAATAAAGGTTAAGGCCCATGAGAGTAAGGCCCACGAGAGTACAACAACAAAATTTCAGCAAAATAAGATCAAACAGTTAAAGGCCCATTAAAATTCGTCCAAAATAAGGCTCAAGCCTGAAAGTAAGGCTCAATAGCACATGGTTATTCAAAATGTCAAAAATTTAAGGATTTAGAAATTAATAGCCCAATGATATCTCAATGGCCTAGTTGGGCCCATCAGATTTGTATGAATATTAATTGACCTTCTAGAAGCAAAATCTGTTCATCACAAGCAAGACAAGGAAGATCAATTCGACCTATTAGTCCCAACAGAAAAATATCTGAATTGAATTTAAGACCAAGATCAATCATTATATACATGTTGGCCTAAAGGGGGTTGATGGCCCAACAAGAAGGTTCAAAAGGTATATAGATAAATTCAGCAAATGTGGGTTATACTATTTAAACTTATTAAAATAGTAGGCCAAAGGTCCAATCAGCAAAGCATTCAGATTTAGATGGAATGAAACAAAATCAAATAGTGAGCAAAAGATCCACACATGCTAGTCATACAAGATATGCAGGTGAAAATCAGAAGATAATAGGCTTAATGATGAAGTTCATGTACAATGCATGTATCCTGTTTCTATAGATACATATACATCATGGAATTTTTAAAGATGATTTTCAACATAGAGTTCATATGCATCATGTTCAGTCTACCAAGGATATATATTGCCCAGGCCCAAATATAAAGCAAAATAGGGGAAATAGTCCATAAAAAGCCTAGGGACGTCAGAGGCCTATTTGGGAACTGATCACCCAAAAATGGCACTATTAGCCCATAGTTTCCAGATTCCTACAGAACAAAGTCAAAAGGCTATCATCCCAATCACAGGGATTTAATCAAGAGAATACGGGTTTACAGCCATCCAATTTAAGTGATAGGGTAGACAAGATAAGGAGAAGATAGAGAGTTATACAGGTTGGGGGAGTCCAACAATCTGGACTTGATTAAAAATTGATTACATGAGTCGGGAATATGAAGTATAGGATCTTGTATACTTGGGTTTTAATTTTTACAACTACTGCATCAGCAGGGGAGGTAGATCCTTTAAAAATGAGTATATTTCTTGTATGCCATATGTTGTAGACCGTATAACAAAGGGCGGTCTTCCTAACCTTGTTAAGAATCGGGCCTTCGGGTTCCTTTTTGATCCACTTAAGACCACTTGCGATGGTGTTTATAGCTCTACGATTCCCCAGCCAGTTTTTTATATGACCCCAAACAGCCTTTGAGAACCTGTACTCAAAGAATAGATGTGAGGATGTTTCCAAGCATAAGGCACAAAGAGGACAAGTAGGATCAATATTAAGAAATGCTAAATTATCTTTAGATGTTAGCCTATTTCGTAGAACTAACCATACGCAAAAATAGAATTTTAGAGAAATAAAATTTTTCCAAATTGTAGCTTTCCAATAATTCAGCTCCTTTTTTTTCCAAAACAAATCATACATACTCAAGGAGCAGAGTCCAAGAGGATTCGATATAAGGGTTAGCTTTTGTATGACCACAGAAATAGATCCACAATAAAGGGTAAATTCATCTCTAATTTCAAAAATCTTTTCAAGAGGGGGGATATATTTTTGGGAGGTTCCAAGTCCAAATATTCTGATCCTTAAGATAGAAAGAATTAAGTCATTTAACCCACAGGGAGTCTGATTTAGCATGTATATTCCAAAGAATTTTGAATAATAAGACCTTGTTCCAGGATGATATGTCTTGTAATCCCAGTCCCCCATTGTTAAGGAGAAGACACACATCTGCCCAAGCCATAGAGCCTTTTGTTCTCCCCACAAAAAAAGCTTGCGGTTTTTGTATTCTATTAATAATGGCATCGGGGAGGGGGAATATTTGAATCCAAAAACATTCAACACCTTGTATCACAAATTTAATAAGTAACATTCTTCCTGTATAAGAAAAAGAGTTAGTCGTTTATGCATTTATATAAACAACCATTTTATCCAAAAGGGGCATAATGAACAAAATTTAGTTTTTGGGCTGCCAAAGGAACACTGAGGTATCGTACTAGCAACGTTCCAGTAGGGAACTCAAGTAGGTCAAGTATGTCATCAAGATCTTGCCCAATAATTCCAGCAGTGAAGACACATGATTTTGCAGAGTTTATATTCAGACCTGAAACAGCTTTAAAGATGTGTAAGCATTCGCATAAATTTTAACAAACATAATATCACCTCTAGAGAAAAGCATAGGTCATCGGTAAAAGAAAGATGAGTGATGCTCAATGATTGACATCTTGGATGATAATTAAAATCAGAATCCCTTATTTTAGAGATTATCAATCTAGATAAGTATTCCATGCACATAATAAAAAGACTAGGAGACATTGGATCTCCTTGTCTAATTCCTCTTTTTCCATCAAAGTGGCCATTACGATTTCCATTTATACATATAAAAAATGAGGTCGTCTTAACACACTCAATGATCTAATTAACAAAGATAGAAGGAAATCCAAAAGCAAAAAGAATGTTTTGAATAAAAAAGCCATGAAATAGTATCATAAGCCTTCTTCAGGTCAACCTTTATTGTACATCGTGGGGATATTCGTTTCCTTGAATAATTTTTGATAATTTCTTGTACAAGAAATATGTTATCCATCAAGTTTCGTCCTCTTATAAAGGCAACCTGTGCAAGATTAACAATCAAGAGCAAGATTGGTTCAAGTCTTTTAGACAACAGTTTCGTGATTATTTTATATATATCATTACAGCATGTAATAGGTCTAAAATCTGCAACAGTGGGGGAATGATTAGTTTTAGGAATTAAGGCAACAGAGGTATGATTTATTTGTTTGAGTAGTTTACCATTTCTGAAAAATTCCAGAACTGCTTCACAAATCTCATTTCCAATTATGGGCCAAGATTTCTTAAAAAATGCAGCAGATCATCCACTAGTCCTGGTGTCTTATCATCACCAATTTCAAAAAGAGCAGATTTTATATCTTGATTTGTAAAAGGAGCAACAAGATCAAACTTGTGAAGGTCAATCAGATAGGGATGAGATTTAATGATCATATGATCTATTAGATCTGTTTGAAAACTTGTTCCAAATAGGTCTTTATAGAAATTGACAAATGCTTCAGATAGTTGATGAAAAGATGATGAAGGATTTCCATTTTCAAGAGTAATTGATGCAAGATGCCTTTTAAGAGTGTTTCTTTTGATGATGTTATGGAAAAAATTGGTATTTCGATCACTTTAGGCTAGAAAAGTACACTTTCACTTTTGAGAAAGAAATAGTTTTTCTGTCTTTGAAAGGAGAAGAGCTTTATCCTTAAGAACAATATTTGTGTTAAAAGCTCAATGTTGAGAGGGTCTTTTTCTAAGGAAAATTGATTCTCTTTTAAATCAGATTTAGCCTTTTTTTGTTCTTAAAGATATGTGGCTGAAATATTGGGAATTCAAATTAGAGAGGGGTTTCTTTAGGAGTTTCAGTTTCTTGCAAAGCCTGAATTGTACCATACCTATAAGGGTACAATTCCAATTCTGTGCAAGGACCACATATTGAAAAATTTGAATGATTTTTTTAAAACAAGAGTATGCTAAAATATAGATACAATAATAGGAGAATGATTTGAGAAAATCACTAGGGAGGAAACAAAACATTCACAAAGATACCATGATGACAGCCAAGCAGGGTTAATCATTGCCCTATCCAATCTAATCCATACAGATTTGTTAGTCTAGGTGTAAAAGCAACCAAAGGATCTCACATTAGATAAACTCAAAGAGAAGCAAAAATCTTGGAAATAAAAAAGATAGTAATTGGTTTGGATAGGGCCATTCAATTTTTCATTTGAATTTTTGATATAATTAAAATCTCCAACTAACAACCATGGTTCATTTAAGGAGTTTCCAATATTAAAGAGCTTGTCCCACATATCTTGTCTATCCACAACCGAATAGAGGCTATAGATAAAGGAGATATATGACACATTTTGTGTTACTTTGCATTGAATCTTATAATGTAAGAGCTGAAAAATGGAGCAGATTTGCACAAAATTCAAAAGTATGGGTTCCACAGAATTAACATGCGTCCATTATGACAAGTATCAAAATTATGCACATAAGACCTGAAGGAACCGCCGGATCGCCGACCCTATACGATTATCCGAATCGGGGTCCATGCAAATATGATTAACGCGCAGCGGAAATCGAATCATACCTTTTGCACCAAAATTAGTTCTAAGGTCAGAACTGTAGATCGAGGAATCGATGAAGCCTGAACCTCGCGATCTTCTGCTGTATTCCTCGCCTTATCTCGAACGTTGTGTGGGCAACGAGCTATCGAGACTCTTAACCGTTCTTCTCTAGATTGTATATCAGATTTTTCTGTGTCTGTCTCTTGAGAAACGGTTAACTTGAGGCTTATTTATAGGCTACAATAGGGACCTTGAGGAGGATTAGGAATCGGTCTCCTGATAGGCTTAGGAGTCCTTAATTCGATCTGAATATACTTCTCAAGCCTATCAAATAATATCTTAATCCACTAAAAAGATATTATTGAACTACCGTCCCTTATCCATATTAGATATGGCTCCTATTTATTATATGCGCGTTTATCTCCCCATGTTTAAGATATCGAATGTCCATTAATTAAATGAATTACTGACAATTCAATTAATTAATATTTAATCCAAGAGTAGTACCACTCAACTTTATTATCATGCCGGAATAAATCCACCTGCAGGGTTTACATGATAATCCTTATGAGTTCCTCAAGGGGACATCATCATCCTAAATAATTAGGACACGGTTTCATTATATAATCAACAGCACACCATATAAACAACACTATATCCCAATTTACCGAGCTTATTGATTTAATAAATAAATCTCACCCATTGGTAAATTAAAGAAAACATATATCGAGTATACATGCCCGTTATCATACAATGATTAAGAGGACGCACATCCATAATAACAGAGGTCTTGTTTTATTTATGTAGTCAGTACAAAATAAAACAACCTCAATTGGTCCTGCTCAATACATACAAAATGTACTAGTGTAATTTTATAATCAAGACAGATTAACACCAAATTACACTACAACCATTCCGATAATTTGTCCAAAATTATCTCGGCTGTGAGCTACCATTTATAATCTATAAGGAACTGATAACATGATCTTCTGTGTGGCACCACACACCATATTATCTACAATATAAATTAATTGGACAACTGCAATAACATATATAACAAATATATAAAATGCAAACATTTGACCATAAAAGATTCTCATATCATAAATAAATGTTCATACAAAAGCTAGGCTTATAGTATACATCCTAACAAGACCAACTCGGAAATTTTAGTTTCATTATAGTATCACATAAAGGTGAGAAAAGAGTAATTTTAGATTCCAACTTTGTTTTCAATAGACAAACAATATCCAAAATTTGTTGTTTAATTAAAGTTACTATTTCTATATTTTTTTGGGTGTTTGAAACCCCTAATGTTCCACGACATGATCTTCATAGAGAATGAGATGGTTTGGATTGGGGATCGATAAAAGGTGGCTTTAACATGCACTTTAGATGAATTTTTGGATTCATACATAAAATGAGGTGAGCTAATCTTACCAACATGGCCAGCCACATCAGGCTTACGAAATATCACCGATTCAATTAGTTTTCCTTTCAGTTTCTTTTTTTTTGTTCTTTGAGGCAATACTCATAGAAGATGAGATGTCAAGCTCAGGTAGTTCCGAAACTCTCACCTCTGGATCTTCAGAGATTATTGCTGAGATTGTGTTGTCATTTGGTTCCTGATGAGGGTCTAGATACTTTGGTTTAGATACGAATTCCGGTAGAAGAATGAGAGGAGGGTACAGGTAGTCCACATGTGTTGGGATTTCGATGTTTAGATTTTGATGTGACAAAACACATTTGTAATAGGAAGATTTAAGTACCCCATTTTTCACAGTGTTTAAGTGAATATATAGACTAGGTTTGAGTCTAGTCCTAAGTGTTGGAAGATGGAGGTCTAACAAGAACAAAGCTGCATCTAAGCCTTTCGAGAAAAGGAAGCTGCTGCAAGAAGGCAGATACAACATCGTAGTATAAAAGCAATTACAACACCATAGCTAAGGAAGGAAAAACGGCGTGAAGCATCGCTGCAAGAAAAGGATACAGGAGTACTACAAGGAAAGAATATAGCAGCACTGCCAGAAGATACTGCAAGAAAGTCTTAGTTACAGCAGCACTGCAAGTATACATTAGCTGCACGAAGACCAAGGATACAGTGTAAAGCTTACAGTTCAGAGAAGCCAATTAGCGTCAATTTCAACAAGAAGTATCCTGCAATCCTAGGAAGGATAAATGCAGTACGAGGAACAAAGATTCAAGCAAAAATAAATAGAACCGTTCAAGACAAGATTAAAAAAGCAGATACGGAGCCAACACGAAGACGCCACGTGGACTAACGTGCTGTAGAAAGCTGCGAGCCGCAACTGCCGCATTAAATGCTCCAAAAAGAAAAAGTCAAGTCGTATTAAATGTGAGCCATACCTTTGATCAAACTACTTCAAATTCAAAAGAGAGATGTCTCTTTCAACTGATATCTTCTCCTACAAGTATATATAGAAGAAGAGATACACTGAAGCTGGTTATTAAAACTATTGAAAACTGAACTAAATCTTTTGATACAAAAACATTCGAGCAAAAATTCACAAGCTTTCAAGATACAGATATTCAAGTCTACTATCAGTTTCAGTCACTCAACCTTTGAAGTGAAGCAAACCCAGTGCTGAAATATCCATCAACAGATTCAGAAGCTCACTTCGTCGCACCAGTTGAAGAAACCTTTTTATTTCTTTTAACCTTGTTGTTGTGTGCTTAAGTTGTTTTAGTGGTGTCGAACAGTTGATTGGAGAGATCCTTGCCGTTCGTATAAGTTGTCTCGAGTTAGGCAATTTCTCTGTGTGGGAGTGTAGAACTATGTGTGGGTTAGCCTTTGAAGTTTGCAGTTGCTGTGTGTACGCTGGACTTCAGTAGGTGGTTGCTTTGTAAAGTTGATAGATTGTTAGGAGAGTCCTGTAATTCAATCTTGCTTAACAAAGTTCCTGCTCGAGGAGCAGTAGAGTGGACGTAAAAGGATTATACCACCTTCGAACCATTATAAGCCATACGTGTTTAATTGCTTTACTTATTTGTGCTTTTACCTTCTAATCTTACATATCTCATAAGCATTAAACATTTTTGAAAGAAGTATATTGAGAAAATCAGCGTTGTGTTATAAACGTTATTTTTCCGCTGCGTATAAAACTCTAAGTTACAGCGTGCAGCACTGCATCTTAGTGCTGTAAGCAGTAACAATTTGACGCTGCAAGTTCAAGTAACTTGCAGAGCAGAAAAGTTTTTCATTGTTTTGTAAAATCGACTAAGGTTCATTCATACCCCCCTCTGAACCTCGGACACCACTTGGGATCAACAAGTGGTATTAGAGCGAGTTGGGTTAAAAGCTAACTTATCTGGTCACCTACCCAGATCCACCTTAGTCTCGCTGTTTTCTCTACATCAAAAACTCATTCTTACAGCATATAATGGATTCCTCGAATCACAAATTACCCATATTTTCCATAGAAGAATATGACGATTGGAAGATAAGAATGCAGGCACATCTTTCAGAAATGAATGATGAATTATGGATGGTCATCACTAAAGGACCAATAATACCCACAAAGGTGAATCCAATGTTTGGAAGAGATCAAATCGAAGAAGAGCAGCCACCACCGAACTTCCTACCCAAACCATGTCAAGAGTGGGAAAATAAAGACAGGAAAAGAGCCAACTTAGATAATGTGGCAAAGAATGTTCTGTTTATAACTTCGGATAAAGGCACGTTTAGCAAAGTCAAGACTTGCAGAACATCCAAAGAAATATGGGAAAAGTTGGAGCAAATATGTGAGGAGACTGAGCTCACTAAAGACAACAAGATCTCCAACGTTACCCAACTATTCGTGCTCTTCGAAATGAAGAATGAAGAGACTCTTGAGCAACTAGACTTGAGGTTCACATCCATAGTGAACGAACTAGAAGCTCTGGGCAAACACTACACTCAAAATGAGAAAAACATGAAGGTGTTAAGAGCCCTACCCACGGAGTGGGACAGCAAGACCACTACCATGAGAGTGTTTATGGATTTGAAATCCATGAGTACATTCGACCTATTCTCCGACCTAAAAGCGTTCGAGTATGACATCAACAGATGGAGAAAGAAGTCCGAAGAGTCGAGCTCCAAAGTTACAGGGCTAATTGCCAGAGGCTCCAAGAATACAGCAACCGCTAGTTGCAGTAAGCAGACTAAGGTTACAACAGAAGTTGCTGAAGAGGATATGGCTCTACTTCTAAAGAAATTTAGAAGGTTCATAAAGAGCAACAACAATAGCAGCAATATCAACCTCAACAAGAGGAATGACTTCAGAAAAAGTCATCCACCTCCTCAGGTATCCTCTTCTCCACAATCAAATACAAGCAATGTTGACTTGTGTTATAACTGCAGGAAACCAGGGCACTATGTAAAAAACTATCCATACCTAACAGTGCACAAGTATCCTGAAGGAGAGAGAGAGAGCAGATGAGAGATAAGAGAAGAGAGGAAAGGCACAAGCTTCGAGCTCTCATAGGAGAGATGGAAAAGGCCAAGGATACAGTAATTCCGAAGGAAGTACTGAAAGTTGCAGAATTCTCTGACAGCGACACTAAGACCTCATCCTTTGATGAAGAAGTGCTGATATGCCTGATGACAAAAGACTACGAGGACAGCGAAGAAGATGAGGTAATCTATCAACCGTTGTCCATACCTGAAAGTGAGGAGCTGAACATGATCCACTCCTTAAAAAGGATCAGGAGTGATTTCGAGCAGATCAACTCAATTCATGAGGAACTAAATGTTGAAAATGAGAACCTGAGAATCGACAATGAGATCCTTCAAAGCAAGAATATTGATATTGCAAAAATGCTGGCTGCACGTGAGTCTGATAACTCAAGGTGTAGTGAGCTGCAAAAGGAAGTCTCTAGATTAAATCTGCTGATTACTAAGCTAGAATCTGAGAAGGAAATCTTACAGTAAAAAATGAGCACGTTCACCAAATCATCTAAGGATGCAAGAGATTGCATAAATCAAAACAGAAGTCCTTTTGAAAAATCGGGCTTAGGTTACAGCAATCACAGCTCTCAGAATACAGCAAGTGCATCCAGAGCTGTAAACTTTGTTCAAGCTGAAACCCCAATGGTGAAAGAGTTACTATGTGACTCTGTGATGATCGTGAACAAGACAACAATGATGGATAAGAGGAAGAAACCCTAATGCTCAACTGCAGGAAGTAAGCCTGCATCTAAGAACTGGCTGCAGTAGAAGCCATCTGCTGTATGCAGTAAGATGATGCAGTAACCAACTAAGTTGCAGCATAGAAGAAACTTTCCCACCTATACTGAGACTTACATGTCTAAACCTCAAAGAAGATATACTCAAGGGAAGTATGGTGGACAACCACACCACAAAAGTGCTGGTAACACATTCGTCAGCTCTGCACACATATTTAACAGGCAGTTCAAAAGCAGAACTGCATATACTCAGAGAACCAACAAATCTTACAGCAAAACAGTGACTGTTAAGAAAGTTTGGGTTCCTAAAGCAACTAACCCTAAAAGACCCGTACAGATATGGGTACCTAAATCTGTCTGAATTTGTTACAGGTTTCAGTGCCAGGTTACAGCGGTGATGTATGGTACATTGACAGTGGCTGCTCGAGGCACATGACAGGCAGTAAAGATTCTCTGAAAGACTTCCAAGAATGCAAAGTACCAAAGGTCATCTTTGAAGATGATTCCAAATGAAGCACAAAAGGAAGTGGATGCCTAGTCAAAGGAAACATAAAGATCAAGGATGTATCCTATGTAAAAGGACTTAGATACAACCTTCTAAGCATCAGTCAATTCTGTGACAAATGATACACAGTGGAATTCAATCTCAACAAATGCTTAATCAAAGACAGCACCTCAAATGAAGTCAAGCTTACAGGAACAAGAAGAGGAAACATCTATCTAGCAGATTGGAACTCTTCTATTCAACCTACATGCTTTATTGTGAAGAGTCCACCAGAGCTGAGCTGGCTGTGGCATAAGAGGTTAAGCCATCTGAACTTTAAGACTATCAACAAGCTAGCAAGAAAAGGCTTTGTAAGAGGATTGCCAGACGTAGCATACAAGAAGGAAATATCTGTGGAGCTTGTCAGAAAGGAAAACAAGTTAAGAGCTCATTCAAAGACAAATCTCAAAAGTCATCTCACAGGATCTTAGATCTTCTACACATAGACCTTTTTGGACCAGTAGAACCAGTAAGCTTAAGCGGGAAGAAGAATTCTCTCGTAGTTGTAGATGACTACTCCACATACACTTGCACAATCTTCCTTGCAAAGAAGTCTGAGACTCAAGACAAGCTACCTGATCTCATGAAGAAAATCCAGAATGAAAAGAGCTTGAGTATTGTGAAAATTAGATCAGACAGAGGAACTGAGTTCACAAATAAATTCATTGAGAAATTCTGTTCTGATAATGGTATTCGACATGAATACTCTGCTGCAAGAACACCTCAACAGAACGGTGTAGCTGAAAGAATGAATAGAACCCTCAAGGAAGCAGCAAGGACAATGATAGCTGAAGCAGAAGTACCCAAGAGATTTTGGGCTGAAGCAACTAATACTGCTTACTACACACAAAACAGATGTCTAATCATCAAGGATCTAGACAAAACTCCTTATGAAATCTGGAATGGATATACTCCAAATATCTCTTATCTGCATATCTTTGGATGCACGTGCTATATTCTTAACAATAGAAAAGAACATCTGAAGACTTTTGATGCAAAGTCAGACAAAGGAGTTTTTCTAGGTTACTCTGCTGTAAGTAGAGCCTTCAGGGTATTTAACAAGAGAACCTTGGTGGTCGAAGAATCTATTCATGTGGTGTTTGATGAACCACACTGTGACACCAGGAAGTTGAAAGAGCCACCCGAAGAGATAGCTCCAAGGAAAGAGAATGTTGTTCCATATGTAGAAGGAGTTCTGCCTACAGAAGAAGACAAAGAAAGAGGAAGCTGCAACTTTGGATGCAGCAGACATTCTTACAGCAGTAGAACCTCCTGCATTACAGGAACAAGAGGAGCAACCTAGAGCAGAACATATCTTTGAGCCTGATAGAACATGGCTAAGGAATCATCCAAGAGATCTTATCATAGGAGATCCATCCATTGGCGTAAGAACAAGAAGATCCATCCCTTATGAAGCAATGTTTGCATGTTTTATATCTCAGACAGAGCCCAAGAATGTTGAAGAGGTACTGCAAGATAGCAACTGGATACATGCCATGCAAGAAGAGTTAAATGGTTTTGAAAGAAACCAAGTATGGAAGACTGTTGCAAGACCAATCCATCAAAGTGTAATTGGAACAAAGTGGGTCTTCAAAAACAAGCTAGATGAATCTGGACTCGTCGTAAGGAACAAGGCAAGATTAGTTGTCAAAGGGTACTGCCAGGAAGAAGGAATTGATTTTGATGAGACCTTTGCTCCAATAGCAAGATTGGAAGCAATAAGGATTTTTCTGGCTTATGCAGCTCACATGAATTTCAATGTCTATCAGATGGACGTTAAGAGTGCATTCCTAAATGGTCTTCTTACAGAGGAAGTTTATGTTGAACAACCTCCAGGCTTGGAAGATCAAACAGAAGAGAAGGTGTTTCGGCTACATAAAGCCCTGTATGGACTTAAGCAAGCTCCGAGAGCTTGGTATGACACCTTATCTCTCTATCTGCTAGAGAATGGTTTCCAGAAAAGAACTGTTAGGATTTCAGTGTTTAGATTTTGATGAGACAAACCAAATATGTAATAGGAAGTTTTGAGTACCCTATTTTCACATTGTTTAAGTGAATAAATAGACTAGAATTGAGTCTTGAGCCAAGTATTGAAATGGAGGTTAAAAGAGGATAAAGCTGCATCTAAGCTTTAAAAGAAGATATCGCTGCAAGAAGGCAGGATACAGTATCGCTGCATAAAGGCAGGATACAGCATAGCTGGAAAAAGAAAGGAACAGCAAAGCATAAATAAGGTTGTACTTCAATACAGCAAAGCAAGGAAGAACGGCGTGCAGAACGCTGCAAGAAAAGGATACAGGAGTACTGCTAGAACGAAGTTACAGCAGCACTGCCAGAAGATACTGCAATCAGGTCTAAAATACAGCAGCACTGAAAGAAAGCATCAGCTGCACAAGGACCTAGGATACAGCGCAGACTTACAAGTCAGTTAAGTAATACAGCGCCAACTACAAGACGAAGTATCCTGCAAATCCTAGGAAGGATAAATGCAGTACGAGGAACGGAGATTCAAGCAAGAATAATAGAGCCGTTCAAGAAAAAGTCAAAGTAGCAGACACGGAGCCAATAAGAAGATGCCACATGGACTGACGTGCTGCAGAAAGCTGCGAGCCGTAACTGCCGCATTAAATGCTCCGAAAGGAAAAGTCAAGTCGCATTAAATGCGAACCATACTTTGGCCAGGCTACTTCAAATTCAAAAGAGGAATGTCTCCTTCAACGGACATCTTCTCCTAAGAGTATAAATAGAGGTCAAGGAGCACTGAAGCTGGTTACTGAAAACTGAAACATTTACGCTAAATTCACAAAGCTTACAAGATCCAAGTATTCAAGTCTACAATCAGTTTCAGTTACTCAACCTATCGAAGTGAAGCAAGTTCAAAGCTAAAGGATTCCTTACGGATTCAGAAGCTCACTTCGAAGCACAAGTTGAAGAAAACTTTTTTATCCTTTTAACTTTGTTGCTGTGTGCTTAGATTGTTTTAGTGGTGTCAAGCAGTTGATAGGAGAAATCCTTGCTGTTTGTTTAGTTGTCTAAGTGTTAGGCAGCTTCCCTGTGTGGGAGTGTAGAACCCTGTGTGGGTTAGCCTTTGAAGTTTGCAGTTGCTGTGTGTACGCTGGACTTCAGTAGGTGGTTTGCTTTGTAAAGTTGATAGATTGTTAGGAGTGTCCTGTAAATCAATCTTGCTTAACAAAGTTTCTGCTCGAGGAGCAGTAGAGTGGACGTAGAAAGATTACACCACCTTCGAACCACTATAAGCCATAAGTGTTTTTATCGCTTTATTTATCTGCGCTTATTTTCTGCATATCTATCTATCTATCTCTCATCATAAAACGTTCTGAAAGAAGCATTTTTGAGAAAAACAGCCTTGTGTTTAAAAGTTTATTTCCGCTGCGTATAAAACTCCAAGTTACAGCGTGCAGCACTGCATTCTAGCGCTGCAAGCAGTAACCATCTACCGCTGCAAGCTCAAGTAACTTGCAGTACAGAACGGTTGTTTTAAAGATTCTGAAAAATCGACCAAGGTTCATTCACCCCCCCTCTGAACCTCGGACACCACTTGGGACCAACAAGTGGTATCAGAGCAGTTGGGTTAAAAGCCAACTTATCTGGTCACCTACCCAGATCCACCTTTGTCTCGCTGTTTTCTTTGCATTAAAATCATTTTTAAAAACATATCATGGATTCCTCCAATCATAAGCTACCTATGTTTTCCATAGAGGAATATGATGACTGAAAGATAAGAATGCAGGCACACCTTTCTGCCATGAATGATGAGATGTGGACGGTCATAACTGAAGGACCGATAATTCCCATGAAGGTAAATCCAATATATGGAAGAGACCATGCAGAAGGAGAGCAGCCACCACCAAACTTCCTGACCAAACCACGTCAAGAGTGGGGTAACGAAGATAGGAAGAGAGCCAACCTGGATAATGTGGCAAAGAACGCTCTATTTATTACTTTGGATAAAGGCACCTTTAGCAAAGTTAAAACTTGCTCAACATCCAAAGAAATATGGGAAAAGCTGGAGCAAATTTGTGAAGGAACTTAGCTCACCAAGGATAATAAAATCTCCAACGCTATCTAATTATTCGAGCTCTTCGAAATGAATAATGAAGAGACTCTTAAGCAACTAGATTTGAGATTCACATCCATAGTGAATGAACTAGAAGCTCTGGGCAAACACTACACACAGAAAGAAAAGAACATGAAGGTGTTGAGAGCCCTACCAGCGGAGTGGGATAGCAAGACCACTGCCATGAGAGTGTCTATAGACCTGAAGTCTATGAGCACATTTGACTTATTCTCCGACTTGAAAGCATTCGAGTATGACATCAATAGAAGGAGAAAGGAGTCAGATGAGTCAATCTCCAAAGTTACAGCGCTAACCGCCAGAGGAACAAAGGATACAGCAACCGCCAGTTGCAGTAAACAGAGTGAGGATACAGCAGAAGTTGCTGAAGAGGATATGGCGCTCCTCCTAAAGAAATTAAGGAGATTCATTAAGAGCAACAACAATAGCAGCAACACCAACCTCAACAAAAAGAATGACTTCAGAAGAAGTCATCCAACCCCTCAGGTATCTTCCTCTCCACAATCAAATACAGGGAATGTTGACTTGTGCTATAACTGCAGGAAGGCTGGACACTACGCAAGGAACTGTCCTTATCCAACCATACACAAGTATCCTGAAGAAGAAAGAGAACAGAAGAGAGATAAACGAAGAGAGGAAAGGCACAAGCTTCGAGCTCTCATAGGAGAGATGGAGAAAGCCAATGATGCAGTAGTTCCAAAGGAAGTGCTGAAAGCTGCAGAATCCTCTGACAGCGATGCTGAAACCTCATCCTCTGACGAAGAAGCACTCATATGCCTGATGGCTAAAGATGGCGTGAACAGCGAAGAAGATGAGGTAATCTACCCACCGCTGTCCATACAAGTTGATGAGGAGCTGAACATGATCTACTCCTTGAAAAGGATCATGAGTGATTTCGAGCAGATCAACTCAATTCATGAGGAGCTTAAGATTGAGAATGAGAACCTTAGAATCGATAATGAGATCTCAAGAGCAAAAACATTGACATTGCCAAAATGCTCGCTGCACGAGAGTCTGATAACTCAAAGTGTAGTAAGCTGCAACAAGAGGTCTCTAGATTGAATCTGCTGATCACCGAGCTAAAATCTGAGAAGGAAACCTTGCAGTCCAAGATGAGTACGTTCACCAAATCTTCAAAGGACGCAAGAGATTGCATAAACCGTGTCAGAGATCTTTTTGTGATATCAGGCATAGGTTACAACAATCAAGACACTCAGAATACAACAAGTACATCCAAAGCTGTAAATTTTGTTCAAGTTAAAACTCCAATGGAGAAAGAGTTACTCTATGACTCTGAAAAGATCACGAACAAAACAGCAATGACGGATAAGGGGAAGAAACCCCAATGCTCAACTGCAGGGAGTAAGCCTGCATCTAAGAATTAGCTGCAGCAGAAGCTATCTGCTGCATGCAGCAAAAGGATGCAGCAACCAACAAAGTTGCAGCATAGAAGAAACTTTCCCACCTATACTAAGACTTACATGTCTAAACCTCAAGGAAGATATACTCCAGGGAAGTATGGTGGAAGACCACACTACAAGGGTGTCGGTAATACACATGAAGGTTATGCACACACTTTTAACAAACAGTCTGTCAAGACAACTGCATACAGCATGAGAACCAACAAATCTTACAGTAAAGCAGTTACTGTTAAGAAAGTTTGGGTTCCCAAAGCAACTAACCCCAAAGGACCCGTATGGATATGGGTACCTAAATCTGTTTGAATTTGTTACAGGTTACAGTGCCAGGATGCAGCAGTGATGTATGGTATATCGATAGCGGCATCTCAAGGCACATGACAGGCAATAAAGAAACGTTAAAAGACTTCCAAGAATGTAAAGGACCTAAGGTCATATTTGGAGATGATTCCAAAGGAAGCACAAAATAAAGCGGATGCCTAGTCAAGGGGAACATAAAGATTAAGGATGTATCCTACGTAAAGGGGCTTAGATACAATCTTCTAAGCATCAGTCAATTTTGTGACAAAGGATATACAGTGGAATTCAACCTCAACAAATGTTTAATCAAGGACAGCACCACAAATGAAGTAAAGCTTACAGGAACAAGAAGAGAAAATATCTACCTAGCAGATTGGAATTACTCCTCTTAATCAACATGCTTCATAGTGAAAAGTCCACCAGAGCTGAGCTAGCTATGACACAAACGATTAAGCCACCTGAACTTCAAGACTATCAACAAGCTAGCAAGAAAAGGACTCGTGAGAGGATTACCAGATGTAGCTTACAAAAAGGAGAATGTCTGTGGAGCGTGTCAAAAAGGAAAGCAAGTTAAGAGCTCTTTCAAGGATATAATTCTGAAATCATCTCACAGGATTCTAGATCTTCTACATATGGACCTTTTTGGACCAGTAGAACCAGTAAGCTTGAGCGGGAAGAAGTACTCCCTAGTAGTAGTGGATGACTACTCTAGATACACATGGACGATCTTTCTAGCAAAGAAGTCGGAAACTCAAGAAAAGCTACCTGGCCTCATGAAGAAAATTCAAAATAAAAAGAGCTTGAGTATAGTGAAGATAAGATCAGACAGAGGAACCGAGTTCACAAATAAGTTTATAGAGAAATTCTGTTCTAACAATGGTATTCGTCATGAATACTCTGCTGCAAGAACACCTCAACAAAACGGGGTTGCTGAAAGAAGGAATAGAACCCTCAAGGAAGTAGCAAGAACAATGATAGCAGAAGCAGAGATACCCAAGAGATTTTGGGCTGAGGCAACCAACACTGCATGCTACACGCAGAATAGATGTCTGATCATCAAGGATCTTGACAAGACGCCTTATGAAATATGGAATGGCCATACACTGAATATCTCTTATCTACACATCTTTGGGTGCAGGTGTTATGTTCTCAACAATGGAAAAGAACATCTGAAAACTTTTGATGCTAAATCAGACGAAGGAGTATTTCTAGGATACTCTGCTGTAAGTAAAGCTTCCAGAGTGTTTAATAAGAGAACCCTGGTGGTAGAAGAATCTGTACATGTGGTGTTTGATGAACCACATTGTGACACGAAGAAGCTGGAAAAACCACCTGAAGAGACCACTCCTAGAAAAGAGAATGTTGTACCATACATAGAAGGAGTTCTGCCTACAGAAGGAGTTCTGCCTATAGAAGAAGATAAAGATGAAGAAGCTGCAACCTTGGATGCAGCAGACATTCTTACAGCAGCAGAACCTCCTGCATTACAGCAACATGATGAGCAAAACACACCAACTCACGTCTTTGAGCCTGATAGGACATGGCTTAGAAATCATCCAAGAGATCTCATTATAGGAGATCCATCCATCGGTGTAATAACAAGAAGATCTATACCACGTGAAGCAATGTTTGCATGTCTCTTGAGAACCGCCATAAAGACCAAAACGTGCCATTTGAATTCACTTTTTCACCATCTTCAGAGAGAGAAACACTTTGATCGCAGAAAATTTTCTAAGTGCAAAACCCTTGTTCTTTCTCTTTCTCTCTCACAAGAATTCATCAATGGCTGCCAGAAGGACCATTGTTCTTGATGGAAGGATGATCAATCAGGAACATATCCTTGAGTTAGGGCTGTATGACAATATCCTGATCAAGAGGATTTTTGATGCTCTTCAACAGACCCAAGTCTTAGGGCTGTTGACCACCGTGTACGCTGGCTTCTCCACGGAGTCAGTACAGAGATTCTACGCCTACGCTAGGCAGGCGGAGGAAAGAAACTGCATCCTGTTCTGGATGGATGCAGATGGAGACGAACGGTCGCTGACCGTTAGGGACATCTCCACCACCTTCAGCATCTCGGCTGCAGGTTTAACCCCCAGCCAGTTGGCGACGTATGGGGAAGCATCGGCTCAAGAGATGTGGGATCTCTTTCAAGCAAGGGATACAGGGGCTGAAATCAAGAGAAGCGCCCCCAAAAAGCTCTTCAAACCGGAGTTTGAACTTCTTCACGACATCTGTGCATACTCCATCGAAGGGAGGATAGGGAGTTACGACAAATGCACAGATCTTCGGTTCCGGATCATGTCTGCAATCATGGCCGGAGAGAAGGTGAACTGGGCGAGGTTCATCATGAAGAGGCTATGGGAGGAAGCAGAGAAGATAACGGAGCGTCGGAGCTACGGTATCACCATCTGCTCTCTGCACTACAAGCTTGGCGTTCAACTTGCAGCACCCACCCCCATTCATCCTGGAAAGTATCTCGGGGAGAGGAAGAAGGGCAAGACCCAGCCGAAGGCTGCAGGAGCAGGAGTTGCGAGGAAGAAAACCAAAGACAAAAACAATGCAACTCTTGCTCTGCAAGATGAAGCTGCAGGCAGTGGGGAAGATGCTGAAGAAGAGGATCCTTCGAGTCATCTTCCTGTTATCAAGAGGAGTTCAGGGAAGGCTGTAACTGAACTTGAATCCTCTTCCCCAGATGATGACGCACCCTTGGTGAGAAGGGCTCCACGCAGCAAGAGAGCTGCTGCTGCTGTTGGGGATGTGTCACATCAGCCCAGGGAGAAAGATGACTCTCTTGATTCCCAACTCTCTACACCTAATATGGTTGTAGTTGACCTTGGGGATGAGTCACATCAGCTTCAGGAGCCACATCAGCACCGGGTTGAGCCCACTGAAGAAGAAGCTCATCTACAAACAGAAGCTTCAGTGCTCGATCCTACCTTTCCGGCTGCTAGAAATATGGCGGCGGAGTACTCTCTTTAGAGAGAGATGCGGCTGTCTAAGGGGGAAATCCTGTTGAAGTGGAAGGATTTCCTAACAGTCGAGCAAGCTGTCCTGGAGTGGGCCAAATCAGAAGACATTCTGGCACTCCTGCAACCTGACTTTGCAGCAAGAGTTCAAGAGCTCGATGGCTGCAGTGCTGCATAGGGAGCACAGGACAAAGAAAATGGCAAAGCTCTTGCAGAATCCGACTCTGCAAAGCTGCCGATGAGAGCAGCAGTGGAAGATGCGCAGGTCTTCCTTGCCCCGACTGTGGAGGCTGTAAGAAGGGGCGATGATGTCGCATTTGCTCAAGAGCAAATCGACACCTTAGGAGTGGAGCAGGCTGAAGAAGCCATGCTGCATCTAGCGCTGCAACAGAGCCTGAAGGAAACCAGGATGCAGCACACTTCAAGGAGGATGCGGGGAGAAGGCAGTTCAAGTTCACATCAGATGAACTCCCCTGCATACGAGCAAGTGGTTGAGGGCCTCTCCAACATTGTCACGCTGGATCGCTTGGAGGAGGAGGAAGCCCAACTACTGGATTATGGTGATTCCCCAGTGCGCGAAGATGAAGATGCTGCTGCTGCAGATTCTGAGGGGGAACCATCAGTCATAATCAGGGATGTCATCTCAGACATCTCCAAAATTGCCGATGAAGCATCTACGGAGAAAGTTGTAGAGGCGGTACTCCCTGCACTGGACGCGACAGCAGTGCAGCCGGCAACCACCCTTCAACAAGAAGAAGGAGCTGCAGAGAAAAGTAGGGTGGAAGCTGAGATTCTTGCAGCAGTGGAGGATACAGTGCTGAAAGCTGTGACCGCTGCAGGAAGCCATGCAGAGCTGCAAGAACCCATTCTTGCAGCAGAGGCTGTCGAAGTTGTTTCAGGACCGGCCGAGGAGACGGGGTCCGTTGAGAAGACCTCTGTGGAGGATGTTGTTCAGACAACACTTCCTGAGGATGAGAAGACCTCAGGTGGGGAGGCTGTTCAGACAGTACCCACTGAGGATGCTAGAGCTGAAGCCGAGGTAACCCCAGTGCAGCTAGAGACACCTCAAGAGGAGGTTGATGCTGCAGCTGCTCGCTCTCAAGAACCCACAAAGGTTACAGCAGCAGAGGTTACTGTGGACGCGAACATGTCGCATGCCGAATTCGCAAGGATAATCAAGGCACGGAACATAGCTGTTCATGGGCCAAAATCTGGTGGAGCAGCTCCTATTCAAGTCTTATCCGGCGAAGAAGAGGCAGATGAGGAAGAAGAAGAAGAAGAAGAAGGAGAAGAGCACCCATTCTCCAGCTTGACAAGCTCTCAAACCAACAATCATGAGGATGAGGTTGCTTCTGAAGTTCCGAGGCAGGATGCAGCACCAGTATGTCAAGATGTTATTCCATTTGCTGCATCCGCTGCTACCTCGACGAGAAGGAATTCAGGGCTGACTCCTGATGAATCTATCAATAGAGTCGAGACTGCTGTTAGACATCTGCTGCATGCTCTTCAGGAGCATGAGTCTATCATGCGCAACAGTCTCAGGGTCAGTGCCCAATTCCATGCTGAAACCATGACAGGTTTCAAGAAGGACCTCGAAGTGCTGCCTGATATGATCAAGTCAACTCTCAATGATCATTCAAACAGGTTGTACTACGATCGGGTCAGGATGGAGAAGGAGTTGAAGGTCGAAGCTGCTCTGACGCGCCAAGAGGTCAGGCAATGCAAGCAGTATGCTGAGAATGCCTCAACCAGACTCAACTCTCACTCCAAAGTCCTGGAAACACTTCTGGATCGTGTCTTCGATCAATCTCAGAGAACCAGAAGTGTGGACGACCGGTTGGGGAATCTGGAGCTGATTGTAGGAGAATTGAGGGATATCATGCTTCGAGCTTTCCCTCAGCATGTTGACGCTCCGGAGCCCGCTCCTGAACTGACCCGACGCCCGCGATCAAGGGCGATCCCAGATGCCCCTGCTCAGCCCCCGGCTTTTGATGATGCCAAAACGGGGGAACGTTTTGAAGGTTTTGAAGATAGATACAGGAGCAAAGGGGCTGCTGAATCTGAAAAAGAAGAAGATGATGACCAGCAACCTCTCAGCAGGAGGAGAAAAAGGTCTGGATCATCTGCTGCTGCTGATATCCCTTCTCCGAAGAGATGGAGAAGAGATGATGATGGAGCTGGTGGAGCCGGTGCAGCTGCTGGAAGAAGATCTGCTGCAGGTTCTGCACACAGCAGAGTCGCAAGTAAGGATGCAGCACCGTCCAGCTATCATCATAAGAGAAGGGATGATAGTCAGCAGGAAGGCTCAAAGAAGAGGATGAGCGGGGACGAGTCTGAGAATCAAAGGCGCCAGAACGAAGAAGCTACAGATCCTAACGCCTGGATTCAAAGACTCGGTGTAATTGGTGAAAGAAATTTTTTTCCGAATAACTTCTACCAATTTCCTCCTCAAGAAATTCCTCGCCTTGATACTGAAAATATCTCTGCTGAAGTGTCTGTGTTGATGGATCAAAAGCCCGAAGGAGAAAACATGGCTTGGAGATTTGACATCTTCAAAGAAGTCAGACTGCCTTTTGATCGGAATCCAACATTTGAGGCGATCACCATTTTCAAACGATCAGAGTACCTCAGACACTTCAGAGAACTATGCAGGAAAGGTAAATTTAGCAGATATCATACCTGCAAGACTGCATTGAGAAGGTATGAACAGCTCGTTCGGGAAGGAAACCTTGATATTCAACAGCTATACATTGTGTTGGGATTTCATTGTTTAGATTTTGATGAGACAAACCAATCATGTAATAGGAAGTTTTGAGTACCCCATTTTCACATTGTTTAAGTGAATAAATAGACTAGAATTGAGTCTTAAGTCAAGGATTGAAATGGAGGTTAAAAGAGGATAAAGCTGCATCTAAGCTTTAAAGGAAGATATCGCTGCAAGAAGGCAGGATACAGTATCGCTGCATAAAGGCAGGATACAACATTGCTGGAAGAAGAAAGGAACAGCAAAGCATAAATAAGGCTGTACTTCAATACAGCAAAATAAGGAAGAACGGAGTGCAGCATCGCTGCATGAAAAGGATACATGAGTACTGCTAGAACGAAGTTACAGCAGCACTGCCAGAAGATACTGCAATCAGGTCTAAAATACAGCAGCACTGAAAGAATGCATCAGCTGCACAAACACCAAGGATACAGAGCAGACTTACAGGACAGTTAAGTTATACAGCGCCAACTACAAGACGAAGTATCCTGCAAATCCCAGGAAGGATAAATGCAGTACGAGGAACGGAGATCCAAGCAGGGACAAAAGAGCCGTTCAAGAAAAAGTCAAAGTAGCAGACACGGAGCCAATAAGAAGATGCCACATGGACTGACGCGCCGTAGAAAGCTGCGAGCCGCAATTGCCGCATTAAATGCTCCGAAAAGAAAAGTCAAGTCGCATTAAATGCAAACCATACTTTGGCCAGACTATTTTAAATTCAAAAGAGGGATGTCTCCTTCAACGGACATCTTCTCCTACAAGTATAAATAGAGGTCGAGGAGAACTGAAGCCGGTTACTGTCACTGTTACTAAGAACTAAAATTCATACGCGAAAGTTTCAAGCTTACAAATTTCAAGCATTCAAGCCAACAGTTTCAGTCACTCAACCTATCGAAGTGAAGCAGAGTTCAAACTGAAAGTTTCCCTACGGAATCAGAAGCTCACTTCAAAGCACAAGTTGAAGAAAACCTTTTATCCTTTGAACCTTGTTGCTGTGTGCTTAGGTTGTTTTAGTGGTATCAACCAGTTGATAGGAGAGATCCTTGCTGTTTGTTTTAGTTGTCTAGAGTTAGGCAGCTTCCCTGTGTGGGAGTATAGAACCCTGTGTGGGTTAGCCTTTGAAGTTTGCAGTTTCTGTGTGTACGTTGTACTTCAGTAGGTGGTTAGCTTTGTAAAGTTGATAGATTGTTAGGAGAGTCCTGTAAATCAATCTTGCTTAACAAAGTTCCTGCTCGAGGAGCAGTAGAGTGGACGTAGAAGGATTACACCACCTTCGAACCACTATAAGCCATAAATGTTTTTATCGCTTTATTTATCTGTGCTTATTTTCTACATATATACATATATCTATCTTTTCTCATCATAAAACGTTTGAAAGAAGCATTCTTGTGTAAAACAGCCTTGTGTTTAAAAGTATATTTCCGCTGCGTATAAAACTCCATGTTACAGCGTGCAGCACTGCATTCTAGCGCTGCAAGCAGTAACCATCTATCACTGCAAGCTCAAGTAACTTGTAGTACAGAACGGTTGTTTTAAAGATTCTGAAAAATCGACCAAGGTTCATTCACCCCCCCCTCTGAACCTCGGACACCACTTGGGACCAACAAGTGGTATCAGAGCGAGTTGGGTTAAAAGCCAACTTATCTGGTCACCTACCCAAATCCACCTTTGTCTCGCTGTTTTCTTTGCATAAAAATCATTTTTAAAAGCATATCATGGATTCCTCCAATCACAAGCTACCTATGTTTTCCATAGAGGAATATGACGACTGGAAAATTAGAATGCAGGCACACCTTTCTGCCATGAATGATGAGATGTGGACCGTCATAACTGAAGGACCGATAATCCCCATGAAGGTAAATCCAATGTATGGAAGAGACCATGCCGAAGAAGAGCAGCCACCACCAAACTTCCTGATCAAACCACGACAAGAGTGGGGAAACGAAGACAGGAAGAGAGCCAACCTAGATAACGTGGCAAAGAACGCTCTATTTATTACTTTGGATAAAGGCACCTTTAGCAAAGTCAAGACTTGCTCAACATCCAAAGAAATATGGGAAAAGCTAGAGCAAATTTGTGAAGGAATTGAGCTCACCAAGGATAATAAAATCTCCAACGCTACACAATTATTCGAGCTCTTCGAAATGAATAATGAAGAGACTCTTGAGCAACTAGATTTGAGATTCACATCCGTAGTGAATGAACTAGAAGTGTAGTAAGCTGCAACAAGAGGTCTCTAGATTGAATCTGCTGATCACAGAGCTAAGATCTGAGAAGGAAATCTTGCAGTTCAAGATGAGTACGTTCACCAAATCTTCAAAGGACGCAAGAGATTGCATAATCGTGTCAGAGATCCTTTTGTGATTTCAGGCATAGGTTACAGCAATCAAGGCTCTCAGAATACAGCAAGCACATCCAAAGCTGTGAATTTTGTTCAAGCCAAAACTCCAATGGAGAAAGAGTTACTCTGTGACTCTGAAAAGATAGTGAACAAAACAGCAATGACGGATAAAGGGAAGAAACCCCAATGCTCAACTGCAGGGAATAAGTCTGCATCTAAGACTTGGCTGCAGCAGAAGTCATCTGCTGCATGCAGCAAAATGATGCAGCAACCAACAAAGTTGCAGCATAGAAGAAACTTTCCCACCGATACTAAGACCTATATGTCTAAACCTCAAGGAGGATATACTTCAGGGAAGTATGGTGGAAGACCACACTACAAGGGTGTTGGTAACACACATGTTTGTCGAGCACACACCTTTCATAAGCAATTTTCCAAGATAACTGCATACAGATCGAGAACCAACAAATCTTACAGTAGATCAGTTACTGTTAAGAAAGTTTGGGTTCCTAAAGTAACTAACCCCAAAGGACCCGTATGGATATGGGTACCTAAATCTGTTTGAATTTGTTACAGGTTACAGTGCCAGGATGCAGCAGTGATGTATGGTATATCGACAGCGGCTGCTCAAGGCACATGACAGACAATAAAGAAACGTTGAAAGACTTCCAAGAATGTAAAGGACCTAAGGTCATATTTGGTGATGATTCCAAAGGAAGCACAAAAGGAAGCAGATGCCTAGTCAAGGGGAACATAAAGATCAAGGATGTATCCTACGTAAAGGGGCTTAGGTACAATCTTCTAAGCATCAGTCAATTCTGCGACAAAGGATATACAGTGGAATTCAACCTCAACAAGTGCTTAATCAAGGACAGCACCACAAATGAAGTAAAGCTTACAGGAACAAGAAGAGGAAATATCTACCTAGCAGATTGGAATTCCTCCACTCAATCAACATGCTTCATAGTGAAAAGTCCACCGGAGCTGAGCTGGTTATGGCACAAACGATTAAGTCACCTGAACTTCAAGACTATCAATAAGCTAGCTAGAAAAGGCCTCGTGAGAGGATTACCAGATATAGCATACAAGAAAGAGAATGTCCGTGGAGCGTGTCAAAAAGAAAAGCAAGTTAAGAGCTCTTTCAAGGATAAGATTCAGAAATCATCTCACAGGATTCTAGACCTTCTACACATGGACCTCTTTGGACCTGTAGAACTAGTAAGCTTGAGCGGGAAGAAGTACTCCCTAGTAGTAGTGGATGACTACTCTAGATACACATGGACGATCTTTCTAGCAAAAAAGTCGGAAACTCAAGAAAAGCTACCTGGCCTCATGAAGAAAATTTAGAATGAAAAGAGCTTGAGCATAGTGAAGATAAGATCAGACAGAGGAACCGAGTTCACGAATAAGTTTATAGAGAAATTCTGCTCTGACAATGGTATTCGTCATGAATACTCTGCTGCAAGAACACCTCAACAAAACGGGGTTGCTGAAAGAAGTAATAGAACCCTCAAGGAAGCAGCAAGAACAATGATAGCAGAAGCAGAGATACCCAAGAGGTTTTGCGCTGAGGCAACTAGTACTGCATGCTACACGCAGAACAGATGTCTAATCATCAAGGATCTTGACAAGACACCGTATGAAATATGGAACGGTTATACACCAAACATTTCCTATCTGTATATCTTTGGATGCAGGTGTTATGTTCTCAACAATGGAAAGGAACATTTGAAAACTTTTGATGCTAAATCAGACGAAGGAGTATTTCTAGGATACGCTGCTGTAAGTAAAGCCTTCAGAGTGTTTAATAAGAGAACCCTGGTGGTAGAAGAATCTGTACATGTGGTGTTTGATGAACCACATTGTGACACAAAGAAGCTGGAAAAACCACCTGAAGAGACCTCTCCTAGAAAAGGGAATGCTGTACCATACATAGAAGGAGTTTTGCATACAGAAGAGGAAAAAGAAGAAGAAGCTACAACCTTGGATGCAGCAGACATTCTTACAGCAGCAGAACCTCCTGCAATACAGCAACATGATGAGCAAAACACACCAACGCACATCTTTGAGCCTGATAGGACGTGGCTTAGAAATCATCCAAGAGATCTCATCATAGGAGATCCATCCATCGGTGTAAGGACAAGAAGATCCATCCCACATGAAGCAATGTTTGCATGCTTCATATCACAATCAGAGCCTAAGAATGTTGAAGAGGCACTGCAAGATAGCAACTGGGTACAGGCCATGCAAGAAGAATTAAATGGATTTGAGAGAAATCAAGTATGGCAAACAGTCGCTAGACCAACCCATCAAGGTGTAATTGGAACAAAGTGGGTGTTCAAGAGCAAGCTAGATGAATTAAGAGTCGTTGTAAGAAACAAAGCAAGATTAGTTGCTAAAGGATACTGTCAGGAAGAAGGAATTGATTTTGATGAGACTTTTACACCAGTGGCAAGGCTAGAAGCAATAAGAATTTTCTTAGCCTATGCAGCACATATGAATTTCAACATCTATCAAATGGATGTTAAAAGCGCATTCCTGAATGGTCTCCTTACAGAGGAAGTATATGTTGAGCAACCTCCTGGTTTTGAGGATCAAGCAGAAGAGAAGGTGTTTCGATTACAAAAGGCCCTATATGGACTGAAGCAAGCACCAAGAGCTTGGTATGACACCTTATCTCTCTATCTTCTGGAAAATGGTTTTCAGAAAGGAATGATCGACAAAACGCTGTTTAGGATACAGGACGGAGAAAGTGCACTTCTTGTACAAATCTATGTGGATGATATTATCTTCGGATCCACAAACAAAGAGCTATGTGAGAAATTCTCCAACCTGATGCAGTCAAAGTTCGAGATGAGTATGATGGGAGAATTAAGTTTCTTTCTTGGACTGCAAGTAAAACAGCTACCTACAGGAACCTTCATCAACCAAGTCAAGTATACGAAGGAGCTTATCAAGAAATTTGGCATGGAGAATGGAGCAGCAACGTCCGTTCCCATGTCCACATCTATAAGTCTTGACAAAGATGAAGATGGTAAAGATGTAGACATTACCAAGTACAGACGCCTCATTGGATCGTTGCTGTATCTCACAGCAAGCAGGCCTGATATTATGTTTGCAGTAGGAGTCTGTATTAGATTCCAAGCAGCACCGAAGGAATCACATCTTTTAGCAGTAAAAAGAGTGATCAAGTATCTGAAAGGAACTCAGGAAGTCGGCCTATGGTATCCTAAGGAATGAGGATTCAAGCTTAAAGGCTACTCCGACTCAGATTATGTAGGCTGCAAGATTGATAGAAAGAGTACAAGTGGGACGTGTCAATTTTTGGGAAATAGACTTTCCCGTGGTTCTGCAGGAAACAAAACTCAATTGCAACCTCTACAGCAGAAGCAGAGTATGTTGCAGCAGGAAGTTGCTGTGCGCAGATTCTCTGGATACAGCAGCAACTTAGAGATTATGGGATAGAAGAAAAAGAGACGCCAATTCTCTGTGACAATACGAGCGCTATTGTAATTACCCATAATCCTGTCTTTCACTCAAGAACAAAGCACATTGACATTCGTCATCACTTTATAAGAGATCATGTTGAGAAGAAAGATGTCGTGCTTGAAAAGGTTCACACGGATCTACAGCTTGTAGATATCGTTACAAAACCTTTGAGTGAATCTAGGTTTTCTATGCTACGTAACGAGCTGGAATCCTTAAATTGTAAAGAAAAGGAAAATGCAAGATCGCAGGGGGAACCTCTGCATGCTTGCAGGAAGTAGTAAAGTTGGTACTATAAGCTACGCGTCAATACAGCACTGGGTTCAGACAGCGCTGCAACTTACATTCTTACAGTACAGCAGTTATCGAAGAAATCAAGCAGCACCAGGTTACAACATTAATTTCAAAAGGAGTATTGATTGCTCTGCAACCTCGTACTAGAGATGCTGCAACCTTAAAAAGGCATTTATTTAGGCGGCAAAGGGCATGTCTTTCAGCATTAAATGCATGACTGCGGGTGTCAGGAAGTGGAAAGGGCGCTGACAGAGCTCACGCGCCAAGAAATTATTAGCGTCGATTTGACATCTCCGCTTTTTCCTGAGCCACTTGATCATTTCCCTGATTTATCTCAACCGTCAATCTCGCACGTCTCTTGAGAACCGCCATAAAGACCAAAACGTGCCATTTGAAATTCACTTTTCACCATCTTCAGAGAGAGAAACACTGTGATCGCAAGAAAATTTTCTAAGTGCAAAACCCTTGTCTCTTCTCTCTCTATCTCACAAAGATTTCATCAATGGCTGCCAGAAAGACCATCGTTCTTGATGGAAGAATGATCAACAGGGAAAACATCTTGGAGTCAGGACTGTATGATAATACCCTGATCAAGAGGATTTTTGATGCTCTACAACAGACCCAAGTCCTAAGGCTGTTGACCACCGTATATGCTGGCTTCTCCACGGAGTCAGTACAGAGGTTCTATACCTACGCTAGGCAGGCGGAGGACAGGAACTGCATCCTGTTCCGAATGGATGCAGATGGAGAGGAACGGTCGCTGACCGTTAGGGATATCTCCACCACCTTCAGCATTTCGGCTGCAGGTTTGACCCCCAGCCAGTTGGCGACGTATGGGGAGGCATCGGCTCAAGAGATGTGGGATCTCTTTCGAGCAAGGGATGCAGGGGTTGAAATCAAGAGAAGCGCCCCCAAGAAGCTCTTCAAACCGGAGTTTGAACTTCTCCACGACATCTGTGCATACTCCATCGAAGGGAGGACAGGGAGTTATGACAAGTGCACAGATCTCCGGTTCCGGATCATGTCTGCGATCATGGCCGGAGAAAAGGTGAACTGGGCGAGGTTCATCATGAAGAGGCTGTGGGAGGAAGCAGAGAAGATAACGGAGCGTCGGTATCACCATCTGCTCTCTGCTCTGCAAGCTTGGCCTTCAACTTGCAGCACCTGCCCCCATTCATCCTGGAAAGTATCTCGGGGAGAAGAAGAAGGGCAAGACCCAGCCGAAGGCTGCAGGAGCAGGAGTTGCGAGGAAGAAAACCAAAGACAAAAAGAATGCAACTCTTGCTCTGCAAGATGAAGCTGCTGTCAGCGGGGAAGATGCTGAAGAAGAGGATCCTTCGAGTCCTCTTCCTGTTATCAAAAGGAGTTCAGGGAAGGCTGTACCTGAACTTGAATCCTCTTCCCCAAATGATGACGCACCCTTGGTGAGAAGAGCTCCACGCAGCAAGAGAGCTGCTGCTGCTGTTGGGGATGTGTCACATCAGCCTGATATGGATGTAGTTGACCTTGGGGATGAGTCACATCAGCTTCAAGAGCTATATCAGCACCGGGTCGAGCCAACTGAAGAAGAAGCTCGTCTACAAACAGAAGCTTTAGTGCTCGATCCTACCTTTCCGGCTGCTAGAAATATGCCGGCAGAGTACTCTCTTTAGAGAGAGATGCGGCTGTCTAAGGGGGAAATCCTGTTGGAGTGGAAGGATTTCCTGACAGTCGAGCAAGCTGTCCTGGAGTGGGCCAAATCAGAGGATATTCTGGCACTCCTGCAACCTGACTTTGCAGCAAGAGTTCAAGAGCTCGATGGCTGCAGCGCTGCACAGGGAGCACAGGACAAGGGAAATGGCAAGGCTCTTACAGAATCCGACTCTGTAGAGCTGCCGATGAAAGTAGCAGTCGAAGATGTGCAGGTCTTCCTCGCCCCGGCTGCAAAGGCGGTAAGAAGGGGCGATGATGTCGCTTTTGCTCAAGAGCAAATCGACACATTGGGAGTGGAGCAGGCTGAAGAAGCCATGCTGCATCTAGCGCTGCAACAGAGCTTGAAGGAAACAAGGATGCAGCACACTCCAAGGAGGATGCGGGGAGAAGGCAGTTCAAGTTCAAATCAGATGAACTCCCCTGCATACGAGCAAGTAGTTGAGGGCCTCTCCAACATTGTCACGCTGGATCGCTTGGAGGAGGAGGAAGCCCAACTACTGGATTATGGTGATTCCCCAGTGCGCGAAGATGAAGATGCTGCCCAAGCAGACTCAGAGGGAGAACCATCTACCATAATCAGGAATGTCATCTCAGACATTTCTAAGATTACCGATGAAGTATATACGGAGGGAGTTGCAGAGGCGGTACTCCCTGCACTGGACACGACAGCAGTGCAGCCAGCAACCACCCTTCAACAAGAAGAAGGAGCTGCAGAGAAGAGCAGGGTGGAAGCTGAGATCCTAGCAGCAATAGAGGATACAGTGCTAAACACTGTGATCGCTGCAGGAAGCCATGCTGAGCTGCAAGAACCCATTCTTGCAGCAGAGGCTGTCGAAGAGGTTACAGGACCGGCCGAGGAAACGGGGTCCATTGAGAAGACCTCAGTGGAGGATGTTGTTCTGACAACACTCCCTGAGTGTGAGAAGACCTCAGGTGGGGAGGCTGTTCAGACAGTACCCACTGAGGATGCTGGAGTTGAAGCCGAGGTATCCCCAGTGCAGCTAGAGACACCTCGTGAGGAGGTTGATGCTGCAGCTGCTGCTTGCTCTCAAGAACCTTCAAAGGTTGCTGCAGCGGAGGATACTGTGGACGCTAACATGTCGGATGCCGAATTCGCAAGATGGATGAAGGAACGGAATATTGCTGTTCATTGGCCAAAATCTGGCGGAGCAGTTCCTGTTCCAGTCTTATCCAGCGAAGAGGAGGCAGAAGAAGAAGAAGGAGATGAGCACCCATCCTCAAGCTCTACAAGCTCTCATACCAGCAAGGATGAGGATGAGGTTGCTGCTGAAGTACCGAGGCAGGATGCAACACCAGTATGCCAAGAGGTGATTCCATTTGCTGCATCCGCTGCTGCCTCAACAAGAAGGAATTTAGGGCTGACTCCTGATGAATTTATCAACAGGGTCGAGACCGCTGTTAGACATCTGCTACATGCTCTCCAGGAGCATGAGTCTATCATGCGCAACAGTCTCAGGGTCAGTGCCCAATTCCATGCTGAAACCATGACAGGTTTCAAGAAGGACCTCGAAGTACTACCTGATATGATCAAGTCGAATCTTGCTAAACATTCGAACAGGCTGTACTACGATCGGGTCAGGCTGGAGAAAGAGTTGAAGGTCGATGCTGTACTCACACGCCAGGAAATCAGAGTGTGCAAGCAGCATGCTGAAAATGCCTCAATCAGACTCAACTCTCACTCCAAAGTCCTGGAGTCACTTATGGATCGTGTCTATGATCAATCCCAGAGAACCAGAAGTGTGGACGACCGCCTGGGGAACCTGGAGCTGATTGTGGGAGAACTCAGGGACATCATGGTCCGAGCTTTCCCTCAGCATGTCGATCCTCTAGAGCCCACCCCTGAACCGACCCGACGCCCGCGATCAAGGGCGGTCCCAGTAGCCCCTGCTCAGCCCCCGACTTTTGATGATGCCAAAAAGGGGGAAGGATTTGAAGATAAATACAGGAGCAAAGGGGCAGCTGAACCTGAAGAAGAGGAAGAAGATGATGACCAGCAACCTCTCAGCAGGAGGAGAAGAAGGTCTGGATCATCCGCTGCGGCTGATATCCCTTCTCTGAAGAGATGGAGAAGAGATGATGATGGAGCTGGTGGAGCCGGTGCAGCTGCTGGAAGAAGATCTGCTGCAGGTTCTGCACACAGCAGAGTCGCAAGTAAGGATGCAGCACCGTCCAGCTATCATCATAAGAGAAGGGATGATAGTCAGCAGCAAGGCTCAAAGAAGAGGATGAGCGGGGACGAGTCTGAGAATCAAAGGCGCCAGAACGAAGAAGCTACAGATCCTAATGCCTGGATTCAAAGACTCGGTGTAATTGGTGAAAGAAAAATTTTCCGAATAACTTCTACCAATTTCCTCCTCAAGAAATTCCTCGCCTTGATAGTGAAAATATCTCTGCTGAAGTATCCGTGTTGATGGATCAAAGGCCCGAAGGAGAAAACATGGCTTGGAGATTTGACATCTTCAAAGAAGTCAAACTAGCTTTTGATCGGAATCCAACATTTGAGGCGATCACCATTTTCAAACGATCAGAGTACCTCAGACACTTCAAAGAACTATGCAGGCAAGGCAAATTCAGCAGATATCACACTTGCAAGACTGCATTGAGAAGATATGAACAACTCGTTCTGGAAGGAAGCCTTGATATTCAATAGCTGTACATTGACCGAGTCAAGGAAGGGTTGATTGTACCATACTGCGAGGACTTCTGGCTGAGATGGATTCAGATTCCTGTGATCAGACACAAGCTGGAAGAGTCCTACCAAGAGTCCATCAGGGACTGGTGGAAAGGATCAAGAGGAAGGGAAGGCCTTGAAAGGTTTGAAAGAAGATCAAACGAATCAGCAAGCAAAAGGTCTTCGTTTTACTAAGTTGTATTCATATACCCTCTTATGATCCTTGTTGTTGTATTTTTGATGTTGTAAAAATTTATATCTCTTAAATGAAGAAATTTTTCTTTCTGCTCTGACCAAGTTCAACTCTTATGAACTCATGCATGTTGTTTATGTTTTCTTGTTGTGTTTGTTGAAAGGAATAGCATGATGCATCTCTGATGAATCCAGGATTAGATTTATTTATTCAAAGTTGTGCAAGCATGTAATCTGGATAAACCATATGAGTTAAAGTAAAATGAAACTTCTTCATGAACGAAATATTGTAAAGGTTTTGTCATCATCAAAAAGGGGGAAATTGTTGGGATTTCATTGTTTAGATTTTGATGAGACAAACCAATCATGTAATAGGAAGTTTTGAGTACCCCATTTTCACATTGTTTAAGTGAATAAATAGACTAGAATTGAGTCTTAAGTTAAGGATTGAAATGGAGGTTAAAAGAGGATAAAGCTGCATCTAAGCTTTAAAGGAAGATATCGCTGCAAGAAGGCAGGATACAGTATCGCTGCATAAAGGCAGGATACTGCATTGCTGGAAGAAGAAAGGAACAGCAAAGCATAAATAAGGCTGTACTTCAATACAGCAAAACAAGGAAGAACGGCGTGCAACATCGCTGCATGAAAAGGATACAGGAGTACTGCTAGAACGAAGTTACAGCAGCACTGCCAGAAGATACTGCAATCAGGTCTAAAATACAGCAGCACTGAAAGAATGCATCAGCTGCACAAAGACCAAGGATACAGCGCAGACTTACAGGACAGTTAAGTTATACAGCGCCAACTACAAGACGAAGTATCCTGTAAATCCCAGGAAGGATAAATGCAGTACGAGGAACGGAGATCCAAGCAGGGACAAAAGAGCCGTTCAAGAAAAAGTCAAAGTAGCAGACACAGAGCCAATAAGAAGATGCCACATGGACTGACGCGCCGCAGAAAGCTGCGAGCCGCAACTGCCGCATTAAATGCTCCGAAAAGAAAAGTCAAGTCGCATTAAATGCAAACCATACTTTGGCCAGGCTATTTCAAATTCAAAAGAGGGATGTCTTCTTCAACGGACATCTTCTCCTACAAGTATAAATAGAAGTCGAGGAGAACTGAAGCTGGTTACTGTCACTTCTACTAAGAACTAAAATCCATACGCGAAAGTTTCAAGCTTACAAATTTCAAGCATTCAAGCCAACAGTTTCAGTCACTCAACCTATCGAAGTGAAGTAGAGTTCAAGCTGAAAGTTTCCCTACGGAATCAGAAGCTCACTTCGAAGCACAAGTTGAAGAAAACCTTTTATCCTTTTAACCTTGTTGCTGTGTGCTTAGGTTGTTTTAGTGGTGTCAAGCAGTTGATAGGAGAGATCATTGCTGTTTGTTTTAGTTGTCTAGAGTTAGGCAGCTTCCCTGTGTGGGAGTATAGAACCCTGTGTGGGTTAGCCTTTGAAGTTTGCAGTTGCTGTGTGTACGCTGGACTTCAGTAGGTGGTTAGCTTTGTAAAGTTGATAGATTGTTAGGAGAGTCCTGTAAATCAATCTTGCTTAACAAAGTTCCTGCTCGAGGAGCAGTAGAGTGGACGTAGAAGGATTACACCACCTTCGAACCACTATAAGCCATAAGTGTTTTTATCGCTTTATTTATCTATGCTTATTTTCTACATATATACATATATCTATCTTTTCTCATCATAAAACGTTTGAAAGAAGCATTCTTGTGCAAAACAGCGTGCAGCACTGTATTCTAGCGCTGTAAGCAGTAACCATCTATCGCTGCAAGCTCAAGTAACTTGCAGTGCAGAACGGTTGTTTTAAAGATTCTGAAAAATCAACCAAGGTTCATTCACCACTTGGGACCAACACATTGACCGAGTGAAGGAAGGGCTGATTGTACCATTCTGCGAGAACTTCTGGCTGAGATGGATTCAAGTTCCCGTGATCAAACACAAGTTGGAAGAGTCCTACCAAGAGTCCATCAGGGACTGGTGGAAAGGATCAAGAGGAATGGAAGGCCTTTAAAGGTTTGCAGGAAGAAGATCGGACGAACCAGCAAGTAAAAGGTCTTTGTTTTACTAAGCTGTTTCCATATACCCTCTTGAGATCCATATTGTATTTTTGCTAAGTTGTAAAAATTTCTATCTCTTAAATGAAGAAATTTTTCCTTCTGTTTTATCCAAATTCAACTCTTATGAACTCATGCATGTTGTTTATGTTTTCCTGTTGCTTATGATAAAAGGAATAGCATGATGCATCACTGATGAATCCAGGATTAGATTTAATTGCTCAAAGTTGTGCAAGCATGTAATCTAGATAAACCATATGAGTTAATGTAAATGAAACTTCTTCATGAACGAAATATTGTAAAGGTTTTGTCATCATCAAAAAGGGGGAAATTGTTGGGATTTCAGTGTTTAGATTTTGATGAGACAAACCAAATATGTAATAGGAAGTTTTGAGTACCCCATTTTCACATTGTTTAAGTGAATAAATAGACTAGAATTGAGTCTTGAGCCAAGTATTGAAATGGAGGTTAAAAGAGGATAAAGCTGCATCTAAGCTTTAAAGGAAGATATCGCTGCAAGAAGGCAGGATACAGTATCGCTGCATAAAGGCAGGATACAGCATAGCTGGAAGAAGAAAGGAACAGCAAAGCATAAATAAGGCTGTACTTCAATACAGCAAAGCAAGGAAGAACGGCGTGCAGAACGCTGCAAGAAAAGGATACAAGAGTACTGCTAGAACGAAGTTACAGCAGCACTGCCAGAAGATACTGCAATCAGGTCTAAAATACAGCAGCACTGAAAGAAAGCATCAGCTGCACAAGGACCTAGGATACAGCGCAGACTTACAAGTCAGTTAAGTAATACAGCGCCAACTACAAGACGAAGTATCCTGCAAATCCTAGGAAGGATAAATGCAGTACGAGGAACGGAGATTCAAGCTAGAATAATAGAGCCGTTTAAGAAAAAGTCAAAGTAGCAGACACGGAGCCAATAAGAAGATGCCACATGGACTGACGCGCTGCAGAAAGCTGCGAGCCGCAACTGCCGCATTAAATGCTCCGAAAGGAAAAGTCAAGTCGCATTAAATGCGAACCATACTTTGGCCAGGCTACTTCAAATTCAAAAGAGGGATGTCTCCTTCAACGAACATCTTCTCCTACAAGTATAAATAGAGGTCGAGGAGCACTGAAGCTGGTTACTGAAAACTGAAACATTTACGCTAAATTCACAAAGCTTACAAGATCCAAGTATTCAAGTCTACAATCAGTTTCAGTCACTCAACCTATCGAAGTGAAGCAAGTTCAAAGCTAAAGGATTCTTTACGGATTCAGAAGCTCACTTCGAAGCACAAGTTGAAGAAAACTTTTTTATCCTTTTAACCTTGTTGCTGTGTGCTTAGGTTGTTTTAGTGGTGTCAAGCAGTTGATAGGAGAAATCCTTGCTGTTTGTTTAGTTGTCTAAGTGTTAGGCAGCTTCCTTGTGTGGGAGTGTAGAACCCTGTGTGGGTTAGCCTTTGAAGTTTGCAGTTGCTGTGTGTACGCCGGACTTCAGTAGGTGGTTTGCTTTGTAAAGTTGATAGATTGTTAGGAGTGTCCTGTAAATCAATCTTGCTTAACAAAGTTCCTGCTCGAGGAGCAGTAGAGTGGACGTAGAAGGATTACACCACCTTCGAACCACTATAAGCCATAAGTGTTTTTATCGCTTTATTTATCTGCGCTTATTTTCTGCATATCTATCTATCTATCTCTCATCATAAAACATTCTGAAAGAAGCATTCTTGAGAAAAACAGCCTTGTGTTTAAAAGTTTATTTCCGCTGCGTACAAAACTCCCGGTTACAGCGTGCAGCACTGTATTCTAGCGCTGCAAGCAGTAACCATCTACCACTGTAAGCTCAAGTAACTTGCAGTGCAGAACGGTAGTTTTAAAGATTCTGAAAAATCGACCAAGGTTCATTCACCCCCCCTCTGAACCTCGGACACCACTTGGGACCAACAGGAACAATCGACAAGATGCTGTTTAGAATACATGATGGAGAAAGTGTACTGCTAGTACAAATATATGTGGAAGACATCATCTTCGGATCCACCAACAAAGAGCTATGTGAAAAGTTCTCCAACCTGATGTAGTCAAAGTCCAAGATGAGTATGATGGGAGAATTAAGTTTCTTTCTCGGGCTGCAAGTAAAATAGCTGTCTACAGGAACCTTTATCAGTCAAGTCAAGTACACGAAGGAGCTTATAAAAAAATTTGGCATGGAGAATGGTGCAGCAACATCGGTTCCCATGTCGACATCAATAAGCCTTGACAAAGATGAATATAGTAAAGATGTTGATATCACAAAGTACAGACGCCTAATCGGATCCTTACTGTACCTTACAGCAAGCAGGCCAGACATCATGTTTGCAGTAGGAGTCTGTGCAAGATTTCAAGCGGCACCAAAGGAATCACATCTTTCAGCGGTCAAAAGGATTATCAAATATCTGAAAGGAACTCAAGAAGTAGGCCTATGGTATCCCAAGGAAGGAGGATTCAAGCTTAAAGGCTACTCTGATTCAGATTATGCAGGCTGCAAGATTGATCGGAGGAGTACCAGTGGGACTTGTCAGTTTCTGGGAAACAGACTCATTTCATGGTTCTGCAGGAAGCAAACTTCAATTGCAACCTCTACAGCAGAAGCAGAGTATGTTGCAGTAGGAAGTTGTTGTGCTCAAATCCTCTGGATACATAGCAACTTAGGGATTATGGAATTCAAGAAAAATAGACTTCAATTCTCTGTGATAATACAAGCGCTATTGCAATTACACATTGATATACGTCATCACTTTATAAGAGACCACGTAAAAAATAAGGATATTGTGATTGATAAAGTTCACACGGATCTCCAGCTTGCAGATATATTCACTAAGCCCTTAAGTGAATCGACGTTTTCTATGCTTAGAAACGAGCTGGGGAATTCTTAAGTTATGAGGAGAAAAAGAAAGTGCAAAGATCAAGGGGAAACATCTGCATGCTTGCGAGAAGCAGTAAGTATAGTGCTGTAAGCTACTACTTCCTACAGTGCTGGGTTCAAACAGCGCTGCATTATATATTCTTATAGTACAGCAGAAATCGGGAGTTCAAGCAGCACCAGATTACAACATTTATTTCAAAAGAATATTGATTACTCTGCAACCTCGTACTAAGGATGCTGCAACCTTAAAAAGTCATTTATTTAGGCTGCAAAGGGCATGTCTTTCAGCATTAAATGCAAAGTCTGCGCGTGTCAAAAGTGGAAGGGTTACGCTCAGTAGCTCACGCACCTTGTAATAATTAAAGCAACAATTTGACATCTCCACTTTTTCTTGGACCGTAAGATCAATTCTCTTTGAATTTTCTCAACCATCGATCTTACTCCACGTCCCTTGAATTCCACCATAAACCCCATAACCGTACTTTTCGATATCATTATTCACCATCACCCGGAGAGAGAGAAGTTTCATTTCGCAAGAATTTTCCTAAGTCCAAATCTTCGAACTCTTCATCTTTTCTCTCTAAGGAAGCTATGGCAGCCAGGCAAACCATCATCTTGGAAGGTCGTCTAATCAACCAGGAACATGTCTATGCTTCTACGCTGTACGATGAAGCCCTCGTTAGAAGAATCTTTGATGTTCTTTAGCGGACCCAAATCCTAGGGCTGCTGACAACTGTTTACGCTGGCTTCTCTGTGGAGTCAGTACAAAGGTTCTACTCCTACGCCAGGCAGGCGGAGGACAAGAACTACATCCTGTTCAGGATGGATGCAGGCGAGGAAGAGCGGTCTCTAACCGTTAGAGACATCACTACCACCTTCAGCATTTCCACCGGAGGTATGACCCCCAGTCAGTTGCTGAACTATGGGAAGGCATCTGCTCAAGAGATGTGGGATCTCTTTCGAGTAAGGGATGCAGGGGCTGAAATCAAGAAAAGCGCCCCAAAGAAGCTCTTCAAGCCGGAGTTTGAACTGTTTCATGATATCTGTGCATACTCCATTGAAGATCGAACAGGGAGTTATGACAAGTGCACAGATCTTCGATTCCGGATCATATCTGCTATCATGGCCGGAAAAAGGTTAACTGGGCGAGGTTCATCATAAAGAGGCTGTGGGAGGAAGCAGAGAAGATAACGGAGCGTCGGAGCTACCGACCCCCATCCCCCTCGAGAAATATTTAGGGGAGAAGAAGAAGGGTAAGACCCAACCGAAGACAGCAGAAGTTGGGACAGCAAGGAAGAAAACCAAAGATAAAAAGAATGCTACCCTGGCCCTACAAGATGAAGCAGCATGCAGCGGGAGAAACGAGGAAGAAGAGGACATTCAAGATCCTCTTCCCGCCATCAAGAGGAGTTCAGGAAAAGTTGTACCTGAAACTGAATCCTCGTCTTCTGATGATGATGCACCCTTGGTGAGAAGAGCCCCGCGCAACAAGATGAAGGTTGCTACAGCTGCTGCTTCCCAACACTCTATAGTAAGCTTGGCTGTAGTTGCTGTTAAGGATGAGTCTCATCAGCCCCGGGATCAAGAAGGAGCTCTTGATTCCCAACTCTCTACACCTTCTAAGGTGGTAGAAAATCTTGGGGATGAGTCACATCAGCTTCAGGAGCCATATCAGCTCCGGGACAAGCCAACTAAAGAAGAAGCTTGTCTACAAACAAAAGCTTCAGTGCTTGATCACACCTTTCCAGCGGCTAGAAATATGGAGCTGCAATACAATCTCTGGAGAGAGATGCGGCTGGCTAAGGGGGAAATCCTTTTGAAGTGGAAGGATTTCCTGACAGTCGAGCAAGTTGTCCTGGAGTGGGCCAAATCAGAAGATATACTGGCACTCCTGTAACCTGAGTATGCAGCAAGAGTACAGGAGCTTGGTGATAGCAGTGCTGCTCAGGGAGCAAAGGACAAAGGAAAGAAAAAAGCTCTCGCAGAATCCAACTCTGCAGAGATGCCGATGAGAGCAGCAATGGAGGATGTGCAGGTCTTTCTTGCCCCGGCTGCGGAGGCTATTAGAAGGGGTGATGACGTCGCTTTTGCCCGAGAGCAAATCGACATCCTGGGAGTGGAGCAAGCTGAAGAAGCTATGCTGCAACAGGCGCTGCAACAGAGTGTTAAAGAGACAAGGATGCAGCACACTCTTAGGAGAATGCGGGGAGAAGGAAGTTCAAGTTCACACCTTATGAACTTCCCTGCATACGAGTAAGTAGTTGAGGGCCTCTCCAACATTGTCACGCTGGATCCTTTGGAGGAGGAAGAATCTCAACTGTTGGACTATGGCGATTCCCCTGTTTGCATGGATGCTGCTGCTGCTGCTGCAGATTCATAAAGGGAATCGTCAGCCATCATTCAGGGAATAATCTTTGAACTTGCTGAAGACGCCGATGATGCAACCACAAAGGAAGTTGCCGAGGCAAGACTCCTTATACTGGCGGAGACAATAGTACAGTAGGCAACCACCCAAGAAGCGGCTGCTGAAGAGACAAGCAGGGTGGAAGCTGAAATTCTTGCAGCAGTGGAGCGTACAGTGCTGAATGCTGTGGACGCTGCAGGAAACCAACCAGAGCTGTAAGAACCCATTCTTGCAGCGAAATCTGTCCAAGTTACAGGACCGACCGAGAAGACGGGTGTTAGGATGTATACTATAAGCCTAGCTTTTGTATAAACGTCTTTTTATGATATGAGAATCTTTTATGGTCAAATGTTTGCATTTTATATATTTGTTATATATGTTATTGCAATTGTCCAATTAATTTATATTGTAGATAACATGATATGTGGTGCCACACAGAAGATCATGTTATCAGTTCCTTATAGATTATAAATGGTAGCTCACAGCCGAGATAATTTTGGACAAATTATCGAAATGGTTGTAGTGTAATTTGATATTAATCTATCTTGATTATAAAATTACACTAGTACATTTTGTATGTATTGAGCAGGACCAATTGAGGTTGTTTTATTTGTACTGACTACATAAATAGAACAAGACCTCTGTTATTATGGATGTGCGTCCTCTTAATCATTGTATGATAACGGGCATGTATACTAGATATATGTTTCTTTAATTTACCAATGGGTGAGATTTATTTATTAAATCAATAAGCTCGGTAAATTGGGATACAATGTTGTTTATATGGTGTGCTGTTGATTATATAATGAAACCGTGTCCTAATTATTTAGGATGATGATGTCCCATTGAGGAACTCATAAGGATTATCATGTAAACCCTGCAGGTGGATTTATTCCGGCATGATAATAAAGTTGAGTTGTACTACTCTTGGAATTAAATGTTAATTAATTGAATTGTCAGTAATTCATTTAATTAACGGACATTCGATATCTTAAACGTGGGGGATAAACGCACACATAATAAATAGGAGCCCATATTTGATATGGATAAGGGACGGTAGTTCAATAATATCTTTTTAGTGGATTGAGATATTATTGATAGGCTTAAGAAGTATATTCAGATTGAATTTAGGACTCCTAAGCCTATCAGGAGACCGATTCCTAATCCTCCTCAAGGTCCCTGTTGTAGCCTATAAATAAGCCTCAAATCAGCCGTTTCTAAACATACAAAATCTGAGATACGATTTAGTAGAAGACGGCTGAAAGTCTCGATAGTTCGTTGCCCACACAACGTTCGAGAAAAATACGAGGAATACAGTAGAAGATCGTGAGGTCCAGGCTCCATCAATTCCTCGATCCACAGTTCTAACCTTAGAACTAATATCGGTGCAAAATGTATGATTCGTTTATCCGTTGTGTGTTAATCATATATGCATGGACCCCGATTTGGATAATTATATAGGGTCGGCGATCCGGCGGTTCCTACAATTGGTATCAAAGCTGTGGTTTTCTGACTCTATACGATTGAATCGGTTAATTCTATTATGAATCGTATCTTGAAGCATGTGTATTTAGATCGGATAATAGTAGGATTTGCGAAATTATAATTTTCTGCAGGAACCTTAAATCCAACTATTATGGTCTGAATGTATGTTTATGTATGAATTAAACCCTCGAACATGTCGAGGTTGTTTTTGAATGTATGATTGTAATAGTAAAATCACAGTGGTTTGTTGTGTTAGGTTTTAATTTTCTGTTCGATCTAGATTATATGTAAACTTCTTCGTGGAGTATATGATCGATGGATGTAATTAGATACAAGGTTAGGGTGGCACAACCGGGCACGACCGTACTGTGGAGCACGATCAGACCGTGCCCGGCTGAAGATTGAAACTAGACAACAGGGCACGACCATGCTGAGGGGCACGGTCAACCATGCGGCGTGTTTACAGGACGAGCACGACCGTGCTAAGGGGCACGGTCTGACCGTGCTAGTCGATGATTTTCCTCCTATTTTTTCTAACGGGGCTTTGCCCCAATAGGTCGATCCTCGTTTGACGGCAAATATTCAAGAACACGGCGATAAAATGAGGCTATAATAGTTGGAAATTATGTTTTTCATATATATTACCTTATATGTGTTTTGTTTTATCAAGCATGCTTTTATGTGTTTCATATGATATGCATGTTAAAATCCTTCATGTTAAATAACTAAGTGGGAGAGAGATTAATTTATTTTAAAATAAATCCCATGGCCTCCATTACTAGTTTGTAAGTGATGCATTTGAACTTGCGCGTTGGTTTTAAGTGCCTTCCTCCATATCAGATGAGTTCATTTCCGGATCACTAGATTAAACTTCCTTTATGGATGATTATAGAAAGTTGTCTAGGAGTATGTCATCTTCTCCATCTGAAGGGGCATAATTCTAGATAATGGACTTAGTATCAAGTAATGGTGTACACTTAGATGCATTTGATAAGTATCCTCCCCATCGGAGTCACTGCTATTATTTTATGGTCAAAGCGATACCAACTATTAATTTTATTTGTCATAAAGTTAAGTTGACAAGATAATAAAATTAATGGGTAAAACATCCTCTAACAAATGTTTGAATTAGTATCGTCCACACTATCGTGGCATACGAAGTTCACGGTGTATTGAGGTGTTGGTGAATTTAAATTATGTTGTTTGAGGGAACAATATGATTTGCCAATTCAAATGTTTTGACCTATGTGTTTATTTATGTGATTCTCAAGATTTTCATTATGGCTTTCAATCCTCTTGTTGTTATACTTAAAGAAAACAAACTTATTGGTCCTAATTATATTGATTGGAAACGAAACCTAGATATTGTCCTGACTGCTGAAGAGTACAAGTTTGTACTCACTAAGCACTGTCCTGACATGCCTGATGAAAACTCTACTGAAGAGGAGAAAATGCTTTATAGAAAGTGGGTCAAGGTAGATGAGATGGCACGGTGTTACATTTTGGCTTTCATGTCAAATGTGCTGCAACATCACCATCAGGCCATACCTACTGCCTATGATATGATGCATAATCTCAAATAACTCTTTGGACACCAGAGTCGGGCTGCCAGACAGGAGGCTATGAGAAACTTGATGACTACCACCATGGCTGAGGGGACACCTGTGAGTGATCATGCCCTCAAGATGATGGCTCATCTGAATGAGATGGAGGTCCTTAGAGCTGAAATCGATGGGGAAACCCAGGTCGATATCGTTCTCCAAACGCTGTCTAAGAGTTTTGAGCAGTTCTATTTGAACTACAACATGAACAAGAGGTTGTATTCATTGGCGGAACTTCTGACAGAACTCCAATCAGCAGAGGGACTATTTCGTCAAAATTCTCAGGCTTATGTTGCTGAAAATGTTTCTGCTTCTAAACCGCAAGGCGGAAAGAAGAAGAAGAAACATAATTCTTCAGCAAAGAAAATAGCTGGACCTCAAGTGGCTAAGCCACAAGGTGGTGTGAAAAAGCCGAAAGGTAAGTGCTTCTATTGCAAGCAGGCTGGACATTGGAAAGTCGATTGTCCCTGTAAAAAGGAGAATAATTCAGGTACATCTTTTTCATTAGTTGTTGAAACATGTTTAGCGGTGTTATCTACCGGTACCTGGTGTGTAGATACGGGAGCCACTGATCATGTCTGAGTGTTTTGACAAGTTCAAAGAATACAAGGCTGATGTGGAGAAACGTCATGGTCAATGTATCAAGATACTACGATCTGATCGTGGTGGTGAGTACATCTTAGGAGAGTTTAGGAGTTACTTATCAGAGGCTGGGATTCAATCTCAATTGTCTGCACCGGGTACACCACAACAGAATGGTGTGGCAGAACGAAAGAATATGACTCTTATGGAAATGGTTAGATCGATGATGAGTTATTCAGAATTACCAAATTCGTTTTGGGGGTATGCTCTGGAAACAGCGACGTACATTCTAAACTTGGTACCTTCTAAGTCAGTACCCTCTACTCCCACAGAATTGTGGACTCGGTACAAGTCTAGTCTGAAACACATTCGGATTTGGAGTAGTCCAGCACATGTGCTGAAGGGAGATGCTGAGAAGTTGGAATCTCGTACGGAAGTGCACTTGTTTGTGGGCTATCCTAGAGGAACGAAAGGTGGTTTATTTTATAGTCCTAAAGATCAGAAGGTCATTGTTAGTACGAATGCCCGATTTTTAGAAGAGGACTATGTAATGAACCACAAGCCTATGAGTAAAATTGTTCTTAAGGAAATGAGAGGGGATAATTCTAATGTACCGACGGTACAAGATGAGATACGACAAGTGACTGCACCGCGTGTCACTAATGATACACAAATACCGATAGTGTCTCGTCGTAGTGGGAGGGTTGTTAGACAACCTGATAGATTCATGTTTTTGGGAAAGTCTTCAGACTTGGTCTCTGGACAACATGAAATAGATCCCTGGACTTATGACGAAGCACTCCAAGATAAAGATGCGATATCTTGGCAAAAGGCAATGCTCTCTGAGATAGAATCTATGATTCTAATCAAGTTTGGGAGCTTGTAGAACCACCAAATGGTGTAAGAGCCATTGGATGTAAATAGGTCTACAAAAGGAAAAAGGGGATCAGACGAAAAGGTAGAGACCTTTAAAGCAAGGCTTGTTGCGAAAGGGTATACTCAAAAAAAAGGGATCGATTATGAGGAAACCTTTTCACCGGTAGCCATGCTGAAGTCTATCCGAATTCTTTTGTCTATTGCTGCTCATATGGATTATGAGGTTTGGCAGATGGATGTCAAGACAACTTTCCTTAATGGAAGTCTTGAAGAAAACATCTATATGAAGCAACCAGAGGGATTCATTGAGAAGGGCAAAAAATATCTTGTGTGTAAGCTCAATCGGTCCATTTATGGACTGAAACAAGCTTCGAGATCTTGGAACATCCATTTTGATGAGGTAATCCAATCTTTTGGATTTATTCAATGTCCGGATGAGTCTTATGTATATAAGAAGAGTGACGGAAACGTGGTGGTATTTCTTGTACTATACGTAGATGATATCTTGTTAATTGAAAACAATGTCAAGGTGTTATTAGACGTAAGAGTATGACTATCCAAGCAGTTTGCTATGAAGGACTTAGGAGAAGCTGGACATATTCTTGGGATCAAAGTTATAAGGGATCGCAAGAAAATGATGTTATGCTTATCTCAAGCTTCATACATTGACACTATCATAGCTCGTTTTAGCATGCAAAACTCCAAGAAAGGTTTTCTACCTTTTAGGTATGAAGTTCTTTTATCTAAGGAAATGTGTCCTAAGACACCAAAGAAGATAGAGGAAATGAAAGCAGTTCCTTATGCTTCGGCTGTAGGAAGCTTAATGTATGCAATGTTATGTACGATACCTGATATCTACTTTGCCGTGGGCATGGTTAGTAGATATCAAAGTAATCCAGGACAATGTCATTGGACTGCCGTAAAGCATATTCTAAAGTACCTGAAAAGGACTAGAGATTATATGCTAGTTTACCAGGCAAATGATTTATTACCTATGGGTTACACGGATTCAAATTTCCAATCAGATAGGGACAACAGTAAATCAACCTCGGGGTATGTGTTTACCTTAGGAGATGGAGCCATAGTGTGGAGAAGTGTGAAGTAGAAATGCGTTTCAGACTCCACCATGGAAGCTGAATATGTGGTAGCCTCTGAGGCAGCCAAAGAAACTGTATGGCTTAGAAACTTCTTGATGGACTTAGAAGTGATTCCTGGTTTACCCAAAGCTATCACAATCTATTGTGATAATAGTGGTGCAGTAGCAAACTCGAAGGAACCATAAGCCCATAAGGCAAGTAAACACATTGAGCGCAAGTACCACCTGATACGAGATATCGTAAAGCGAGGGAAAGTTGTTGTCGCTAAGATTGCGTCAGCCGATAACCTAGCAGATCCTTTCACAAAGGCCCTTCCGGCGAAAGCCTTCGATGAGCATGTTGATGGGATGGGAATCAGATGTATGGCAGCGTATATGATAGCATAGTCTTTTAGTATAAGTGGGAGATTGTTAGGATATATACTATAAGCCTAGCTTTTGTATAAACATCTTTTTATGATATGAGAATCTTTTATGGTCAAATGTTTGCATTTTATATATTTGGTATATATGTTATTGCAATTGTCCAATTAATTTATATTGTAGATAACATGGTGTGTGGTGCCACACAGAAGATCATGTTATCAGTTCCTTATAGATTATAAATGGTAGCTCACAGCCGAGATAATTTTGGACAAATTATTGAAATGGTTGTAGTGTAATTTGGTATTAATCTATCTTGATTATAAAATTACACTAGTACATTTTGTATGTATTGAGCAGGACCAATTGAGGTTGTTTTATTTGTACTGACTACATAAATAGAACAAGACCTCTGTTATTATGGATGTACGTCCTCTTAATCATTGTATGATAACGGGCATATATACTCGATATATGTTTCTTTAATTTACCAATGGGTGAGATTTATTTATTAAATCAATAAGCTCGGTAAATTGGGATACAATGTTGTTTATATGATGTGCTGTTGATTATATAATGAAACCGTGTCCTAATTATTTAGGATGATGATGTCCCATTGAGGAACTCATAAGGATTATCATGTAAACCCTGCAGATGGATTTATTCCGGCATGATAATAAAGTTGAGTGGTACTACTCTTGGAATTAATGTTAATTAATTGAATTGTCAGTAATTCATTTAATTAACGGACATTCGATATCTTAAACGTGGGGAGATAAACGCGCACATAATAAATAGGAGCCCATATTTGATATGGATAAGGGACGGTAGTTCAATAATATCTTTTTAGTGGATTGAGATATTATTGATAGGCTTAAAAAGTATATTCAAATTGAATTTAGGACTCCTAAGCCTATTAGGAAACCAATTTATAATCCTCCTCAAGGTCCCTGTTGTAGCCTATAAATAAGCCTCAAGTCAGCCGTTTCTAAACACACAAAATCTGAGATACGATTTAGTCGAAGACGACTGAAAGTCTCGATAGTTCGTTGCCCACACAACGTTTGAGAAAAAGGCGAGGAATACAGCAGAAGATCGTGAGGTCTAGGCTCCATCAATTCCTCGATCCATAGTTCTGACCTTAGAACTAATATCGGTGCAAAAAGTATGATTCATTTATCCGCTGTGCGTTAATCATATATGCATGGACCCCGATTCGGATAATTATATAGGGTCGGTGATCCGGCGGTTCCTACAATAGGGTCTTTGGAGAAGACCTCTGTTGGGGAGGCTGTTCAGACAGTACCCACAGAGGATACAGAAGGAGTAGCTGAAGTAATCCCCGTGCACTAGAGACACCTCAAGAGGAGGTTGATGTTGTAGCTGCTGCATGCTTTCAAGAACCTTCCAAGGTTACAACAGCAGAGGTTACTTAGGAAGTTGAGATTACTCATGCCGACTTCGCAAGGATGAGAAGGAGCGCAACATAGCTGTTCATGGGCAGAGCAGATCCTGCTCAAATCTCATCCGGCGAAGAGGAGGTAGAAGAAGAAGAAGATGAAGAGCACCCATCCTCGAGCTCTACAAGCTCTCAAACCAGCAATCATAAGGATGAGGTTGCTGCTGAGGTGCCAAGGCAGGATGCAGCTCCGATAATTCAAGCTGTAATATTATTCACTGCATCCTCTACCGCCTCAACAAGATGGAATTCGGGACTGACTCCTGACGAATCGATCAACCGAGTTGTAGCCGCGGTTAGACATCTGGTGCACGCCCTCTAGGAGCACGAGTCTACCATGTACAACAGTCTCAGGGTCGCTGCCCAATTCCATTCTGAAACCATGACGGGTTTCAAGAAGGACCTTGAAGCCTTGTCTGGGATGATCAAGAGGACGCTGAATGATCACTCCCACAGGCTTTACACGGAACGGGTCAGGATGGACGGAGAGCTGAAAGTTGAAACTGCACAGACTCGTCAGGAGATAAGGCTGTGCAAGCGCCATGCTGAGAATGCCTCTAACAGGCTAAATACTCACTCTCTCATCCTATAGACACTTCTGGATCGCACAACTGATCAATCCCAGCGAACCAGAAGTGTGGACGACCATTTGGGGAACCTGGAGCTAATTGTTGGAGAACTAAGGGATATCATGTTCCGAGCCTTCCCTCAGTATGTTGACGCTCCTGAGGCCACCTCCAAACCAACCCAAAGACCACGTTCCAAGGTGGTCCCAGCTGTCCCTGCTCAGCCCTCGATTTTTGATGATGTCAAAAAGGGGGAAAGAAAAGAAGATAGATACAGGAGCTCAGGGGGAGCTGAAGATGAAGATGATGACCAGCAACCTCTCAGTAGGAGGAGGAGAAGGTCTGGATCATCTGCTGCGGCTGACATCCCATCTCCCAAGCGCTGGAGAAGAGATGATGATGGAGTAGCTGGTGGAGCTGGTGCTGCAAGAAGATCAACAGCAGGCGCTGCACCCAGCAGAGCTGCAAGTAAAGATGCAGCACCTCCCTCTCATCATCATACAAAGAGAGGGTATGAAGGCCAGCAGCAAGGCTCAAGGAAGAGGATGAGTGGGGAAGTGTCTGCGAGTCAAAGGCGCCAAAGAGAAGAACAAGATCCATATGCCTGGATTCAAAGACTCGGAGTAATTGGTGAGAGGAGAATTTTTTCTAAGGACTCCTACCAATACCCTCCTCAAGAGATCCCTCGCCTTGACACTGATAATATCTCCGCTGAAGTTTCCGTTCTGATGGATCAGAGGCCTGAAGGTGAAAATATGGCTTGGAGGTTTGACATCTTCAAGGAAATCAGACTGCCTACTAACAGGAATCTATCATTTGAGGTGATCACAGTGTATAAACGATCAGAATACCTCAGACACTTCAGAACTTTATGCAGGAAAGGCAAATTCAGCAGATATCATACCTGCAAGACTGTATTGAGGAGATATGAGTAGCTCGCTAGGGAAGGAGAACTTGAAGTTCAAAAATACTATATCGACCTAGTGAAGCATGGCGGGATTGTGCCATATTGTGAGGACTTCTGGCTCAGGTGGATTCAAATTCCTGTAATTATGGAAAAGCTAGAAAAGTCCTATCAAGAATCCATCAGGGACTGGTGAAAATGATCAAGAGGAAGAGAAGACCTTTAAAGGTTTTCTGAAAGAAGACCTGAAGAACAGTCTACAAAAAGGTCCATGTTTCAGTAATGTATTTACTCTCTTGTGATCCATGCTGTAATATATTTATGCCTTGTACAATTTCTTTCAGTGAATGAAGAAATTTTAGATTTTTTATGATTCAGAGTTCAATCCTTATGAACTTATGCATGCTGTTTATATTTTTCCTGATGTTTAGTGGTAAAGGAATAACATGATGCATCTCTGATGAATCCAGGGTTTATATCTGTCATATGAAGCTGTTCAAGCATGTAACCCTGATCTTGTGATAATCTGTAAAGTAAAAAATCCTTCTTCATAAACGAAATAATGTAAAAGTTTTGTCATTATCAAAAATGGGGAAATTGTTGGGATTTTGATGTTTAGATTTTGATGTGACAAAATACATTTGTAATAGGAAGTTTTAGGTACCCCATTTTTCACAGTGTTTAAGTGAATATATAGACTAGGTTTGAGTCTAGTCCTAAGTGTTGGAAGATGGAGGTCTGACAAGAACAAAGCTGCATCTAAGCCTTTCGAGAAAAGGAAGCTGCTGCAAGAAGGCAGATACAACATCGCAGTATAAAAGCAATTACAGCACCATAGCTAAGGAAGAAAGAACAGCGTGAAGCATCGCTGCAAGAAAAGGATACAGGAGTACTGCAAGGAAAGAATACAGCAGCACTGCCAGAAGATACTATAAGAAAGTCTTAGTTACAGCAGCACTGCAAGTATACATTAGCTGCACGAAGACCTAGGATACAGCGTAAAGCTTACAGTTCAGAGTAGCCAATCAGCGCCAATTTCAACAAGAAGTATCCTGCAATCCTAGGAAGGATAAATGCAGTACAAGGAACGAAGATTCAAACAAAAATAAATAGAGCCGTTCAAGGCAAGATCAAAGAAGCAGACACAGAGCCAACACGAAGACGCCACGTGGACTGACGCACTGTAGAAAGCTACGAGCCGCAACTGCCATATTAAATGCTCCAAAAATAAAAAGTCAAGTCGCATTAAATGTGAGCCATGCCTTTGATCAAACTACTTCAAATTCAAAAGAGAGATGTCTCCTTCAACGGACATCTTCTCCTACAAGTATATATAGAGGAAGAGATACACTGAAGTTGGTTACTGAAACTACTGAAAACTGAACTAAATCTTCTGATACAAAAACATTCAAGCAAAAATTCACAAGCTTTCAAGATACAGATATTCAAGCCTACTATCAGTTTCAATCACTCAACCTCTAAAGTGAAGCAAGCCCAGTGCTAAACTATCCATCAACGGATTCAGAAGCTCACTTCGTCGCACCAGTTGAAGAAACCTTTTTATTTTTTTTAACCTTGTTGCTGTGTGCTTAGGTTGTTTTAGTGGTGTCGAACAGTTGATAGGAGAGATCCTTGCTGTTCGTATAAGTTGTCTAGAGTTAGGCAATTTCCCTGTGTGGGAGTGTAGAACCCTGTGTGGGTTAGCCTTTGAAGTTTGCAGTTGCTGTGTGTACGTTGGACTTCAGTAGGTGGTTGCTTTGTAAAGTTGATAAATTGTTAGGAGAGTCCTGTAATTCAATCTTGCTTAACAAAGTTCCTGCTCGAGGAGCAGTAGAGTGGACGTAGAAGGATTACACCACCTTCGAACCGCTATAAGCCATACGTGTTTCATTGCTTTACTTATTTGTGTTTTTACCTTCTGATCTTACATATCTCATAAGCATTAAACGTTTTTTAAAGAAGCATATTGAGAAAATCAGTCTTGTGTTATAAACGTTATTTTTCCCCTGCGTATAAAACTCTAAGTTATAGCGTGCAGCACTGCATCCTAGTACTGTAAGCAGTGTTGCACGCTGTAACAATCTGACGCTGCAAGTTCAAGTAACTTGCAGAGTAGATTTTCATTGTTTTGTAAAATCGACCAAGGTTCATTCACCCCCCCTCTGAACCTCGGACACCACTTGGGACCAATATCATGGTCGATGAAGTTGTCCAAAGATGATTGAGGTCTGATCTTACTCCAGTTTAATATTTCTCTTCTGGGACTGAAAGCTCGAAACCTCGGATCCAAAAACCAGCAAAATAAATACCGGGAGGGGTTTTCGGTGATGGGACTCCGACGCTCAAGTCAGTAGGATTACTAAGAAAAAATCTCTCGAGTAATATGCACGTGTGTTTTTTTTTATAAATTATGTGTGAAAGAGTGAATATAACAAGGATATATATACTCTCTGTGACTAGTTGCAGTTAGAGTAGGAGTCCTAGTTGTAGTTGGAATAGGAGTTCTTCAAAAACTAAGGAAGGTGGGTAATTAGTCCGCGATTACCCGAAAAACAGGGGATGTGGATAACTGACCTGCAAAAATAGCGGTCAGTTGAAGTCAGGTTTGCTCGCTCCTCTTCCATTACTGTTTAGTTCATCGATACATTTTAGACTAGATTAGTTCGCCAACAATATCATAGAAACAGTTCACGTCTCAAGGTGGTTTCCACGTGACAACTGTGACTTTAGTTCGATTTTAGGACGAAAACCTGATTCGATTGAATTCGATCATATCAAGTACTCCCCCTTCACAGTGTGTGTTTACACACACTAGTTAAGTTAGCTAATGTGCTTGCCGAATCACTGGACGCTTCTTTTTGAGGCGAGATGTCACATCAGTTCTCTCTACACTACACGTGGCAAAGTGTTTTTCCCACCCAACGTCTTTTCATCTTCCACCGTTGGATTTCATTGCATCCAACAGCTAACAGTTCGTGGCTCTTCACTTTTTCTCCAAAATCAAGAAGTCTTTCCCCTACATATATACCCTTTATCAAATCAAAAAACCTTTCTTGTGCAAAATCACTGTAGAAATCCATCAGCACAGAGTCTTCTTCTTCTTCAACCTCTAGATTTCCTTACTTAACCCAGGTACCCTTCTTCATTTCTCTTATTCTTATTTTTCGATGGCATCATCTAAACCCTCCATTCATCTTCGTGATAAAAGCGAATCAGAAGAAGGTTTCGACCAGTTTTCTCTACATATAGCCTCCACTTCTTCTTTCTCCAGAAAAATCTCCAACCTTCCTAAGAAATCCAGGAAGAAAACTGTAAATGACGTATTTTCTCACAAGAGTCACCCAAACCCACACCGTACTTCTCAGCTTGCTTATGGTGGGGGGTTATAGTATAGTGATTCCGAGTTTTGAAGATCGGCCACACCGAGCTCTATCGGGTCACCAAACTTGGTTTCTAAAGCATGTTGCCTTAGGCCTAGCTCCGCCTATTCATCTTTTTTTCTTAGATATAGGTTCAGCCTTTGGCATATGCCCGAACCAACTCTACCCGAACTCTATTAGTTATATAGTTTCATTTTATATGGTATATAAATGAATGGGGGTCGAACCTACCCCTGATCGTTTTCGTTCTTATTTTATTTTGAAAAATACAAACCCCTTCCGCTTCTATTTAAGTCCTCGCAGTGGTGCGAGGCGAACAACTTTCCTATCTCCTGGGGATGACAAAGTTCCTAGCAGAAGTATTATTATTTTTGTTAGAGAACCAGCGAACTAGCCCTTCCATTCTCTTCCATAGGCTCAAACCTCGGCTAAAATTGAACCTCTTCCCCCTAATGACTTCCAAATCTCCCTTTTAAATGAGATTTTTGCAAAGGGGTTGTTCGACATAATAAGACTGAGCTCTTGTGAATCCTTGCTATCTTTCTGGGGGTTCTATCCGAACATCCAAGTTTCCTTCAGATTTAATTTAGGTTATTTGCATTTCTTGCTTCATTCCCCATTTACTTTGAATTTATTGTACTGAACTGTGACTTATAACCTACCTAAATTGTTTCTTTCTTACAGATCGCACCATGAACCAATTTTTTAGCTTCTTGAGTGACGTGTCTGATGAGGAGCAAATTTCTTATTCGCCCTCTCGTCATGGGGTGAATACCGATCTAGCCACAACTTACAAGTAGACAGAGGAAGCTCGTCTTGCTGAGCTTGCCAGCAAGACCCCCGGCTGTATGATCAACATAGTTCGGGAGGAAGAGAGTATTCACCTTGAAGATTTCGAGTCGGTTTCATCTGTTCCTGTTGAGGCTACTGTTCTCTCTCCACAAAGTCAACCCAGTTTACTTGCCGCTTCCGTTACTATTCCTGAATTGGTGGATCTGACTGAGGAGGTTAGTGAGGTCCCTATGGCAAAAACTTTTTTTACCAAGAAAATGGGGTCCACCAGTTCGTGGGGCTCCCGAGCAAAAAAGGTTACGAACCATCGAGGAGACTGTGGGTGGTTCGGAGATGCCGAAGGGGAAAGTAGTCGAGAGCGGTGAGGACGAAGAGGACACGGAGAAGAAGGAGTTGAGAAAAAATCTGATCCGCTTAGCTCATGCTAAAAAATTTTTTTAGGGTTACACCGGGAGAGCTCTCTGTCGCCGAACTGAAATCCAAAAAAGCTATCAAAAGCTGAAAGAGGTGATGGATGAGAAACAGACGCTGGAGAGCGATTTGTCTATCCACTCTGAGAATGCTGAGAAGTTTTCAGCTTCGCTAGAACAATGTGAAGTCGATCTAGCTATGGCTCATTCAGAGACTGCTAGGAAGGAAGAGCTACTGTCGGTGAAGAAAAAATTTGCCATGGAAAAATAGGAAGCTCTTCTTCTGGTGGAGGTTGAGAATCGAAGGTAGAAGGAGGAGTTAGAGCGGGAAAGAAGTATACAGATTCAGTTTTGTGAAGACAAGCGAACAGAAAGCTTTCAAGCTGGAGCGATTGAGGGTTTTCATTAGTTTGCTTAGAGTTCCCAGATGAAGTTGATAACTGAAGAGTATCGTGCCAAAAATTTTCATCATCTCTGGAACTCTGTTCTTTTCCTCTCTAAAGCTGCTCCGATGGCCGAAGCATATTTTCGAGAAGAAGTTTGCCTATACCAGGAGGAGGTGATGGAAGCTGCGCGACAATATCAATAGGAGACCGGCCAAGTATTGCCAAAGTCCTCATTTCACTTTCCTCTCTCCTCACTGGGTAAAATATTGAGGCAATCCTTCTCCACTCCTCCCGGTTAGCAGAGAGATTCGAGCGAAGCTGTTGATGCTAAATGGTGGGCAGGATACTTGGAGCAAGCTATCTTGGAAATTCTTTCGAAACATCCAAGTACCAGCTCGAATCTTCCTCAGCCTGGAGAGGCAACTTCAAGCTTGGTTGCGGATCTGCCATAGGAGATGTTCGGTCCTCTACCACCACCCTCATCCGCTGATCCCCTTTTTCTTCCCTCCGAAGAGCCGCCTGCTCATACTTAGTGAATTCTCCTTGTATTTTTAGTTTGAAAACACTTATGTATTTCTTTTTTGTAACTGTTCTTCTAGTATTTTGAATATTATCAGTTTTCAATCTAAGAGTGATCGCAAATAGGTCGTAATCATAAATGGTTCGCAATGCATAAAAAGGATGTAAATCATAAATAATTAATCGTATAAGTATGCCTGATATCCTTTCAAAGAATATGAGCAAACAAATTAAAAAACAAGTTCAATTGTAATTCACTTATTTGATCATTCCAATAGAATATTTCAATCAGCCTAATCAAGACATTCTGAGGGAATGTTTCAGTTCGCTTAATCAGGACATTCCATTGTAGTTCGCTTCATCAGGATATCCTGAGGGAATGTTTTGGTTCGCTTAATCAGGACATTCCGAGGGAGTGTTTCGGTTCGCTTAATCAAGTCATTCCTAGGGAATATTTTGGTTCGCTTAATCAAGTCATTCTGAGGGAATGTTTCGGTTCGCTTAATCATTAGGTATAACGGCAATCATATGAGATCAAACAGAAAAGAAAAGATACAGCCATTTAACGTTGTTTGGCTAAATTAGCTTACGTCCATGGGGAGTGAATATTTCTCATTATATTAAGGTAAATGAAATTGAGAAAAAAGTAATAAGCAACATACATAAGTGCAGCACATTAAGCATAGAATTTCTTCAGATGACTCATATGCCATGGCCTTGGCAACACCTTGCCCTCTTTATTTATCAGTTCGTAAGATCCTCCTGGAAGAATTTTTGATACAACATACGGTCCTTCCCATGTAGCATCCAATTTTCCAATGTTAACTAAGGCATCTGACTGCCTTAACACCATATCTCCTACTTGAAATTCCCTCTTCTGAACCTTCTTGTTAAATGCGGCTTGAATACACCTCTTGTAGAGTTCGTGACGAACTCTGGCTTTATTCCACAGTTCGTTTAAAAACATCAGGTCGGTCTTAACCAGTTCTTCGTTCTCTAGAGGCTCAAAATTTGTGATTCTCAAAGCTTCTCCTTGGATTTCGGCTGGTACTACCGCTTCCATTCCGAATGCTAAATTGAAATGACTTTCTCCTGTTGTCAACCTAGATGTGGTTCGATATGCCCATAATATTGACGATAGTTCCTCTACCCAATTAGATTTTTCAGACTCAAGTCGCTTTTTAATTCCATCTAATATGATCATGTTCACCACTTCAACTTGCCCATTTGCTTGAGGGTGAGCAACAGCTGTGAATATTTGTAAAATTTTCATCTTTTTGCACCATTCAGTGATTTTCTTTCCCCGAAATTGAGCTCCATTATCTGATACCAAGATCCTTGGCAAACCAAACCTACAAAAAATATTTTTCCAGATAAAATGGATTATTTCAGCTCAGTAATCTTAGCTAAAGGTTCGGCTTCGACTCATTTGGTAAATAGTCCACTGCTACTACCAAGAACTGTTTGTTTCCTCTAGTTTTAACAAATGGGCTAACAATGTCAATTTCCCATCTAGCAAAGGGACAAGGCGAGCAGATGGTTAACATATCAGCAGCTGGGGTGTGAATTCGCCACCCATGCTTCTGGCAAGCTTCGTATTTTCTAACTATTTCCTCGGTGTCATTCTTCATTGTGGGCCAATAGAACCCAACTCGCACTACCTTCTGAGCTAAAGATCTTGCACCTACGTGTTCGGTACATCCTCCCTCATAAGCTTCTCTTAGAACCTTAATCCTATCTTCTTTTAATAAGCATCGGGCATCTGTTGTTAGAAAGGTTTTTCTGTACAAAAATCCATTAAGAATGTAGTAGAATCGAACTTGCTTTTCCAACCTTTTTAGTCCTTCTCTGTTCCTTCTCTTTTACCTTCTAAAAAATGTACTAAAGGAGTTCTCCAGTCGGACTCTGTTACGTTGATGCTCATCACTTCCTTTTCTTTTCCCACACCCATTACTGTTATACTTCTTTGTGAACAGTCTTGTAGTGAACTGCCTATTTTCGAAAGAAAATCCATATTTTGATTTTCACTTCGAGGAATCTATTCGATCTGAATTTTTTCGAACTTGCTCTCCATATCCCTAATTTTTTCCACATAAGAACTCATCCGATCTCTTTAACCTCGCACTGGTTTTACAGTTGTTGTGTTACCAACTGTGAATCTGATTTAACTGTTAAATAACGAGCCCCCGCCCGTTCGGCTATTTTCAAACCTTGCAAGAAGGCTTCATACTCTGCTTCATTGTTAGAGGCTTTAAACAAAAATTTTATGACGAACTGTAACTTATCTTTCTCTAGGCTGATTAACAATATCCCAGCCCCGGATCATTGGCGAGATGAAGATTCATCCATCGTTCCCATTCTTTTTTCTCCTGCATTCTGGTCGTTTCTTGAATGAAGTCTGTCAGGGCCTGACCCTTAATAGTTATTCGCGGTTCATATCTGATGTCAAATTGGCCTAATTCGATAACCCATTTAACTAACCGCCCTGATGCATCAGGCTTTCCCAGAACCACACTTAATGGGTGGTTAGTTCATATTGTGATTGCATAACCCAAGAAATATGACCTCAACCTCCTTGCTGTGGTAACTAGCGCGTATGCCACTTTTTCAATCTTAGTGTATCGTATTTCTACTCCTTGAAGAACTTTGCTGACAAAGTGCACTGGGAACTGATCTTTGCCTTCTTCCCTTACAAGAACTGAACTGATCGATTCTTTCCATATTGTCAAGTATACCACCAACAGATCTCCTTGAATCGGTTGTTTCAATAAATGAAGTGAAGAGAGAAAAACTTTCAAGTCCTCGAATGCCTTTTGGCATTGTTCATTCTAATCGAACTGGCTACTTTTTCTGAAAACCTTAAAGAAAGGTAATCCTCTGTCCGTTAACCTTGATATAAACCTGCTTAGAGCAACAACCTGACCATTTAGGACTTGTACCTCTTTTATCGTTCGAGGAGCAGACATATCTTATATACCTCGGATTTTGCTGGTATTAACTTCGATTCCTCTTTCTGTAACCATATATCCCAAAAATTTCCCAGTTTATACTCTAAATGAACACTTAGAGGGATTTAAACGCATCCCGTTCTTTCGAATAGTTGTCATGGTTTCCCTTAAATCAACTGCATGAGTTTTCACCAGAATACTCTTTACCAACATATCATCTACATAGGCCTCAATGTTCCGACCTAATTGATGCTTGAACATCTTGTCCACCATCCTTTGATAAGTAGCTCTTACATTCTTTAAACCAAATGACATCATTGTGTAACAGTACATTTCAGATGAGGTAATAAAAGCAATATTAGGTTTATCTTCCGGGTGTAACAAAATCTGATGATATCTTTGTGCGACATCCATCATGCTAAGTAGTTTGCACCCAGCAGTTGAATCCACCAGTTTATCAATCCGGGAAAGTGGGTAGTAATCCTTGGGATAGGCTTTGTTAAGATCTCAGAAATCAATGCACATACGCCACTTGTTTCCAAGCTTAGGCACCAGGACTACATTGGCTAATCATCGAGGGTATTGAATCTTTTCAATGTGCCATATCTCCAACAACTTTTTAACTTCCCTCTCTATGATCTCATTCTGTTGATCTCCAAAATGTCTCAACTTCTACTTGACAGGTCGAGCTTCAGGCTTAACATTTAATTTGTGAACTGCTACATCTGGATTTATTCCTCTCATATATTCTGGTTTCCATACAAACAGATCCACATTTTCCTTCAGAACCTCTATTATTTCCCTTTTTGTTTGCTCAGATAAGTGACTACTAAGATGAACTGCGTGTCCAGGTTGCTCCGGAATTAATTTGATACTCATCAATTCCCCTTCTCCGAATTCAGTTATGTTCGCCTCTCGTCCTTTTTTCTGACTAAGGTCCATTTCTCGATCAATCTCATCTTTTACTCAGAACTACGCTTTTGGGACTCTGACTGACGAACTGTGGCAACATAACAACGCCGAGCTGTCTGTTGGTCACCATAAACCACTCCCACTCCCACAATTCATCCTTTATCATTTTCCACAGGGAACTTCATCATCAAATGTGCAGGCGAGATAACTGCCGCATAAGTACATAAGGATGGGCGACCTAAAATCACATTGTATTGTGAAGGTGCATCCACCGCAAGAAAGTCACCATTTTGTTTTGCCTCATTTCTCCTTCTCCCAACACCATAGGCAATTGCACTTTGCCAAAAACAGTCACAACTTCTCCCGTAAAACCATAAAGGGAAGTTTCTATAGATTTTACTTCAACCGATGATCTTATCTTCCTAAAACAGTTCATGAACATGATGTCCACCGAACTTCCTATATCCACAAATACCCTCTTAACTTCAAAGCCTCCGATCTCAGTTGAAATTACCACGACATCGAACTGCGGACTCTAAATTGCCACTCTGTCATGAGCTCCGAACTCCCACTATAAGAAAACAACAAAATTCCAACGACACAATTTCCGTTGAAATTTTGAGTTTTTTCGTTGGAATTTCTGATTTCAACGGTAATTCCAATGAAATTTAGGCCGTAGGAAAAGTGGGCGTTGGAATTTCAAAATTCCAACGGAATATTTAATCCAACGGTAATTCCAACGAAATAGTACCGTTGGAAATCTTTATTGGTGGAAAAAGTTCCAACGCTATTTCCAATGCTTTTTCCAACGACTAATGACCGTTGAAATTATTCCAACGACATTTCCAACGGCTTCTTTCCGTTGGAAAAAATTCAAACGGTATTTCCAATGGCCTATTTCGGTTGGAATTTTGAGGATAATTTAAAAATTCCAACGGATATGATCCGTTGGAATTGGTGCAATATTAATTCCAATAACAATTTTACCATTGGAATTTTTCATTGGAATTTCATTTTAAAAGTTCCAACGGATAATTTCCATTGGAATTTGTCCAACCATAATTCCAACGATAATATTACCATTGGAATTTTCTATTGGAAATTTTTATAAAAAATACAATATAGAATCCTCCAAACATCAAATTTAAGAACACATCCAAAATGATGTCACAACATAAATAATAAATTCTAAACATCATCATCGTCAATAGTAATCATCATTCACCATTCTCATCATCAACAAAAGAAAACGACTTAAGTTCATAGTATAAATAATATATTTTAGAAACCATCATCATCATTAATACCCATATCTCCATCCTCCTCATTGTCATCACATGCAACCTCATCAACAATGTTAGTTATGTTCTCACCATCACAAAGGGGAGCCACATCCACAGAAGAGACACTAGAAGCGAGTGATCCATTATTCAACTTCTCAAAAAGGCTCCGAAAGGAAGCTAATTCACTCTCAACAACAGCCAAACGTGATTGTAACACTTCAACTTCAGCATTAGTGGGATAAGTGGTCTTACTCCTTGCGTTGGATCTTGAAATCGAGGATGTATAGAAAGTTGCTTCCGATCCAAATCCATAAGACCTACCTCTCTTATTCTTCCCTCCATTAGCCTCGTAAAAGACAGTAGAACCATCTATGTCATCTTCATCTACACCTTCAAATAGTCTACTAGCCTTCAACATCTTGAATTTATTCTATATATAGTTTGAAATATATACGAAGATAAGATTTTGTAAGTATAAAAAAACAAATAAGATGTGTACACACATATATTATACTAATATTCATTTCCAACAATTTAATTATTATTTTATAGAAATACTTACATAAACTCCCTCAGCTCTAGAATTTCGTCATTTCCCTGTTTCCTCATCATAATTGAGCCTCAAGAAAACCTCAGGGACGGTAGCATCTCTACCTAACTCAATTCCCTAAATTAATCACACAATTAATATCTATTTAAACTAAATTTTGATTACAAATAAAACTTAATTTAAAAAACAACACTTACCAATCTTCTAATATGCTCAGAAATAGAAATAGCACCACCTCGATTCAGACAACCATCATTATTAACTGATATATTCTTCTTATTTTGCTCGGACATGCTGATGAAGTTGGGGTCTGTGTCCCATTTGGTTCGAAGTGCCTCAAGAACTGAAACAGACAACCATTTTCCCTTTGACTTCTTTCTACGAATATCTGCCAAGCTTGAACGCACGAGGGCTGGAGCTTTATGTTTCCATATCCGCTTAATATCATCTTCATGTTCAGGATCCCATCTACAATAATTCTACTCAAAAACAAATATCCTTTTAGATTAAAATATAATAGAACAAACTTTTGCAATTTAATTTTATCGTAAGGTAATGATATCACCTGAAACTGTATAAACCACATGTTCTTCACATTCTCAGGAATCTCACTCTACCCAAGCCATGGTTGTTCGTATTTAGACTTGATAACTGTGGTGATATGTTTAATTGCTTCAGAAGGAAAAAACCTATTTGTAATAATTAATTTAGAACTAATAGTTAAATTTGAATAATAAAATAAAATAAATACATTTAGAATCAACTTAGATTAAAAAGTAAATAGTTAGAAAGTCATACTCATCTCCATTTGGTCGTATCAACAACTTGCTGACAGTCGTTCCACACCCTGATGATGCACTTGCAGATGTAGATAAAGAACTACCAGCAGAAAGTGGACGAGTCGGCTGTGATGAGTTATTTGTAGGATGGAGATAAATGAGAAGTTAGTTGTGCAGAGGAGAATTATCACACATAAGATCTGTTCTTTAGAGATAAGTGGCGTCACTTGCATTGCTTTTCACTGCCCTGCTCTACCTGCAATCTTTCAATAATAATAATATACCAAATGCAAGATTCTAAAATGGAAAAATGTCCCAAATTGCTTTACTGTATTTTGAATCTTATGCAATTGATTTCATACAACTAAAACTAAATTTAACAAAATCTTATATATATATATATGCTTATGAGATATGGTTGCAAAACATCCAAAGTCTAGTTTTGAGGCATTCCAAAAACAACCACATTGCTAATGCTAAAATGCAACCCAAAAACCAATCACAAACTCAAGTTTCAAAATCAAGCAATAGAATAAACATATTAATCACTTCAAGTATCTCGTAATTTTGTATTTACAAAAATTTATATAACATTGTCTCACATGTTTATGTGAGATTGAGCCTCAATACACTTAAATTCATTTTGATAATTCAATTTTTTTCCCTTGTGGGTATATTATGGATTAACTCTATCTCATATAATTAGGGTGAGAATGTCTCATACTGAGTCATAATTTCACTTAGTACATTTCAATCAATAAATATGAGAAGGGTGTTTAGATCATGAAATCCTACCAAACAATAGGAAAAAGAATTTACCCAAACATGGTGTACATTTCAACAAATAAAACACATGAGAAAGAACCTAGGATTAAGAATATGAAAAATCCCTATTGGTAGCAAATAAAACACATGAGAAAGAACCTAGGATTAAGAATATGAAAAATTCCTATTGGTAGCTTTAGCAATTAAGAAATACTTTGAATACAATCGAGCCCTACTAGTATAAACCTCACTAAAGAGAAAATTCCATAAGAGAGAATTAACTAGATGAATTGAATGGCAATGGTTGAAAGACATACCACTCAAGCTAGTTCACAATTTGCAATTGGTTTAATAGTACAGAAGAGTAATCAACAATCATAAACAGTAATTAATCATCACTGTGACTTAAATTTCAGTAGACATAAAACTTCCCCTTTTCTCGGAATCAATTATCTGTTTACCCATTTGTAACATCAAACTCGAATCTAAATCAATGGCTATGATCAATCAACAACACAACAAAAAAAACTTTTTCACATCATCATGCACCACTTTCTGCATCAAAAATCTATTCATGTTATATCCATCAAAGCACATATAAATCACGGAATAAGCAGAAAATCGAGATATAAGCAATTGAACAGAAACAAGATGTAACAAATTAACGCAAAAAAGAAGGGTACAAAAAAAAATCAAGCAAACCATTTATTCAAAGAGATAACAAATTAAGAGAATGGTCAGAAACTCCATAAACTTATCTATCTGTTAGGCATTCTATCAAACACCTAGACTACAAGCTGCATCAGTTACTCAACAAACTAAATAATACTCTGTTCTGAAAATAAGAAATGCGTGCAAAGAAAGAGTGTTTCTGCCTGCAGAGAGAGAGGGGGAGAAACCTTGGCCTAACCACTGGTGTAGAAACTACGGTAGTAGTGAAGGTAGGTATTTCAGAGATAAACCAAAAAATTTAGCCAGACAACTAATTTGCAGTTAGGCTCTTTAAGCTTTAGCTCTGTATCCCACATCAAACAACGCAGAGAGAGAGAGAGAGAGGAGAATGGGAGATTGCAGAAGAGTTGGCATAGCAGTGGACTTCTCACCTTGCAGCAAAAAAGATCTTCAATGGGCTGTTGATAATGTTTGCCGGAACGACGATCACCTGATTCTGGTCTATGTGCGGCACGAGGGCAATTATGAGGATGACGAGATCCAGCTCTGGGAAGCCATCAATTCTCGAGATTTGCAGGAGATACTCAACAACTAAGGACCTTCCATGTGAAAGAGAGTTAGAGAGAGAAGTTTTCTTTGGTGTGGGATGTGAGTTAATGAAAGAGTAGAGAAAAACAAAATTAATAGAAAGAGAGGGAAAAACCCTAGTCATTAATGAATTTGGGGGAAAAGCCATTCCAACGGTATCTTACCGTTGGAATATCCGTTGGAATAAAAATAAATTAATTTATATTTATTTGAATTTTTTTCATTAATATTTCCAACGGTATTATATCGTTGGAAATATTCATAGGAAAATTTCCAACAGTACAACGTTATTGGAATATCCATTAGAAATAATAATTCCAACGACTTTTCCAACGGTACATTCCAACGGTATTTACTAGTCGTTGGATTTTCCGTTGGAAATTTCCAACAATTACAAACAGCGTTGGAAAATCTGTGGGAATTGTAAAAGTTCCAACGATTTTTATGTGGCATTGGAATTTTCCGTTGCAATTGTGCTGTTTTCTTGTAGTGTCCACCACTACCTCATTAAAAATAGTTTAGACCTCAGCACCTTTATGTCGAACTGAATTCAATTTTGCTTTCGAGCTCTGTTCGAATCTCCATCAGTTGGCCCTCCTATGATCATATGTATGGTGGACCTTTCTTCCCTTTCGGGCTCGTTGCATGGTGGGAGTGGCAGAGGTAGAGGTAATTCAGATCGCTCTTGTCTTTTCTCTCTTCTTGGTTCTTGTCGGACGTTTTACTGTTCTCTGTGTTCCGCCGGTGTTGACGAACATATCTGGTCAATCTATTCTCTCTAATCAACCTTTCCAGTTTGTCTCTCAAATGTAAATATTCATCAGTGTCTGCCCATATTCATTATGAAACCGACATAGATTTCCGTTCCTAAAGGTAGATGGCTTCTTGGGATTCAGGCTCCAGGTCGCCGGCCATTTCAATTGTGGTAAATTCCAGACTTCCATCAATATTTGTCAAGGAGGGATTATCAGTGGTGTGTATTAATCGTATCTTCGGCCCATCCTATTATCTCGCAATAATAGAGGCACAAATTTCGCTCGTGATTCTCCTATTTTTTTTCTTCCTTGCGACTTCCTGCTTATGTGGCCTGTTAGATCGTTTAGAGCCCTCACCTTTTTTAATCTGAACTGCTTCTTCCAAATTGATGTATTTGGTAGCTCTTTGTAATAAGTCATCAAAATTCCTGGGCGTCTTCTTAACCAAGGAGGTATGAAGGTCGCCCTCTCTCAAACCTTGTATAAAGACATTAACTACCAAATCCTCCGAAGCCTCAGGAGCTTCCAGGGTTGCAGCCATAAATTTCTTGGCATACTCTCTCAATGTCTCCTCTATTTTTTGTTAACCCCAAACAATGTTTGAGTAGATCGCCTTTGTTTTCGAGCACTAGCGAACTGGTGCAAGAACAAATCTGATAGCTGTTCAAAATAGTGAATCGCTCCATCACCTAATTGACTGAACCACGTTTGAGCCACCCTAGTGAGGGTAGTAGCGAACACCCTGCACTTAATACCATCTGAATACCGATGCAAAAGAGCAGTATTTTCAAACCGACATAAATGGTCCCATGGATCAGTAGTGCCATCATAATCGAAAGTCACCAGCCGAAAGAAGGCTGATAGTTCGTTCTCCATTACCTCATCAGAAAAGAGATTTTCTCTTGAATTCATAGGAACCCGTCGAATGTTCAGTTGGACTTCTCTCAATTCCTTCTTCAACTCACCCACCTTCTCCGTCAGTTCGTCATGTTCTCGCTTCTGACCCCGAGGGTGATTGGACTGACTCTCCCTCTCATTTGTTTGTGACTTATCATCCGGTTGTTCCTTCTCAATATTAACTTCAACATTGTCCTGTTGTAACTCCACCCTTTGGCTACCTAAAGCTTTCTGAACTGCTACCGATATCAAATCGGAGAGTTCTTCTGGTGTTAAAGTAATGGTGCAGGGAGGATTAATCGGGACAGAGTCCCGGCTATCTCCTTCATCCTCGCGATTTCTTGAAGATCCACCTATCTCTACTCTTTGTGATCCTCTAGTATTTACCATGTTTGTTATCTCAACATCTTAAAAACTCAAAAAATATTTCCCACAGACGGCGTCAATTGATCTCACTGTGATTTAATATCCCTCTTCTAGGACTGAAAACTCAAAACCTCGGATCAAAAAACCTGTAAAACAAATACCAAGAGGGGTTTCCGGTGATGGGACTTCGACGCTCAAGTCAGTAGGATTACTAAGCACAAATCTCTCGAGTAATATACACGTGTATGTTTTTTATAAATTGTGTGTGAAAGAATGAATATAACAAGGATATATATACTCTTGTGACTAGTTGCAGTTGGAATATGAGTCCTAGTTGTAATTGGAATTGGAGTTCTTCGAAAAACTAGGGAATGTGGGTAATTAGTCCACGATTACCCGAAAAATAGGGGATGTGGATAATTGACCCGCGAAACTAGCAGTCAGTTGAAGTCAAGTTTGTTCGCTCCTCTTCCATTACTATTTAGTTCGTCGATACATTTTGGACTAGATTAGTTCAACAACAATATCACAGAAATAGTTCGCATCTCAAGGTGGTTTCACATGACAACTGTGACTTTAGTTCGATTTTAGGGCGAAAACCCGATCCGATTGAGTTCGACCATATCAAGGTCCACAAATATCAAATGGTTTTGCCACAAAAATAGGTTAACTTGGGGGAGCAGGTGGTTGTGAAGGTTTTGCAGCCCAAGTTGCAGATTTTGGAAGGAGACTTGGTTGGTTGTTTGAAGGGGGTTGGGGAGAATTTTCAGAGAATGGAGGGTTTGGCTTGTATTTGGACATGTAACTTTAAAGTGTCCGAATGAGGCACCTTTGTTGCAAAAATGGGGGTGGGATTCAAAGTGAACAAGTTGGTTAAAAACTTGTCCATTAGGGCTTTGAATTTTCATTACAAAGGGAAGAGTGACAGAGACATCCATTTCAATGAGTATGCGAGCAAATGAGGTTTACATTTTACCTTGAGTGTGTTTGTAAACACAAATCGGCTTCCCAATTTTGGATGCTATTTTGCTAAAGGCATTTTATGCCAACATTCAAATGGAAGATTTGGAAACTTTGCCCACACAGGAACGCGAGATAGGTTATCAAGATCCAAGATTACTCCATTAGTAATTTTTCTTAAGAGGACAGTTTTACCCTCGCAAGTATAGGGTCCTCCCTGGAAAATTTTCTCCCAATATGCCCTATTCCTGAAGCGGAAATTTTCATAGCTCTTTATGTGTAGACTGAAATCACAAACAACATCCCAAAAAGAAATTAAGTTTCTAATATTTTTTATGTCAGGCCATCTACCTACGAACCAGGCCTGAAGATAAAATCCCCATTCGAGGCTGACATCACAAACATCAAAGTCATTTAGAATGATTATATCTTTGGTAATAGATAGAGAATCCAGTTTTAGTTCATTTGAATCAAGGCCATCTAGTATTCCAGACCAAGAAGGTGATGGAGCAATACCTAGTATTTTACCTTTAAGCAGGGGATGGGGAGGTTCGGCTGCCATCAGAATTGGAGGTACATCATCTTCGTCTTCATGTTTTTGGTTTATGGATATAGGAACAGGGACCTTCAAAGAGGTTTCGGCCTCTGTAGAATTTTGGAAAGTCTGGTTTTTTATGATGAAAGAAGATAAAGAGTATGAGTCATCATCTCCAAGGGTTTGTGATTTAGTGGGGTCCATCGATCTGGATCGGTGGGTTGCCGATCCAAGCTTCGGTGAGAAAAACTGTCTATGGTTCTCGCTCTGAGATATGGATCTTCAAAGAGCAGCTCTTTGTTTAGCTGATCTGGTTGTGGCCATCCTATAACAGTAGCGGAGTAGCTTTAGATATAGCTCAGATCGGGCTTTCTTCGTCGGAATAGAATCAGAGTGGATGTTGTCGGAAATGGAGAGGGTATTGTCGAAATCAGATAGTGTTTGACAACGAAGGAGATTAAGGGAGAAGGAGGAGTTTCACTTTTGGAAAACCCTGGGAGATGGAGACACCTTCAAAAAGGGAAGTGAAACCCTAGGAGTTGCAAGAGAACTATATATATGTTGGAGAAGATGGAGAGGTGCTATGCCACGCCGTGCGTTTAGGGTTTGGGAACCCCAGCGAGTATACTTGCTACGAACAACATGTAAGGAAGAGTTGCTTTTTTATATACTTTGTATGCTTGATTTGATTGATGAAGGTTCCAGTGTCCATTTGTTTTACTTGTAAACCAAGAAAGAAGCTTAGTTCTCCCATCATGCTCATTTCAAACTTGGAATGCATAAGATTTGAGAATTTCTTGCATAGCTCCTTGTTGGTTGATCCAAAGATAATGTCATCAACATAAATCTGAACTAGCAGTATGCTATCTCCATCTTAGATTCTGAACAAGATTTTATCTATTTTTCCCTTTTCGAATACATTATCGAGCAGGTACTTAAAGAGAGCATCATACCAGATTCTAGGTGCCTATTTAAGTCCATATAGAGCCTTCTTTAGTCTGAATACCATCTTACTAGATTATCTTCAAATCTATGAGCACTACAACAAAAATGCTCAAAGACAACACTATAACAACATTTTTAAGCACAAAATGTTGTTGTTTTGAAATTTACAACACTTATTGCTTAAAGTGTTGAGAAAGACGTATATTTTTTGGTCAAATACAACACTTTGACAACATTTTTCGTGAAGTGTTGTCTTTGGGCGTGTTTTTATCAACAAATAACTACAGTTAGACAACACTTTTATTGTAGTGTTGTGTTTGGGCGAATTTTTATTACCAAACTACAACACTTTAGGGGAAGTGTTGTCTTTTAGCTGCCCTTTTGAGATAATAACAACATTTCTTTAAGTGTTGACTTTATATACACTATTCTAAAATGACAACATTTGAAATGTGTTATCTTTTAACCATAAAGACATTCGTTTTGGAAAGTGGTAAATTTATGATGAAACTGATGTGTGACCTCTTCCAAACAATTATTAATAATTAATAATTATAATAGTATTATTATTGTATTTGAGGTATATAATTATTATTATTGCTATTTTTATTTTATTATTATGATTACAATTCCATTATTTTTTTAGCTTTGATTTATCAGATACTTAGGTGGAATCTTAAGCTTATATTGTTGAGAAATTTTTATTTATTTATTGATCATTTTTTAATCATCGATATTGAGGGTAAATTATTGTTGATTCATATTGAGCATTGTGAATGTTGATAAGTTGATTACTAATTATTGATGGATAATTTAATTCAACATTTATTGATGATTTATTAATTTTTGGGTAGATTAATACTATAATCAATTAGAGAAGAAATTAATCAAATGGAAAAAAGTTAGAAAATTAAGTAACAAATTGGGAATCAATATACTTAGGCAGTTCCTTAAAAAAAGAACCTGAACTTCATAATTAATCAATAATGCGTATTATTATTATTATTATTAATTTTTTTAATTTTATTTCATGTTAATTAAGACTAGAGTTTGACCTAAAGTAAAAACAAAAGGAAAAAAAATAGAAATAATGTGTATTATTATTATTAATTTTTTTAATTTTATTTCTTGTCAATTAGGATTATTAGCTAGGGTTTGACTTAATTAAAGTAAAAAACAAAAGAAAAAAGATTAAAAGAAGACGCTGTGCGGGTTTGTTACGTACTTACTCCTAATTAGAGTTTCACTTCATTAAAGTAAAAAACAAAAGACAATTGAAGTAAAAGAAGAATGCTGCGGGTATAGAAGAAGATTGAGATTTACCTTACAGTAGAAGAAGATTGAGATTTACCGTGGAAGAAGATTGGTGATTTTACAGTTTTTTCAAACTTGAGTCAAACAACGGTAATCATTCTTCAAATTTCTTCTTAATTCCTTACTTTTCCCTCTCAATCTCAAGTTCCCCTCATTCTTTTCAAGTATGCTTCTCAATCTGTCCCAATTTCTCAAACATGCTTTTCAACGATTACACCTGCTAATAGACAACCGTTGCGGGTCTACACTCAACGGGCCAAGATGGGGGCGCGGGACTCGTCGAGTGGTTGGACTGATTTGCTTCTGGGTTTACTTATTTAATTCCCTATTGGTTTATTGATTTATTTCCTTAATTATTAATTGCTCTTAGTTTAATTATGTTCCTAATTCTGCGATTTTTATCTCTAAGGTATAATCATGCTTTCTCACTCTAATGTGCGTCGATTTCAATTATGATTTTCATTTTTTCTAATGAAGTACTGCACATGGGGTTTAATGTATTGGGTGATTGTTGATTGTTTTCATAAATTTGGTGTTTCAATCCATTTTTCTTTGAATTCATATATTTTGATTGAAGCTTCATTGTTGCTAAATTGATAGTGTTACTTGTTAAGACTGACTGTTCTATGTTTTCTGTTGAAAATTGATTTCACTCGGGTATAATTTGGTTACATGGTTTATATCACTGGAAAGCCACGTGAGTCTAGTTTCTAACAAAAAAAAGAATTTTATAATTTGAAATCTTGTGTGAAGAGTTATGGTGAAAATACTAGGAGGTTGGCAGACTGTTTCGGAATTGTTGAGAGGCATCACAAGGTCAACTTTATATTGAAAACTGATTTCACTCGGGTATAATTTGGTTACATGGCTTATATCACTGGAAAGCCACGTGAGTCTAGTTTCTAACAAAAAACGAATTTTGTAATTTGAAATCTTGTGTGAAGAGTTATGGTGAAAATACTAAAGGGTGGCAGACTGTTTCGGAATTTTCGAGAGGCATCACAGGGTCAACTTTACATTGAAAACTGATTTTACTCAGGTATAATTTGGTTACATGGCTTATATCATTGGAAAGCCACGTGAGTCTAGTTTCTAACAAAAAAAGAATTTTGTAATTTGAAATCTTGTGTGAAGAGTTATGGTGAAAATACTAAAGGGTGGCACGCTGTTTTCAGAATTGTGAAGAGGCATCACAGGGTCAACTTTACATTGAAAACTGATTTCACTCGGGTATAATTTGGTTACATGGCTTATATCGCTAGAAAGTCACGTGAGTCTAGTTTCTAACAAGGTTGGAATTTTGTAATTTGGAATCTTGTGTGAAGAGTTATGGTTAAAAATTTTAACTTAAAATACTAAAGGGTAGCAGGCCAAGTTGTAATCTGTCACTGGAATGTTATTAGACTAATGTTATTTACCTATTGATTCTAATATGTAGGAAATTGCTGTCAAGAAATTTGTCTATCAAGATTTAACTAAAGAATCTCTTGAGAAATTCAGAAGTGAGGTAATCATCTTATTTCCTTCAATGGCTTCATAGTTTGAATCATATGAATCTAGATCTTGCATGCATGTTGTTGACTGTCTCCATTTTTTACTAGCAAAGTGAGTAAATCATACTCAAGATATATGTGAGCTGTTATGATCTTCAAACAACTACCTAGAAGCTTGAGTATCATTCTGATTATGTTTCATGCATATATGGCCTATTAAACAAATCAAATGATCTGATTACAATTTAAGGTTGAGATTCTCATTTATTTGACTTGTTATTTATGATCTGACATGTATAAGATTATTTGTGCAATGCAAGGTCTGAAACATGTAACAAAAAAAACATTTTTGTTTGTAACTCTTCAATCCTTACAACCTAGTATACTTGCAGTATTCATTATGGATAAAGAGTGGATGTCAAAGGATAGATTAACTTATGAATACGAGACCGGAGTAGAAGATTTTTTACAGTACGCAAAGAAAAATGCAGCAGATCCTAATGTAATACCTTGCCCTTGTGCCAAATGTGGCAATCTAAGAAACAAGAAAATAGATGAGATTAGAGGGGATTTGTAATAAAATATATGTTTTGAAGTTCTTATTATTAAAAGACTTTTGAGATTATGTATTTTTAATTTTTAAGTTAACAATAACTAGGTTTTACTAATTTTGTTTCATGATTGTTTACAGTTTACACAAGATGAGTACTCTCAAAAGAAAATCGATGAAGTGCGGTCGGAATGGGCAGATTGTGTTCAAGATCATCTAGATGTCTAACATGATTTAGTAAGTGATTGGCTAATACCTTTCTCGTATATGTTAATGTAATGATAAAATTCGAATATTTGCTTGAATTTTGGACATGAACTAGGAATTTACATTGAGAATTCCGTATTGTTGTGCATGCTGAATCTAGTAGTTTGTTTGATAAAAATTTAGGAAGTTTGTGGTTACATTGAAGCTTTGTCAAGAGGCTGTCTCAAAGAGTCAATTTACATTGAAAACTGATTTCACTCGGGTATAATTTGGTTACATGGCTTATGTCACTGGAAAGCCACGTGAGTCTAGTTTCTAACAAAAAAAGAATTTTGTAATTTGAAATCTTGTGTGAAGAGTTATGGTGAAAATACTAAAGGGTGGCAGACTGTTTCGGAATTGTCAAGAGGCATCACAGGGTCAACTTTACATTGAAAACTGATTTCACTCGGGTATAATTTGGTTACATGGCTTATATCATTAGAAAGCCACGTGAGTCTAGTTTCTAATAAAAAAAGAATTTTGTAATTTGAAATCTTGTGTGAAGAGTTATGGTGAAAATACTAAAGGGTGGCAGGCTGTTTTTGGAATTGTCAAGAGGCATCACAAGGTCAACTTTACATTGAAATCTGATTTCCCTCGGGTATAATTTGGTTACATGGCTTATATCTCTAGAAAGCCACGTGAGTCTAGTTTCTAACAAAAGAAGAATTTTATAATATGGAATCTTGTGTGAAGAGTTATTGTTAAAATACTAAAGGGTGGCAGGCCAAGTTGTAATCTGTCACTGGAATGTTATTAGACTAATGTTATTCATCAAATTATTGGTCTCATGTTTTAGGATTATATCATTTACATGAATTGTTGTTCTTTTCTTTTGATGTGCAGGTTTTTGGTTATTTGAATCTTTTGGAGAGATGCCATCAACAAATCTAGTAAATACATGCTCATAATTTTTCATTTCAAGCATTGGTGTTGATGTTTTGGAGAAATAGTACATGTTCATAACCTTTTTCAAGCATAGACTTTATGTTTTGGAGAAATAGCAATAGCCTTAGTTTTTGTGAAGAATTGTTATACGATGTAATATTCGCAGATTTTGTACATATACTTTATATTTGAAGATTTTATGTTTTGAATATGAAATATTTTCAATTTATATATTCTAGAATTTTTTAATATCATTGATCAACAATAGTTTTAAGGAAAAAAAAATATTGTCTTACACAATCAAAAACAACAATTACAAAATGTTGTGGATAAATATAAAGACAACACTTATAAACTATTGTCTTTTTAGACAGCGTTGTGTATTATTGGAAATTTCATGTACAAAGACAATAGTAATTTAAGAAGGACAACAATTCAAAAATGTTGTCAATAAATGGAACAACAACAGTTCGAAAGTGTTGTCTATGAGCGAAATTTTTTATATAAAAGATAACAGTTTGTATATTAAGGACAACATTTTAAAAGTGTTGTGTATGAGCAAACGACAACACTTATTAAGTGTTGTCTTTGGGCACCCCTCTTCGACAACAGTGGCATAGACTACAATTTAAAACCCACAATGACAACACTTTACAATTGTTATATTTCAGCTTTTTTGTTGTAGTGGAGATTGCTTCACATATACTTCTTCAGCTAGCAATCTGTTTAGGAATGCACTCTTTACATCCAATTGATATACTGTAAAGTTCTTGTGTATTACATAAGCTAAGAAGATTCTTATAGCTTCTAGTCTGGCTACTAGGGTAAATTTCTCTTCAAAATCTATTCATTCTTCTTAGTAGTAACCTTTAGCCACCAGTTTTGTTTTGTTCCTGACTACAAGACCTTCTTCATCTAGCTTGTTTTTTGAATACCCATTTGGTTCCAATCATTTCTTGATGAGTTGGTTTGGGAACCAGGTACGAAACTTGGTTCCTTTCAAAACTGTTCAATTCCTCTTGCATAGCTTGTATCCAGTTGGTGTCTGCAAGAGCTTCTTCTATACAGTTTGGTTCGGTTTGTGATATGAAGTATGCAAACATAGCTTCATGAGGATTGACTCTTCTTGTTCTTACTCAAGATGTGGAATCTCCTATAATTTGGTCTCTTGGATGGTTTTCTTAGCCACTTTCTCTTTATTTTCTCAGCTTGTTGTTCGTTCTGATCTACAGCAGATTGCTTTTCATTAGCTTGTTGATCCATATTAGCTTGTTGATTTTGATCAGGTTGAATATCTAGAAGAGTTTCTAGATATATTCCTTCAGGATGTACTTCTTCTTGAAAGAAGGGTAGGTGTCGTTCTCTTGGAGGTTCCTAATTGTTCGTAGGTTCCTATTCGACCTTAGGTTGCTGTACTGGAATAGGTTGCTGATTTTGGTTTGAGGGAATTTCTTCCATATTTTTGAGATTTGGTAACTATGCATCAATATATTCAACATGATTGTTAGTGATGCGCGTTTTACCCAAATCTTCATTGATTTCTTCAATGTCAGCCTTAGTACAATGTGGTTCATCGAATACCACATGCACTGATTCTTATACAACAAGTGTTCTCTTGTTGAAGATTTTGAAGGCTTTGCTTACTGAAGAGTATCTTAAGAATACTCCTTCATCTGATTTAGCATCAACGGCCTTCAGGTACTCTTTCCCATTGTTTAGCACGAAGCACATGTAATAAAAAATGTGAAAGTAAGCAATATTTGGTATATAGCCATACCACAATTCATAAGCTGTTTTATTTAAATCCTTATTGATAAGACATCTATTCTGGGTATATCATGCTGTGTTGATTACTTTTGTCTAAAATCTCTTGGGTAGTTGTGCTTCTGCCAGCATGGTCCTTGCAGCTTCCTTTAGAATCTTGTTCTTTCTTTTAGCAACTCTATTTTTGTTGAGGTGTCGTGACTGCTGAATACTCATGCTTGATTCCATTTTCAGAATAGTAGCCTTCGATAAATTTATTTGTAAATTAAGTCCCTCTATCTGCTCTGATTTTCACAATGTTTAAGCTCTTCTCTGTCTGCAGTTTCTTCAAGAATTCAGGTAGCTTCAGCTGAGTGTTAGATTTCTTTGTCAAGAATAGGGTCCATGCGAATCTTAAAAAGTCATCAACCACTACTAGAGTGTATTTCTTTCCACTCATGCTTACTGGATCTATTGGTCCAAATAAATCCATGTGAAGTAGGTCCAGTATCCTTTTCGTTGACCTCTAAACCTTGCTTTTGAATGAGCTTTTAGTTTGTTTTCCCTTTTGGCAAGCTTCACATAGACTTCCCTTCTTGTAGACCATGTCAGACAGCCTCTGACTAGCATTTTCTTTGAGAGCTTGTTGATAGATTTGAAGTTTAAGTGGCTCATCCTCTTGTGCCACAACTAGCTAGCTTCTGATAATCCTTTTGCTATGAAGCAGGTAACTGTTGTAACAGAGCTCCAGTCAGCTATATAAATATTTCATTTTCTGGTTCCAGTTAGCTTGACTTCATTGGATTTGTTATCTCTGATTACGCATATGTTATAGTTGAACTCCACAGAGTATTCTTTGTCATAGAATTGACTGATACTTAATAGATTGTACTTCAGTCCTCTCACATGAAACACTTCTTTGATGTGGACATTTCTTTTGACAAGATTTCCAGTGCTTTCCTTGGAATCATCTCCAAAAATGACTTTAGGTCCTTTGCATGGTTGAAGATCTTTCAGAGCTTCCTTATTCCCAGTCACTATCAATATACCATATATCTTTGCTGCTTCCTGACCTAGGTACCCATACAAGTACGGGTCATTTCTTGTTAGTTCTTTTTAGAATTCACATCTAATTCACAATAATTGATTTATTGTTAACTTTGTTGTTTCCTTTGAAGACAGTAACCTTAGGGTACTGTACAGTGTGTGTAGAAAACTTTTATGTAGAACCAACATTGTTGAAGTGTGGTCTTCCACCATACTTTCCTAGAGTATATCCTCTTTTAGGTTTAGACATGATGGTCTTAGTATGTGTGGGATAGAAGCTTTTATGCTGCATCCTCGTAGGTTGATGTTTTTTCTTGCTACTTACAGTAGATTGATTTTGTTGTAGCCAGCTCTTGAAAACAGGCTTAGTCCCTGTAGATGAGCATAAGGTTTTTTACCCTTGTCTACTATTGTAGGTTTGTTCAAGTTTTTTTCTAAGTCAGTTGATAGCTCATTAGCCATTGATGTCTCTGCTTGAACAAACAAAATAATTTTAGATGCACTTGCTGTTTTATGAGAAGTTTCAGCACAGTATCCTAGGACGGATTTCTCAAAGGGACTTCTGGCCATCATTAGACAGTTTTTGGCATCTTTAGTTGATTTTCTAAAGATCTTGATTGTTGGTTGGAGATTACGCTTCTCATCTTCAAGCTTGGTGACTAGCAGATTGAGCTTTGACACTTCTTCCTAGATGTTACTGCATTTTGAGTTTACAGACTCATATGTAGATAGTTTTTCTGCCATTTGTTTGTTTCTCCTCCTAAGCATCTCATTTTCAGTTTTCAGCTCCTCATGGGTTGAGTTTATCTGCTCAAAGTCACTCATGATTTGTTTGAGAGAGAGGATCATGTTCAGCCTTCCTCTACAAGTGTGGGATGAGGTTGGTATATTACCTTATCGTCTTCACTGTCCTTTGATTCTCATGCTATCGGGTAGATAAGTGTCTCATCTTCTGATGTAGATGAGTCATTTTCACTGTCTGAGGAGTCTTGTTCTTTTTTAGCTTCTTTGGATGATGTAGCATCTTTGGTCTTCTCCATCTCCCCTAAGAGTGCCCTTAGTTTTTATCTTTCATCTTTTCTTCTTTCTTTTTTTTGATTTCTCTCACCCTCAAAGTACTTGTTGACCTTTGGGTGAGGATAGTTTCTTACATAATGTCGGGCTTTCTGTAGTTATAACAGAGATCAAAAGTGTTGGTGTTTGTTTGAGGTGAAGATGATGCCTGCGATGAAGGCTAATTTCTTCTGAAATCACTTCTCTTATTGATCTTCATAAACTTCTTAAACTTTTTCAAGAGAAGGGCAATATCCTCCTCGGTATCCTTTGTAGGTAGCTTTGTTTGCTTGCTGCAGGTAGTAGTTGTTGTTTCTTTTAAGCTCCTTGTTGTTAAGACGGTGACCTTTGAGCTTGTTTCCTTTGCCTCATTCTTCCTTCTGTTGATGTCATACTCAAAGGTTTTTAGGCCTGTGAAGAGGTCGAATATGCTCATTGTTTTTAAGTCCATGGATATTCTCATTGCTGTTGTTTTGCTATTCCATTCAACAGGTAGTGCTCTCAGTACTTTCATGTTCTTTTCTTTCTAGGAATAGAATTTATCCAAGGATTCCAACTTGTTGACGATTCTTGTGAATCTTAGGTCCATCTACTCCAACGACTCTTCAGGCACCATTTCGAATAGTTCGAACTTCTGGTAGCTGTAGACACTTTGTTCTCCTTAGTGAGCTCCGTGTCTTCACAAATTTGCTCTAATTTATTCCATATGTCCATGATTGTTCGACAGGTCTTCACCTTGCTGAAAGTGTCTTTATCCAGCATGATAAATAGTGCATTCTTTATTACATTATCGAGATTTGATCGTCTTCTATCATCCATCGTCCATTCTTCTCTAGGCTTGTCGATAATGGCTTGGTAAGGGATGGCTTCAGCCTCACCAGCATCTGCTGCTTTGGCGAAAATAGGGTTGACCTTTGTGATTCTGGTGGTCATTAGTGATAACAAACCACATTTTGTCATGCATCGCTGATAAATGTGCCTGCATTATGATCTTCCAATCATCATATTCTTCAATAGAGAACATATGTAGCTTATGTGAATCCATGCTATGAAAAGTTTACTAAAATATGATTTTCGAAAAATAAAGGGGGATCAAGGATTGACTAGATAGATTGAGTTTTTAATCCAACATGTTCTAATACCACTTGTTGATCCCTAGTGTATAAGGTTAAGAGGGGGTGGGTGAATTAACCTTATCAAATTTTGCAATCTTTCTCCAAAAAGTATAAGTCTCTCGGGTAGCAGGTAGCTTAGACAGCTTACTGCAGAGATGAGGTTACTACTTTTGAGCAGTGACTTTGGGACTTTGGAATGAATTTAAATGCACAGCAGAAATAATGTCTTTTCTGAAATATGTTTTGAATGCAAAATGCTTAACAGATAGATATATAAAGCTTGGAAACAGGTAAGCAGATATACAGAGGTTCAGGGTGGAGTAATCTCTCTACATCCTCTCTACTCCTTCTCGAATGAGGAACTTTGTTAAAGACAGTTTGATTTACAAAGACTCGGCTAGTACAAACTTGACTCTAATAAAACTGTCAGTTCTATCCACATAGATAGCTGTAAAGTGACCAATACAAATAACCCACACAAGATTCTTTCTCTTTCAACAGAGAGTAAACTATACTTAGCAGGAACAGTCTCCGCTAAGCAACTCCTAAAATAATTTATAAAAATTTAGAAGGTTTTCTTCAATAGATTGATGGCAACAAGCTCCTTAAACTTCAGAATACAGTAAGGTAGTTGGTTTGCTGCTTGATAGATTGAGTGACAAAAATAAGTAAGATTGGGAGCATTTGAATTCTTGAAAGTGAGCTCGCGAGTTGTATGAATGTTTCAATAGTCATTCCAGGTATACTCATCTTCTATTTATAGGCATGAGAAATCTGCCCGTTGAGGAAACAATTTTCTCTATAGAAAGGTATCTTGCTGAGATTGGCTTGTACACAATCTTTTGACACATTTTCTACTGCGCCTCCCTTACTTTACACTACACCTCCCTTACCTTGCAGCACTTCATACTTTGTCCTTTCGATCTTTCTAGGTGGCATACTCTGATTGGTTCATATTTGAATGTCTCTACCGGCTTTTCAAAGTGCACTAACTTTGATGTAACCGGTAGATGGATTCTAGTTGCTGGTTTGTCGTCTAGCATGGCTAGCTTCTTTCTGCTCATGATGCTATTAGCTAGCTCACTGTATTTTTTAATACTTAGATGATTTTCTTTATTTCGTTCTGCAGTGACCTTTGTAGAGTGCAGTAACTTGTCCAGTCTCCTTCCTGCTTGCAGTATCTTCTCCATCCTCTTTCAGTGTCATTGCCTTGACTAAACATTTACATAGCAAAACCTAAATATAAGGTTGCCAAGACTTATCTATTACATGTTTTGTCTCATCAAAATCTTATACAAATTAATTCTATCATATCATATTATGCATGATAATACAAAACATCATAATTTTGCCCATCTAAAGTTTATCCCAAATAAGACATGGTCATCTAAGAAATACGAAACGAGCTTGTAGAACTCCAAATGCACATTCTAGATCTTTTCTCACTGTCTTTGAGGGAACAACTTATGCTTTTGGAGTTGTGGAGCAAAAATTGACTTAATAAATACAGCCCATGAAGGATATATGCAGTCAGTGTGATAATATGTTCGATCATTTTCATGGCCATTCACAACGTAACTAATCTTTGGTGCTCGACCTTCCAACACATCATTAAAACTGGAGATCGATGAAGTACATTAATATCATTACAAGTACCTGGTGTTCCAAACATTTTCAAATATGATCTTTCTGATAAGCTTTTATGTAGAATGATAGTTTAGATATGCAGATACGAGATAGATAAATGAAGTAATAAATAAATAACACAATGGTCTTTATAGTGATTCAAATGTGGTGTAATCCTTATACATCCACTTTATTGTTTCCTCAAGCAAGAACTTCGTTAAGAAAGTTTGGTTTACAGGACACAACCTTACAAACTAAACTGATACATGTATCATAAACTCATACAAAATTGTTGCCTTAAACAACTTAAGACTAAACACTTAGTAAGGAATAACTTTCTATCAGCTGAGGACACCTAAACAACTTAAGCATACAATATAAAGGTAAAAGTATATGAGGTTTCTTCAACTGATGCTTAAAGCAGCCTTTAGATCTCTTGAACTCAAACAAAGGCTTGACTGTTTTTTTGGAGGTTGAGTGACTAAAACTTTGTGGCTTTGTTATATCTTGGAATTCTTTGAGCTTTTTCTTTTGGTTGTTTGTAGTTTCAGTAGTTATAATAGTCGACTCTTCATCTATTTATAGGAGAAGTATTATACCCATTGAAGTGAGGTAAAATACTTTAGAGTTTGAATCCTCTTCAAGGTGTAGAGCTTGCATTAAATGAAGTCTGAGCTTGCATTTAGTATTTCTTGTCTTGCACTGTAGGTTTTTCTAATGCAGTTGTACTAGGTTGCAGAATTGCATAGTGTAGCAGGCCAAGTGTTTGCTGCTTACTGATTTTGGTTACTACATTCTTCAACTTCTTTCTACTAGTTAGTTTCAATCCCATTGAAGTGATTGATCATTGGACTCCAACTTGATCTTTCTTGTATTGTATTGTTGTTTTAATTTCATATCTTCAAAGCATCTTGACTCTTCTTTCTTTAAGAGCGTTGTATGTTGTCCTTGTAACTTGGTCTGTCTTGTTGAAACTTAGCTTACAGCTTCCTTTGTCATAACTTTTCTTTTATTGTATTATAACTTAATCCATTTACAATAACTGTCTTACTTATGAGTAGTATTTCTTCACTTCAGTTTAAAGCATTTCTATTTTGATCGCCTCTATTCGTCAACCTATTCTATAGATTCAAAACTAATCTAAGTTCACTTAAACATTGTGAAAAATGAGGTACTCTATATTCCTATACATTTGTGTTTTGTCTCATCAAAATCTAAACAATAATTTCCTAACACCACGTTCAGAGCCTAGCTTGTGCACCTGACCTTTCTGTTATGATCGTCTAATCTTTTAGTTATGTTTGCATAACCTTTAATAGTTTATTACAAAACTATAATACCTTTTAAATCTTTATGTTGTAATAATATACCTTTTATGCATAATAATTTAACATTTTCATTATAATAATATAACATTTATGTTATTCTTTAAGTACATATAGGTTATGATATTTGTACATAAAAGTTATATTAATATAACATAAAAGTTTCAGCTATACTATATGAATTTTTATATTAATTTTTTTTTCAATTATTCAATTAAAAGTTATGATATTTGTACATAAATGTCATATTAATATAACATAAAAGTTATACTCGTATAACATAAAAGTTATGATATAAAAAAGGGCACAAATCCGAACCAAACCTGATTCGACCCGTCCCACACATGTCTTGTTATACGGAGCGTGATCCGTGCACTTGGTTCACAATAACACATACTCAAAATTCAATTCCATAAGCTTAGATAATTTAATGATCTTTTTGATTGATTAATTCAGTGGATGACCTCTTTCAATATTTTTCATTTGATTTGTAACCTTGTATTTCGGTATTTATAGTTTTATTATTTTGATTGTTCAAATCTGCTCAATCGATTTTAGTGGTGTATTTTATTTAATTATAGAGTGTGTCTAATGTGCACCAATTGTACATATAATTCGGGTCAATCCGGATTCGCGTATTTTTTATTTTTTTATTTCAAGCCAAAACCTTTATATACAAATTCGATGATCTTTATGTACAAATTCTGTGACCTCTATGTTCAATAACATAGAAAAAAAAAGGAAGAATTTCAGCAAAATTTGTATATAGATACATTTATGTTATATACATATGACCCTTATGTATATTCATGTCACATTTATGTACAAATATTCATACCTTTATGTAGTAAATATCCATACCTTTATATACTACATAAATGTATGAATATTTGTATATAAAGGTCACTTGAATGTATATAAGGGTCACATGAATATCACATAAAGGTATATATATGTACTGAAATTCTTTTTCTTTTTCTAAGTTATAAAGGTATATATGTACAAATTTTGGTGAAATTATTTTTTTTTCTAAGTTACAATGCATAAAGGTTAAAACATTTGTACATAAAGATCAACGAATTTGTACATAAAGGTCAAGATATAAAATCAAAAGAGAAAAAGATAAAGATAAATTTGTAAATACGAATCGGATCGACCCGAATTGCATGGAGGTGCACAGGAGAATTTGTGATAATTATATACCATTTTTGTCAATCTAGCTTTCCTATTGTAAATTAAGTATTTACCTCAATAAATTTTTAATTATAAAGCATACTTTATAAATGTTGTAAATTAATATTAGTAATATATAATATTGATAAACCAAAAGTCTTACTACCTTACCTATTCTGGGTACATTAATATATGTCCATGATTGATATGTCAAAAATCTAGTAAACCTATTAATTTCACTTTTCATATAACAAAGGATGAGGTCATTACACATTATCAGTGAGGGAATGAAATCATTACACGCCATCGTAGGCATATTAAGAGTTGCTCATAGTGTGTAAGTTAACATTTTCATATATAATCTATAGACATCATATAATTAAACACTGCTACAATATATATATATATATATATATTATAATATATATTGATAATGCTTATTTCATTAAGCATTTTAAAGATCATGTAGTTTATATTAATAGGTACCTTTTCTATAATATAAGTATTATAAAGTTACAACAATGCATTTTATATAGTAGTTTTTTTAATATATAATAAATGAGAATTGCAACGGTGTAATATTAATTACACTAGTAATAGGATATTACATAATTGTTTAATTACTATAAATTTTCTTATAATATGATGAATATCGATTTTATTATATATTATAATGTAATATATGATTTTTATTAAGTATAATATGAATTATAGAATGAAAATGAAATATTAAAAAATGAAATAATATATTATAATGTAATATATGATTTTTATTAAGTACAATATGAGTTATAGAATGAAAATGAAATATTAAAAAGTTAATGTGTGGTCATCAAAATATATAGTTTATAAATAAAAAAAATAAAAATCACTTTCTAACTGTTATTGTTATTTCTTATGTAAATAAGATATCTAAATTGCAACTATTATTGTAAAAATAAAGGTTGTCAGTCAAGTATGATATTGATTATTCAAACAAATTATTTATATTTAGGTAAATGATCCATCATAGACGATGTACTCATGGTTGATGTGTCAAGTATTTAGTAAATTTCAATGTCCATAATTTCAGGGACTGTGACCATTATACATCATCAGTGGACATGTTAAAAATTATATACGACAAACATTTTAACATTTTCAAAATACTCTATTCACATATACTCGTTTTTAGTAGGAATTATTTTGAATTAATTTGCAATAATTTTAGATCAAAGTAATTTAATCCTAATTGATTTTATATCAAATAAATATAATGTGAATTGATTTAAATATCCAAATATATTTTATATTATTATGGTTCTAATTTTCATATAAAACAAAAATAACATAAATAAATAAAAAATTCAATCCATATATCTTAGATATGAAAAATCTATAACCATAATAGCGTTAATAAACGTATCTACCCAATTTTGTAACCATCCAAATACATTTTCTAATTATAAATTTATTTTAATAAATTATTATTATTATTTACAATTTTCGTATAAATAAAGTATCTAAACATCTCTTATGAAATATAATCCATATTTGCAAAGTGCAAAACATAGTCAATCATATATTTTCAAAAAAAATTCCTTAATTATTTTTCGATGACTGGTTTTTATCTAGTTATAGAGTAATATATTTATTTTACAAATTCAAAGTCACTTGAATTTCTCCAAAATGAATTAATCGTGTACACATGACTAGAGAATGAATTAATAGAGAGGAAATATATTTAGGAATTGAAATATAGATTTATTTAGATATGTGATATCTAATCTAATATATATAAATTTTTATGGTTATGGAAAAAAAAAGTATATATTTGGATTATCTCAGATTTGTTAATTATTAGTACAATATTTATGGATATTGAAAATTAGAGAGTGAATTAATAGAGAGGGAATATATTTAGAAATTGAAATATAAATTTATTTAGATATGTGATATGTAATCTAATATATATAAATTTTTATTGTTATTGAATAAAAAGTGTATATTTAGATTATCTCAGGATTTGTTAGTTATTATCTACAATATTTATGGATATTGAAAATCTGATATATCTTTATATGAAAACTATCTTTCTATTGAAATTTATCAGAATAGGTGCTATAATTTTTTCTGGATAATAATATTGTTGGTCTCAAGTGGTGTTCGAGGTTTAGAGGGGGTGAATGAACCATGGTCGATTTTGCAAATCCTTTTAAAACTTACTGTTCTGCAAGTTACTTGAACTTGCAGCTTACTGCTTACAACACTAAGATGTAGTTCTGCGTAACTTAGAGTTTTTATACGCAACGGGATTTATAACACAAGGCTAGTTTTCTCAAATATGATTCTTTTCAAAACGTTTTATGCTTATGACAGAGATAAATATATAAGATAAAACATAGATAAGAAAACAATAAAACACTTATCACTACAAGAAATTTGGCTTTTAACAACCCCTCTTTAACAACGCTTTTACTGAATTTGTGTTGTCTTTTGGCTTTTTACAACGCTTTTTCCGAAAAGCGTTGTCTTTTTTGCAAAAAATCGCTATACAACAACGGTCAAAATTGAAACGACAACGCTTTTTTAAAAAGGGTTGTTAAAAGACGTTTTTTTCGCTCTACGACAACCCTTTTTCGCAACGCTTTTGAGCGTTGTCTTTTCTTAGAAATTTTTTTTTTTTTGCAACCCATTATGCAACCCTTTTGTTTTGTGTGTTGCATATTTAAAATAAAAAATAATTATAAAATAATTATTTTTTTATATAATTATTTTTTAATTAACTTAAATTTAATACATTTAATTAATTTATAATGTTATCTTATATTACATTATTTGCATTAATATTATCTTATATGAACAAATTCATTATTTTAGAAAATAGTATTTTTATAAAATACTATTTTGAATTAATTTACAAATTAATTACACCTAATTAAGTATTACTCTCATCCTATTATATAATAATACAAAATTTGAATATTATTTTAAAACATGATTCGAAAATTGTATTTTATAATTCATAATTCATAAATTATGAATGTTTTTTGTAAAAAAATATAAAGATAAAATTATTGTGTTTTAAAATTAATACAAAAAACATAAAAAAAAAGATACATATATATATCAATTAATTAAGAATATATAAAAAATTTAATTATACAAGGATAAAAAAATATACATTTATTTATTTGAAAAATATAAAAATTTGTATCACATAATAATATAAAAATTATATATTATTATTTTAGAAAATAAAGATAAAATGAGTTTGGTTTTAATTTGATGCAAAAATAATTTTACAACAAAAAAAAAAACAATACATATATTAATTTGAAAAATATAAAAATTTGTATTACATAATAATATAAAAATTATATATTATTATTTTAGTTTATAAAGATAAAATGAGTTTGGTTTTAATTTGAACCAAAAATTATTTTACAACAAAAAAAACAATACATATATTAATTTGAAAAATATAAAAATTTGTATTACATAATAATATAAAAATTATATATTATTATTTTAGAAAATAAAGATAAAATGAGTTTGGTTTTAATTTGAACCAAAAATTATTTTACAACAAAAAAAAAACAATACATATATTAATTTGAAAAATATAAAAATTTGTATTACGTAATAATATAAAAATTATATATTATTATATTAGAAAATAAATATAAAATGAGTTTGGTTTTAATTTGAACCAAAAATTATTTTACAACAAAAAAAAACAATACATATATTAATTTGAAAAATATAAAAGTTTGTATTACATAATAATATAAAAATTATATATTATTATTTTAGAAAATAAAGATAAAATGAGTTTGGTTTTAATTTGAACCAAAAATTATTTTACAACAAAAAAAAACAATACATATATTAATTTGAAAAATAAAAAAATTTGTATTACATAATAATATAAAAATTATATATTATTATATTAGAAAATAAATATAAATTAGTTTGGTTTTAAAATTAATACCAAAAACATAAATTATTTGAAAAAATTATTTTATAAAAAAAAAGATATAAAAATGATTAATTAAAAGAATAATATGAAAAAAAAATTTAAATATGTGTAATTGAACGATAAACTATTTTTCAAAATAAAAAAACATACATATATTAATTGGTCAATACAATTTTTTTTATATAATAATACAAAATTTATATATTATTTTAATTGTCTTAATATGAAATTAGATTAAATATTATTAAACATGTTAATTATTCATTAATCTTCCAATTATATATTAATTAGTCATTAATTATATATGTATATATATATAATTAGTTAATAAAAGAAATACATATATAATATAAACACAAAAGCACTAGTAACCTAGTGGTTCAAGGTCTTACAAAGGTCACGAGTTCGAATCCTAGACAACGCACATTTATTTCTCATATGTGGCAATGATGTGTCAAAATTTGATGATGTGGAAGATGATGTGGCAATGATGTGTCCAAAATATGCTGATGACATGTCACTTTTTCGATTTTTTTTAGGATATGACAACGCTTTTTACAACGCACCAAAAAGTGTTGTAAAATTGGAAAAGACAACGCTTTTGAAGCGTTGCAAAAAGCGTTGTCATATCCTAAAAAAAATTCAAAAATGGCGGAAAAGACAACCCTTTTTTGCAACGCACCAAAAAGCGTTGTCGTATCTAGATACGACAACGCTTTTTGGTGCGTTGTCGTTGTGCGAAATTTTTTTTGCAACCCTGCCTACGACAACGGTTAAAATTCCTCTTTAACAACGGTTTTTAACCGTTGTTAAAGCCCAAAATTCTTGTAGTGTATGGTTATAGTGGTTCGAAGGTGGTGTAATCTTTCTACGTCCACTCTACTACTACCTTGAGCAGAAATTTTGTTAAGCAAGATTGATTTACAGGACACTCCTAACAATTTATCAACTTTACAAAGCAAAACACCTACTAGAGTCCAGCGTACACACATCAACCGCAAACTCCAAAAACACACCCACATAGGGTTTCAAACTCCTACTAGAGTCCAGCGTACACACATCAACTGCAAACTCCAAAAACACACCCACATAAGGTTTCAAACTCGCACATAGGGAAGCTGCCTATCTCCTAGACCTATACTATTTAAATTTATATATATATATATATATATATATTAATTTAGGTGATAACTTTGTGGAGAAAAATAATGCTTAGATAAGTAGACATACCATCATTAATAAATGAAATGTGTGATAGATTAATACTACATAATTAATTGTGGGTCCAATTTCCATATGCGGGAGATTAAACAATATATATTTTCTATATTTGACAATTATCATTTATTATTTAATTATTAATGTATTACATATTTAATAAGTGAAAATGGGCCCGAAAGTTATTTACATTTCTACTTTTTGGTAATTGTTAATATTATATATATAGATGTATATTAGAAATATATAAGATTATTTGAATATTTTTTAAATTAAGTATAATTATTGCATATTTTAATATATATATATATTAATATATTCGGTTCAAGTTTTAAAATACCATTGTACTACCTGCTGGTTCTAAAACACCAACATCATTCATATATCAATATTAATAGGAGGAGTAGGACTTCTGTGCCCCAGGGGCACGGATCCTATGATCCGTGCCCCCAACCCGCTCCGTCTAACCTGCTCCATGATCCAAACCCGCTTTGTTCTACTATATATAGGTTTTTTATTTATTTTGCATCGCGGTTGAGCTGAGAGATAGCGAGAGCTGCATTGAAGATGGCGGTCATCTCGTTTTGCTGCTCAATCTTTAATCTTAATTTCTTCTTCAATTTCTTCACATGATAAACTATACTGGAAATCTAGGGTTCGTTTTTATTCTTGTCTTCCTAAAATCTAGGGTTCGTTTCTTCTTGCTATTAAAATTACCCAAACAACAATGGATGGAGATTTGAACAATGACCAAGGTAAAATGTTTATGTTTTTTCATATATTGGATGAACATTTATACAATGAAAATAATACAAAAAGTTGATATAAGTATTCAAATTTTTAGGTCAAGAATCAAATACAATTCATATATTGTCAAGTGAAGAAGATGAGGACAATGCTGTAACGTCGGCTTTTCTTAATCACATTATTGCGACAATAAATGAAGGTATAAGACACTGATTTTATTTCATCTTTGTGCATGTTTACTTTTGAAATTATAATGAAAAAATCTTTGAGGTATTATTGGTTTATTCTATATGTTCTACGAGTGTTATGAAGATTCTGACTGTTTATACTGATATAAATCAGGAATACCCAAAAATATTAATATATTAGTTTATGACATCAGTTATACTTTTCAGGTATTACCTATATGATCTATATGTACTAGATATATACTCTTCAGGTATTACCTATATGTTCTACAGGTATTACATATATAACATGCTTGAATGATATGTCTTTCAATTTATTATGAAACTTTTGGGGTATTACTAATGTATTCTATAAGTATTTGACATATGTTCTAAAGGTATGAATATACTTGTTATGTAGATGGCATGCCTTATTCAACTGATGTTAGTGGCTCTCTACTTGGATTAATAAGACATACAATTGAATAGATGTATGAGCTCTATTGCAAACATGCTCGTTTATTGGGATTCTCTGTTCGTAAATCAACTACTAGATATTCCACAGGTGATGAACCTATAGAGATAGGGAAAAAGTTTGTATGCTCTTGTGCTGGACTAAAGAAGCAGAGAAATGATTTAACAGATAACAGAAGATAGAGATAGGGAAAAAGTTTGTATACTCTTGTGCTGGACTAAAGAAGCAGAGAAATGATTTAACAGATAACAGAAGAAAAAGGACACTCACTAGGACAGATTGTAATGTTTTGATGATGGTAAAGATGAATGATGAAGGCTTGTTTGAAGTTGTAAACCATGTAGTGTTACATAATCATCCATTAACAAGAACATAATTTAATCATCTTTATCGTTCAGAAAGAAAAATTGATAAGGAAAAAGGCAAGGCAATTGAACACATGGTGACTTCAGGTTTAACTGCAATAAATTCTTATCGATACATGGTAAACGATGCTGGTGGTGAGGAATATCTTGGGCATACAAAGAAAGATCACATGAATTTTGTGAACCGGTTGAAAATGAAAGCAATAGAAGGGGGAGATGCACAGACCGTCATTGATATGATACAAGAAGAACAAGCCAATGAAGATGACTTTTTCTACAGAGTTCAATTGGATGATGAAGGCAGATTGAGTAACATTTTCTGGAGGGACTCTATGATGAAAGAAGATTATCAAATCTATGGAGATGTAATGATTTTTGATACAACTTATAGAACTAACAAATACAACCTAATTTGTGGTCCTTTTGTTGGTATTAACAACCATCAAAGAAATGTTATGTTTGGTTGTGCATTCTTGACTGATGAAAAGACAGAGACATTTCAATGGCTTTTCGAAGTATTCAAGAAGTCGATGACATGGAAATGTCCTGTAACTTTATTCACAGACCAAGATCTAGCTATTGCAAATGCAATAGAAAAGGTATTTCTCTGATAATTTGATATCTTAACCTAATATGTGAAATACTTTAAATGAGAATGACTGATACCTTATGTATGACTATGCAGGTCTTCCCTTAAACAAGGCATAGGCTTTGTCTATGGCATTTACAACAGAATGCTGTAAGTAGATTTGCAGAATTCAAGTCAGATAACTCATTTAAATCATTATTCAACAAATATTTATCAGGATGTGTTGATGAGAATGAGTTTGAAATTTTTTGGAAAACCATGATATCACAATATGGCTTGGAGAATCATTCTTGGTTTACAAGATTGTATGGCTTGAAAGACAAATGGTGTACGACATTAAACAAAGATTTCTTCTCAGCTGGAATATTGTCATCTCAAAGATGTGAAAGCACAAACAATGCCATTGGCTTCCATGTTAACAAAACAACAAGTTTGACTGATTTTTACAAAATTTTCAAGGAGACAATTAAAACATGGAGACTCAAAGAGTAATATGATGAATTCCAGTCACCAAGATCAAACCCTGAATCTACCCTCACTACAAGAAAATCAGCTTACGACAACGGTTTTTCCGCGTCATTAAAGCCAAATTTTAAGCGTTGTCGTATCCAGTGTTGCAAAAAAAAATTCGCCATGTGCGTTGCAATAAAGTGTTGTCTTTTTTAATTTTTTGGAATTTTTTTTGCAACACTTTTCGCAACGCAGGAAAAACGTTGTCGTATCTGAAAAAAATTCAAAAAAGTGACACGTCATCAGCATATTTTGGACACGTCATTGCCACATCATCTTCCACGTCATCAAATTCCGACACATCATTGCCACGTCATGAGAAATAAATGTGCGTTGTCTGGGATTCGAACTCGTGACCTTTGTTGAACCTTCAACCACTAGACTATTAGTGCTTTATGTGTTTATATTATATATGTATTTCTTTTATTAACTAATTATATATATACATATATAATTAATGACTAATTAATATATAATTGGAAGATTAATGACTAATTAATATGTTTAATAATATTTAATCTAATTTCATATTAAGACAATTATAAAGTATACTAGTGCATATTTTTAATATATGTTATAAACATACTAATTTTTTAAAATTATGAGTTTGTTCATATATATAAGATAATATTAATGCAAATAATATAAAATAACATCATAAAATAATTAGACTTTTCAACTTTAATTTAATTAAAATAATATATAATTTTTGTATTATTATATAAAAAAAATTGTATTGACCAATTAATATATGTATGTTTTTTTATTTTGAAAAATAGTTTATGGTTCAATTAACATATTTAAGTTTTTTTTTCATATTATTCTTTTAATTAATCATTTTTATATCTTTTTTTATTTTATAAAATAATTTTTTCAAATAATTTATGTTTTTGGTATTAATTTTAAAACCAAACTAATTTATATTTATTTTCTAAAATAATAATATATAATTTTTATATTATTACGTAATACAAATTTTTATATTTTTCAAATTAATATATGTATTGTTTTTTTTTGTTGTAAAATAATTTTTGGTTCAAATTAAAACCAAACTCATTTTATATTTACTTTCTAAAATAATAATATATAATTTTTATATTATTATGTAATACAAATTTTTATATTTTTCAAATTAATGTATGTATTGTTTTTTTTTTTTTGTAAAATAATTTTTGGTTCAAATTAAAACCAAACTCATTTTATCTTTACTTTCTAAAATAATAATATATAATTTTGATATTATTATGTAATACAAATTTTTATATTTTTCAAATTAATGTATGTATTGTTTTTTTTTTTGTTGTAAAATAATTTTTGGTTCAAATTAAAACCAAACTCATTTTATCTTTATTTTCTAAAATAATAATATATAATTTTTATATTATTATGTAATACAAATTTTTATATTTTTCAAATAAATAAATGTATATTTTTTTTATTGTTGTATAATTAAATTTTTTATATATTCTTAATTAATTGATATGATATATATATATATCTTTTTTTATGTTTTTTGTATTAATTTTAAAACACAATAATTTTATCTTTATCTTTTTTTAAGAAAAACATTCGTAATTTATGAATTATGAATTATAAAACATAATTTTCGAATTTTGTTTTAAAATAATATACCAATTTTGTATTATTATTTCAAAGGGTGAGAGTAATATTTAATTAGGTGTAGTTAATTTCTTAATTAATTCAAAATAGTATTTTATAAAAATACTATTTTCTAAAATTATGAGTTTGTTCATATAAGATAATATTAATGCAAATAATGTAATACAAGATAACATTACAAATTAATTAAATTTAAGTTAATTAAAAAATAATTATTTTATAATTAATGGTTGCAACACAAAAAAAAGGGTTGCATAATGAGTTGCAAAATTGTAAAAAAAAGTGCTAAGAAACGACAATGCCAAAAAAGCGTTGCAGAAAGGGTTGTCGTTAAGAGAAAAAAATTCGCCATACGACAACGCATCAAAAAGCGTTGCAAAAAAGCGTTGTCTTTTGTAAAAAAAAGGCCTTTCTACAACACTACTAAAAAACCGTTGTCGTTTCCATTTAAAGCGTTGTCGTATGGCGCTTTTTTTTTTAAAAAAGACAACGCTTTTTTGAAAAAGCGTTGTCAATTCCCAAAAGACAACACAAATTCATTAAAAGTGTTGTTAAATGGGCGTTGTTGTATCCCAAAATTCTTGTAGTGCCTACCAATGACGGGTATGTTAAAACATGCTTCAAGTGTCTACACATTGTCTGTTTTCAAAGATTTTGAAGATGAATTCATCAAGTGCATTTCAAGTTCTTCGACACTTTTAATACTTGAAAATAGCACAATGGTTTATCATGTTTCATCCGATAATGTCAATCGTTCTATGCATCGAGTCATATATGATGTTCAGATGAAGCTGATAACATGTACTTGTAAGAAATACGAGGAATATGGTATGTTATGCTACCATTGTTTGAGGGTACTACATATCAACTCTGAACAGAGTATACCTGATACTTATGTTTAAAAAAGATGGACAAAACTTGCTAAATCAGAAGTTTGGGATAGATTTAAAAGTTTGACTGTTGCAACTGAAAAGCTAGGTGATAGTATTCCTTGGCGACATGATATGACACGAAAATATTATAATCTTGTGTTAAAGTGTCAAGACAATCAGGAAGCAAGAAGAGTTATTGAAGATAGCTATAAAAGAGATGTTCTTGCAATTGACAACTTGATATCTCCAACAGAATCTACACATCAATCCGAAACATCAACTCAATCAAATGTTGTCCTTGATCCAGCACGTTCAATTACAAAAGGACGACAACAGAGGGTTAAAGGACATTTTGAAAAGAAGAAGAAGACCAAAGAAAGTAGTTCAAATTCAGCAACAAAGGAGTTTGGTTCAAAAACACCTAATGTTAGATTATTTTAGTTTAATTCTAACATTGTATTCCAACATTATGATTGAAGTTATTATGATTTATATTTTCTGATTGTTTTCAACATCAATTATTATGTAATGTAAAATAATAATTATTAAAAACGGGATACCTTAAAAGGTATGTACACACTACCTATAAATAGTGTAAGAATTTACCTAAATTAAAATTCGTAATACCCATAATGTTCTTAGGTAATACCTGAAAGGAATATAAATAATACCTATAAGGTACTTATATAATACCTGAAATGAACATGCGTAATACCTATTAGGAACATATGTAATAGTTGAAAGTAAATTGTGTAGTATAAAATTCCTAATCCTATATGAATTTAGTTACTTATGTAATACTTGAAAGGAATATACATAATACCGATAAGGTACTTATATAATACCTGAAAGGAAAATGCATGTTACCTATAAAGTTCTTAAATAATACATGAAAGGAATATGCGTGAAATATATATGTTTTACACTTTTTGACTGTTTTTCAATATCAATCATTATGTAAGGTAAAATAACAATTGTTAAATACGGGATACCTTAAAGGTATCTACGTAATACATTTAACTTTACCTTAAAATTTAAGTATTCATATAAGTAAATATGTGTGATACCTTAATAACATTAGTGTAATTTCTTATGTGTGTATATATAATACCTTTGAGTACAATCAAGTAGTATCCGAGTGTATCATCCTGTAACAAAAAACAACTTTAATATGTAATTATATACTTATGTTTTAGTCTTTAACAATATATATCATCATGTTGTTACAAATGTAATACCTTAAGCATATCTATGTAATACCTCAAATGTATATATATAATACCTTAAAAATAAGCAATACCTCAAATGTATATGAGTGATACCTTATATTATATCCACAATTACATATGTATGCTTGCATTCAAAAAAACTTCCCAGTAATAACCTGTCACACCCAGGATAAAAACAAAGCATAATTGGTTAATTAAATAAGTAAACCTTAATTAAGATATCTTATGTGTTTTAATTCTTGAATGTTAATTTAATTACGTGCGTTTCAGATATGTGTTTAACGACCAGTTTTAGATGGATAAAAATTATATACATGGAAAATAGAATATTCTTATACCATTAAATGCGTAAAGGAAAAACGAGAAAATAGAAACGAACTAAAGGTCAATCGGACACCCATAGCTCAAACGACGAAGAAAAGGACAAAATACGGAGTTTCGGAAAAAACGAGAAATGAAATCTCGATGAATAGTGATCGAAATCTTATCGGGAATAGTGACTTACCCTAGATGAACAGTAACCTAGTGAATAGTGATTTTCCATTTTCTATAAATAGGCCCTCATTCGATTTCATTTTTCACGTTTCTTCGAACGAGCCGAAAAGCGCCGAACACACGTAAGTCTTTCTCTCCTCTCTCTTTCTTTTTTTTAAATTTTATATTCCGTTTCCGGCGAGCCGCCGCCGCCGCCACCGCCACCGCTGCCGGAAAATTTCAAAGTTGTCGGATTCGGCTGATTTTCACACACAACGTAGCCCTCGACGATACGAGTCTAGGGCAACTTCTGGAATTCAATTCCGATTCTCCGTTCTCCGGAAAATGGCGAAAAACCGCCGCTGCCGTCGCCGGAAAAAGTCAAACCAGTCCGTTTCGGCTGATTTTCGTACACAACGTAGCCCTCGATGAGACGAGTCTAGGACAACTTCCGGAATTCAATTCCGATACCCCGTTGGTCGGAAAACGGCGAAAAACCATCTCCAAACCCTAAACGCTTGCTTCTTGTCACCTTTTCTCTCTCCCGTTTTTCTCTCTCTCGCCCTTCTTCTCGTGGTTGCAGGCATCGGAGGGCCTCCTGGAGTGGTGGACTAGCCACTGGTAGGGTGGCGCCGCCTTGGGTGGCGGCGCCGGTGCCGGAAAATGGATTGGAAAAGTAGTTGTTACATTGATTTTGTGTAAAAATCTGTGCGACGAAGGGTTTTTGAGGCCCTTTTTCAGGCACTATTCATGCCGGAATCCGGCAAGGGATGGTGGGATCTCATAGCCGGTGTTTCAGGCTATTCATAGGACTAAGTTTTGGCGGCATAGGGTGTCTACACCGCCGCCGGTGGCTTCGGGAAGATGGCTAGTCGAGCAGGTCGACGACGGAAAACCGGGCGAGCGACGGGGATGAGGCTGCCGAGAAAACTCGGCAGCTGCCGAGCCATGCTGCCCCGCTGCCGAGAAAACCAGGCAGCAACGGGAGACGTTTGCCTGTTTTTTTTCCCGTCGTCGGGAAACGCCGACGAGGTTTTTCCCGTCGACGGGAACGCGTACGACGACGTATTTCGATGCGATTTTCGATCCGAATCTCGTTTTATTTTCATCATACCTTATCACCGAGTCATCACCAACGAGACCGGGGGTCGTGGGTCCCGGTCAAAGTCAATCCTTTGACCAAATTACCAAAATACCCTTCAATCTTAAAACGCTCCGTTCGAACTCGTTTCAACTCCGATTGAGCTCATTCTTGTTTCGTTGTGATCCAAATTTCATTCTCTTTCATCTTAGCCTCATAAACTGATATTTCCCTCTTGTTTCTTCAGCTTCAATCGTTAGGCCCTCTGTTCCGATCCGTCTCGTTTCGATCAATAGCATCCAATTCGATATCGTTTAAATCCTTAATTATATTTCATAAATATCTAAAAACATCATAAACTATGTAGGCTATCGGTTGGATTGAAGATTTGGGATACGTGATCTTCGATACTTGCAACTCACGTGGTAACCACCGAACAAGGTGGGGGTAATTTCTAACTCTTTATCTGTTTACAGTTTTCCCTATTCTAAGCATGATTGAGGAATACTAAATGCTGTGATTATACTTGCAGTGACATACATAAACTGTGAGGGGTGGGCTCACTGAGGCGCTCCTTCATGCATTCGTCCCTAACCCTCATTCTTCTATGAAAGGTTTGGTGGTCCTTGAAATGCACCAGCGATATTGAGACCGTTTTATAGGATAAGACGGGGGAATCCCGCACCTATTCGTCCCTTACCATTTCTAATGTCTGCTGTGCATATTTCGTGCTGTGATTCATAATGATTATGTGTATTTCTAATTTAATTATTTGTTAAAGATTTAGACGCGGATTTTATTCCCCACGAGTGTATTCAACGCACTCACCCCTTATTCTGTAATTCACGTTACAGGAGGTGATGAACATGATGAACCCTAGAAGGAGAGAGGAGGTGATATATTTGGATCTGTAATTATTTTGATATGATGTTTCTCAAACTTTTGCCTTTATAAAACAATGTTGTAAGGAATCCAAGTTTTGCGGTTAGATGATGTGTATTCGGGATGTGAGATCCTGATGATGATGTATGTATGGGATGTGAGATCCTGATGTTTTTCCGCTGCAAATATTATGTTTAAGTCGGTTGAACTAATGGTTGATATGTAATATTTTATGTTTGTCTCCTCCCTCTTTTCTTCTTCCTGCACGCCCGTGTGAAAAACTCTGATAAATGTTTTTGTAAGAAATTGGGGCGTGACATAACCTGTGTGCAAAAGAATATTTGGTTGGTATGAAATAAACAACTTCATACCGTTTTTTAATCATAATTTCCCCTAAAAATTTACGTTAACAAATAATACCTGTAAAACAAACAACTTCATCTTGTTTTCAACTCAACTACAACTCAACTACCAAACATTAAGAAAAACATTAGATACATAAAAAGTTTGTTTTTGAATATCATCACTTCCCCGCTCTTTTTGTTCGTGGCCTGTATGTCTTTTGAATTGACATTCTTTTCTTTTTCAATTTTGCAACCTTATCTGCTGCTTCCTTTTTCTTTGCTTCTGCTATCACTACTTTAACATCTGGCTTCTTTTGATAAAAGTTGAATACCTTTTGCAGCATAACTTTCCTTAAGTCATTCAACTGTGACAACACAATTGTTGCACATATTTCAGCTCGGAGCCCTCGCCGTATTGCAGCCTGAAAAAAGTAAAAAGTTGTATAACAAAATACCAAAAACATATAACAAAATCATACCAAAAAATTCAAAAAACATTTGACACCTTAAATGAAAACATGTGATACCTTAAAAGATTATATGGGATACCTCAATCATATTCATATAATACCTAAATACTATTAATGTGATACCTAATGTTTATTCATGTAATACCTTAAGAATATTATTGTAATACCTACAAGGATGAAAATATCCGGAAATATCTCCGATATATCTCCGATATATCCTTTTTTCATGTAACCGATATAATAGCGGTCTGTATATTTTTTCGATATTTACCGATATTTTTCCGATATTTATCGATATTTCCGTAAAATTGAGATACCGATATTTCCATCGATACCGATATTTTTATCCTTGGATACCTCAACGTTATTCATGTAATACTTTAAGACTATTAATATGACACCTAATCAGTACAAAGACAAAAAATACCACAACATGATGTTCAAAAATGAATTAAAATACAGAAAAAAAAATACCTTTGTCATATCTGGAGTAGAATATATAACTCCATCGAAATGCTTAATCTGATGCATCATGTATACACCACAATCTAAATCTGCAGTTGTTCTTTGCCATTTAAAATCCACATTTTCAAAAATATAGTTCATCATCTCTTCTACTTTATCATATTTTTGATCAGTCAAGAATTTCAACGTTTCAACTCTCTAAACATCATTCAAATGAAAAACAAACATATGTTATAATTAGACTCATTAAAAATTATTATCTATTCAAAATAATATATCAAATAACTTACCAATATTTCAGCAGCTTGAAAAAATATATTGTCTTCATTATCTCCGTACTTTCTGTTGTCTAAATACTGAAACTTCTTGTCAGGAATATTAAAAACAACAGCAGCATAGTGATCATCAAGACAAAATGGAATAAATATCTGCAATTTCAATAAACATAAATGTACATTAAAATCTACAAATATTCATAATAAATATATGAATTGCTATAAAAATTTACCATTTCAACAATATCAAGAGAGCTTTTCTGCATATCCATCCACATTTTGAAACTGCCTCTTATCAAACTTGCATTCTCTTCAGCATCATGCTTATTATAAATGATCTTAGCCAAAACATCCTTAAAAAAAACACAATTAATAACTTATAAAAAACAAATATACTGTACTAAATGAAATTTATTTACAACTTACACTGTGTTCCAAGTTAAACACAAATCGACTTCTTTTCTGTTCATTATCACCATCATTAACAATCAAACACCAAGCAGTAATAACATATTGAATAACTCTAGTCTTGGGAAATAAGGAAGTCATATCCTGTCTTGTCATAAAATTGAAGTATCCATTTATAAACAAATATTCCCTGGAATAAAAAATACACAATGATAATTAATAAGTTATATATCTTTAACTATATGACATGAAAGATAAACAACTAATATCTAAAAGGTATTCATTAGATACTTTAAATGTATATGAGTGATACCTGAAAGGTGAACAACTGACACCTGAAAGGTATCCAGCAGTTACCTTGAATGTATATATGTGATACCTATAAATGTATTTATAGGTATCATATCATATATAGAATTAATGCATGTCATACTTACAAAAATATTATATACTTCATACATATAATACCTTATTATATACATATCATGCATGGAACTTAAATTCATATAACTTAAACTTACCCATCAATGCTATCTGATCCATCATCATAAAAACAATAATCCACAATCTCTTTGTGTTTCTGATCCATAGAACCTAAATATTGCTTTGAATGAACCAAAAAATCAGACAAGTAACCAACATCTTCTGTAATTGTCCAAAACTCAACATTGTCCTCCTCCAAATTTTTCTTCCTCTTTGAGCTAACTGATAACATAGCATCATTCAATTCTTTAACTGGAGGCATTTCTTTATCAGATAAATCTTCATTGTCATTTTCATTTGTAGGAGGAGATTCCTTGTATTGAGGTGGGTCTGGTGTCAGAAGATCAAAGGATGGCATCTCCGAAGCCAATTTCTTCATAGCCAAAAAATTTTCAACCACTTCATCAATATATTTGTGAATCTTCTCATCAGAAAAGAACTTTTGTGACGACTCAGACATTTCTGGGCTTGAGGAGCTGGAAGCTTGTTTCTTCTTAATTTTATTCTTCATATTCAGCAGCTTCATCATGTGATAATTAGAAACAATTGAAATGTCTCTTTTATAACATAAAAATGCTTCATGTACTTCCTACAAAAATAAAATAGAAACATGTCTATCAGTCATAATACCATCACAATGTATCCAATGTATTTAGTTGATACCTGAAAGGTATTTATCAGATACATCAGTACTATATATGTGATACCTCAAAGATATTCAACTAATACCTGAAAGGTATTCAGCAGATACCTCTACTATCACTAACATATCTTAAAAATCAAATACATATAATACTTTAATAATATAAGTATGCTACCTCAAATATAAACATGTAATACCTATAAGTATTAACAACTCATAACATAAATTGAAAATACTTACATCTTTTGCAAGTTTTTTAATTCATCGTCATCCAGCTCTCCATGTGGTAGATCAAATTGTATGTACTTTGAACTTTTATTAACCCCACCACGACTTCCTCCTCTTTTTCAACTTCTTCAACAACATCATCGACCACATTAACACCACAAACTTTACCCCTTGATGACACTGGGTAAACATTCAACAAAAGTTCACCTTCCCCATATTTTCCAGCAGCAGCTTCTTCAGAACATCTCTTAGAAATCTTTTTATCAACCCAATGCTGAATAAGAGGCAACGACCTAGGTTCTGCAACTCCTTGCCATTTTACCCTTTGCAAATATATAATTTGCAACAAAATGACACAACCACTTACATATCTTAAATTGTCACTCTTAAAGGCCCTAACAGACTCACATAACTTGTCTAAAACATATGAGCAGCAATCTAATTTTGGAATTCTATTCACATCAACAATAGACTTCACCACAGTCATACTTATCAGCCTATTGGAAGAAGGTACTAGAAAGAAACACACAACATACAAGATAAACATCCTTTTAAAATCATCTCCACCATCAACCAATCCTTTCATTACATCCACCAGAACTCTTAAAGGAACTCTAGAAGAAATTCTATACATCTCACTAAACCTATCACACAAAGGGGATGTTTCATCACTCCTAGTATATGTTTGAACATAGTGGCCTTCATTTCTAGGTATCATAAAGACATCAAAAACATCGTCTGGTGTAACACTGAAACGACGATAATCGTCAATACTAACCATCCTACTAGAACTATTAAAATTATTCACTAGCCAGCTTAACATCTTCATATTGGACTTGGTTAACTTCAGATATAAGAGACCCCCAAACCCCATACTCCTAACATCATCCTTTTGTTTATCAGTCAGAGATTGTACAAGTTCAGCAAGACCATTTGGTCTACATTAACTGACAAAAGTGCTGCCAAAAAAGAATTAGGAAAAAATATAAAATACTATTATCAAACATATAAGATATTCAACTGATTGCACATAAGTAATGTAAATAATACATGATAGACAAAAATGTATTAATTTCCAAAACATATAAGTAATATTCTTATACATACAAATTACACATTCTACATATTCATCTGATAAATTAAAAAATATATGATACCTTAAGTGAATATATGTGATACCTTAAAGTCTTTATTTGATACCTTAAACACACATATATATATATGCATGTGATACCTCGTGGATGTTAATATGATACTTTAATTCAATACATATAATACCTCAACTAAAAATAAATATCATACAAAAAGCTTGAAACCTTTAAGATATAAGAATACAATCAATTTAACACATACACATACATCAGAATTATAAACATATACCTCATTGAAGTACATAACTAAATAAGAACAAAATAACACAAAACTCACAAAACTTATCAATTTATCTACCTAGAAACAGCAGTTGAACCTCTTTTACTTGATTTCTCCGCAACAGTGATTTGGATTTCACTAACAATAACAAAAAATATAAAATCAAAACCTTCATTATATAAGTATAGAAGTATATAAACAATAAATGAAAAATACATATACAAAATTACCTCTTCTTTTCCATAGTGCACATTTCCTTTGCTTTCTCAACCTCTTTTCTCTTACTCACCTTCTTTTCACTGAAAAATTAAATAAATATGCATAAGAAAATTTAATGAAAAACAAAATCATAACAAAAATTTCAAATACATGTAACACCTTAAGTCAAAATATGTGATACCTTAAATGATTATATATGATACTCAAATATATTCACATAATACCTTAAGATTATTAATGTGATATCTAAAGCTTATTCACATAATACCTTAAGACTATTAATGTGATACATCAACCTTATTCAAGTAATACCTTAAAATTATTAATGTGACACCTATTCAGTACAAGACAAAAAAAATACCTATCAACTGCAACAACCGCTTTTCCCTTTTTTAAATTCTTCCTCACAACCAATTCCTGTTGCAAATTTACCAGAATTTCATCCTTGGATCTTTTACGCGCAATCTTCTCATGATCCAGTAATATAGTCTTCCTCTTCTTTCCAGCAACTTTTGTTTCTCCATTGTCCTAACACAAATGAAAAATCACACTCATACATTCATGAATCTGCAATTATATGTTCATTACTATTGTTGAAAGGCCAAAACACATAAACATATACACAAGATCTGAAAAATATATTGATGTTCATCTGCATAAACACTGATTTCTCACCTTCTTTTCACTGAAAAATCAAACATGCAAATAAAACTCATAATAAACAACTAATCATACAAAAATACAGATAATGAACACACACATACAAACACAGAAAATACAGATAATGAACACACACATAAAACACAAACAAACCCTAAAATTTCGAACACATACATACAAACACAAACAAACAAACACACAACGAACAAAATGAATGCAAAAACAAGTATAATCTAACAACTAACACTATCTATGAAAAAAAAAAGGAAAAATAAACTATACACTTACCACTGTCGTTTTGAAGCAAAAATCTCCACAAAATCCTTCAAAATACTGATAATCTTCCACAATATAGAAAAAGGATTACAATAAATCGAAAAACGAACGAAGAAACTGCAAAAAAATCGAAGAAAGAGAAGAAGAGAGCGCGAGAGAAGAAGAGAAGGAAACTGCTCGAGGAAAGTGGGGGAATTCTTTTTTCATTTAAAAAAAATTAAATTAATATATATATGCTGACCCATTTCGTACCGGGTCGGGTTCGAAGCGGGTTGGGGGCACGGATCTAGATCAGTGCCCCAGGGGCATATAAGTTTTGGCGTAATAGGAGTTGTACATTCATACAACGGATCGGGTCGGGTTGAATCCGATTCAAATCAACTTTTTTTTTATCCTAATTTTTATGTTATTTTAGTCATACATTTATATTATATTAAACATATTTTTATGTTATATTAATCATACATTTATGTAATACTTTAACTTAAAAAATAAATCTTAATTTCGGTAAAAAAAACCATAATTTCGACCAAAAAAACCCTAATTTCAACACAAAAATCTTAATTTGTATATATATATATATATATATATATAGATCTTTATATGATATTACACATATCTTTAAGTAATATACAATATATAAAGGTACAATTAACGTAATTAAAAAGTATGACAAATATAACATAAATGTATGCTTTAACATACCATAAAAAACCTAAAGGTATGTTTAACATAATATAAATGTATGTTTAATATAACATAAATGCCCTAAAGGTATGATTAACATAATATAAAGATATAACACCTTAAGTGAATTTGGGTGAGTTTGAGTGCACTCACCCACACGTGTGCAAACGCGTGGGGGCGTGTGGGCCGAATTGAATCAGTTGAATGAATCCGTGCACCAATTATACAAAAAAAATTGTATTAATAGATAATTTTTGTTGAAAATATTAGATATTTTAAACAGATTGTAATTGCCAATTCACATTCTATCAGCCTAATAGACGGTCAAGATATGGCCTGAGAATGTTCTGTCATCCCCCAAATTGACGGCCAGGATAAGGAACGTGGTATACTTGTGAGACGGGATTCACCAACACTGTATCCTTCCCCCAAAAAGAAAAAAAAAAAAAAGAAAAAAAAGAAAAAAAGTAGACGAAGACTATGTCTCTGCATATATTTCTATTTGCAATTCATATTTAATGTCAAAATTCATTTGCTTCTATTTCCCTTTCCAATCCTGTGCTCCTTTCTCTCTCGAATTGAGACGTTCTCAGCTCAACCTTCTGCTTCTTCCTCTGTCACAGCTGAAGCTCTTTGAGGTCTAGCGGCTAAATTTACTCCCGCCAACTCCTATCGGATTTTTTTCTGAAAAAGTAAAGTCAAGCCCCCTCTCGATCGAGGTGTGTTTAACTGAAATTTATACCTATTTGGAGGGTTTGTGGTTTTTTTCTGCATGTCATTTAATGCGGCTTAATTTTGGCTGGTTATTTTGGGGGTGGATGAGTTTTCGGGCTTAAATTTTGATCTTCTTTATATTTGGAGAATTGAAAATATTAATTGTGAAACGACCTGTGTTGACTGTAAATATTGTCAACTGAAGAGAAGAAGGAATTGGAGCCAAGGCGAGGATCGTCTCAGACTTTGTTTCAACTTCTAATTTATTTCTGTTTTTATTTTAGGAGTGTTTCTGTGAAATTTTAATTGACTTTCAATAGTTACACATATTGAATTCATGCTGGGCTAAGTTTAGAAGGGTATTTTCACATTCTATATGTTATAATGTGATCTTTAGTTTGTAGGGTTTTTGTATTAGCTAGCTTTATTACTATAAATGATTATGATTTTTTTGCCTGATTTATCTCAGTTTATTTTATTTTTTTGCTTGATTTATCTAAGTTTTCGGATCTTAATTCGACTATTTCATTGATGGGCTTTTACTACTTTCTGTAATGTGTAGAAATTTGTTATTAGTTGACATGTTTTTGTCATTATTCTTGTAGGGCTTTGGTGACAAGGTTGCTTGGAAATGCTGATGCAGAATATATAGAAACTGTCAAGGTTCTCTGCTGTTACTAATTAGTTGATAGAATATAAGAAAATGTTGGAGGGTCCAAAATTTACTGGAATTATTGACCTGAACAATAACCATGACAATTATGATTTCTCTCAAAATTTTTATCGCAAGCTCAATGAGGGGTCAAATATGTCCATTGATAGTTTTGGGAGCTTACAGATGAGCAATGGGGGAGGCTCTGTTGCCATGTCAATGGACAACAGCAGTGTTGGATCTAATGAGTCACACACTCGCATCTTGGGCCACCAGGGCCTCAAGCGTGTCAAAGATTATTCTGTCGCTGCTAGTGTTAATCATGGTAGAGTGTCTCAAGGGTTGAGTGATGATGCTCTGGCTCAAGCTTTGATGGATCCTCGACATCCTACCGAGGGCCTTGGTAATTATGATGAGTGGACAATTGACCTGAGGAAGCTCAATATGGGGCCTGCTTTCGCCCAGGGGGCTTTTGGTAAACTCTACAGAGGCACATATAATGGTGAAGATATTGCAATTAAGCTTCTAGAGAAGCCGGAGAATGATGTGGAGAGGGCACACCTGATGGAACAGCAGTTTCAGCAGGAGGTGATGATGCTGGCAACATTAAGGCACCCGAATATTGTCCGCTTTATTGGTGCATGCCGCAAACCCATGGTCTGGTGTATTGTTACTGAATATGCCAAGGGGGGTTCAGTGCGTCAGTTCTTGGCAAAGCGTCAGAACCGTTCTGTGCCTCTAAAACTGGCTGTTAAGCAGGCCCTGGATGTCGCCCGAGGAATGGAATATGTACATGGGCTGAATTTGATCCACCGAGATTTGAAGTCAGACAATCTTCTTATTGCCGCTGACAAGTCCATTAAAATTGCGGATTTTGGAGTAGCTCGCATTGAAGTGCAGACTGAAGGTATGACACCTGAGACCGGCACATATCGTTGGATGGCCCCGTAAGTATCTTATTCTCCATTTTATCATCTTGTGTGCTTGCTTACTTTTTATGGTATATATCCGATCTTAGGGCTTGAGTCATTTTTTGAACTGAATATCTCTTCTCTCTCTCTCTCACATTAATTTCCCAAGTAATGCACACTTATCTTTACAGGCTGTTATACTAATTTTCTCTGCCTTAGAATATATTATTCCCTTAGAACGGTATAAATTACTTCTTTGCTGACGTGTAATGTAGCTGTTCCGCCTTTCCTGGAAGAAGGTAGTGCCTTGTATATCTAGATCTCCCACTAAAAAGATTTGTTTTTTTGAAGAAAATCAGGGGAAAAAAGGGGAAAAAAACAAGAAGGGTTTGAATCTTCGTTGTGTGATTTTAATTCTCATTTGTATGTTTAGACAATTAATATAACCACTACATTAGATAATTTTCTAAAAGTTCAACTTGCCGTTGTGCAGTTATTTCGTAAAATAAAAAAAATTTCCTTAAAGTAACGGTCCAAAGACTAAAGAGCATAAATTTGGATACAGGTTTTGCTCACATTATTATTGCAACCCAAATCAAGAAAGACTTTATCAATTTAAATGCATTGTGATCTTGACAATTTGGCATGCTTGAACTCGCTTGATGCATATGTTGTTGGAGTGTGTTGTAGCATTAAAAACAATTCACTGCATTTCTTGCTCATGGAGCAACTCCTGGTTTTTTTGTAAGCCCTGGGGGATCTTTCAAATCAATGGAAAAAGACAGTGCATGGCCATGTTCTCACATTTTCAAAGAGTTTCAATAGTTTTGATGTTGTGAAAACGTCTTCTTGCTCTACCATTGGCATCTGCTTAGCCTATTTGTTACTTGTCTTATCCTCTGATTGAGGAAAATTCCACTATTTTTGGTATATTTGATGGTTTGAGTAGCATTGAATGCATTTTTTATTTTTTTTCATCAAAAATATTTTCTTCAGTCTGCAGAGTAATCAGGTGACTTGATGGCTTGGCAAACTAAAGGTCATTTATTTCAGGATTAGTGGTGTGCTTCTTAGTGGCATTGAGCTTTTCTGCATGGTCTAATTCCTGGTGTTTCCATGCATGTATAGTTTAGAAACCCTCAGTTTTAAGGTTCTGATGAAGATAAACTCACGCCTCATGACACTTCATTGTCGGTGTCTATAGTCTGAGCTCAGATGTGTACCCTTTCTCTTATGCTTGATGTAATGTAAATGCTTGCTTTTATAGCTTCGTTTCTGATACTCTGGTCTAGATGTAACATATAGAGAAATTTGAGTGCCCTTAATATCTCTAAGCAGTTTTGTCACTGTCTTTTATTCCTGATTGGCCATACCAAAACCATACATAGAAGACTGGATCATATAATTCACTACTGCTTATTCTTGCTTCAAATTGCACATATATTGCTTTCTCCATGCACAAGAGAACTTTTAAAAATAATTCTTCTATGTGCCAGGTATAGCTGGATAACTTCATGGAATTGACCTTTCACTCAGCTCAATCAACTCCTATTGAACTATTTTGCAGTTTGAGAATTTAAAGAATTTTTTTTGATTCTATTCAGTTCATAGTTTAAGAAATAGAAAGTGTTACAAAAATTCCAATTTGAGATAATTCCAATTTTTGGCTGTGGATGCTATACATTGACAAGATGTTTTCAGAGAATAAAAAGTCACGTCATGTCATGGTACAGACTTCACCCTATGTTTTAAGGTTGAATTACCGACATTTTTCAGATATCAGCAATTGAAATGTAGTGATGCTTTACTGTTGGAGTAAATTTAGTCAGGAAACTTAACTGTGCTTATATCTGGGATCCAAAATATGAGGTGATGTTGGAAAAATCATACATTTAAAATCAGGTTTTATACTATAAACATCAATATTATGTGGCTATTAGTGTTAGCTGCCTATTGTTAATAATATTTAGATGCCAAACCTAGAGGGTTTTTTGGATAAGCTTCTAAAATGATCTTATATGATGTTTGAGAGCTTATAAGCTCCTCAAAGGTGTTTGGTAGATTTTTTCAGAAATGATCTTATTGCTCCAAAAATATTATTACTTGTTTTTTAAGAGTGAGGAATCTCCACCTTATTTTGGAAATAAGATCTTATTTGATAATACTCCTTTAAAGTTGATCATTTTAATTTTAGAATTGTCATTAATAGCGTCTTAATAGCTCCAGTATCTTGTTTTACCCAAACATGTGAAAAACTTATTTTAAAATAAGCATGTTGTAAGCTCCAAAAACAGCTTATTAGATGTGTAAATGAGGTCCACAAATTTTATGAAAAACAGGATTGTGAACAGATTCAGAAATGTGACTTGTATTTGCTAAATACTAAGAAGGAGGATTCATGGAAAATTAAAGATTTTCAGCACATAATTCTTGTGACCAGCCTGAACATATTGTTGCGGAAGTTTTTGCACTGAGAAAGAAAGTTGTTACTGTGGATGCAATTGATGAGTTTCAAATGACTTTCTTGGAAGGGAGGCTGATTTTGGACAGTACTTTAATTGCCAATGATGTTGTAATAGATTATTGAATTAATGGCAAGTAAATGTTGGTGTTTAAGATTGATTTCACCTAGGCTTACGAAAACGTTGACCAGACATTCGTTGATTTTGTGTTGGGGAAGAAAGGATATGGAAGATAGATGGAGAATGTGGATTAGATGATGCACGATGTCTGTTTTATTCTTTTTTTTTTCTTCTTATGATAAGAAGCAAAAGCTTATTTGTTAAAAATAGGATATTACTAGACGTGGATAAGACATCCACCCCAAAAACTTATAGAAGAATAATTACAGTACTAAACTCATATCCCTAAACACATCAAAAGAAAACAAAGTCCTGCATTATTTTTGCCTTTGGATCCATAAAGCCACTTGAAACTTTATTCTATTGTAAACTACTAAAATGGGCTCTTCGGAATCTTCAAAATTCTCTTGTTCCGCTCTAGGCAAATAGACCAACATACAATTGGAACAATTAATCTCCATAAAACCTCTCGATAATGATATAGGAAGAAGCCAGAGGGAAATCTGGTTACTTGTGATTGGGGTTTAGGTAGGGCGATTAACTTCCATTTTTGTTTAATGTTGGCGGATGTATTGAGTTGAATTATTAATAAAACAAAATCTCTCCTCTTTCTTTTGGGACTCTTAGTGGGGAGGGATAGGATTGAAATCTCTTATTTGTAGCAAAGTTTGTTGGACCAGACAGGATTGCCAGTTTGACCAGGAAATATAGCCTGACATCCTTCAATCAATTAGGGACATGGTTGGGGTTAACAGGGTTAACTTGGTAGGATAATGAGAAGCACAGTAGTCGCTGCTAGTGTATATATATATATATGTTTGTTTGTTTTTTTTCATGGATAATCTTTTGAAGAAAATCAAGACCTTTTCTCATATCTTTCGCATGCAGCTGTAGCCTTTATGGGCTCAAATTAAAATCACTGTCATGTGGGCCTGTGGCTAAAATAAATGGATGCTTGATGCATCCAGTATTTTCCTTCTCTCTTAAACTACTTAAACATTCCTTTTGAAGCTTCTCTTCTTCACCCCCTCCCCTGCCCCCAAGATAAGATTGCAATCATGAAATGATGTTTCTGATAATTAATTTAGTAATTGATAATGTTTGATGAAGTTTTTAGCTGTAAATTAAAACACCCCATCTCAAATGATTTCATAGATGGAAAAGTTAATAGGATGAAAGGAACGTATTTGTCAAATTTGGACGGTAAAGAGAGTGTTTTTACAACTCGTGACTAATGTGAGATAGGTTGCAAGCCAAGTAAGTCCTAACATGGAGATAACCATGCCATAATGATTTCTTTCTAGTGGTCATTAAACCTGAAGTTTGGTTAGAACAATCAAGTGGAAATATGGACAAGTGATGAGAGAAGGATTCTATTAAAGGGGCTGGTAGTATTATGTATAGAATAATCCAACTGGTAGGATTATATATGTTGGTCACTATTAAAATGGCAGGCTTTCAAACCACTGATAAGAATATGATATGTTTTGGATATGTTGAGCAATATCATCTGGAAACTGTTGCAATTTCGCAAGTTGTTTTGTTGTAACCCGCTGTTATTAGTAGGTGTCCATGCAGTTTGGGCCCCAAATTTTAATTGCTTAATGTTGCATGGAGTGAACTTGTGGCGAATAATCTCATCACATGCATTGTTCATATACTGAGCCATGCCCCAGAAGACAAGGATATCTTGAAGTTTCCTATTTGACTCCTGGGGTTCTATTATATCTGTACCTCGTTTCTGCATATTTTTCTGGTGTAATAATTTAATCATCCATGTTGATGTATCAAAACAATATGTCCTGTCATATTTACTTTGTGCTTAATGATTTATATATAGTTTCTATATACTGAATAATTAAGTGATGTGCACACCCTTGAATGAAAAAGAAGCATAGATTTCAGAAATTGCTTTGTTCCATCCCATGCTTAAATGGTTGATAGATTATCTGTCACTGCAATGAATTGTGGTTGAATTCTCTGCCTTTGTCTAATGGCCTCTTTACAGACCCGCTAAGTGTCAACATCATATTTTCCTTGAACTAAATTTTGAGACTTTGATTTATTGGATAGGTTGACAACTTGGTGTTAGATCGTGAGGTAGAATTAGTACTTTGCTTATGATTGAGAGAGTTAAAAATTCTTCTACCTCAAAATATAATGCTGTAAAAGAAATGAAATAAATTCTGACTTTTTCATATGATAACATAGCTGAACAGGAGCTATATGACTAGTTCTTGTCGCATGCCTCAAGGAGTGAATAACTGTGGGATTAAAGGCACAGTCAAATGCTCTGATTATATTAATTTTATGTGACAATAGTTGGTAAGAATTTGCTCCTTCCAAAGATGAGGGGCATAGTGGACGTGTATATGTTTATTTTTGGCAATGTATAGGCAGCTGATGGTTGATTCTTAAAGTTGCTGCATCATATGAATTACCTTTTGAGCATATTTTAGTGCCTTAAACTTCCATTCTTGAAGAAGCTATCTTAACCTTGCACATTATTCTTGGCATCATAATATCTTCCTGAAATGTGAAGCATTTATAGTAAGTAACAAAAATTATTGAATATAAGCCAACTACGTGAATCCTGATCATGATATTTGGCATGCTCTGTCAAGCTAGCTTTTAAGTTTCCCATAAACTGAAATAAATTAAACAAAACAGATTAGCTCTTTTTGGTTGACTATAATGATTGTGAGATCAAGTGAACCATAATTTCAGGTCAACTGAGTTTTTCTTTTCTTTTACGATCAATAAATGAGCTGTGATTTTGAATCCTCAATACTGCTTTATCTTCTCTGAATCACCCCCACCCTTATTTGAGCAAGTTTGGCAGTTAATTCTTTGGTGGTGATATTTGATATATATTATCAACTGGAATCCCTGTTCTTGAGATTGAATGGTATGTTCAGTTTTTTCTGTTCCACTGCTGTAAGTGGCAGTTTCCACTGGGTCAAGCATTACTAAAATGAGGTATTTTTGGTTAAGTCAAGTATAGTGCAGTAGATGTTGATATGGTAAACTGAGCTTCTGTTGAATTGCAATGACAGAGGCAGGGTGGTTGCTAAGTTGGTAAAAGATATATGACATTCTGATACAATTGACCATGCGTGAGTGAGGCAGCATTACCTGGCAACGTGTTTGCAGGAGTTGTCATCCATAAATAGTTGTATGATGGGCATCAATTGATATTGATGGATTTATCATAATGTCTTTCCGTTTGACATTCATATACTTTGTATTGAACATCTTGAACATAAAAACATTGATTCAGATAGTAATGGAAGGTGTGGAAATGCAGGGAGATGATCCAGCATAGGCCTTACACCCAAAAAGTGGATGTTTATAGCTTTGGGATAGTGCTGTGGGAACTGATAACAGGGATGCTCCCATTCCAGAATATGACGGCTGTTCAGGCAGCATTTGCGGTTGTGAACAAAGGTGTGCGCCCCACCATTCCAAATGATTGCCTTCCGGCTTTGAGTCAGATAATGACGCTTTGCTGGGATGCAAATCCTGATGTTCGACCCTCGTTCAGTGAGGTGGTCAGAATGCTAGAGGTTGCTGAGACTGAGATCTTGACAACTGTCAGAAAGGCTCGTTTCAGGTGCTGCATCAGTCAACCAATGACTATGGATTGATGATGATGATGCCAAGAAGAAATTGAAGAATGGGAAAGGAAAACTGATTTTGTGCCACCAGGTTTGTGTATGTATCAATCAGGCTTAATTTCTTTGTTCTGATAGATTAAAAAACAAAAGTGGAAAAATTTGAATATAACTGCTTGTTTTCTGTTTATCTTTTGTTATTTCTCCCCCTTTGGATTTAAGACGCTGGATTAGTGGTAGTAGGGAGATTTGATGTGTACTTATTTCTGCCTCTCTCAGTGTTGTACTTTAAAATTACTGATTCTCTCTCTCTCTCTCTCTCTCTCTCTCTCTCTCTCTCTCTCTCACACGCGCGCGCGCACACCCCGAGTTTGGTTCTTGCGGGCTGCGGCTGATTCCAGCCTCTACCTACGTATGAGTAATGCCTACTAGAATTTCATCCCATGCAAGGACAGATTTTCATTGTTGACAAGTCCCATGTGTGAGTTTGTGTCTGATAAATTAGAAAGGCTTTGTACCTAAGAGGAATAGGGCATAGGGGGCAGAGCAAGGGATTTGTGTTTTTAGAATGATTAAAACAGACAATAGATAGAAACAACCTCATCCCTTTTTTCGATCAAATTATCATCAGTGGAAACAAGACTTTTGAATAATCTCCAAATAAATGAGGCTTGAGAAGGCAAGAGAGATTTAGGCGACAACATAGACCTCCCAAGTTGTAAAGGTTTTTTGGGTTTCCGTGTATTCCGAACACTTTTAAAAGAGAGAACCATTTTGTGAAGGCTTCCAAATAGGCAAATAACAGGCATTTTGAAAAAGTTCAAGCTCAAGGATACTTGGATTATATTTGGGTGGAAGAATATCAATTAAAGAAGTTAATTCCCAATGTCCTTGGCACCAAAAATCAGCAACTTTAGCCTCATAATTATAAGAATCTACATATTAGCACAAATGGTCATTATCACAACATCGATCAAACTAAAACGAGATTTGTCCATTCCCCCAACCTCCAAAAAATATGAGATTCAGCAAAATCAAACCATCTACCGACCCTCTTGGCAAAATGTGAGTGTTTAGTATTGGGTTTAAAGTTAAAAGGATAACACTCTTTGAAATAGTTCAAAAAACTTGGCAAAATGTGAGTGTTTAGTATTGGGTTTAAAGTTAAAAGGATAACACTCTTTGAAATAGTTCAAAAAAAAAACACGAGAGTATTAGAAATCCTAATTTTCCATCACGTCTGGACATCAAAAGCATTCGAAACATCATGAAGGTTACTCACAGGCAACCCCTTCGTCTTTAGGAAAACAAATTTTTTCCCAAGAAACCCAATAACTTCCCCCCCCCCAAATATTTCTATACACCGAGTGCACGGATCTAACTGAGTCGATCCGACCCGAGAGTGTATTTCAAGCGTTTACACGTGCTTAAACCCTAATCCAAACCCTAGTTCTGCAATTATATTGGCATAACTTTTTAGTTTAGCGAACTTAACCTTTTAATTTTGTCTTCATAACTTTTTAGTTATATGCACATAACCTTTTGTAGTGCATGTGGTGAAAAAAATATAAGTTATTTTTTGAAAAGGTTATGAAATCTGTACATAAAAGTTATACTATTACAACATAAAGGTTATATCATTATAATATAAAAGTTTGGGCTATATTGAATTTTTATAGTGAAAAAATATAAATTATTCACTGAAAAGGTTATGAAATCTGTACAAAAATGTTATATTATTACAACATAAATGTTATATTATTATAACATAAAGGTTTCGACTATATTATATGAATTTTTATAGTGAAAAAAGTATAAGTTATTCACTGAAAAGGTTATGAAATCTATACATAAAAGTTACTATTACAATAAAAGGTTATATCATTACAACATAAAGGTTTCAGCTATATAGCATGAATTTTTATAGTGAAAAAAGTGTAAGTTATGCATTGAAAAAATTATGAAATTTGTACATAAAGATTATATTATTACAACATAAAAGTTATATTATTACAATAAAGGTTATGATATAAATAAATAAAAATTGAGCGCGGATCAGGGTTAAACTGAACCCCACTCGACTCGCACCCCCAATTGCATGGATCATAATACATGTACTTGATGCACACAAACACTATCTTTTCCTCCCATCAGACTTGGACCCCCACCAAAACCTGTTAAACATCCTATGAAACCTAGAAATGATAGATTTGATAGGACCAACCACTCTCAACATATAAACAAGCATAGAACTCAAGATATTTTTTAGAAGGGTTAATCTAAGCATAGAACAATTATCTCACATAGACAATCTCCCAATAACCTTTTCAAAAATATCCTGAAACAAATAATTTCTAACCCGCACCACGAGTCTTGTAATTTAAGTAGTATCTCACCTTTATAAAAATATAAATTATGTGATGATTAGGGTTCAAACTTGGATCACATAAGTTTTTCAGTATTTATTCCTTCCCTTCCAAGCCCTCTAGCTCATTAAAAAAAAAGAAATTTAACCCTCCCTTTAAATATATGAACTCCCAAATATTTGAAAGGAAGATTTTGAACTGAAAAATTAGAAAGTGAAGAATGTGAGCTTTACTATAGGCAGTATTATGTTTCCTAAAGATTATAGAGCTTTTAGAATTATTGACTATTTGCTAGTGGCCAATTCTAGATTACGTATGCAATCCAAAATCTGTTTGAAATCAGAAACATTGGTAGAATAAAAAATGATAATATTATCGGCAAAAAATAAGAAAGGATATTAATAAATTTCCTCTAGTATTTCAAATGAGGATTTTCGAGGAAAAGATCAGCAACACTATTAGAAATAACATTAGAAAAAATGGCAAATAAGATAGGAAAAAAGGGATCTCCTTGCCTAATGCAATGAGAAGACTTGAAAAAATCAGCCAAATAGTCATATATCAATATAAAAAACCAAGAATTTTCTATACCATGAACAATCAAATGTATTGAATAAGAACCCAAAAGCATAAGAATTTTATATAAAGCCTTCAATTCAATTCTGTCATAGACTTTGGCAAAGTCCAATTTTAAAATCATTATCCCTTCTTTATTTTTCTCATTCAAATTATTTACAAGCTCTTGAGCCAAAATGATAGTATCAACAATATTTTTGTGAAGGCACAAAACCATTTTGCACATGAGACACAATTATAGGAGGAGAGAAGACAACCTATTATTAATAGTTTTCGTTAAATTTTATTATTCACATTGCATAAACTAATGGACCTAAACTTAGGCCAAATCTTGGTTATTAACTCTAGGAATAAGAGAAATGGTTGTATTGGTGAAGCTCATTGGCATAGGGTTACCTTTTAAAAATTCAAAACAAGCTTCAAACACATCTTGTTTAATACAATCCCAACACACTTGAAAGAAAAAAAAAACATAATAACTATCAGGTCCAACCATATTCTCATTATCCAAAATAAAACAACTTTTGTAATTTCTTTAATAGTTGGCAAATCACAAAGTTTAGCAACATCACTAGCCAAAACAAAAGGTTTGATAGACTTAGAAATAGGGTTGTCAAGATCAGTATCATCAGGAGTGAAGATTTTTATAAAAAACACATGCAAATTAATCAAACTCAGATCAATGACAACAATATCATTAAGTTGTATTTTTCTCCCCTACCTTATGCCATTTACGGGATGATTTATGTTTCCAAAAAGACTCTTTAATGGACAAATCAAAATTAAAAGCAGTAAATCTTGAGGAAAAAGAACATAAACTAATTTCAAATCCTTTATGCCAACATCTTTGATGATATCAATAATGTATTTTCTTTGACATAAATAAGTACCTTTAGTAGTGTGCATATATGTTTGATAATAAGAGACTCTGAAGCAAGAGTGAAAGAAGCAGTATAAGGAAATATAAAGTCCATCAAAACCACATCCCTTGGGATAAGAATTTGATGATTAACAATATCATTTAGCATGTAAGCCTTTTGTCTAGGAGTGTATCCAACTATGATACACTTTAGGCTCTATTAGTAAATTTATCTTTAGCATGAGAAACATTTGTAGCAAATGCTAAGCAACCAAAAATCTTGAGAAATTCCTAGTGGGAGACTTACCAAATAACACTGTAAAAGGTGATTTCCAATTCAGCAAAGAATAAGGTAACCTGTTGATAATGTACGCTGCTGTGAGGATGGAATAAGGTCATAGATATTTAGGAGTAGCGGATTCTGACATTAGAGCTCTAGCAACCTCAAAAAGGTGTTTGTGCTTTATTTCTATCACCTTTTTGGGGTGTGTAAATGCATGACTTATGATGCTCAATTCCTAGATTGGAAAATAGTTGGTGACAATCCTTGCTTAAGAATTCTAAACCATTATCATTTCTTATGATCTTGATGGAAGTATCCAACTTGTTACAAATCATTTTCAAGAAAGTTGTAAAAGATGGATTGGTTTGCTTCTTAGAAGATGACAAACAAATCCATGTAGTTCTACTATAATCATCTACTATAGTCTGAAAGTAAGGAGTATTTGTGCTACTAGGTTGATTATATAGCCTCAAATGTCTAATATGTAGTAATTCTAATGACTTGGAAGAGTGAATTGAGCCGAGAGGAAATACCATCATTGTCTAATTTGAGAAGTGATATACATTATAGGTTATAAAATCTTCAATAACTGGAAGCGTGCATATATGTTTGAGAAAATCCAGATGCAATAAGGTTGATGGAACAACATGACCTAACTTTTTATGCTAAGAATAAAAAACTTTCTGATAATGTCCAGTGTTGCAACCATAATCAAGAGTGTTATTGGTAAAGAATGCCCTTTGTAGAATATATAATCTGCCGGTGAGTTTCCCATATGCTAACATTGAGCCTGTTTTGATATCTTGAATCTCACAATAAGTAAGAAAGAAAATAGAGTTAGTATGCATACCAATAGCCAACTGAGATACAGATAACAAGTTGTACTTGAAGGTAGGCACCAAGAAAACATAATCAATTTTTCTAATAGTACAACCTGTCCTATATGAGTAATTCTCTTTTTGAGAACCATTAGGAAGGTATAGAGAAACATGTACTGATAGTTGAATCAAATGAGATATAAGAGTTGGGTCATTGAACATGTGTTTGCTAGCCCTCGTGCCTATAATCTAAGATCCTGCAGTTAAGTCCTCCATCATTGTAAATGCAAAATGTGAATTTAGTAAATTTGAAAAATCAGCTAACTGAGCATAAGTAGGACCACTCTACATTGGTGGTTGAAGATTGCTAAGTAGCTAGTATTGTAGCATCATCTTTCTAGACTAAAAGAGAAATAGCAATCGAGTCAACAATTGGTTGAGCAGAGACAAAAGAATGATCATGGGAAATAGTGGAATCTACTAAATGAGCCATTGGATGTTGATCTCTAAGTTTATGATACCAATCAGGATAACCTTTTAGTTTGAAACAATCAACAATCTCATGGCTAGGGCTGCACAATAATTTCAAATCAACTTGGCTTTCTTATTTTTAGATAAAAATCTCTTAAAATTACCCCTACCCCTACCATTAGAACCACCAAATCTACCTCCATAACCAATACCTCTGCATGAAGATACTTTAGCATGATGAAAAGACTTTGTAAACAACGCCGAGCTATCTCTACTCCCAAAATCATTGAATGTACCTTATCACCACTTGGTAATGGATCTGTACCAAAATTTAACTTCTAATAGCATCATATGAATCATTTACTGCCATTAAAAACTGAATCATTTTACTACTCATGTCAAACATTTCCCATGTTGTAACAATAATATAAGAGCATAAAGACCTAGACAAAACAAGTGCATATTCATACCAGAGTTTATGTAGATTAGTAAAGTAAACTGCCACAGATAAGTTCGCATGAGAAAAACTACTTATTTGATATTATAAATGATAAATTTGTATAGTCAGGTCGGTCGGCTGATGCCACATTTCACTTTATTTGATATTACTTTCCCATTCTGCATCAAAACACAACCAAGTCCTTGATGTGAAGCATCACTGTAAACGACAAATCCTCTAGTGCCTGTAGGAATTGTGAGTATCGGTGCTGTAGTCAAACGGTGCTTTAATTCATCAAAGCTCTGTTGGCATATGTCATTCCATTGAAATTGAACATTCATTCGTAGCAGTTTTGTGAGTGGCATTGCTATAATAGAAAATCCTTTGAAAAATCGTTTGTAGTATCCGGCCATACCAAAAAAACTTCGAACCTCCGAAACTGTCGTTGGTACTTCCCAGTTTATCACTGTCTCAATCTTTTTAGAGTCGACCTCTATGTCTTGTCCAGATACTATATGTCCCAAAAATACCACATGATCCAACCAAAATTCACATTTACTCAACTTTGCGTATAATTATTTTTCTCGCAAGATTTGTAACACCATCCGTAAATGATCCGCGTGTTCCTCTTTACTCTGTGAATATACCAGTATGTCATCAATGAAGACAATGACAAATCTATCAAGGAAAGGTTGGAACACTTTATTCATTAAAGCCATGAATGCTGCTGGTGCATTAGTCAACCCGAATGGCATCACCAAAAATTCATAATGTCCATATCGAGTTCTGAATGCTGTCTTCGGAATATCATCTTTGGCTATCTTTAACTGATGGTACCCAGATCAAAGATCTATCTTGGAAAATACTTGTGCACCCTGTAGTTGATCAAATAAATCATCTATTCGTGGTAACAGGTATTTGTTCTTCACTGTTACTTGATTCAACTTTCGGTAATCTATGCACAGTCGTAATGTACCATCTTTCTTTTTCACGAAAAGCACTGGCGCACCCCAAGGCGATACACTAGCCCGTATATATCCTTTTTCTAACAGTTCCTGCAATTGTTTTTTTAATTTCTGTAACTTCAATGGGGCCATCCGATATGGAGGAATAGAGATTGGTGCGGTACTCGGTATCAACTTTATGGTAAACTCTGTTTCTCTATTTGGCAGTAGTCTTGGTAACTCCTCTGGGAAAACATCAAGAAAATCTTTAACAATTGAAATATCTCTGATCTCATCATGTGTAGCTGTACAATCTACAACATGTGCCAGATATGCCTCACATCCATTTCTGATCATGCGGAAAGCTGTTGTTGCTGAAATCAAACATGTCGGTACAATCCGTCGATCACCATAGAAAATCACTTTAGTCTGTCCAGGAGAATCTATCACTACTTCTTTAGTATAACAATCCACTTTAGCACGATGTCTTGACAACCAATCCATACCCAATATAACATCAAATTCACGTAGAAATAACAGGATCAAATCAGTTGGCAACACTACTGTATCAACCCGCACTATACAATTCCGATATACCGTATGCACCATTACAACTTCACCCAATGGAGTATGTACTCCTAAGTTGTAATCTAGTGGTTCGGGTTCTTTATGCAAATGAGATACTATGGTGGATGATATGAATGAATGAGTGGATCCTGGATCTATCAATACATGTATTTCAAAATCATTTAAATAGAGTTTACCAATAATGACCTCAGGTGCTGTAGCTGCCTCCCGCTCTGACATAGCAAAAATACATGCCTGACCCTGTGATCGTGTTCCTGGTGCCTTCGATCTTCCTCTACTAGCAGTAGAGCTTAAAGTCTGACCTCTACCACGACATTTACCAACACTTGCCATTGATGTTGCTGGTCGAATATTTTGCACTGTCGGTTCTGATACCGCTCTACTAATGCTTGATCTATCAAATCTAGCTGGGCACTCCCTATAAAAATGTCCTTGTTGTCCACAGTAATAACAACCTCCAGTAAGCAATCGACATTCTCCTGTATGATATCGACCACAGTACTGACACATAGGTCATGTCTGTATTATCGGGCTAGGTCCTCGGCCACTTCCACAACTAAAAGATTGTGCACGTCCATCTTTCTGACTAAATGAACCACCTCTACTAAATGTCGGTGCTGGAAAGGAAAAACTCTGACATTTAGTTGGCTTCTCACTTGACTCACCAATATGAGTCATCGACTTTCTCTTTTACCTTTGAAAATATGTTTGTCCTTCCTTTAACAAAATCTCAGCCCGAACTGCTGCAGCACGCAAGTCCGTATAAGTATGGAGATCCCAAGGCGTAACCTTACTTCGAATATTATATGAAATTCCCTCCTCAAAACGTCTACATCTGTCTCGCTCAGTAGCAACCATCGCAGCTGCATAATGTGATAATTGAGTAAATTTAACTTCATATTCAGCAACTGACATATTCCCCTGTTTAAGAAATAGAAATTCTCGTTGTTTGTAATCTCGATATACCTCTGGCATATATCTATCTCTGAACACGGTGAGAAAATCATCTCAGGTAAGGATTGACGGTTGTACTGTAGCATGTGGAACTGTCTCCCACCAATCATATGCATCCCCTTGTAACAGTGACACTGCAAAGTCAAATCGTTATTCTACAGTGCATCTCATCATTCCAAAAACTCTCTCTGTTCTTTTAAGCCATATCTCAGTTTCAGCAGGATCAGTGGTTCCATAAAAGTCAACTGCTCCTAATTTACGGAGCTCCTTGAAATTTTTACTTCTGGAACCCATACGTACCTCTTGTTCTGCCCGTCTAGGTGAATGTTGTGCAGGCTCATGTGATGCATGTAATGTATGAGATGCCTTTATCGATTGATGTGCCACGGCTGAACCTTCTCTCCTCAATGATTCATGCTCATGAATGTCCATGTTTCCAATTTATTTAAATATAATTTCAATATCAATTACATATCACATATAAAAGTTATGAATGCATACTGACACCGAGGAATCATATCCCCGCTCTGATACCAACTTAAACTGTGACACCCTATACCCCTATGACGTATAACCCACACTAAAATATTCATCATATAGGAAAATCATGCTGACGTTTCATTTATCCATATAAGTATAAAAACATTATGAATTAAAAACTAATATCATATAAGATTAAAACACACAACTCATATCCCAGCACAAATCATATTAAATACAGCTTATGATACACATGTCCAAAATGCAAAATACGGAGGAAGAGAAGGTTGCCCGAGGCATCAGCCGGCCGACCTGATATAGAGTGGCGTCTATATATACAAACCCACTTCAAAAAGCAATTGAACCTAAAAAAATAAATATGCGATTTTTATGAGTTATAACTCAGTGAATATAAACCATTACTTTAATTAAATAACAAGAGAATAACAATCATTGACATTAATCAACAATATAATCATCATGTGCAAATGTCACTATATCCGATTTATTATTCTGTGAACTGCTCAAGCTTGGATCTGTTCCGGGATTTCCAATATGTCATTGTGTATATAGACCCGTAGGTCTCCAATATGATTTGACTCGAAGGTCTCCACTGTGAATATGACCCGTAGGTCTCCAATATGAATATGACCCGAAGGTCTCCACTTTGTATACAGATCCATAGCAAGACAGTCACAAGCCTTTTTAGTTTCATGTCATATGTAATGCAACACATCAATTATCCGAATGTATAATCACGTATATATTTGCCAATATACAATTTGATCGAATGATAAATCCATATAAATACACATCTCTATATAACTCACATAACAAACATTGCATATAAATCGCATCCCATTGCGTATAAATCTCATAGCATATAAGTCACATATATGGTTTACACTCACCCGGCTAGGATAAGTGATTTGTTCGTCACTCTGCTTCCTCCTCTCGTTCTACAGCCCGTGCTCCTATACAATTCAATACAATTTAGCCTAATCATCCCCTTAATATATTTATTTCCATTACGCAATGAAATGCGATGCATGTATGTTTAATTTCATTTATTTCATATATGCATATGATACAAGATTCTAACAACCTTTATTCTTTTGATGTATTCAACTATGTTCAGAATTCCCTTTATAACTTGAATTATAAAATTCCGAGTCGAGCAAAGCAAAATTCGGTAGGAACTTAACATATAACTCTACAACTTTCATGTTTAACACTTTTCCTAATTCAGTCTCCAACCTGCATAAAATTAGGCTACAAATACAGTATAATTAACCATTTTCGAACCGAATCATTATCTTACTCAATATTTAATACAGTATAAAACAAGCCCTACAATTTTGACATTATCTTACTCAATATTTAACCGAGTCATCCACGGTTTGCTCCTAAGTTTAGCTAAGAGATAGGGCTATAACTTTCATGTTTTAAGCTTTTCCTAATTCGGCTTACCAAGCTACCAAAACATCCGATGAATTATAATAACTAGAGACATATATAATTCACTAATTTCTTTATACCTTTCGGGAAAAATCTTGAGAATTCACTCCGATCAAATCGAAGAACACGTCCCCACGAGCTCCCCCTCAAATTCTGAAGAAAATCGGTGAAGAAACGAAACCCAAAATTAATAAACCCTTCCTTTTTTTTCTTTTTTTTTCTTCTCCTGTTCTTTCTTTTCTCTCTGTTTCTGTTTCTGTTGCAGTTTCTTTCTATCTACTTTATTACTGAAGCCACCGCCTCAAATTGCTTCTAACTGTAACCTTGCTTTTCTTATTTTCATATACATATGCTAATATATTATAATATTAGCTAACCTATTCTTTATATATATATATATATATACTACGGCTAACTTGCATGCTTCACTTATATATATATAATATTAATTATTTCTTATATACGTATACATGCATGCGTTACTTACCTATGTACATATATAATATATAATATATAATATATATAGTACATATTTTATATATATATATATAATTTAGATTTATTTTCTTTGTAAAATTCAACATAATTTATATCATCATTAATCAAATAATTTATATTATACACTCGAAGATTACTCGAGTCTCAATCCATTATAATAGGGGTTTCTCAATACTAATTACCTAAGAGCCTATAACCAATATGACGTATATGTTTTGATCGAGGATGTTACAGACTTAGCATATAAGAAAACATTTGATAACTTATTTGACAGAGAATTAAGTATCCATGAACGAACACACTGTCTACTTGTTCCCATTGTTCAAATTGAATAGAATCCGTAGGTTGAGCAATAGTACCAGTGATGAAACCAAGCTTATTTTTAGCTAGAAGCGCAATCTGAATTGATCTACTTCAATGAAGTAAATTATCAAATTCCCAAAAAAATCCTTGGGAACAATGAAAAAAAAAAGATATCTCGGTAACGAAAATTATAGAGGGTTGTAATAGCAAGATCCAACGGTGGACAGCTACCCAAAATAAAAAAAACATAGAAGTCCATGGATCTTTAATATTGTACACTACCCTCAAACCAGCAGCCTTCACGCCAAGCAAGACCGTCTTTTATCCCTTTCCTTTCTCCATTCTGTCTCATTCTTTACTTTCTTTCAATTGAGTCCAAGATAAAGTGTATGTATGCCTAATAGAAATAAGGTACATGCCTGAAAAATCTTTATTGTATAGAAGTAATGGATCATTATCTCGATTAAGTAGCAGATGAGCGATGAAATTAAAAAAACTAGGAATATCTGATGCAGCTGGAGGATTAGATTGATTAGCCTAGCAGCAAGTGCCGGCCAAACATTGCTAGATAAATTTGTATGAGGATTATGCGGAGCCATCAATAATCGATGTCAAAATTCAAAATATTTTCTAAACATTTCACTGATACCATCAAGAAATTATAATCTATCTAAGATCAAATTCAAAACATTTTCTAAAAAATTTAGTGATACCATGAAGAAATTGTAATCTAGCTAATATCCATTTATCTAGCTGATAGAAGAAGTGAGAAAATTATGAAAAGATATTATTCATTCATCATCAAAACTCTATACAAATGATATGCTATTATACTTATTTATACTTATCTGCATGTTAGCTTAATAGTTAGATTATTCACTAAACTAACTACTTCAACTAACATTGTCATATGCATAACCAACTAACCAACTAATCATATGTGTACATACCGCGTGTACGACTTTTACTATTCTATAAAAATATACAGGCTCTTGATTTTTCAAATCAACATTAGCAAAAAGCAACTAACCCAAAACATTCTTATTCTAATCTTAAGACAATTTTTAAGTCTAAGCAACTTATGTTTCAGATTCATCATACCAGCATGCCAAGTAGGATAAGACAAGTTTTGAGCCACAGTAGCAAAGAAAGTATGATGCTTACTCCAAGCGTTAATAAACCTAAAAGAAGATTTATTAACATGGTTCACATTCTAAAAATAAATAAGCAAAAGACAATGATCAGAAGGCCCCATATTAAGATGTTTTACTTCAAATTTATTAAGAAGATTAAACTAATAAGAAGAGATAAAAGTCTTATCCAATCTTTTAAACACATGATTTGCATACCAAGTAAAAGGAGGACCTATATAACCAGCATCCTCCAAACCACAAATCTCATATGTGCAAAATAATATATTCCCAGCATCCTTGCGACCGAATGTTTCATCAAACATAGAAGGTAAAACACTACCATTTTTTATCTCATTTCCAATTCACATAAAATAATGTTATTTTTATAACATGTACCAACGTAAATTCCCTCGGTCTTAGCACCTAAACACAACGACATTTTTGCTGAATTTTCTGACAGAATGTCCATTGGTAACTTAGAAATTAAATATCCATTGGTATTACGGCGATATTTTCATCACAAAACTCTAATTTTAGGGTATTATGTAACAATACCTTTATTTTGATGATTTTTTCTCCAATAATCTAAATTTAATCACTATTATATTGTATTAATAATCATAACATACCACTTGCATAATGTTGTTAAATTATATTGATTAATTACATATATACTTATGTATATATGTAGTAATAATTAGTCTAGCTCGAGCTATATATTTAATTATATATATCTTATCTAATTAATGTATATAACCTACAATTTCATTAGATGCTTATCCGACAACCATAAATGACAATATATATAGTAGTAGACTACATTATTTATGGTACTAATTTGAACTATCGATTTTATAAATTTATTTTCTATTTTTGAACAAATATATATATCACTAGCTGATAGAGGAGCAAGAGAATGAAATAATGCTGCAATTAGCGCTGTAATCTAGTGTAAAGGACAAGAAGATGCAACATACTCCAAAGAGGTAGTAGGGTGAGGGATCTTCTGGTGATCACAACACGAACTCCCCTGCTTATGATCAAGTAGTTGCTGGACTCTCTTCCATCATTTCTCTAAAACCATTAGAGAAAGAGCCTCCGCTACTCGATTATGGTGTTTCCCTAGTTCATGTCATACAAGAAGCTGCAATGGCTCCACTTGAGGGGAAACCATCGGCCATAATCAAGGACGTTCTTACTGACCTTGAATGTGAAGAGATGGTCGATGATGCAATCATGGAGGAAGTTGTTGAGGCGAGACTCCCTGAACTGGCTCATGTTGCAGTACAACATGCTGAAATCCTTGAAGAATCTGAAGAATCTAGGCTAAGGATTGAAGCAGAAATTCTTACAATCATAGAACTTACAATATCCCAAACTGTTAGTTTTGCAAGAAACCTAGCTTTACTGCACGTAGTGGCCCAAGAAGGAGCTGAAGCTGATGGTGTACAACTAGCAGAATCTTGAGTGGAGATTGCTGAAGAAGGACCGGTCGTTGAGACTGTATCCTTAGAGAAGACCTTAAGTGAGACGACTGTTGAGATAGTACTAATTAAGGATTTAAAGGCCTCTGAAGGGGCGACTGATGAGATTGTACCCTTAGAGAATGTTGAGATAAAAGAAGTGGTTGAAGTAACTGCTGTGCAGCAAGAGTTACTTCAGAAGGGGGTTGAAGTTGCACCTGCAGCAAGTTTGTCAGAATCTAAATTAATTACAGCAGTAGTAGTAGATATTGAGGAGACCAATGAAGAAGAAAGCTGTTGGTCCCAAGTGGTGTTCGAGGTTCGGAGGGAGGGTGAATGAACCTTGGTCGATTTTCAAAATCTTTAAAACAAACCGTTCTGCACTGCAAGTTACTTGAGCTTGCAGCGTTAGATGGTTACTGCTTGCAGCGCTAGAAAACAGTGCTGCACACTGTAACCTGGAGTTTTATACGTAGCGGAAATTAACTTTTTAAACGCAAGGCTGTTTTTCTCAAAATGCTTCTTTCAAAACGTTTTATGATAAGAGACAAATAATAATGCAGAAGATAAGCGCACAGATAAATAAAACAATAAACACTTATGGCTTATAGTGGTTCGAAGGTGGTGTAATCCTTCTACGTCCACTCTACTGCTCCTCAAGCAGGAACTTTGTTAAGCAAGATTGATTTACAGGACCCTCCTAACAATCTATCAACTTTACAAAGAAACCACATACTAAAGTCCAGCGTACACACAGCAACTGCAAACTTCAAAGGCTAACCCACACAGGGTTCCACACTCCCACACAGGGAAGCTGTCTAACTCTAAACAACTAAACAAACAGCAAGGATCTCTCATGTCAACTGCTTGACACCATTAAAATAACCTAAGCACACAGCAACAAAGTTAAAAGGATATAAGGTTTTTCTTCAACTTGTGCTTCGAAGTGAGCTTCTGAATCCGTAAGGAACCTTTCAGCTTGAACTTGCTTCACTTCGGTAGGTTGAGTGACTGATACTGATTGTAGGCTTGAATGCTTGAATCTTGTAAGCTTAGAATATTTCGCGAATGACTTTTAGGTCTCAGTAATAGTTTCAGTAACAGTTACCAGCTTCAGTACTCCTCAACCTCCATTTATACTTGTAGGAGAAGATGTCCGTTGAAGGAGACATCCCTCTTTTGAATTTGAAGTAGTCTGACCAAAGTATGGTTCGCATTTAATGCAACTTGACTTTCTCTTTCGGAGCATTTAATGCGGCAGTTGCGGCTCACAGCTTTCTATAGCGCGTCAGTCCATGTGGCATCTTCTTATTGGCTCCGTGTTTGCTACTTTGACCTTTTCTTGAACGGCTCTATTTATTCTTGCTTGAATCTCCATTTCTCGTACTGCATTTATCCTTTCTAGGATTTGCAGGATACTTTGTTTTGTAATTGGCGCTGTATGACTTAACTGTACTGTAAGTTCTGCGCTGTATCCTAGGTCTTCGTGCAATTGATACTTTCTTTCAGTGTTGCGGTGACTTAGACCTGGTTGCAGTATCTTCTAGCAGTGCTGCTGTAACTTCTTTCTAGCAGTACTTCTGTATCCTTTTCTTGCAGCGATGCTACACGCCGTTCTTTCTTACTTTGCTGTATAGAAGATTTGACTCGTTGAAGTGTTGTTGTATCTTCTTTCTACCAGCTATGTTGTATCCTTATCTTCTTGCAGCGATACTGTATCCTGCCTTCTTGCAGCGATAACTTCCCTTAAAGCTTAGATGCAGTTTTATTCTTTTTCATCTTCCATTTTAACACTTAACACAAGACTCAATTCGAGTCTATTTATTCACTTAAACAATGTGAAAAATGGGGTACTTAAAACTTCCTATTACATATTTGGTTTGTCTCATCAAAATCTAAACATTGAAATCCCAATAGAAGCTTTGAAGAAGATGATGCTGATGACGCTCTTGCTCCTAACGTTCATAACAAATTTACTTTTTTCAAAAGAAAGGGCTCAAGAGGGAGTGATCATGAAGTAGAAGAAGAAGCGAACCTAGATGCAACAAAATACCTATATTTGGAACAACAAGCTATAGTTCCATATGCTGTAACTTCTTCATAACTTATAACAAGCAGCTCCACTCCATTGTCATAGGAAGAATCGATCAAGAATGTTATCTCTGTAGTGAAGTAACTTTTGCATGCTCTTAATGACCATGAATTCAACATGCAGAACAACATCAATTTCAGTGACAGATCACATGATGCGTTCATTTCTGGTTTAAGAAAGGATATTGAAACTCTTCCAAGAGATATGCAGCATTATATGAGAGATTAGTGGAATCTTCAGTACAAGGACAGGATAAGGATGGAGTGAGAACATAATAGAGCAGATGTAGAAAATAGTAGAGAGATTGAAGGCTATAAGAAGATAGTAGATGCAGTTGTTGTGAAGTTGTCCTCTCACTCAATGATCTTAGAGACTCTGTTGGATAATGTTCTTAATTAAACTCAAAGAACACAGAGTGTCGATGATAGATTAGGCAACTTGGAGATGATAGTTGGTGAACTGCGGGATATGATGCTAAATGTGTTTCCCCAACATGCTAAAGGTGATAAGAAGTTGCCAACTAAATCTGCCCCAGTTCCTGCTCCTGTAAGAATACCTCGATCTGCTGTGATCAGATCCACTCCTGCTCCGTCCCCAACTATTTTTTATGATGCCAAAAAAAGGGAAGAAATAAAAGAAAGATCGGAGCAAGAAGAAGATGACCTTCTTTTAAGTAGGAAGAGAAAAAGATCATCTCCCACTATTGACGCCCCCACCTTGAAAAAAAGGAAAGATGATGAAGGCAAATGTGATGTTGGAGCAGTAACATCCAAGATAATTGGCAATGCTGCATTTAGTGTGCTGGAACAGATATATTCTTCACTTCATATATTAATTCAGTAAGAGGGTTTAGGTAAATTAAATTTCTATAAGCTTTCGAATTTCTCAGAATATACCTGCATATATCATCTTATAATACGTGCACCATTTTGCATATTCAAGCAAATTGAATGCATGAAATTCTAAACCTAATGTCAAAGAACATCTTTGGACCTTCTAATATATGCTTTAAGTCATGAAATACCATAATTAAATGAAAGAGTTGAGAGAATTTTAGCAAAATACCTCTAAAAGATTAAGTAGAAAAGTGTGTGTTGTGCTTTCTTTTTCTTCTAAGATCGATTGTTCATTCTTCTTATTCTTCTTTCAATTTGATACATGATATGAACTAGGAGGTTTAGTAGGAGGTGAATTAGAAGATGACTTTAGGGTAGTAGGATGTGTAGGAGAAGGTTTTACTATTTAGACCAATAATGCATAATATATATTTATTTCCCTTTTCCTTTTTTTTAATTCTTTGTTCTTCTTTTTCTTCTTTCTTATATATAATATATATAGATACATGTATATTTATTTATATAAAGAGAAAAAAAATAATATAACAATAATGCTATATTAGCATAACTTGTACAAAAAAGGTAATTTATTTATATAATTTACTTATGTAAAAGAACATATTTTGATACACATTATGATGCATAAATTCATGCTCAAACAATATATATTTCATCACATAGAATAACATATAAAGATCATAATTAAAAATTTCATAAAATAAAAGTATTTACGACACAAATGAGTAGATTAATAATAAAAAAATCTTAATATCACATTTATGCATCTAAACTTATTTATTATCTTATCTTTTACTTTCATTCATGCCTGTTGAGTGAGTTGGGATCAAGCTCGGTTTTCTCCATTAGCAATCCTGCAAAAACCCCAAAAATCTTGAAATAAATATTAGCTCATAAAATCTTTAAAATTATTAAGCATGATGTAATACGTTCATCATAATTTTATATAACTTAAGAGCTCACTCTTAATCATTTATAAATGAACACTAAAAATAAATTTTTATAAAATATGCAATGCAGGTTTTCTTGAAAATAGAGTGTTACAACTCCCCCCACCTATTAAAAATTTTGTCCCGAAATTTGGTTTAGCTACGAAAACAACTCAGGGTACTTATTCCAAATCTCCCCTTCACGTTCCCCTGTTGCTTCCTTTTGCCCATGCCTATTCCATTATACTAAAACTAATGATATATCTCTATCTCTCAAGGTCTTGATCTTTTTCCCAATAATGGACATAGGTCGTTCCTCATAAGTTAGGTTCTTATTAATTTCAAATGGTTCAAGATCAATATGATGACTTGGATCTGCCACATATCTTCGTAGCATTGATACATGGAAAACATTATGAATTGTCGAAAATTCTGGACCTAAAATCTTTCTTATCCCAACTTCATCCCAATAAATTGGTGTTCTACATCTTCATCCATAAAGTGCTTCATAAGGAGCCATTCCAATAGTTGACCGGTAGCTGTTGTTATAAGCAAATTCTACTAAGGACAAATGATCTTCCCAACTTCGTCCAAAGTCCAAAACACGTGTCCTAAGCAGATCTTCAAGAATTCGGTTGGTTCTTTCTGATTGTCCATCTGTTTGGGGGGTGAAAGACAGTGCTAAAGTTCAGTTTAGTTCCCATTGCTGATTGTAAGCTCTTCTTAGAAGTAAATCGTTGATCATTATCAGAAACAATCAAAATCAGAACTCCATGCAGTCGAACTACTCCATTGATGTATAACTTTACTAATTGATCTATCGAGTACGTCATTTTGATCAGTAGGAAATGTGGAACCTTTGTCAATCGGTCAACGACGACCTATATAACTTCATGTTGTTTAGGGCTTCTGGTAGCCCTACAATGAAATCCATTGTTATGTGCTCCCATTTCTATTCTGGAATTTCTAACGGATTCAACAATCTAGATGGTTGCTGATGATCCGATTTAACTCTTTGACAAGTAAGACACTTTCTGACAAATTGTGCAATTGATCATTTCATACCCCTCCATCAAAAGTTACTCCTGAGATCTCTGTACATTTTCGTCCCTCCATGATGTGAAGTATAAGGAGTCATATGAGTTTTTCTCATTATTTCTTCTCGCAACTCATCACTTCTTGGTATACAAATTATTCCTCTGAATTCTAAAGCTCCATCTGAGGTTATCAAAAAATCCTTAATTTTCTGTTCTTGAACTTTTCTTTGTATTATAATGAGGAACTTATCACTCTTTTGAACTTTCATAATTCGTTTTCAATGTAGGTTGAATGTGAGTACTATTAATACTGATGTTGATTGTTCTTAAATCGATAATTGTCAACCTTAGTCGGCTTAAATCTTTTATCAATTCTTTTTGATGAGTAATCATTACTGTTAGTTGCCCCTTTTTCCTGCTGAGTGGGTTTGCTACAACATTTGCCTTCCCTGGATGGTAGTGAATCGTACAATCATAGTCTTTCACTAGTTCTAACCACCTCATTTGACGCATATTAAATTCCTTCTATGTGAAAAATATTTTAAACTCTTGTGATCTATGTACACTGCACATTTTACTCCGTACAAATAGTGTCTCCAAATCTTCAATGCATGTACGACTGCTGCTAACTCCAAGTCGTGGGTCAGATAATTTTGTTCATGCACTTTCAATTGGCGTGATGCATAAGCGATGATTTTCCCATGCTGCATTAATACACATCATAAATCTTGATTTACAAGTATCGGTGTATATCTCAAATCCTTTTGATCCATTGGGTATTGTTAAGACTGGAGCAGTTGTCAACCTTTGCTTAAGCTCTTGGAAATTAGTTTCACACTCTGGTTACCATTTGAATTTCTCACTTTTCTTTGTAAGTTGTGTGAGTGGTTTCACGATATGTGAGAAATTATGGATAAACCTTCTATAGTATCCCGCTAGACCCACAAAACTGTGGACATCATTAACATTTGTTGGGGTCTTCCAATTCAGAACCTTCTCAACTTTTGAGGGATTAACCTCTATCTCTTTAGCCATAATGATATGTCCTAAGAAAGCTACTCTGTTAAGCCAGAGTTCACATTTGCTGAACTTAGCATATAATTTCTCTCGTCACAAAACTACTAACACCGTTTTGAGATGTTCTTCGTGTTGTTTTGCATCTTTTGAGTAGATCAAGATATCATCAATAAAAACAATGACAAACTTGTCTAAGTATTTGTGAAATACACGGTTCATCATGTCCATAAAAATTGCAGGTGCATTGGTTACTCCAAAAGGCATTACAGTAAACTCGTAATGTCCATAACGAGTTCTAAAGACGGTCTTTGGACTATCACTTTTCCTTGACTTTTAATTGGTGATGTCCAGCTCGGAGATCTATTTTTGAAAATGCACCAGCATTCTTCAATTGATAAAATAAATCTTCAATCCTTGGTAAAAGATATTTATTCTTGATCGTCAATTGATTAAGCTCCCGATAATCAATGTACATTCTTAATGAACTATCCCTTTTCCTTACGAATAATATTGGTGCTCCACATGGAGAGGCACTTGGTCTGATGAACTTTTTATCCATCAAATCTTGTATTTGAATTTTAAGTTCTTGTAACTCTTTTGGGGCCATTCTGTAAGGGGTTTTTGACACTGGTACAGCTCCAGGCATTAGATCAATTGTAAACTCTACTGACCGATCAGTTGGAATTCCTGAGAGATCTTGTGGAAATATTTCAGGCAACTCTTTCACAACTGGCACATCTACTGGTGTCAGCTTCTCATCTCCCTTTTTTTTGTAATGTTCACTAGATATGCCCCACATTCCCCTTTTTTTATTAAGTTGATTGTCTTCATTGCTGAAATAATTGGAACATATTCTCGTGTCCTACCTCCAAAGAACATGAATTGTTGACCATTTGGAGTTTCTAAATCCATCTTTCAATCTTTACATTAGATTACAGCTTGGTGTTTAGCCAACCAATCCATTCCTAAGATGGCATCGAATCCCTTCATTCCTATCACATATAGATCGGCTAAAAGTTTGTGTTCATCTATGTTCAATCTAATGTTCTTTGCCATGCGCTTAATCTTGATATTCTTACCTGAAGGTGCTCTAATTTCTAGATTTGTATTTTTAACACAATCCAATTTAAGTTCTTTCCTAAAGGTACAGATATATAAGAGTGGGATGCTCCTGTATCAAATAAAACGTAAGCAGACATATTCTAAATAAGTATTATACTTGTCACAGTCTCATTCTCTTCATCACCTCTGGCATTTGACCATCACCAACTGCCAATCCCTCATTACCACTCCTAGCTCGACGCTCTCTTGCACGGAGCGAGATTCTAGCAGTTCTTGCCCTCTCCAACATATTATGACTGTGAATAGACAGCCTCTCATACTCGGTGTAAGCATATGCTAAAATCTCTTCAATAGTCTGTAGGCACATGACCCACGTCATGGCTCGTATTGAATAATAATGGGCCTCATTCTCCATTTGTGCTATTTCGGCCAAGCGCATCTTATAATGCTCTATAGCCTCATCCAAACTCAAGCAGTATGCTCTATACTCGATCTGAGGTCCTCGTCTGCCATCTAGGATAACCAACCGTTGATAGACTGACCAATCAATAGTCGGGTAAGCAGGATGTACTCGAGCTCGCAAGTGCTCAACTGCCTGTAAATCACGATCTCCAAAACCTAAAGCTGAGAGTCTTTTATATGCCTCCCTAATGCACCCAAGAAACTCATTTATATCCTCCCAGCCATGCTGACGGCACTCGTGGTACTCTCTCTCTAATTGTGCTTATTCTGTTTCACCGTCCATTTAAATTATACTATCTATATCACATTCACATTCAAGTCAACCTCAAGTTTCATAGTCCAGAGTTTAATGCATGTATTTTGAAATAAAATAATTTAATTTAAACAACAAAACATAATTAAATCCTGCTGACCACTGCAATATATACCACTTCATACCACTTATTCATACTTTATCGAATATCTTTAAAATATAACTTAAATACTTACTCGATGATGATTCGAACGGTAGTTGGCTGCTGAGTTTTCCTTCACGTAACATATTTAATTCTTAATCTTAATAATAATTCGAATTGATTAAGCATATAATATTTGAAAACTAGACATTATTTGAAAACATTAGACCTAGAGTCCGTGGTGAAAATCCTTAAACCTCGGCTCTGATACCACACTGTAACGCCCTAGTCCTATTAATTAGGAAAAGATCATCACTCTTTACTTAAAACTAAAGAATTCATGAGATACATTACAGCGGAAGTCTAAAATGAAAACAAGAGATATATATATATTTTTTAAAACATGGCATAATTTATTTTGACTCGTGTCTTACCCACATTTCTAGGTTAAATGTACAAACGTACACTTATATGAGATAACATGATAGAACACACATATTATACGAGAATATAAGTTTAGGTCCATCATAAATCATAATTTACATATCCAAAATATAATATTGTTCTCAAAAGTAAACATTATTTTAGTACTTTAACATTGAAAGATAATGAAAAGTCAGACCAGCTTGCCACACGTCCACGTCATCACCTGCTGGACTTGAAAATATTAAAAGCAATATCATGAGACACCTCCGGAGAGGGATCCTAGTGGGGTAACTTTACTCTATAATATATACTGAAATTAAATTATTTAGCACATATTACATGTCCTTCGGGCACGCTCACCCTAGACCATACATAACATAAAGGAATGTGGGAGTCGATATCCCATTAAACCTTGCTTTCATAGACCTGGCAATCTCGCTTTTATGGTCGTCGCCCGATAGTGAAGCAACTACCGATTATAGCTACGGAGCTTCACCGTAGATTTTAATACATAACTATTTAATTTAATTATCAACACATATTAAACTGTAGAAGTTACCCACTTGAAAGCTGAGGGTGCAAGGATTGCTTCTAAATTCACCGATCGTCTCAACTGCACTCGATACACTTAATTGTTTAAAAAATTATGTTGTATACACACTCATTTATAACTTATATTTAGGTTATCATAACCTCAAGCATAGCCATTAGTAACTTAAGGAAAATAAATCATTCTAAAATATATATATATTAACCTGATTTTATACACTTTACTTAAGCATATAAATATATTAACCATACTTCATTTAATACATACTTGATTCCTATATGAAATTCTAAACATGATCATATCATAACTAAAACATTTAAGTAAAATAGCATATGGAGTAAAATATCATACTTGTGATATAAAAAATTTAGACACTTAAATTAGTGATTCTAGGCATGAAATGACACATAAAGCCACAACAATTTTAATAATTCATAGGTGATACCAAAAATGACAAGAATATTTACATGGTTACATGATAGTGTTAGATATCATATTCTGAATTTTTTTAAAATTTTTCACCATGTACATAAATAAATAAAATTAATTCTATAAACTAGTTTTTCACTTCAATTTCAACTCAAAATCAGTCTATATTGTAAAATTTATCAAACGTTATAGGATTCATGAAAAACTTTCATATTTTAACATAATTTAAACAACATGTTGAAGTATAACATATAAAAATATCAACTAACACTAACGTTTACATAATTAGTTATGAATTTTCTAAGTTGGCTGAAAATAGGGCACCATGTATGCTGAAAACATGTTTTCTTGTAAAAATCTTCATAAATTGTTCCAGGCCTCAAAATTAACAAGGTAAATATCTACATGTCCTTAAGAGTCTGTACTATAACATACAAAAATATCACATGTGAACTTAAAGCCTAAAACTCAGGAGAAAGGTTATACTTAGACATAAAAATATAAAACAGAGCAAATCTATCACAGAACAGGGCTATGTTTGAAAAATCATAGTAAATCGAATTTATCCAAATATTCTTAAATTTAACAGATATGTTCTAAACTTTCTTATAATAGATTGTGGTAAAAAAAATTACGCAAAAACGATTCCTATATCTATCAGAACATTTCGAAACAGAGATGCAAAGTATAAAATAGAGCAAATCTGTCGCAGAACAGGACTATGTTTGAAAAATCATACTAAATCAAATTTATGTCCAAATATTCTGAAATTTAACAGATATATTATAAACTTCCTATAATAAATTGTGGGAAAATGGTTTAAGAAAAATCGATTCCTACATCTATCCGAACATTTCGAAACAGAGATGCAGAGTATAAAACAGAGCAAATCTGTCACAGAACAGGGCTATGTTTGAAAAATCATAGTGAATCGAATTTATGTCCAAATATTCTAAAATTAACAGATATATTCTTCACTTCATATATTAATTCAGTAAGAGGGTTTAGGTAAATTAAATTTCTATAAGCTTTCAAATTTCTTAGAACATACCTGCAGATATCATCTTATAATACATGCACCATTTTGCATATTCAAGCAAATTGAATGCATGAAATTCTAAACCTAATGCCAAAGAACATCTTTGGACCTTCTAATATATGCTTTTAAGTCATGAAATACCATAATTAAATGAAGGAGTTGAGAGAATTTTAGCAAAATACCTCTAAAAGATTAAATAGAAAAGTGTGTGTTGTGCTTTCTTTTTTTTCTAAGATAGATTGTTCATTCTTCTCATTCTTCTTTCAATTTGATACATGATATGAAGTAGGAGGTTTAGTAGGAGGTGAATTAGAATATGACTTTAGGGGAGTACGATGTGTAGGAGAAGGTTTTACTAGCTAGACCAATAATGCATGTAAATGCAATACAATAATGCATAATATGTATTTATTTCCCTTTTCCTTTTTTTTTAATTCTTTGTTCTTCTTTTTCTTCTTTCTTATATAATATATATATATATATAGATTCATGTATATTTACTTACATAAAGAGATAAAAAAAATAATATAGCAATAATGCCATATTACCATAACTTATACAAAAAAGGTAATTTATTTATGGTAATATGGCATTATTGCTATATTATATAAATATTTTTACATTCATGCTTGTCGAGTGAGTTGGGATCAAGCTCGATTTCCTCCATGAGCAATCCTGCAAAAACCCCTAAAATCTCGAAATAAATATTAGTTCATAAAATCTTTGAAATTATTAAGCACGATGTAATACGTTCATTATAATTTTATATAACTTAAGAGCTTACATTTAATCATTTATAATTGAACACTAAAAATATTTTTTTATGAAATATGCAATGCAGGTTTTCTTGAAAATAGGGTGTTACAGATTAGTTTTGAGTTTGTAAGTTTATAAGATGAAGAATTGACGACTTTGAAGTAGGCTTGTATGCAGCATGCAAAGGCAGAAGTAAAGACTTTGCAAGAACAGCTTGAAGAGAAGTAGCTGTAAAAAGGTCATATAGCGTGGTTGCAACTAAGAGAAGAATACAGCATCGCTGTAAGCTAAAGATACAGCATGGAGTAATGCAGGATACAAAATACTATTCAACCTGTTGTATGTTACAAGGAAACACTAAATGTAGCAATAGAGTTAACCTAAGCTACAATACGAGGAAGATCACGATGCAAACGATAAGGTGATAAGTACTTATCGGATCAAATAAAGGTGGTAGAGAAAAACTAAAAGTTGCAAGCTCAGACCCAATCCAAAGAAGACACGTGGCAAGACAAATCGCAAAAAGCTACAAGCCACAACTATCATATTTAATGATCTGCAATACAAAGTCAAGTTGTATTTAATGCAAGACATACCTTCGATCAGGATATCAAATTCAAAATGGGAATGCCTCCTTCAACGGGCATATCTCTACAACTATAAATAGAGGAAGAGTTGTACTGAATTAAGTTACTGAAACATTTGCTCTCAAAGACTAAACAAGAACCAAAGCTAAACTCTCAGCATACAAAACTGTTTCAGTCACTCAACCTAGTGAAGTAATCAAGCTAAAGTTTAGAAGCTCAAGATTCAGAAGATTACTTCACTGCACCAGTTGAAGAAAGAAAACATATATACTTTTACCTATTTGATATGTGCTAGGTTGTTTTAATAGGTGTCAAATAGTTGAAAGGATTAAATCTTTATTGTTTATTATAGTTGTCTAGGAGAAAAACAATTACTCTGTGTGGGTGTTTTGAAATCCTATGTGGGTTTGCCTTTAGAACTTGCACCAATCGTGTGTAAGCTGAATTCTAGTAGGTAATAACTTGTTAAGTTGATAGTTTATAAGATTGTACTCTATAAACCAAACTTGTTTAACGAAATTCCTACTCGGGAAAGTAGTAGAGTGGACGTAAAAGTATTACATCACCTTCGAACTACTATAACTCCATAAGTGTTTTAATTATTTTATATTTGTTATGTATTGCATCCTTTTCTAAGTTATCATTCATCGTAAAAGGCTTAACAAGAAAACATATTTAACGAAAACAAATCTTCTGTCAAAATAAATTTTAGCTGCAAGAACTCTAGGATACAATAGACAGTACCACTCCATAGTGCTGTAAGCTAGTCCTCCGACTGTATTGAAGTTCAAGTAAATTGTAGTGTAGCTTGTTTGAAAGATATAAAATCAACAGAGGTTTATTCACCCCCTTTGAACCTTCGAGACCACTTGGGACCAACACATACTCTGTTAGATTGACATTAGCTTGATAGATGCAGTGCCTATCCATATTGGTAAGTTTTTGGGTGAGAAGACATATGGGAAGAAGATTAAGAAGGAAGATGAAGTTACAGTAGTTGCAATTGAGAAGAGAAGGGAAAAACCCTTGCAACCTTGGCTAAAACTGCGATAGCTCTCCTTCACATGTTGTAAGTAGCGACATTATAAGCTCGACCAACCAAGATGCAGTGGTAGCTTACAATAGCAATAAAGTTGAGAAGAAGAAAGAGAAGGAAGAGAGCAAATTCTTCAAGGCTGAGATACAAAAGAAAAACACACTCCCAGTTGAGGAGAAATATGACAAGAAATCTAAGTGTATATTGTTAAGAGTCTGGCAATAACCCTGTGTGGGTCAACCTTTAGAAGTTATAACAACCTGAGTAGAAGCTTAATTTTAATAGGTGTAATTAGTTGAGTTTAAAGATTGTTAGGAAAAAGTTCTGTAATTCAAACAAGCTTAACAAAGTTTCTCCTTGAGTAGGAGTAGAGTGGACGTAGAGAGATTATACCACCCTCGAACCACTATAAGACCTTCTGTGTTTATTTACATTTCCTGCATTCAGTTGTCTATCTATCATGTGTTTTATACATATCATCTTGCATAAAATATCTTATGAAAAGATCATATTTCAAAAGGTCATATCTATCATAAAGTTTTTTATTTCCGCTGCAAGAACTCTGGTAGTTATAGTAAGTAGCACTGCTCAATAGTATTGTAAGCTGAACTACATTCTGCGTGCATCATCTGTACATTACAGTGTAGAAAGTACAAAAGTTTGAAAATCGATAGAGGTTCATTCACCCCTCCCTCTAAACCTCTGTGTCACCTGGAACCAAGAGTGATACATGTTATTCTAAAGGCTTGTTAGATGATGATAAATAATATATGGATGAAAGAGGCAAGTCATTGAGCATCAACATATTTTGTGAGAAGTTTATTTGTAACATTGTTGTTATCAAACAGGTTAGGTCGTCCATAAATTATTTAGGACAAATGTCGGACTTATTTATCAGATGATGATCTCTACAAACAATGTACAATGCTACAACCATCAAGGTAACATATAAATTATGTGTTTTTATATTTACATGTTCACAACATTATTTCTTACTTTAAGATTATTTATAAACAACATAGAATTTATTTCTAGTGCTAATTATTATTTAGATTTGGTTTTTACCGAAGATGAGTTTATAAACCATGCTTGATTGAAATTAAAAGTTGATGCATACATATGGAAAAAATTTGAAAGATTTTCATGTAATCTCAATTCTAAATATGACGTCATCTTTGTTTTTTATCAATAGAATGGTTATGACAAACTACAATACAATCTATTAAAATTGTTCAATGAACATAACCATCTCCTAAAAAACTTAACAAGCGAGCAATGATATGTTTATGATACCATAATCAATTCAGTAGAATTAGACAAATGTGTAGTTTTCTTTGTATACGAATATGGAGATACTAAAAAGACATTTGTATGGAGAACTCTTTCAACAGCTTTGCGATCAAATGGTGAAATTGTGATAAATGTTGCTTCAAGTGGTATAGAGTCGTTTTGTTGTGTGGTGGGAGAACTGCTCATTCCTAATGTTTTAATCCAATCAATGTGAATGAGGATTTAACTTCAAATATCAAACAAGAAAGTCATCTTACTGAACTGATTGTCAAGTACTAACTTATTATTTGGGAAGAAGCTCCAATGATGCACAAACATTGCTTCAAAAATTTTGATATCAGATTGAGAGACATTTTGTGAGTAAAAAACCCGTTGAGTCATGACCATACTTTTTAGAGGAAAAACAGTTGTATTTGGAGGGGATTTTCAATAAATATTGCAAATAATACTAAAAGTAGTAGGAATAATCTCGTCAACGCCATAATGAATTCCTTTTATTTATGAAGAAATTGTAAAGTACTAAGGTTAACTAAAAAAATGAGTCTCCAAAACATGAGTACAAATTCGAAAAATGAGGAGTTAAAACAATTTTTAGATTGGATTACAAACATTAGTGATGGTATAATTAATGATTCAAATGGTGATTGTGCAGTCATTGACATTCTAGATGACATTTTGTTGAAGTTATTATGAATTGATTGCAGCAATTATGTAGAAGATATTAATTCATTTCAGGATGACATCGATGATCCCACATATTTGGAAAAGAGAGCTATACTAACACCTACTCTTAACATGATCGAAAATATTAATGAGTATATGATTTCTTTGGAATCCAATGATGTAAAGATATATTTGAGTTTGAACAGTGCTTGCAAATCAAATACAAATGTTGATGTATTAGCTGATGTACACACACCAAATTTTCTAAATAGATTAAGATGTTTCGATGTGCCTAATCATGAGCTACAATTGAAAATTGGAACTTCAGATATGTTAATGAAGAATAATACTACATCTCCCGTCCATTGCACGAATTATGATATCTATTGTAATATTTTAAAAATCATTATATTAAATGATTACAAACTTCCTATTTTATAAATTAAAAAGAAATAAAATCAAATAAAAACTTCTATATTAAAAACAACTAAAAATTAATTAATAATTACAAAATCAATTGATACATATATATAATAACAAAAAATAACTAAAAATTAAATGAATCAAAAGATTCAATAAATAATGGGACAATAATTATTTTAAGGGGTTTATTTTTCTCTAAATTGAATTTTTGAGCTGTGGTTTTAATGTTTATTGCATGATTATAAAATTTTCACTGATTTTTATATTGTTTATATTTACCAATCTATAACCTAGAAAAATGAAGTTTTTAATTATTTCCATATGGTTTATTGATGAGGATTAATCATCTCAAACTAAAATATTTAGTCATGATTTAAATCTTTATAGACAACATTTCGGAATAAATATTCTTTTTAAGTAGTTATATTTTATAGGAAAATGCTAAAATACCCATCGCGAGTAACTCTTAATATGCTTGTCGATGATGTGTAATAATCTCGTTCCCTCGTTATATGAAAAGTGAAATTAATAAGTTTATTAGATTTTTGACACATTAGTCATGGACACATATTAATGTGCCCTAGGTAGGATAGTAGGACTGATATTTTATAATAGAAGGTATACAAAACAAATAATAGCATACACATATTTATAAATAACTCAAATAATGAATTTTAAAGTATATTAAAAATGTGAGTGTTGTAAGTAACAAATTTGATCAATAAAAAAAAAAATTAATTAATGATTTGGTTACAAAAATAATGAAATTTTTATTAGTTTCATAACAATAAATATAATATATACAAATATTTATTAAAATTCTAGTTCAAAAAAGAAATAACTCAAAAACTCATCAAATACATGTTATTTATTTAATAAGCTATTTAATATAAAATTATTAATAAAGAATATAAAAATAGAAAAAGCACCACCCAACCCCCACCACTCTCCTCCTATTCGGTCAATCCCGAGAGCATTATAGTTTTTTCTTGATAAAAGCTGTTACATTTCTAATTTCTTTTTTTTTATAATAATATTTTAATATAGATCATTTAGGTGGGAAAATAGAAATTTTGTAAATATCTCAAAATGTCTTCTTTATATATATATAAATAGATAGATCATTCACTTGGATTATGCAACGACACAAGATTGATTATTACAAAGTTGAGTAATCATGTTTTGGAAGCGAGTATCATTTTTAGAAAGTAATGTCAGTTATAAAATGTTAATCCCTAGAATATCGTTGATTCCATTTGAACTGAGATTAACTTTCAAGTTCCAATGAAGATAATTTTCAAACATTATCTAATATGCAATGACATTTAATAAAAGTTGTTGGTCCCAGGTGGTCTTTGAAGTTTAGAGGGGGATGAATGAACCTTCGTCGAATTTATAAAATCGTTTTGAATTTGTTAATTGTAAGTTACTTGAACTTACAACACAGATTAACACAACTTACAACACTATAAAGCGGTACAGTATGCTATATCTTAGAGTTCTTACAACGAAAAATTATACGTTGACTAAAGGCTTGTTTTCTCAAATATGCTTTCTTATAAAGATTCTTTTATGCTTAACGTTAAAGTAAACAAGAGATACAACACAGAATATATAAAAGCGACTAAAACACTTAAGAACTTATGCTAGTTCGAAGGTGGTGTAATCTTTCTACGTCCACTCTACTATTTCCTCGAGCAGGAACTTCGTTAAGTAAGATTGGTTTACGGGGTATCACCTAACAAGTTATCACCTACTAAAACTCAGTTTTACACACAGTTGCTGTAAGTTCTAGAGGCAAACCCACAAAGGATTTCTAAACACCTACAAAGGGGAATTGTCTTTCTCCTAGACAACTAATAACAATCAGCAAGGATAAATCATTTCAACTGATGACATCTAAAACAACCTAGCACACAACAAATAGGTAAAAGTATATGTTTGTAACTTCTTCAACTAGTGCCGTGAAGTGATCTTCTTTATCCTCTTTGGACCTTTGAAGTTGAGCTTGATCACTTAACCAGGTCGAGTGACTGAAACTTGTATGAATGCTTGAGAATATAGCTTGATAATACTTGGTATTTAGAGCGTAAATATTTTTGTAACCAGTCTCAGTGCTGCTCGATGCCTATTTATACTTGTAGAAAGATATTCATTGAAGGAGATGTCTCTCATTTGAAATTACTCGCATTTAATGTTTCTTGACTTATCTTCTCAGCTTATTTAATGCGGTGGTTGCGGCTAGCAACTTTCTGTACCTTGTCAGGCCACGCGTCATCTTTGCATTGGCTCTACAACTACAACTTTGATTTTGTCTCAATCGGCTCTATTTTGATTTTCTTTGATCTACGTTCCTCGTACTTCATTTATTCTTCCTCGCATTGCAGGTTGATTTGCTTTTGCAGTTGTATTCAAGTCATGTTGGAGTATGCAGCAAGTCTTTTACTTTATGTTGCATTCTAAAACTACTTGCAGTAACTTGATCTTACTGCATTGCTGTAACTTATTCTTGCAGCTGTATTGCTCTTGACTCTTCTTGTAGTTTCTTTATTTCTGCTTTGCTGGATACATCAAGTCTCTTCTTAAGATCCTTCATCTTTCAGACCTTAGCTTATAGACTCAATTCTAGTCTATATGTAGTCACTTAAACATTGTGAAAAATGGGGTACTCTAACTTCGTATTACAAAGTTGGTTTGTCTCATCAAAATCTAAACATTGATATCCCAAAAATTTCCTACTTTTTTATGATGATAAAACCATTTACATTATTTCGTTCATGATAGGAGTTATCACTTTACATTTATCATATAGGTCAAGACATTACAGATATGCACTAGAAAAGTAAACTAATCTTGGATTCATCAGAGATGTATAGATTCTAAGCTTAATCTCACTCAATAGAAATTAAAAACATGCAAAGGTTCACAAGATATGAACTTGATCAGAAAACAGGAAAATAAAATTTCTTCATTGAGGAAAGAAATTTTACAAGGTGCAAAATTTAGAAGAGTTACCAATCATCTTTTTGATTAACAAAGATATATTCAACATGATTACTTCTAAAACAGGGACCTTTTTGTTAATGATTCTTAGGTCTTCTTTTAGCAGCTCTTATTTCTTCCTCTTTTTTCTCTCTTTCCTTCTCTCTTTCTCTAGAGCCTTTCCACTAGTCTTGAAAGACTCTTGATAGGATTCTTCAAACTTCTACTTGATCTTTAGAATCTGAATCCATCTGAGCTAGAAATCTTGATTGGAAGGCACTATCATGTCTTGCTTCACTAGGTTTAACATGCGATTCTGAATCTCAAGCTCTCCATCCCTAGCAAGCTCTTCATATCTTCTCAAAGCAAATTGGTAGATTTGGAATCTTCTGAATTTGCCCTCTCTGCAGAGATATCTGAAGTATCTGAGGTATTCTGATCTCTTGAAGAGTGTGATCTGCTCAAAGGTTGGGTTTTTGTTAGTAGGCAGTCTCACAGCTCTGAAGATGTTTAAGTTCCAGGCCATGTTCTCTTCATCAAACCTCTATCCATCAAAATAAATACTTCAGTTGATATGTTGTTAGTGTCAAGACGTGGAATATCTTGAGGAGGGTATTGAGCAGAGCTTTATCAACATTCTTCATTAAATCAGATCTGCTCTCCCCAACTACCTTTAGCCTCTGCATCCAGGCTTCTTCTTCTTTTTCTGATCTGGCTCTCTCAACTCTTTGAGTAGCCATCTTCTGATTGTATTGTCTTTCACCCTCAACTTTGCTCATTTTCTTCCTTGAGCCTGATTGATGATCTCTTCTTTCCCTCTTTGTACTGTAAGAAGTGGGGGCTGCTGTTGTATCCTTTCTTGCAGCAGCACTGGATGCAGCACTACTAGCAGGTTTGGTGTTAGGATGTATACTATAAGCTTAGTTTTTTGTTTGCACATCTATTTTGATATGAGAATCTTTTATGGTCAAATGTTTGCATTTTATATTTGTTATATATGTTATTGCAATTGTCCAATTAATTTATATTGTAGATAACATGATGTGTGGTGCCACACAGAAGATCATGTTATCAATTCCTTATAGATTATATAATGGTAGCTCACAAACAAGATGATTTTGGACAAATCATCAAAATAGTTGTAGTGTAATTTGGTATTAGTCTATCTTGATTATAAAATTACACTAGTACATTTTGTATGTATTGAGCAGGATCAACTGAGGTTATTCGATTTATACTGACAATATAATAGAACAAGACCTCTGTTATTATGGATGTATGTCCTCTTAATCCCTATAAAATAACAGACACGTATACTCAATTTCTATTTCTTTAATTTACCAATGGGTGAGATTTATTCATTAAATCAATAAGCTCGGTAAATTAGGATACAATATTGTTTATATGGTGTGTTGTTGATTATAGAAGAAATCTGTGTTGTAATTATTTAGGATGATAATGTCTCCTTGAGGAGCTCATAAGGATTATCATGTAAACCCTGCAGGTGGATTTATTCCAGCATGATAATAAAGTTGAGTGGTACTACTTTTGGAATTAGATGTTAATTAAATTGAGTTGTCAGTAACTTATTTAATTAATGAACATTCGATATCTTAAACACGGGGAGATAAACGTACTCATAATAAGTAGGAGCCCATATTTAATGTGGATTTGGAGTGGTAGTTCAATAATAACTCCTTAGTGGATCGAGTTATTATTGATGGGCTTAAGAAGTGTGTTCAGACCGAACATGGGACTCCTAAGCTTATCCGGAGACCTAATCCTAGTCCTCCTCTAGGCCCCTGTTGTAGCCTATAAATAAGCCTTAAATCAGTCGCTTCTAAACATATGAAAATCTCTTATATGATTTTATTATAAGGCAATTGGAATTCTAGAAGGTGTGTTGCCTATATAATGTTTGAGAAAATATGAGGAATACAACAGAAGATCATGAGATCGAGGCTTCATCAATTGTTTTTCCTTCAGATCCGATTCACCTTAGGTCGAGACATTGATTATTCTGACCTTAAACTGATTTATCTTATTTTTGCTACAAAAGGTATGACTCGTTTTTCACTGCGCATTGTCATATTTTGCATAAATCAAAATTGCATAGGGTTAGCGATCTGACGATTCTATCATTTGGATGCTACAGCTGCTCCATCACCACCTTCATCATCATTTCTTCTTTTGAGGGGAGGTATATCAGCAGAGCAAGGAGTTCCTCCTCTCCTTTGAGTGGAGGAAGATCATCAACTTTCTCTTCTTCTTCTTCTTCTCCTCGCAGCTCCCTTGATCTCATGGATCTTTATGTTCTTTCTTCTCCCTTTTTGGCATCATCAAAAACAGCCGAGGGTAGAGCATGAGCTGATCTGACCACAGCAGACCTGGGTCTTCTTGTAGAAGGTGCAGGGGCTTATCTGGGTGGTGGCTTGTCTCCTTTGGCATGTTGTGGAAATGCACTCACCATCATATTTCTGAGCTCGCCAACACTCATCTCCAGATTGCCCAATCTGTCATCAACACTTCTGGTTCTTTGAGTTTGATCAAGAACATTATCCAGCAGTGTCTCCAAGATCATGGAGTGAGATTGTAATTTTTCTGAAGCTGTATATACTATCTTCTTGTAGCCTTTGATTTCTTCAAGGTTAGCTGCAGCAGCTTTCTTTAGATCTCTCTCCATCCGCACTCTCTCTGAACTATTGGTTCCACTGGTCCTGTAGGTAATACTATATTTTTCTTAGAAGCACTTCAATATCCTTTTTGAGACCAGAAAATAGGATGCAGCATGGGACCTGTGTTGTTCTGCATGTTAAACTCATGATTTTGAAGAGCATGAATGAGTTGTCTAACTGCAGCAACCTTTTCTGTGGAATCCTCATATGACATCCCAATGGACCGTTCTTGTTTTGGTTCTGACTCTGGTGCAACATAATTCATGTGTTGACCATTATGGTATATTAGTATAATTTTTATTTTATATTAGTATGATATTTATATACAAATATTATAATAATTATGTAACACTATAACTTAAAAAAAACAATTTCAATGAAAATTGTATCAACATACTTTTACGTGATCTTACTCGTACCTTTATGTATATTACTTATACTTTTATATCAATATAATCATAAATTTATGTAATATTTACTTATACTTTTATATGGAACAACTGCTTGTTGTTCCAAAGATAGGCGATCTACTGCATCCAGGTCAGAATTTTTACTTTCATGAACGCTCTTCCTAGAGCTCGTTCATCTAAAAAAACAAACTTCTCAGAAATATAGGAGGCAGGAGCTTCATCTTCTATCTTTTCATCGGTCTCCTCAGTAACTAACTGAGTTGTATCTTGGATGGATTCAATTAAGCATGCAGCATGTGTAGCTTCAACCTCCTCATGAGGTGTCTCTAGCTGCACTGTAGTTACTTCGGCCACAACTTCCACTTCAGCATCTTTTAAGAATACTGTCTCAACAGCCTCCTCTCAAGAGGTCTTCAACTCCTTAGTAGGTACTGTCTAAATAGTCGCCTCACATGAGGTCTTTGAAGAGGACACTGTCTCAACGACCGGTCCTACAACCACCTCTTATTCTCCTCCTTCAACTTCCTCAGCTTGCTGCACAGGTAGGTTTCTTGTAGAGCAAATAGTTTGAGACACTATAAGTTGTATCTCTACAAGAATTTCAGCCTTAATCATTAGCCTTGAATCTTCAATTTCTTCCAGGATGTCAGCTTGTTGTACTACTACCTTCGCCAGTACAGGGAGTCCCGCCTCCACAACTTCCTCTATGGTTGAATGCATTCTTCTTCTTGCTCTTGCTACTCATCTGGCTCAACTTCCACAGGAGTCTAGGAGAGAGGAGTTGCTGCAATTAGCCTTCTTGCAGTGGCTGCTGTAACTTTTTTCTTCTTGCTACACAGATTGACAAATTTCTTTGTCTTCTTCCTCCCCAATGGTGCATCATCATCGGAGGAAGATGATGACTCCGGGTCTGCTCTCCTTGGAGCCCTTTTGATGACATATAGGATACTGTCATTAGAGTCACAATTGACAGGTTGGGCCTCTTACCTCCTTTCTTCCTCTTCCAACATCCTGTCAACCTTTGATTCGTTGTAAGTAACTATAATAGAGTCACTTACAGCTTTGTCTCTTAGAGACAAGGATGCAGCTACTGTATCCTTGGTTTTCTTTCTTGCTCCAGCAACAACTGCGCCAGCGGCAATCTTTTTCAAAGTTTTCCCCTTCTTTTTCTTACCAAAGAACTTGCCAATGGGGATTGGGGTAGGAGTAATAAGTTGTATTCCCAACTTACAGAGAAGGGAGCATATAGTAATCCCATAGCTTCTTCTTACAATCCATTCTCTACCTCCTCCCATAGCCGCTTAAAGATGAACCGAGCCTAGTTCACCCTCTCTTCGCTTATTATGGCCGATATAAGCCTGAAGTGGAGGTTTGTGCATTTGTCGTAACTCTCGATTCTATCTTTAATGAAGTACGCACAAACGTCATGAAAAAGTCAAACTTAAGTTTGAACAGCTTTTTCGGAACACTCTTTTTTATCTCGACCCCAATCTCTTTTTGCTTGAAGAGATTCCACATCTTCTTAGAGATGTCGTCATCATAGGACAAGAGTTGACTGAGAGTCAACCCTTCTGCAGAGATGCTGAAAGCAGTGACGATGTCCCTCATGAACTGTTCTCTTTCTTCTTCATCTTTATCCATTCTGAAAAGAATGGTGAATCTTCTTTCCTCTGACCTTCGGGCATAAGCATAGAATCTCTGGATTGATTCTATGGAGAAGCCAGTGTAGATGGTGGTTAAGAGCCCTAGAATCTGTGACCTTTCCAAGCACTTAAAAATTCATGCAAGGATAGAGAGATTGTATAGCTCAGAAGCATATACATGCTCCTGGTTGATGAGACAACCTTCCAGTACTATGGTTTGTTTTGCTGCTATGTAGAATATGATGTTCTTCGAAGAAGATGAAAACAGTAAGACTTTGGAGGTTTCGAAGAGAGAAACTGTTCTTTGCTTGACACTTGGAAGTTTTTGAAAATGATCAAGAATGAATACCAAGAGATTGTTCAAAATGCCTTGTAGTAAGATCAACGGTTTAGATTAAACTATAGGAATTGATCCAACAGTGCTTGTGAAGAAACAGAGGGGTCAAAGTGCAAATACTCAAAATATGGCAGTTATGACCTCCGACCGCATCTTTTTGAATTCTGACACACGTAAAAACTTACATTATATGCGAGGAGAGGTGTGTGATTTTCCAGCTAATTTATTACTTTTTAAGGTTACAGCTTCTTGTATGAGGTTGTAGAGTATTAAATACTCCTTGACATAAATGTTGTATCCACCTGTTACTTGCTTTGCTTACTTACTGACTTGCAGTAAGTTTTATAGATATAACGTTGTATGAAACCATAATTTGCAGTAAGAAACTTATTGCTTTTAGCATAGATATAGGGGTTCTCCCAGACTTCTGCAACTTTTCTTTCAACTCATAACTTTAGAATTCCCAATTCATTTCTTAGCATAGAAAACCTTGATTCACATAAAGGTTTGGTGAAAATATCGGCTAACTGGAGATCTGTATGAACTTTCTCTAACACTACATCTTTCTTTTCTACATGGTCTCTTATGAAATGATGTCTGATGTCAATGTGCTTTGTTCTTGAATGAAAGATAGGTTATGAGTGATAGCAACGATGCTTGTATTATCATAGAGAATAGGGATTTCTTTTTCTTCAATCCCACAGTCTCTAAGTTGCTGCTGTATCTAGAGGATTTGAGCACAACAACTTCCTACTGCAATATATTCTACTTTTACTATAGATGTTGCAATTGATGTTTGCTTCCTGCAGAACCATGATACAAGTCTATTTCCCAGAAATTGACATGTTCCACTTGTACTTTTTCTGTCTATCTTGCAGCAAGCATAGTCAGAGTCAGAGTAGCCTTTAAGATTGAATCCACCTTCCTTAGAATACCAAAGGCATACTTCTTGATTTCCTTTTAAGTACTTCATGATTCTTTTTACTGCTGTAAGATGTGATTCCTCTGGTGCAGCTTGAAATCTTGCACAGACTCTTACTACAAACATGATGTCTGGTCTGCTTGCTGTAAGATACAACAAGGATCCTATTAGGCATCTGTACTTAGTAATATCCACATCTTTTCATTTCTCATCTTTATCAAGGCTTATGGATGTTGCTATGGAACTGATGTAGCAAATTCATTTTCCATATCAAACTTCTTTATGAGTTCTTTTGTGTACTTGACTTGATTGATGAAGGTTCCTGTATTTAGTTGCTTTACTTGCAGTCCAAGAAAGAAACTTAGCTCTCTCATCATGTTCATCTCAAACTTTGAATGCATCAGATTTGAGAACTTTTCACAGAGATCTTTGTTGGTAGATCCAAAGATGATGTCATCCACATAAATCTGCACAAGGAGAATACTTTCTCCATCTTGGATTTTGAACAAAGTCTTATCTACAGTTCCTTTCTTGAATCCATTCTCCAACAGATAGAGGGATATAGATCTTTAAAACCTGGAGGTTGTTCCACATAAACTTCCTCTGATAGAAGACCATTGAGAAATGCACTCTTCACATCTATTTGATATACATTAAAGTTCATGTGAGCTGCATAGGCCAGAAAAATCCTTATTGCTTCCAGTCTTGCTACTAGAGCAAATGTCTCATCAAAATTAATTCCTTCTTCCTAGCAGTATCCTTTAGCAACAAGTCTTACTTTATTTCTCACTACAAGACCTGATTCATCTAGCTTGTTCTTGAACACACATTTGGTTCCAATTACTCCTTGATGAGATGGTCTAGGTATAATATGTCATACTTGATTTCTTTCAAAATCATTTAGCTCTTCCTACATACCTAGAATCCAATTGCTGTCTTGAAGAGCTTCTTCTATACTTTTTGGTTCTGTTTGTGAGATGAAGCAAGCAAATATTGTTTCATGGGGAATTGATCTTCTTATTCTTAGTCCAACAGATGGATCTCCAATGATGAGATTTCTTGGGTGGTTTCTTAGCCATGTTCTGTCTGGCTCAAATAGTTGCATAGGACTTGGCTATTCCTCATCATGCCGTAAGATGGTAGGTTTTGTTGTTGTAGGAATGTCAACTGTATCCAGAGGTGTGGAATCTTCCTCTTTGTCTTCTGCTGGAAGTGGGACACCTTCGATATAAGGAATATTTTTATCTCTTATGGGAGTTGTCCTTTCATCAGGTTCATCCAGCTTGCTTGTGTCACAGAATGGTTCATCAAATACTACATGAATTAATTTTTCAACCACCAAGGTTCTTTTATTGAAGATTCTGAATGCTTTACTTACAATTGAGTATCCAAGGAACACCCCTTCATCTGATTTTGCATCAAAGGTTCTTAAATGCTCTTTTTCATTATTGAGGATGTAGCACCTGCATCCAAATATATATAGATAAGAGATATTTGGTATATATCCATACCATAGTTCATATGGAGTCTTATTAAGATCCTTATTGATCAGACATCTGTTCTGAGTGTAGCATGCAGTGTTTTTAGCTTCTGCTCAAAATCTTTTGGGGATCTCTGCCTCTGCAATCATTGTTCTTGTTGCTTCTTTAAGAGTTCTATTCTTTCTTTTAGCAACACCATTTTGTTGAGGTGTTCTTGTAGCAGAGTATTCAAGGCAAATACCATTATCAGAACAGAATTTCTTTATGAATTTATTGGTGAACTCAGTTCCTCTATCAGATCTTATCTTCACAATGCTCAAGTTTTTCTCATTGTGTATCTTCTTCATAAGGTCCGGTAGCTTATTTTGAGTTTCCGATTTCTTGGTAAGAAAGATTGTCCATGTATATTTGGAACAGTCATCTACTACCACAAGTGAATATTTCTTCTTACTGGTTCTATTGGTCCAAAGAGATCAATGTGAAGAAGGTCTAAAATCCCGTGAGATTACTTCTGTAACTTATCTTTGAAAGTGCTTCTTACTTGCTTGCCCTTCTGACATGCTCCACATATATTTTCTTTCTTGAATGTCAAATCTGGCAGTCATCTCACTAGGTTTTTTCGTGCTAGCTTGTTTATAGTCTTGAAGTTTAGGTGGCTAAGCCTTTTGTGTCATAGCCAGCTTAGCTCTAGTGGACTCTTTACAATGAAGCATGTAGGTTGAACAGAAGAGCTCTAGTCTGCAAGGTATATGTTTCCTCTCTTGTTCCTGTAAGCTTGACTTCATTGGTTTTGTTGTCCTTGATAAAACACTTGTTGAGGTTGAACTCCACAATGTATCCCTTGTCATAAAATTGACTGATGCTCAGCAGGTTATATCTAAGTCCTTTCACATAAGATACTTCTTTGATTTGTATATGGCCTTTGATAAGATTTCCAATTCTTCTTGTACTTCCTTTGGAATCATCTCCAAAGATGACCTTTGATCCTTTGCATGATTGGAAAATTTTTAAAGTTTCTTTGTTCCCAGTCATGTGCCTTGAGCAAACACTGTTTATATACCATGCTTCATTGCTGCATCTTGGTAGTAAAACCTCATCATCTCCACTGTCTTTGCAGTCCTTTGCCATCAGGCAAATCAGTGCTTCTTCATCTGAGGATGAGGTTTCACTATCACTTTCAAAAGATTCTGCAGCTTTTAGCACCTCCTTGGTAGCTGCTATATCTTTAGCTTTCTCCATTTCCCCAAGGAGAGCTCTAAGCTTCTGCCTGTCATTCCTTCTCCTCTCTCTCATCTGGTCTTTTTCTCCTTCAGGATACCTGTTGACCTTTGGATGTGGGCAATTTCTTATATAGTATCCAGGCTTCCTGTATTTATAACATAAGTCAGAAGTATTTGTATTTGTTTGAGAAGAGGGTGATACCTAAGGTGAAGGTTGACTTCTTCTAAAATCACTCCTCTTGTTGTTCTTCATGAATCTTTTAAATTTCTTGAGGAGTGGTTGTAAACTTAACATGAACAATACAATATAATCCCATAGTTCAACATGGATCTTAAAACTTCATGATTTCCACATTCATGTTCAAGAAAGTATAATTGGAAAACTAACCTTGTGTAGTCATCTTGAATAACTTCTTCTTCTCAAGAAAACGGTTTCTCCCTCCTGACCTTTACGTTTCATACAGAATTAGATTTGAGTGATAGAATAATATATTTCTCTGTATTCTTTTATAGGTAGAGAGAGGACCAATCTTTTCTGAAAGATTGTTCCCATAACTGTTTTGAGAAACTTCCTCCTCCCACGTTCTATCAACGTGCAGAAAGAAACAGAAAACTTAATCTTAATATTTATCCATTTAAACCTTATATCAGATATTTAAAATACCATGATTTAAATAATCTAATGTGTCAATTATGTGGCACGTGGGCCACAATATCTTACATTCTCCCACTTGGCCCATGTGGCAGAACTAATCTTCATGCAAGCATAAATGATAAAATATAATATATCCAACATGAAATAAACTTCAATTTCATTTGTCATATCTTAATGTCGATATCAAGTATATACTAATATGAGTCATGGCAGTTCTATATCATACACTCGACATAGTTGTTTCCATGTACTACAATATCAGCTTTCTAGTTAATATAACTCGTAAAGACGATAACAGTCATATTAGTGTCTCAATCAGAGACTAATCCTGTCATATTCATGTCAACAATCATGTATACATCAATGACAAACAGGATATTATTCAAAATTAGAAACAATTCATACATGAGCTCAAAATGTCAATCAACACAACATAAAATTCATTAAGGTTTTTCAATAATGCCCATTCTTTCGACATGTCCTATAAATGTCTTTGGAGGCAATCCTTTCGTCAAAGGATCAGCAATCATAAGATTTGTGCTAATATGCTCAATTGACACCTTTTGTTTCTGAACTTCTTCTTTAATGGCAAGATACTTTAATTCCATATGTTTGGCACATTTGGAATACTTGTCGTTTTTAAAAAAGAAGACTGCTGCAGAATTATCACAATAAACTTTCAGCGGCTTGGCTATACTGTCGACTATTCCAAGTCCTAAAATAAAGTTCCGCAGCCAATTTCCTTGAATTGTGGCCTCAAAGCATGCCACAAATTCAGCTTCCATAGTGGACGTAACAATCACTAACTGCTTTGCACTTTTCCATGAGATTGCCCCTCCAACAAGAAGAAACAAATAGCCAAATGTGGACTTTCTAGTATCCACACATCCAGCATAATCTGAATCTGAATATCCAATCACCTCTAAATGATCAGACTTTCTATAAGTAAGCATATGAGCTTTCGTTCCCTGTAAGTACCTCAGTACTTTCTTTGCAGATTTCCAGTGATCCATTCCTGGATTACTTTGATAACGACCAAGCATTCCAACAGCAAAACTGATGTTTGGCCTTATACAAGTTTGCGCATACATCAAGCTACCCACCAGTGATGTATAAGGAATTTCTTTCATTTGTTCACGTTTCAGTTCATTTCTTGGGCATTGCATAAGACTGAATTTATCTCCTTTTTGAATTGGAACGACGCTTGATGAGCACTTTTCCATCCTAAATCTCTCTAGAACTTTATTAATGTATGCTTTCTGAGACAACCCTAACATTCCTTGTGATCTATCTCGGAATATTTCTATTCCAACCACGTAAGTTGCCTCACCCATATCCTTCATTTCAAAGTTCTTAGAGAGATATTTCTTGGTTTCATATAATAAACCAAGGTCATTAGTTGCAAGCAAGATATCATCAACATACAGAATCAAAAAGATAAACTTGCTCCCACTAACTTTCAGATATATACACCGATCAACAGTGTTTTCCTTAAATCCAAAAGAAATGATGGTATCATTGAACTTAAGATACCACTGACGTGAAACTTGTTTAAGTCTGTATATTGATTTCTTAAGTTTACACACCATATGTTCTTTGCCTTGAATGGAAAAACCCTCAGGTTGATCCATATAAACCTCTTCATCTAAATTCCCATTCAGAAAAGCAGTTTTCACATCCATTTGGTGCAACTCCAGATCATAATGAGCCACCAATGCCATAATAATTCTGAAAGAATCTTTCTTAGAGACTGGTGAAAAGGTCTCCTTTCTTAGAGGGGGATGAATGAACCTTCATCGAATTTAGAAAATCATTTGAAACTTGCTACACTATAAGTTACTTGAACTTAAAGCACAAATTGACATAACTTACAGCACTATGAAGCAGTGCAGTATGCTGTATCTTAGAGTTCTTACAGTGGAAAATTATACGTTGATTAAAGGCTTATCTTCTCAAATATGCTTTCTTATAAAGATTATTTTATGCTTAACGTTAAAGTAAACAAGAGATGCAACACAGAATATATAAAAATGAAAAAAACACTTAAGGACTTATTGTAACGCCCCGTTCCCCTTTTAATTAGGAAAAGGTCGTCACCCTTTACTTACATAAAATTAAAGAATTCATGAGATACAATATAGCGGAAGTCTAAAATGAAAACATGAGATTTTTTTTAAATATAACATAATTTCTTTTAACTCGTTTTTCACCCACATTTTTAGGTTAAATGTACGGACATACACTTATATGAGATAACATGATAAAACAAACATATTATACTGGAATATCAGTTTAGGTCCATCATGTATCATAATTTACATATCCAAAATATAATACTGTTTTCAAAAGTGAACACTATTTTAGTACTTGAACATTAAAGGGTGATGAAAAGTCAGTCCAGCTTGCTACACGTCCACGTCATCATCCACTGGACCTGAAAATATAAAAAAAAAACATCATGAGACACCTCCGGAGAGGGATCCCAGTGGGTTAACTATATTCTTTAACATATATTGAAGCAACCAAATTAATTAGCACATATTACATGTCCTTCGGGCACGCTCACCCTGGACCATACATAACATAAAGGAATGTGGGAGTCGCTCGCCCACTAAACCTTGCTTTCATAGACCAGGCACTCTCACCTTTAAGGTCGTCGTCCGATAGTGAAGCTACTATCGGTTATAGCTACGGAGCTTCAGCCGTAGATTTTCATACATAACATATTAATTTAATCATCAACATATAGTAAAGTGTATAAGTTACCCACTTGAAAGATAAGGGTTCGAGGATTCCTTTTGGATGTACCGATCGTCCCGACTACGCTTGACACACTTAACCGATTAGCCTCTTATGTCATATAACACAATCTTTTGTATTTTATATTAGATTTCTTTAATCTAAAGCATAATTATACTTCATTTATTACATACTTGTGATATAAAAATTTTAGACACTTAAATTAGTGATTCTAGTCATAAAATGATACATAAAGTCACAACAATTTTAATAATTCATAGGAAATTCCAAAAATGACAAGAATATTTACATAGTCATATAATAGTGTTATATATCATATTCTGAAAATTCAAAATTTTTCATCATCTACATATATAAATAAAATTAAATCTATAAACTAGTTTTTCACCTCAATTTCAACTCAAAATCAGTCTATTTTGAAAAATTTATCAAATATTATAGACTTCATAAAATAATTTCATATTTTTACAGAATTTAAATAACATGTGGAAGTATAACATATAAAAATATCAACTAAAACTAAGCTTTACATAATTAGTTATGAATTTTTGAAGTTTTCTGAAAACAGGGTACTTTATAAGGTGAAAACATGTTTTCTTGTAAAATTTCTCATAAATTGTACAAGGCTTCAACATTTACAAGGTAAATTTCTACATCTCTATCAGAACTGGTACTACATTATAGTCAAATATGGAATATATATATGGTTGCAATAATTATTTATGATATTTAGAACAAGACTGAAAACAGGACATGACCAACACAGAAAACCAACTATATTGTAAAATTCGGCATAAATCGTAAAAAAATCCAAAAATTGTATACTAAATTTCTGTACATACCTAAGAAATAGTTCTAAAACATAGAAAAATATCATCTATAAATTCGAAGTATACAGTTCAGAAACCTAATTTTATTCGAACTCAAAAACAAGACAAAAACTGTCTCTAAAAAGCTTATCTTAGAAAAATCATATAAAATCGATTTTAACTCCAAATCTTCTTAAATTTGACACACATATTCTACACTTCATATAATAGATTATCTTAAAAGGGTTTAGCTTAAATCAATTCCTACATTACCCAGAATATTTCGGAACAGAGATGCATAATATGAAACAGAGAAAATCTATCACAGAACAGGGCTAGGTTTGAAAAATCATAATAAATTGAATTTATGTCCAAATATTCTGAAATTTAACATATATATTCTTCACTTTATATATTAAAATTTGGCCAAATTTTTTAGCCAAATTCAATTCCTATAAACCTACGAATGTTTCAGAACATGCTTGCAGTTTTCCATCTCTTACGCATGCACTATTTTGCATATCCAAGCAATTTTATTACATAAATTTCTAAACCTAATGCCAAAGAACATCTTTGGATCTTCTAAAGTATATGCAATAAGTAAGAAAACATCAACTTCAAAGAAGAAATTAAAAGTTTTAAGCCAAAGTACCTTCAAAGTTTGTAAGGAAGATCTTTGATGTATTGTGATCCTTGCTTCTTTGCTTGCTATATTCACTACTTATGCCTTATTTCCTTCCATGTGGTTTGGACGAGAGAGAGAGAGAGAGAGAGAGAGAGAGAGGGAGAGAGTATATCTTCAAGTAATGTGTAGATGCATATCATGAAGTGAAGTAGGATGATGAGGTGGCTAAGTGTAGAAGAAGGTTCCACTAAATAGACTAATAAGGCTTGCTAATCCAAGTTGCATAAATATCTTTATTTCTCCTTTTCTTTTCATTTTATTTTTTTCTTCTTCTTCTTATATATATATATACACACACACATACATGTATAACTACTTACATAAAGAGATACAAATTTTAGTATAACAATAATGCTTTATTAGTATAACTTATACAAAAGATGTAATTTATTTATAATTTACTTATGTGAAAGAACATATTTTTGATACACATAATGATGCATAAATTCATGTTCAAGCAATCTATGTTTCATCACATAGAATAACATATATCATAATTAAAATTTCATAAAATAAAGCATTCGAAAGCGGTAACAAATAATTAATATCATATAATTCATTTAAAATTAACTAACATCTTATCTTTTACTTTTGATCATATGTGTCGAGTGAGTGGAGATCGAGCTCGGTTTCTTCCAAAAGTTATCCTGCAAAATCCTTAAAATCTCGAAAGAGATATTAGATCATAATGATTTTAAAAATGATCGATCATACTATGATTTGTAAATCATAAATTAAATAATATAAGGAATTTATACTTGCACTTAAATCATTTATACTTGAACGATAAAACAAATTTTATAAAATATGCAATGCAGGGTTTTCTTGAAAACGGGTGTTACACTTATAGTGGTTCGAAGGTGGTGTAGTCCTTCTACGTCCACTTTACTGCTTTCCCAAGTAGAAACTTCGTTAAGTAAGATTAGTTTACAGATTATCACCTAACAATCTATCAACCTAACAAGTTATCACCTACTAGAACTCAGCTTTACACACAATTGTTGCAAGTTCTAAAGGCAAACCCACAAAGGATTTCTAAACACCCACAAAGAGAAATTGTCTTTCTCCTAGACAACTAATAACAATCAGCAACGATAAATCATTTCAACTGATGACACCTAAAACAACCTAGCACACAACAAATAGGTAAAAGTATATGTTTATAATTTTTTCAAATGGTGCGGTGAAGTGATCTTCTTTATTCTTTTTGGATCTTTGAAGTTGAGCTTGATCACTTAACCAGGTCGGGTGACTGAAACTTGTATGAATGTTTGAGAGTATAGCTTGATAATACTTGGTCTTTAGAGCGCAATTGTTTTAGTAACCAATCTCAGTGCTACTCGACTCTTATTTATACTTGTAGAAAGATATCAGTTGAAGGAGATATCTCTAATTTAAAATTAAGATTCTGATCAAAGGCATGACTCACATTTAATGCTTCTTGACTTATCCTCTCAGCTCATTTAATGCGGTGGTTGCGGCTAGCAGCTTTCTGCACCTTGTCAGGCCACGTGTCATCTTTGCATTGGCTCTGCAACTGCAACTTTGATTTTGTCTCAATCGGCTCTATTCTGATTTGCTTTGATCTACGTTCCTCGTACTTCATTTATTCTTCCTCGGATTGCAGGTTGATTTGCTTTTGCAGTTGTATTCAAGTCATGTTGGAGTATGCAACAAGTCTTTTACTTTATGCTGCATTCTAGAACTACTTGCAGTAACTTGATCTTACTGCACTACTGTAACTTATTCTTGCAGCTGTATTGCTCTTGACTCTTCTTGTATTTTCTTCATTTCTGCTTGCTGGATACAACAAGTCTCTTCTTGAGATCCTCCATTTTTCAAACCTTAGTTTACAAACTCAATTCTAGCCTATATGTATTCACTTAAATATTGTGAAAAATGAGGTACTCTAACTTTTTATTACAAGATTGATTTGTCTCATCAAAATCTAAATATTGATATCCCAACAAAAGTCAAGGTCAATCACTTGCTCATGTCAGTCACTTAAAGAAATTCGCTTTCATTGGACAATTATATGTAACAGTTTCCAAAGTTACCAATTATAAGGGTTTGAAAATCTTGATATGCAACGAGAACAAAGTTAATAAAACAACAAATGTTGTATATCTTGAAATATTTGAAAATTTATGATGTTCTTTCTTTACTTAAATATTTTCATGATATTAGTTCATGAACCTAATATACATCATTTATATGTTTTTCATCCTGCTATTCATTGTTGATTCGTCTTTGTTTTGTCATAGTTATGTTTTTTATATTTTGCAATATTAATTTATTACGTATATAAATGTATATCAATATAAATATATAAATCATATAATTTATGCCAAATTGAAACAATTTTTTTAGTGTGAATCTTAATTTTTTTTAATCAATGTAGTGAAGAAAACTACAAAGACATAATAATAATAATAATAATAATAATAATAATAATAATAATAATAATAATAATAATAATAATAATAATAATAATTCATTTTTTTCTCTTCATTTTAAATTATTTTCATTATGTTTCTTCAAAATTAAAAGATCAACTTAAAATATGCTGAATATCCATTTGATTTGAACATACAAATTAAATTTCAAATATTTTCATCAGTCATTACTAAATCATTATATTAAAACAAAACAATCATAAAAATAAAACTAATAACAACATGGGTGCAAAACTGGTACTAATATAATTAGAGATGTTAAACGGGCTGGTCCTAGCCCTATAGGGTCACGGGCTAAACGGGTTAGGGCCTTATCCGGTTCACTCTTAACGGACCTCTCATAGTGAGGACCTAACCCTAACCCTAACGGGCCTCGAGTTAAACGGGCCACTAATCGGGCTACATAAAAAAATCAATATAAAATCTAAAATATAGATCATAAAATTATATTTTTAAAATAAATAATACAAAATAAGCATAAAATAATTAAACAATACTATTGATTTTGTTTGATCAATACATACCTTATCTATATTTATTATCAATTAATAGATTTTAATTAATAAAGTTCAAGATGCATTTAATCAGAATAACTGAATTGAAACTATACTTGAAGAAGTTAACATCAGTATTCTTGTTTTCTAACATCAACTACATTTTATTTAAATAATAGTATAGATGTAATTTAATTAAAACCCATCTTAGACTACCCACATCAGCAACCCAACCCAACCCAACCTAAAATAAAATATTAATTTCTCTCTCATCCACCAATTCAACCCACAATTCAACCTAACTTTATTTTTTCTATATCCACATCCACAACCCAATCCAACCCAACCCAACCTAAAATAATAATTATTATTTTATCTTTTATTATATTTAAAATGTATAAAAATTACATTAAGTAATTTAATATTCTAAATCTATAAGTATATTAAGGAAAATAATTTAAAACATATTTAGAATAAGATACAATAACGAAATTACAATTACAAGAATTGAAATATGAAATTGAAAAGAAATAAATTAAAATACAAGTAGATGCTAGAAATAAATAAAAAATTCAAATACAGAACATGCAAATTACATTAATTCCTAGCTAGTTCCAAATTTTTGCCATATATGCTCAATCAAGTCGTTTCTTAGAGCGTTGTGAGCTTGTCTGTTGCGAAGTTGTTCCCTATTAATCATATAAGTGGACAAGTTCACAATGCGTTCAGTAGAGTATTGAAAACGTTGATCATCATTTGTAGGATCATCCACTAAAAATTCAGTGGGATCAAAATAATTTTGGTAAGTGTCTCGTTCATCCTCTACTATCATATTGTGTATGATGATACACGCCATCATAATTTTTCCCATCTGATGTTTATCCCAAACAAGACATGGATGTCGAAGAAATGCGAAACGAGCTTGTAAAACCCCAAATGCTCGTTCAACATCTTTTCGTACAGCCTCTTGGTGTTGAGCCAACAACTTGTGCTTTTGGAGCTGTGGAGAAGCAATTGACTTGACAAATGAAGCCCATGAAGGATATATGCCATCAGTGAGATAATATGCTCTATCATTTTCCCGACCATTCACAACGTATCTAATCTTTGGTGCTCGACCTTCCAAAATATCACTAAAAACTGGAGATCGGTGGAGTACATTAATATCATTGCACGAACCTGGTGTTCCAAAGAAAGCATGTCATATCCATAAGTCATAAGATGCAACAGCTTCCAAAATGATTGTTGGTTTTCCACTTCTCCCTGTATATTGTCCAGACCATGCAGTAGGACAATTTTTCCATTCCCAATGCATGCAGTCAATACTGCCTATCATTCCTGGGAATCCACGTTGTTCCCCAACATAGAGTAATCTTGCCAAATCATGTTCATTGGGTCTTCTGAGATACTTGTTACCAAAGCAGGATATGACCCCTTCTACAAATTTTATGAGGGCTTGTCTAGTCACAGTTGCACTCATTCGTAAGTATTCATCAACGGCATCGGCAGATGTTCCATACGCCAGCACCCTCATAGCTCCAGTGCATTTCTGAATCGGTGAAAGACCTTGTCTACCAGTTGCATCAGGCCTTTGTTGAAAATATATATCATTGGCAGTTACAGCTTCCACTATACGAAGGAATACTGATTTTTGCATGCGAAATCTTCGTCAAAAGACCTCAGGAGTATACGTTGGTCTGTCGACAAAATAGTCATCCATCAAACGCTTCTCACCAATCTCCCGTCCTCTTTCACAATACCTTTTTCTAGCTCTAGGAGTGTGATCTCCTATTACCAGATTGGGATTGTTTATGATCATATCATTTATGATATGATCAAATTGACGATTTTGCTGAGCAACTCGTTCCTCCCATTCATCAATTTCCTCCCATTTATTGTCAGAACTAGAGCTTGAATCTGAATTTTCATCGAGAGACATTTGTAAAGTGGACTGTGATGGTGAGTAAGAAATAAGGATTTTAGTATGATACACTTATATGTATCCAATTCGTATATATAGACATTTGTAAAGTGATGCATGTGATGCAAGACAATAAGTGTTTTGATAGATACATGTGATAAAAGTAAAAAAGTGACAAAACATATGCATGTGATTAAAGTTGTTTTGATCTGCATGTGATGAAAGTAAAAAAGTGACAAAACATATGCATGTGAGGTTGGGTCATGTTTTGATAGATGCATGTGATCAAAGTAAAAAAGTGACAAAACATATGCATGTGAGGTTGGGTCATGTTTTGATAGATGCATGTGATCAAAGTAAAAAAGTGACAAAACATATGCATGTGATGAATGCCAATAAGTGATGTGATGAAATTGACAAGACAAATGCATGTGATAAGAGACACAAATTAAAATGACAAATAAAAATTACATTAATTAAAATTACATAAACACCAATTACATGAATTTAAATGACAAATTAAATGACATAAATTAAAATAACAAGTATTACAAACTACATTGACTGATTAGACACAACTTTCATTAGATGGCGTTTCATCTCTTCCTCTTCTGGGGATAAGGTATCTTTAGCCAACAATGTCCTCAAAATACCAAAATTTATCTTCATAATCTTCCTTTACTCCTTTTTTTTCTCAAATTCGAGTCTCTCTCTTCCCAGTTGGCTCATCTTTTCAGCTTCACTTTCTCTAGTGAGTCTCATTGCTCGAATTTCAGCAGCAATTTCAGCAGAACCTGCGTATTGTGAATTCTTACCTTTTCCCTTTCTTTTCGCCATATCTCGGCCTATGGGACGAGTATTAATTGAGCCACCACTGCCTGGAGTTTCTGGATTGGATGGGGTGGAATAATCCCCACTTTCACCGGTTCTTGCTCTTTTTGAGCTGCCACCGCTTTCTTCATCACCTTCTATATTTTCTTGACGTGAATCATGATCTAGTTTTAAAGCCCATTTTTCATTTTTACTCATAACCTCATTGAACACAAACAAGTCCTGAAACTTGTTACCACCCCCTGGTTCTTTTCCGAAAATTGCATGAGCTTCTCCCTCAATATCCATCTGGCTCATTCTGCTTCTTCTTCGAGAATATGCTTCAGTATAAGCAGCAATCCATTTATTTGCACTCTCATTAAGTCGTTTCCATCGACCTTTTAGAGAGTCCACATTTCTTTCATTTATCTCTTCCGGATTTTCATCTCGATGATTTGTATACATTTTATGTATTCGTGCCCACATAGAGACGGACTTTTGATTTTTACCACGTATGCTATCTTCACTAACAAAACACCAAGAAGACATTAAAGCTACATCTTCTTTCACAGTCCAACCTACACTTTTTACCCCCTTTTGATTTGTGTTTCGTTGTTGAATATTTTGGAACAAATTTCGGGAGGTATTTTGTGGTGGTTGGACATGCTCAAAGGTAGAATCTTGATTTGGATTTGGAGAAAATTGAGAGTTTTGATAATAGTTTGGATAATCTTCTGAGAGAGGAAAAGATTGAGAGTTAAGAATTGATTGAAAACTTGGATAATCTTGAGAATTTGGATAATCTTGGGAGTTTGGAAAATAATTAGGATGGTTTGGATCCATGATAGAAATTGAGAGATGCAAGATAAAAAATAGAAGAGAAAATAGAGAATTTAAGATGTGTTTCAAAATATGTCAATATTGGTGTCTATTTATAGAGAATTAAAAAATACAAATTTTGATATATATATATATATATCTATATTTTAAATACATATTATACACAATATTTACAATATACATTTTATCTTTATAAAATTTAGTTGAACCAATCAAAAAATGACATGTGTCATTTTTTGATTGGCAAACCTAAATTGCACTTGAGGTTGAGGTTGAGGCCCAAGACTATCAAGGTTGCAACCTCTAATTTCATTTGTAATTTTTTTTTTTATTGTTTTTTGTCCTTTCTTCTTAGCAGGTCGCCAACCTGTGCGATGGGGGTAGTCTTAGCTCAGTTGGTAGAGTGGAGGTCTCAGGTTGTGGGTTAGCCCGCGGGCTAATAGAGCCGGTTTAAAAAAATCCAGATTTAAACGGGCCTCTCGTATGGATGACCTAACCTTGCATTTTTTAGTGCTAAACGAGTTGGCCCGTTTAACCCGACCCGGTTTAACATCTCTAAATATAATAGCAGAAAAGTTTACAAAATTTATAGAAATACCACTTTCCTACTAAAAATTCCATATCATAAAAAACATTTAAGAAAATTGAAAATATAACTTTTTAGCAAGCTATTTGTATACTATTAAAATTAATTTTTTGCTAAAGTATTTCTAAATTATATACGATTGGGGAAAAAAAAAAGGAGAATAAACAGTTTCTTTTTCCATGCACAAAAATTTCGAAAAATTGTAATAAAATGAGGGTTGATTTTGGTATTGGCTTATTTGGCTCTATCGGTAGTCAACAAAATGGTGGCACGGTGGAACTAGGTGTAAATAAACATTTTTTTATAATATTTTAAAATTTACATATATAATATTTCAAAATTTTCATAGTAATAAATCTTTATTATTATTATTATCATCATAATCATCATCATTATTATTAATTCTTCTATTATAGTATTTTGAAAATTTATATGTTGCTGTTTATATTTCAAATTCGTAATATTAATGAATACATTTATTTACAATAACATATATTGAATGTAATATAGATAGATTTCTATTAATATAAATAATAAAATTATTATATATTTTAAACTAGAAGGACTAAATTAGACCAAACCTGAAGATGGGGGGACCTATTGTTACTTATGCGGTTATGCCCAAGTATAAACATGTTAAAGTTTTCGTAGTCCTGAAATTTCAAAAGCAAAAACAGGAGTAAGATTTCTTCAACAACTCGATCGGTGTCTCCGTTTTCCTAAGGATATTCAATTCCTTCAAGCTGTAGTCCATGGCGGTAGTTGCTTCGAATCTCTTTCTGCTTCTCTCCTCTCCTTTCCCAGCTGAGAATTGCCTTTTTTTTTTTCCAATTTTTACTGATCTTTGTTGAATTGATTCTTCCATTTTTCAGGAGTCATCGGGCACCACGCTCATGGATCTAATAACATCCGACGGGACGTCGTCTAAGCCCACCTCAGCATCGTCGACTACGGCGCCGCCGCCCGCTGATTCGGCAGCTCCGGCGGGTCCTCCGGTGCCGGAGCGGAAGTCGAAGAAGGGGACCTTAATGCAGATCCAGAGTGACACTATCTCTGCTGCCAAAGCCGCTTTCAACCCAGTTCGTGCCAACATTATGCCCCAAAAGCAAAGGAAGAAGGTATTGTTGTTTGTGTTTATATAAGTGATTGTCTTTTCTCTGCCTTGGATTTAATATCTTCCGGTTCTTATTGTGCATTGAAAGGTGCAATTGCCTTTTTCCAATCCACTTAATGGTTTCCTAATTTGAGAGATCCAATAAACTCTTCGATTTGTTGGATATGTATTGATTTTGAACTTGAGATCTTCTATATTCAAAATTGATAAAGTGTGCTCCATCTAAATTGTATAGGTTGCATTTTACTTGATCTATGTTTATTATTAGTTCTTCAATTGAAGGTGATTGCAAGCTTACAGTTCTGTAGTGTTTAATTATGTGCTCATACTAATTTTTCTTATCATAACCTTGTCATGTGATCATAGTATGTATATGCTGATGCGGAATCACATTGATGTATTTTCAGTATATATGCCGCAATATCTTTTTAGTCATTTATTCTTTTTATCTACTTACAGCAGCCTGTGTCTTATGCTCAACTTGCAAGGAGTATTCATGAGCTAGCAGCCTCATCAGATCAAGTATGTAGCTGTTTCCTGTTCTTCATTTAATTGATTAACATATCTTTCTTGCTTGTAGATTAGTTGATTTCCTAGTAATTTCTCCATTTTCGGTGTATACCTGTAGAAAAGTTCACAGAGGCAGTTGGTGCATCATGTATTTCCAAAGCTTGCTGTATACAACTCTGTGGACCCATCTTTGGCCCCATCACTTTTAATGGTACGACTTCTCATTACAATCTTCTCTATCTTCTCTATTCAAGGCCACTCCAGAATCTCCTGCATGTCCTGCTTTTAAAATATAATTGTATTATGTAACTAACAGATATGGCTGTAATAATATATGGAGCTTTGGTTCTATTGAATACTAGTATAGGGCCTATGCGATGCATGGAGTATGCTATAATGAAATTTGTACTAAATAAAAAAAAAACTATTTACTTCAACAAGTCAACAACTTATTTTTAGATAGCAATACGAGCTTCAGATACTTTTTTTTATTGCCTAGTTCATTACTTTTATATTTTGTCTAAAGTAAACATGTATGGTGCATTTAAAATCCCATACGAATTGAAAAAACTAAATTGCTTTTAATAATTATAAATATCTAAATTATTTCTATTTGTAATTTTTATTAAGTATAATTTTTTAAAATATTTTTTTACTTTTAAATTTCAACATTTTAGCCCAAAACTATCCAAAGTAGCATTACAAATTTAGATTAAAACACACAAAAAAAAATAAAAAAAAAATCTCCTACTTACCCAAATTCCAGATTCACATTTTTTTTTTATATCTAATATGGATGTCAAAGTAAATCTAGTGATGAGAATTAATTTAATATATCATGTGTAAAATTGGATTTGAAACAAAAAAGTTATTGAATATATCCTCCTACCCTCTCTCTAGTACTCGCCGACAATTTTTTTTTTTTAAATTGTTTTTTTGGTCTTTTCTTCTTTTTTTCCATTTATAGAAGGTGCTTTTGGGAGGGAAAAACACATATTGCTATTTTTGACTGCGGTCTTCTATATATATATACATAGAGAGAGAGAGAGAGAGAGAGAGAGAGAGAGATTTAATTAGTCTTTGCAAACAAGTTAACTGCTCAAAATTTTCTCTCAAGTTAGGATGGGAAATGTAAATCTTTAGTTTGTTTGGTATTAAGAATCAAGTTTGATCTTGTGGTACAAGATCAAAATGCTTCTTGAAATCTCAACCCAGGGTTAACCTAACAATTTTTTAGCCTGACTCGAAATAAAAATCCAGCCCTTAATTGTTTGCGCATGCATATGTATACATACTCCATATATGAATGCAAAACATGACATAAGAAAAAGAAAATGAAGAATATGCAATATTCAAATCATGCCTGTACAAATTAAAATGGTAAGACAAAATATGATTACGATAATCACTTAAGTCTAACCCACCCATTTGAAGTTGTAAAATATTGATGATGTTTGTATAAGTAAATGATTGATTAACTTCTTTCTCTATTGCTAGCATAACTAGTTTTTTTATTATATTTTGAGATTTGAGATGTAGAGGATAAAAATAGAAATTTTATGAGTTTCTGTTATTGAAAGCACTGTAAGCACCAATAAGATTTTTCAAGCAATTATTTTTGTAAGAATCTTATATTTTATAAGCAATGTTATCATTAATATGAAATCAAAAAAAAAGGGGGGGGGGGGAAGGGAAGAAATCACAACAGTAACATTCAGATCAGTTCCATCAAACAATACGTCAAGTAAAATTGTACAGACCTATCATAACTAGAAAAAAAGATATCAGACAAGTAACAATCATAAAAATGATACTGAAGGAAAGCCTCGTACTTTATTGATTCTTTAAATCAAGTAATTGGAATTGATTCTGTGGAACTAAATGCCAGTTAAACAAAGAAAAGGTAGGAATTGGTGATGAGGGAATCACACTGGCCCTGTTTTATACCACCATGATATTTGAAAATTTGAATTAAACAAGAACATGTCTGACCATAGTAAGCAACGTGAAGAGCAATGCTGCACTTGAAAGTTTAGTGTTGCTTTTTTTAATAGGAGTAGATAGAGACTCTTATATGCTTGGAAAATGTGAGCCAATGTGCTAATGAGGTTTGCTGCTTGCACTAATGTGAGATGGTATATGAGGTGGATGGTGAAGTAGGAGTTGGATTTTGGGGGATGGGTCTTCTTGATCTGAATCTGAAGTCAGCATCTACACTATCAGTGGTTTTTAATTTATTCAATTATCATTCTTGATTGTAGTTGTTGTTACCATTTAACAAATTGTTTACCCTAAGAATAAACCATGTTTTTGGGCAAAAGTTATAAGCAAAATAAGAGAGTTTTGAAATACTCGCGATTAGTGATGGTAATATATGGAGGGCGCCTAATAGTTTAACATGCTTATAATTTATAAGACGCTTAGGTATCCAAGTAACGAATAAAGAACTTATTTCGGAAAAATACAAAGCATATTTTCATGTTCTGGTGCTTTTCCCCCAGTATTCCAATTTCAAGTCACTTATAGTGATCAATTTTTATTTACCAATAACGAATAGTGACTGTTTATATCCTTTTGATTTTATACTCTAGCTTGACCAGCAGTGTGAGGATAGGACCGTACTTCGGTATGTTTATTACTACTTGGCGAGAATTCTATCAGATTCTGGTTCACAAGGTTTAAGCCCTGGTGGTGGGATACCTACTCCAAATTGGGATGCTTTGGCTGATATAGATGCAATTGGAGGTGTGACAAGAGCTGATGTTGTTCCTCGAGTTGTTGAGCGTTTAACTTCAGAGGCTTTAAATGAAGAAGTTGAATGTGAGTAATGACTCCTATTCACTTATTAATAAATTGTTTCCTTGATTTTCTACTCTGCCTTTCTTGCATTCGTGTGTTTGCTTACACATGGTGACTGTATTTTAAAAACGACAGCTTCACATGGTGGCTGATATAATGCATGGTGATGTTTGGATATAGATATGAATTTGAAATCTATCACTTTCCTCTTATACTAATTTTTGAGCAATATGAGTGGATTTTGACTCCAATTTAAGTGGATTTGAAATCCATTCATCTCAAATTCTATATTTAAAAAATCCACCTATCCAAACGGATTTGAGGAGGGATTTGAAATCTATAGTAGTAAATTCACGGTGGTTTATGGATAGGTATGGATTTGAAATCCATCACTTTTATTTTGTACTAATTTTTCACCAATATGAGTGAAATTTGAGATTTGAAATCCATTCATCTCAAATTCTATATTTCAAAAACCATCTATCCAAATGGATTTGAGGTGGAATTTGAAATTTATAGTAGTAAATTCAAGGTGGTGTTTGGATAGATTTGGATAGATATGGATTTGAAATCCTTCACTATCATTTTGTGCTAATTTTTCAGCAATATGAGTGGATTTTGTCCAATTTGACTGGATTTGAAATCCATTCATCTCAAATTCTATAATTCAAAAATCCACCTATCCAAATGGACCCTAAGAGATTTACAATGTTTTCACCTTCAAATTAGGCTTTCTCTCTTTTTGATTTTTGTGTTTTGTTTGTGTATAAAAATTTCACATGCTGTTGCCTATACCTTCAACTGGAATATTTTTAGTGAAATACATCTTTCAGTTGGTCAGTTGACCTTACAACCCAAAATTTGGATACTTATTTGTGAAAGAACTTGGGCTTTGTCCACTTAACTGACCATCACTCTGGCATCAATCTTTATGCTATACTTCGTTAATGTTTAATTACCATTGTGTTACTTTTTCTTTGTTTTTATTAAATTGCCCATATGTGTACTTTCACTTTCTTAGGTGTACCAATAGAGCTAGTACTTTAAGTTCCTGATCAAAAGCATCTTTGGCTGCTGCTTTTGGTCATTAAGTGTACCCACTTAGCTGCCAATTTTATCCTCTCCTATAATAATTTTTCTTGACTTCATCTTCCAAGACCAAGTGAACATAAGAAGACTAGCAGGAAATTGTAAATAAATTCAAATACAAATCATATAATGACTAGTATTAGGAACATAAGACTAGATGAAACTTGTACAATAAATTCAAATTCAAATGACAAAAGTACTATTATTAGGACTTATTGACAGCAATATTTTGGTTGATATTTTAGGTTGATGAGGAAGATTTATTCATTTCATCCCTTCATGCGGAAACTTCAGAATCCATTCAAAAACCTATGAAACAAAAGAGCAAAGTTTTTCTGCCATCATTTGCAAGCAATATGCAAACTCTCTAATATTAGTTATGTGGTATAGTCCTGTTTTTTCATACCTACTCTGTCATGAAGCTAAGGATTAATGATGGTGTATTGAGGCCTTGAAAGGATAGAAAATGGATGATTGTTCTGTGTGAACCACAATGGTTGTACTATGTTAATTTGATGATGATTCTTGGGCTGGACAACAGTGCAGGTGGTATAGTTGGTGGAAAAAGGAAGTTCATGATAACTTGGGTGTTTGGTGGTGGAGACTGGAGAAAAAAAAAGTGCCATTAAAGATGGACTTGTGGAGATAGTAGTGGAGGTTGGTTGCTCTATCATGAGCTGAAATGTGCTGGTGAGAGAGTAACGGTGCAGTAGGTGACAGGATTAGGAGAATGAAGAAATTTTCACAGAATCACTAGTATTTTCTTTGACAGGAATTTCTTACTGAGAAACTCTAATATTGAACAATGCAACATTGCAACAGATACTGGGAATGAAAACATTCTTTTGTTGTTTGAGTCTAGAGACTAGAAGCTATGACCTTGGCTTGCATGGGGTTAAGGGTTGCTGCACGGTTCTGTTTTCATGATTAATTTTTCAGATCTTCAAGTTTCATGTGAGCTTACTTCTAAATCTGAAGATTGATAATTTCTTCCTTTATTTTCTCTTGAAGTTCATGCACGGAGGCTGCAAGCGCTAAAGGCTCTTACTTATGCTCCTTCTAGCAGTTCAGAAATCCTGTCAAAGTTGTATGAAATTGTGTTCAGCATTCTGGATAAGGTTTGTTTACTATTTAATGTTGACTTATGTAATTCTTTTAATTGTTAAGTTATATATGTTGTATCTACTTTTATTTTTGGTAGAATGTGAGCCAACTTAAAACACTCTTCTGTTGACATACATTTTATTTGACAATCTTTAGTTTTTGAACTTTTTGCTGCAGATTGTCGTAATAGGAGCAGTGGTTTGTGTGAGAAATCCTAAGAAAGAGAAATATATTTTATTATTTTCTTTCTATCTAATTTGTAGTCAAAGTTGTAAACTGCACTTGGCAGAAAATACCAAGAGTAGGTCTTTCTGCTTCTCCTTCTCGTATTCATCTGCCTTGAGACATTCTGTTATTTTTGTTTGCTTTATGTGATCAACAAAGTTGCCCTTTGACAAATCTTTTCACCCCTAGGCGGACAACATCAATTTATGGATGTAATTGAACCGAATATCAAGAGGTTTGAGCTTGGCTAGTTTGATTTTCAAAGGCTCGTGCTCAATTCGATTTAGTTTTATTAAGCTCACGAGCGGTTCAACCTTGATTGACAAATGACTCATTTAACATCTTAAAGAAGTTTAGTTTAAACTCGAGCTTGTTAGGTATATAATAGAGTTTGAGCTTGCATGTGTGTGTGTATATATGAAGAAGCTCATGAACATGCTCGTGAACATATAAAAGAGTTGTGCTCGAGTTCGAGAATAGGCTCGTGAACACATTAAAGAAGCAGGTTCACAAGCTAACAAACCAAATACTATCAAGTTCGAGTGCAACTCGATAAAGATCCCTAGCTTGAAATTGAGCTTGAGCTCCGCTCGTTAAACTTATAATCGTTTTCGAATGAGCTTTTTTCGAGTTGAGATCGATATTGTTCATGAACAGCTTGGATCATTTATGTCCCTAAGGAATGATGAAAAGAGTGAGAAGCTCCTACTACAATAGCTGAGCTTCTGCATCCTATAAGCTAATGAACTAGTCGGCAAATGGCAAATCTTTATTGTGTCTTGCATTCTTTTTCAGGCTGGCTTTTTATATGATATTGATCTTGTTGTCCTTATCTTTAATAGTTGGAATGATATGCACTTTTCATAACTAAGGCGATTGCTGCTGTTGCTGTTATAACTATAGTGTTGTAGTGATTATGATAGATAATGACTCTATTGTCTTTGGTATTACTGCTGCAGCTGTTCTTGTTGTGGTAAATTTATATTATTGAGATTAATGTTCTGTTATCTTTCCAATAAACGTCGTGATACCTCAAAATATTCTGTATAGTAATGTAAATGTTTGATTGCCAGGTTGCTGAACCACAGAAGCGGAAGAAGGGCATATTTGGAACAAAGGGAGGTGATAAGGAGGTACTCTTATTATGACAGCCATTCTTGTTCTAAGTTTAATTTTTTACACCTGGTGTGCACATCCTTATTTTGCCTGTCGTTTCTTTCTTTGATGGTCTCTGACTCGGAGGCAGTCATGCTGTTTTGTCAATATAAGATTGCCTGGAACCAACTTATAATTGTCTCAGACTGAGAACTTGCAATCAACTGTAACCAACTGGATATCATCTCTGACTTCTTATTTAAATGTTCCAATGTTAACAGTTTAAGTTCTTATATGCATCCGAGTCCATCATGAATTATCAATTTTGATTTGTCACATCTTTATGTAATATCCACATATTTGTCTCCAGAGACAATGCTGAAGAACTAAAGAAAGGTGTTTCTTAAAATACTTTATGCTCTTAAAGCGAATTATGTTGTTCTTAGTCTAACATCATAACAGTGATTGTGAAAGAAGTTAACATGATTTTATCATTATCTACCAAAGTATCATTGTTTAATGTAATGAAATTCATCATTAGTCTTTGAGGTTTTTAATCAATCAATTAATTAATTAGTCCTTTTAATGTCACTGCAAAACGAGGATAATTGGACCCAACACCTATTAGCCATGCGCTTTTCTGCAACTCCATGAGCTGTAGTTCAACCATTGACTGCATTACTTTGAAGTTACTTTGTCTAAATGCATAAATTGAAGGATTCTTAATTGGTTATTTGTCATTGACCTCCATTAAAATTGATATCTATAATTTGTTTTTGGTGTTGTATGGTTATTTAAGTAATCAGTTAATCTCTTTTTCCCTTTCTGTGGATGGTGATTTTTCAGTCTATCATCCGGAGCAATTTGCAATATGCAGCCTTAAGTGCTTTGAGAAGACTTCCTCTAGATCCAGGAAATCCTGTATTTCTTCACCGTGCTGTACAAGGGTTAGCTTACTGTCTTTTATTGATGTTTTAATAAAGGAGAGTTATGTGATGTCAGGATATTGATTGGGCTGTCTTGTATTTAGACTGCTGATTGTGGTTGTACCTGCTGCTTTCAATTTTCATCATAAGCCTGATTCATATGATTCATATTGATGAACCTTTCTCCTACCTTCATTATCTGCCTTAATACTGACCATTTCTACCTTACTTCATGTACATTGCATACAACTTGCATTTATAATCTCCTTTAGAGTTATCTATAATTTAAAGAATGCCAAAACAACATTATGCAGTCAACAAAAGAGAAACAATTGGATATGGATTAGGAAAAGGAGAGATATTATTACAATAAGCTTCCCAACTCAACGTTCAGCATGTATTAAAAATTTAAAAGTGATTCTAGTATTAAAATTGAGGGAGCAATCAAATCTATTTTAATTATAAGTCCTGGTATAGTCCCTGGTCTGCACATTTAGAACATCATCATTAACTACATTACATAAAATCACAAATTACTTAATGAAGAAGAGCATTTATCAATATATGAAAATGCTGCATGTTCAAGCATGATGTAAGGTAGAAAAGCTCGCATTTTGTGAAATTTTTGTAAGGCACTGGGTAAGGTTTGCTATTTTGCTTCAAAAGGTTATTTAAATTTTCAAGCTTCAGTAACTATTAAATTCTTTGGACCCACCATAATAGACTCCAAGCATTGTATGGTGCTAATTATGCTCTGTTATTTATATTGTGGTGATGTTTTCGATCTTACTTTTGTGTACATATAGTCGTTTGGTGCAGACCAGCATCTTGTAATAGTGTATGACATTTGAAGTTCTTCTTTTATAATCCATGAGCCATTTTGAATATCATGCAGTGTTTTGTTCTCTGATCCAGTAGCAGTAAGGCATGCACTGGAAATACTATCTGAATTAGCCTCGAAAGATCCCTATGCAGTTGCAATGGCATTAGGTAATGTAATCACTTTGAAGTTTCACTGAGTTCTGTTTAAAGATTTATTGATATTTGACAGCCAGAATTGACTTCGTAATGAAGTTTTACTTGGAAATAAGATTATCAAGTAGTGGAACATCTTGGACTTTCTGCAACTTCCTTACAAAATTCATTGGTTCCGTATATCTGGGATTGTCAAGATGCATGCTACTTTTGTCCTGACTGTATGATACATGTTTCTTAATTCCTTAGAATTAAATAAAATACTGTAAGAGATAACTGAGAGAAAAATAACTAGAGAAGCATAACCAATTCAAATAGAACCTTGTTTAAACACCTATGCTCATGCACCACAATTGTATTGCTTTAACCATTGTTGAAACCCCTAAAGGTGCCTATTAACAACATAACAAATGTTGTCGCTCTTTCAGTTTAACATGCATGCATAGCCCTTATTTTGAAGGAAACAAAGTGTTCTTTCCAAAATGACCGTTTAAATTTGATCTGTTGTGTGGGACATAGTCTGTGGCATGGTGACCTCTTAAGCAGCCATTGGGGCATGTGGACCACAATAAAAGGTCCACAGTTGACAAATCTTGGACTTATCTACTATCAGTTTTAAATTTGAAGTTAATTTGCAAAAAAAGCTTTCTCTAACAATTTTAAATTATTTTTTGTGGTGCTTGCAGGAAAGCATGTTCAACCTGGGGGTAAGACTGACATTCATTGGCTTCTGTCTTCTGTTTCCTTTTTTTTTTTTTTTTTAAATTCTTTTGGGTGAAAACCATCCTTGAATTTCCTTTTACTACTATCTTTATCAGAGTTTCTATAAATCAGGGGCGCTGCAGGATGTCCTTCATTTGCATGATGTTCTTGCTAGAGTCGCACTTGCTAAGTTGTGCCATTCAGTGGCCAGAGCTAGAGCATTGGATGGTACATTTTGTGATAGATTCCAAACTTATAGCTTCATTGCAGTTTAAATTCTACTCTCTAATTTCAGATGATATTCTGATGAGGTTTGAAATGTTTCGAGTGCAGAACGTCCAGATGTGAAATCTCAGTTTAATTCTGTCCTCTATCAACTTCTCTTAGATCCCAGTGAAAGAGTTTGTTTTGAGGCTATACTTTGTGTCCTTGGTAAATTTGATAATTCAGAAAGGTACAGATGAATACATTTGCCTTTATGAGTTTTCTCTTTCAATTTATATATTTGACGGCCTATGGCTAGTTTTTGGTATAGCTGATAAATGCATACTTTTCCATTTTATATTTCTGAATTTACTTTTTAATTGAATCCAGGACTGAGGAAAGAGCTTCTGGATGGTATCGATTAAGTAGAGAAATTCTCAAGCTTCCAGACACACCTTCTATGAGAGGCTTGAGTTCTGACGAAAAAGATGATGTCCCGCCAAAAGCTACCAAAGATAAATCTTCAAAGACTAGGCGTCCACAACCACTGATCAAACTTGTCATGCGAAGGTCTTACTCCTTACTTTTCTATATTCTTGCACATGCGTAATGTGTGCACAAACTGCAAAGATGTTTATATAATTATTAGACTTGTATGAGCTTTGAGTATGCTGTAGTGTGTTTTGCTCTTTGTTTACAGGTTGGAAAGTTCTTTCCGGAGTTTCTCTCGACCTGTATTGCATGCAGCAGCAAGGGTCGTACAGGAGATGGGAAAAAGTCGTGCTGCAGCTTTTGCATTAGGTTTACAGGACATTGATGAAGGAGCTGAAGTTTATTCATTTTCTGAAAACAGCGAGTCATATGACTCAGATATAAATCCAACTGCACCATCTGAAGGTAGTATTCGTGTTGCATGTATAATCCTGGTTGTATTGTTCATTATGTATACTTTCAAAAGTTTTCCTGCTGGTGATTATAGGACAAAATTCTTACAATACATGTAGCTAATTGATCATTAGGTATTTCTGTGATTTAATAGTGTCTCGACTTCTCATGTGAAGGCGAGCATTTTGTTGTTTTACCTGCATTTTAGGGGACAGGACATTGCTTCAAGTGAATATTTGTGGCAAGAAATGAATCCTAATTTTAGGATGAATGATCCCCTTAATCCAGTTCATATAATGTCTTTTTTGGGGAGCTAGAGGAAATGCATCTCAGGTCCATCAATTAGTAGGCATGAGAGGATTAATGTCAGACCCTCAAGGACAAATGATTGATTTACCCATTCAAATCAATTTACGCGAAGGGTTGCATGGTTGGATTCATATTCGAATAAACCTCGTAATCGCAAGAAAGTGTGTTTTTTTAGTTATGGGCCTTAGCAAAAGAAAAATTGGGATAGGATCCTATAGGATGCCCCCCCCCCCCTCAAAATCGGATGTGAAAGTTTCCTTTCATCCGGCTCAAGTAGGTACACCAACTGTACAGAGTCACACGTTCAGAAAGCTTGAATGCATACTTGTTAGGCCAGTGTTAGTAGGGCTAGCTCATAAATAAATTCGACATGAAGAGCCATGCAGCCACTGATTTCAAATGTTGTTGCAAACGGGTATAAAAATTTAGAGAATGAGCTTTATTGATTCTAACTTGTAAAACACAGTGAATCATGACATCTGCTAAAATGCCACCGGTTTTTCTCTCCAAGAAACAGGTAGAGTGATACAAGAAATTTATATTTTGAGTGGACCTCTACCTTCTTTAAAACTATACACCTACTGGAAAGCTGTCCTTGATATGCATATTTTGCAGATCTTACAACCTGAGTATGCTACCATACACCAACTGGAAAGCTGTCCTGAAAATGCATGTTTTTGAGCCTTGACTTGGGCTTAATTTATAAGTGTAATTAATTTTCTTGGGACTTGATTGTTGAATTCCTTCATTCTAGAGTTGTGAGGGTGGTGTCAATTAGGAAATCAATTGATGCTTGGACCTCTAATTGTTGCATCATTTTCATGAAGTACTTGAGTTCAGGTTATGTTTTAAATTACACGAGTCTTTAATGAACTGAAACAAATGTGTGTGTGTCATTACTTTTTTCTTTTTTTGCTTGGGAACTGCTTTTCTTAATTTGTTGACCATTTATTTGGTTCCATAAAACAGGTTTTTCATTATAAATATGCAATCTAAACTACATTTGATGTGTGCAAACTTTTACATTAACTTTTACCTTCATTACTTTTCACCTTATCGATTCTATATTATTTTCTATATCTATTATTGCTGCTAGGTATTCGTAGAGTTCCCTCAGTATCCAATGGGATGGGTCCGAAGGATACAATTGCAAGTTTGTTGTCTTCACTGATGGAGGTTGTGCGGACAACTGTTGCCTGTGAATGTGTTTATGTGCGTGCAATGGTGATTAAAGCGCTGATATGGATGCAAAGTCCATATGAATCTTTTGATGAACTGGAATCGATAATTGTGTCTGAGCTCTCAGATCCGTCTTGGCCAGCAACTTTATTGAATGATATATTGCTCACATTGCATGCTCGTTTCAAGGTACGGAAGATGTGATAAGACCATTGTTTGTGTGCTAAATGGTCCTTTTTTCATCGTCTTTTTTTCTTTTTCCTTTTCAAGTTTGTTTCTTTTATTTCACTTTATAACAGAAATGAATAAAATGTATTTAGGTATCTTTATATTGACTTGCTAAATATAAGATGTAAGTTATTTTTCTCTTGATAAAAGAGTGTAGTTCTAAGATTTTATGATGTAGCTCATTCCCAATAGGGGTGGACAAGTGGTGTAGATTTGGATGTTTGTGGCTGAGGACTCAAGTTCAAATCCCAGCTAACCAGCACTTAGTTGAGCCGTTGCACAGGGCTTGCCTAGTGTGCTTTACCTCGTCCTCGTGGTTTTGCGGGCTATTTCATGGGAGCGGTGTTTACCTAAGGCACACCTTTGGGATAGAGGCTGCAGGTTTATTTGTTAATAAAAAAAAGAATTTATGATGTACCTTATTGTGATTAGTAACTGGTAATGTATAATGATGGAAGCCTTTGATAGTCCGCTCAGATTTCAAGCTTCCCTTTTTACTGTATACCTATTATTCCTTAACAACACATCACTTATCTTGGACATCATCGTTTTTTACTACAGGAATTACTTAAATTTGTATATAGCTGGTGACTTGCTTATAGGATTAGTAAATTAGAGAAGATGTTTTTGGTAATTCTTAGTTGGACCCCCTAAATCCCCATGAAATGTTCCAGTTGTGGGCTTGATCTGATTTTCTTACCTTAGCTACTCTATTCAACTATTTTCAGAATGTTTGCATCTTAGCTTTTGGCATATGGGAGTTCTCCTGGACTTCCCATCGTGGAAGAGTATTATGTAATGAACTAAATGCCACATTTATAAGTGGTTAGCCTTCAAAGACATTAAAAAACATGGGGACTGGAGTTGGGTAAGAATGAAAATGCCAGTTGAACGATCACTATCAAATAAGTATTTGGAGCGAATCTTTGGCTATTGAGGAACTTGGATTGACTTGATTGAAACAAACAACAGTGAAAAGATATGTTGTTTGCAATCTAACAGTGGGGTCCTTCTGATCTCATACTTGGTGGTAGAGTCTTTAGGAGATGCTTCTTGACTATTGCTTTTGCAGCAAACATGCAACCAACTTCACCAGCACACATGTTTTGACATGTATGTATATGTCCATGGATGTTTTCATTTCCTGCTTTTCCGTAGAGTACAATTTTTCTTATTGATTTTGATTTTACAGGCAAGTTCCTTATATATATATATATATATATATTTTTTTTTTTCGTTCCTGTTGTTCTTCTTGGATAAGCTGGTAAGCCATTCATGCTTTTTTATATTATGAGGAATGATCAAATCCTATCGCTTGCATGTGATAGTCTTGAGCCAGATGACTGTTTCTTGTAATTAAAGTTATGTAAAAGGCACAAAGTACACAATTTTTGTTCAGAAGAAACTGATGGTAATTTGGTATACTTACTGTTATAAAAAATAACTCTGTGCTACTTATTTATCTTTCTATTGCATAATTATTGCTTGTTGGCTTTTGACTTTTCTAATTGTTTTGGAAACTCGTGCCTTATTTATATTTTCATGCTAATTCTGACTGTAACTTAGCTTTATTATATCTCATATGGACGTGATGTGTTCTTACATCTTCCACTTTCTTATTTGTGATTTACTAGGCTACACCAGATATGGCAGTCACTCTTCTTGAAATTGCTAGAATATTTGCTACCAAAGTTCCAGGAAAGATAGATGCTGACGTCCTTCAACTTCTGTGGAAAGTATGTTTACATGAACCAGCCAGATAATTTATAGTTATACTGTGATGTTATCTTTACTTCTTGCCTAATAGTTATATGTTTTACCTAGACTTGTTTAGTTGGAGCTGGACCTGAAGGAAAACACACAGCTCTAGAAGCTGTCACGATAGTTCTTGATTTACCACCTCCTCAACCTGGCTCAGTCTCGGGTCTTATCTCAATTGACAAAGTGTCTGCCTCTGATCCAAAGTCAGCTCTTGCTTTGCAGAGATTAGTTCAAGCAGCAGTAAGTAATTGTCTCTATTACTATAGTCTTGCATATTTATGTTACTGTTACCTCTGTCCAATGCATTGGGTTTACCATGTTCTAAAGTATGTTTCAACTATGTAGGTTTGGTTCCTTGGAGAAAATGCAAACTATGCTGCTTCTGAATATGCTTGGGAGTCGGCCACCCCACCTGGCACTGCATTAATGATGTTGGATGCAGATAAAATGGTAGCTGCTGCCAGTTCCCGTAATCCTACATTAGCTGGTGCTCTTACTCGACTTCAAAGGTGTGCTTTCAGTGGCAGCTGGGAGGTTTGTATTTGTACCTTCTTTTCTTCCATGTCATTATGCTACTTGAGAAACCATTTAATATCTAAACTCATCTTCTGCAAAATCCTGCAATGGTGTTTTATGAAACATCTGCTGCTTCAGGAAAATATTTTTATTATGTATTGGAGGTTGCTATTGATTGACAAATCAGGCATGCTGAATGCCATTTTATGGAAAAATTCTCGTATTACTTTCCAAAAATAGTGATAACTAATTAATCAAGTGGCCTTTCTGACTGCAACTGGAAATGATTGTTAGCTCAAACATAAGAACTAAAAGATATTTTCAGGCTCTTCCACCTTGCCACTATATGCTTGAAACATGCCATGAAGCTTTAATTTTTATTACATCGAAATTGTCAACAAAAAATGTTGTTAGGAGGAAGATTATACGACACACCTCATATCGTACTTGTGAACTGGGCCATTTGGGTTTATGGGTGGAAGGAGCTTGAATGTAGTGAGCCCCTTTATTCTCTACAAATGTGAAACAAGGCTATTTCAGGTTCTCCTAGAGTGCTTACAGTTTGATATGACAATGATCATGACTTTTGACTTTCATAGATAACTAAAATCACATGAAATCATGCTGGAATTACCTAGTTTGATTGGTGAACTGTCTCTGATTTGTTTACAACCTAGAAAGCTAGGTGGCTTAATCTCTAGTCCTGTTTTATAAAGGTTTTGGCATTTTACATCTGTGGCTAGATGCATCAAATATGTTAAAAATGATTTGAGGCGCAAATTGTTATAAGTTATTCATCAATTTTCCAACAGAAGGAAAAAAGGCTAAAAACTTGAATCATTTTTTGCTTTTGCTGATTTGATTTTTACAGATTCGAATCATCGCCGCTCAAGCTCTTACGACAATGGCAATTAGATCTGGTGAACCTTATAGGCTACAGATCTATGAATTTTTACATACTTTGGCTCAGGGTGGTGTACAGTCTCAGTTTTCAGATATGAATGCTAGCAACGGTGAAGATCAGGGAGCAAGTGGTACAGGCCTTGGATCTTTAATCAGTCCTATGCTTAAAGTCCTAGATGAAATGTATAGTGCACAAGATGAAATTATAAAGTAAGAATGCAAATCTTGTGACCATTTTCAGCTATGACTCTATTGATGAAAATTAACTTCTGAACTTCTTTCTCACTTGAATGTTCAGGGAGATGCGCAATCATGATAATTCCAAAAAAGAATGGACAGATGAGGAACTTAAAAAGCTGTATGAGAGTCATGAGAGGTTGTTAGATCTTGTCTCACTCTTTTGTTATGTTCCAAGAGCAAAATATCTTCCTTTAGGGCCAACAAGGTACTTTCTCCCCTTCTGCTTTATCTTTTATCTGATGATCTTGAACTTCATTGTTCTCCTGAATATGAGTAGAAGAGTGAAACTGCATACTTATAAATTGACAACAATTTTTAGGATAATCGCTTATCTTAAGCAGATAATTGACGAGCTGTTATGTGAATGCCTCCCTGTTTATATTAAGGCTTATGTGACGTTAGGGGTGAGAAAAATGTCCAATCTATATGATAAAGATTATGTGGAGATACCTAGATTTTTTTGGAATAATGATGTATTTTTGTTTGTTAAGAGTTTGAGATTATGTTGTTTATTGACTTATAACTGATGCTATGAGTGGAGATGTACTTTTAACCAAGCCATTTTTCTTTTTGCCTTCAACTAGCTATTTGTTTGTGGCTCTCTTAAGTCCCCTTCTTGTATAACAAGCAAATAATCTCAAGGTTGTAATGGTTTGAGCCAGTTCAAGCTGGGACCATTGAATTTTTACTTCCATGCCATCAGTTGCATGGGACCAAAATTCTTATTACTATTCAGATTATCATACCATATGCGTTTACTTTCTAAAGAACTATTTCTTAGAAAATGCAAGGTAAAACATAGACCATTGTCTTTCAAAACATTTGAATTCCTCCTTCCCTCTTCCATAATCTTGCTGACAATTTGAGATGATAATGTCTGATTTTCTATTTTGGTTTTTTTTTTGTTTTTAAGGATAAACTCTGTTTGATGGAATAGTCAAACTCACTATTTTTATTTCATTTGATTTTGAATTTGCAACAGTGCAAAACTCATTGACATCTATCGCACGCGGCATAATATAAGTGCATCAACCGGCCTCAGTGATCCTGCTGTTGCCACAGGGATTTCTGACCTTATTTATGAAACATCCAAGACGAGGGTGCCTGATCTTATCTTTGAAACTACCAAAAAGAAGTCAGATGAGCCAGGTGCACTTGATGATGACCTTGTTAATTTTTGGGCTGCGAATCTTGCTGATGATGGTGCACCTGCTATGAACAGGGTAAGAATCGATGTACCTGTAGAAAATCCAATGGTTGTAATTTGAATTTAAGACTATTTAGAGAAACAATATCAAATTTCCATCCTTCAATTATTTGCTGCGTCTTTTAAGTCAAATGGCTTGTGGCTCATAGCAGCCATATTTCGTGAAATTGATTGATCATTTGAGTAATCTTAGCAAATGTGACTCTATACATTCATTAAAATCATATGCAACTAGTTCTTATTATGGCTTAATTGATATTTAAAGGAGACATAAAGAAAACACAAAATTTTCCGATGTATACAAAGAATACTTACTATCTTAAGATTTTTTTTCGTATATCACTGTACTTGTTCACTTTTTATTTTTATTTTTTATTATTATGTTGTTAATAATCTTCATTATAATTTTTTTAATGGAAGTAATTCCAATTGCTATTTATTGAAGAAAAGAGAGAGATTATACTTTCTCTTTGTTGTCTAATGACTAATCTTAAAGTGCATGGACTTTGCTAAGTTGTTTTGTTGTCATTTAATTACTTTTATTTTGTCTTCTAGTTTCTTGGTTTTTGGGTTATTATTGTAGCATATATCTTTGTTTTTTTCATTTCTTGCTTCAGTCACATTTATTTGCTTTCATATCTTTTACCAAGTTCATCATAAAATATTGGATTTTAATATGAACAACCCTTGACAGACTAACAACAACTGTGGAATGCCTTTTCCATTGAAACTGCAGTTTTTAAAAACTTAGAAGAGTTGGCATTGAAGTTTCTGATGTTGACAAAAATAACCTAACTTTTGTAACTTAAGTTATGCTAATCCTACTAGTAATTTGAGGTTTTTTTTTTCTTCTTTTTCTCTTGCATTCCATAATTTTTCTTATTTGAGCGATACAGGTTGCATCAATACAGTCAGAGGATATTAAATTGTGAACTGTTGTAATATCCATTCAGTATTAATGTACAGAACTTTGCCCCTCACCCGGAAAAAAAAAAGTTGAGAGCACTATGTTTAACCCCATAAAAAAAATTGGAGAACTAATCAAGCAAAGTTAATACATTGATTGAAGCAAAAACAACCTAAATCTTCTTTTTTCTTTGGAATACATTTGTCAAGCTTGCTTCCCCAATTTTCTGTGGAACTCATTTAACTATTTTTTATTATAGTCGCTTGACAGATCTTTATATATTTGCTGGACATCAGGTCAATGAATTTTTAGCTGGTGCTGGTACTGATGCCCCTGATGTTGAAGAAGAGAACATAATTTCCAGACCTTCTATGAGTTATGATGATATGTGGGCTAAGACTCTCCTGGAAACGACAGAAATGGAGGTTAGGAGTCTTGCTCTAGCATGGCCTTGTCTTTTAAATCACTCCTGAGTAGACAACCTTCTTTTACATATCTTGATGTTCTGCTGCAGGAATATGACGCGAGATCATCTGGGTCTTCATCCCCAGACTCAATAGGATCAGTTGAGACATCTATATCCTCCCACTTAGGGGGGATGAACTATCCATCATTGTTCAGTTCAAAACCATCTAGTTTTGGGTCATACTCCAAGGTATGGGAAAAAATTTACCCTTGTGCTTCTATCTGATATTGGTTGTATTTTCTTTTGTGAATTATCCTCAAAAAGTTAGTGATTGTCCTGGTTGTGGGACGTATAAAGCTTGAAGCATGCAGATTATACCACTGTTCTTCAAAAAAAAAAAAAAAAAAAATCCTGAATGTGGAGAAACAAAGAACTATGATTCAGTTTGGGACAATTAATGGTCAATAATTGGTTTTAGATTAGCATGATCTTTCATGATATCATAAGGTGTAAATTCTTTTTCCTTGAGGAGATAGAATCAGATGATTGTCTGTTAGGTTCAGAACTGGTGGTCATCATGAAACCATGTGGTTGGCCGGCACCCACTTAGCAGATCTGAAGAAATCTTGTTATAAATTTTACAAGACCCAATGTGTCAGGCATCTCTACTTTCTCTTCCCACAAACCCTAGCCTTACAACTCCTCATAAATGAATTATCGTCTTTAATAGAAGTTTCAACTAGAAATTATGTCAGAATAGGCCACCAATACTTGCGAGCATAGTACCCTTTAAAACCCTCACTGTTTCAAAATAAGCCTAACTTTGGTCCATAAACTAATTAACCTTGTTAAATCACTGAAACATAAGTTAAGGTGACTGGGCTAATCTTTATTATGGTTCTTGTGGATTTGATATATATTTCCTTGTATATGTATATTTCCTTATGCATCTAGGATTCCTTGTATATCTAGGTTTCCTTATATAATTAGGTTTCCTTGTTAGATTCTACTTAGGTTTTACTCCCTATATATATGGGGTCTCTTTACCTGGTAATATACACAATAATATAATTTCTATTATCTCTCTGACATGGTATCAGAGCGGGATAATTTTTCCAATTTTCCCTGCCCTCTACTGGGTGATCTGTTCTGGGTAACTGTTTTTCAGCCATCTACTGACTGTTCTGTTTTGGGTAACTGTTTTTCTGCCCTCTACTGGCTGATCTGTTTTGGGTAATTTTTTTCTACCCTTTATTGGCTGGTCTGTTTGGTCTAGAAGACCATAACTCGTCATTTTAACGGCACCTCTGATCAGACTTTGTGCATCTCACCCTGTGGCAAATGTTACTAGCTTTGGGCCCAGGAAGCGAAGGGAATGAGCTTGGTTGCTTCTCCTTGATGGCAACCCTAGCCATATGATCCCCTTTCCCAACTTTTTTGTCGACTTCCCAATGACCAAAGAAAGGACTATGCCATCGACTGCAGATCTAAGAATTCCATCCCAGGAATAACCAATCCCAGGGAACCAAGCCCTTAAGTTATTGTCTCATCGACTTCGCCTTGGGGTCGTCTTCCACTAGTGGTTACTCCCGATCCGAAGCACCCCTTGAAATCATGAAGATAGTATCGGGAAGAAAAATATAGTAGGGATAATTCCTAAGTGACAACCTTGATCGAATGTGTAGGATAGGTGGGAGGTGGTGACACTTCCAGCAACAAGGCCAGGGCCTTTCCTTTGATCTATTCGGGCTATTACAAGCCGAGCAATGGTATAATAGGTACTCAATCTATGGATCGCCCCTCGAGGGGGCTTTCTTAACGCCTAGTTGGGCTTTTTTCCGAGTTATACTTGGAGAAGCATCTGGAGTTCACGAGCATTGTTGGAAAGAGGTGTGTGATGGAAGTACTGGCGGAGAGGGAGGCTAACAAGGTAGGCTATTTAAGTTAAAACCAGCTCTTTTGCTTTCTTTCTCCCCTTAGCGTTGGAGTTCTTCCACACCATGCTCAGAGAAAGACCGACATGCTCTAGTCCTGGGTGTCTTTCAGTGGTTCTTGAAAGCTTCTTTTTTTCAGAGTTCCTTTACTGTGTAATGAGCAATTGAGCTAAAGCAGTGCCTTTGGCTGCTGGCGGCGCAGAACGAACTAGTTTTTAGAGCAAAGAGCCTCCGTCTCCCCTTCGAAGTCGGGGTTGACCACAATTTCCCAAGTAAGAGATAGAATCTCACTAATTGGAAGAAGTCGAAGTACTCATATCCGCGTTCTGAAAGAGGCTTGACCCTCCTTCTCAATCAGTAGGGCTCTTGGAGAACCAAGCCGACAAAGGATGAATCTTTCCTTCTCTTTCTTTCACTAGTAAGAATGCAATGCCTGAATCAAGACTGGAATGCGTCCATCGGGGTCTTACTAATTATTAGGAATAAAAGATGAACCTTCTCAACCTCAATTACATTGACCCTTGCTTCAGTTGCCAGGGAAGAGCAGCCTTTCCAAAGGCAACAGAAAAACCTCCAAGTTCAGTAATAGCCTAGCGCAACTTCAATTAAGGAAAGAGAAGAATGCAATAAGATAGCATAGAGAAAGAAGCACCGAGTCTCTCACACAATCCTTTCAAGCTTGATCCTGCCCTTAGACTCGTTACCTTGTTGTTATATATTGAAGATATTTCATCTACCACTCTTTTGACTGCTAAAGAATGAACACCAGTAGAAGATTGATCACACTAATCAACAGGTTTTCCATCTTGCAGATAAGGCATATCCTGTCTAGGCAAATTTTTTGAAATGATACCTTTATTTCCGTGTCTTCCAGCATCGGGCTGTAAATCGGTTAGCTTCCGAGATTGCAGTTTATAGGAACCATCCTAGTGCTGGCTGTAGCCGTGGGAGGTGGGGTACGGGACTGTTGGAGTGAGTTTCGTTGATTTGCTATCCTTCCTAGATAGAACAAGCCCAACCAACACATTTCTATAAGCTAAAACCTCATGACAAAGTCACCCTGTTCTGGAGGGGCAATCTGATCTCGAGGGAAAACCCCATACTTGTTCCGGATAGACCGAAGACCGGTCACAGATCGAGCTTTCGTTTGGGCCAAAAACAAGGTACTCAAGTACTCAAAGAAGGGCTTCCCGCTGCCCAGCAATTCCAACTGCGGAGAAATCCCCTACTGCCAGAGAGCTAGCCAGGGCATTGATGAAATGGCCCACCACTTAATGCTTTCTGACTTTCATTCATTAGGCCAACGTGAAACTACAACGAGCCCTTTTTTCTTTTGATTTGGAAGACGGGCGTTGCTTTCATTCTTCTTTATTTGAGTTATCTTATGTAATTCATCGCCTTTTCTCACCCTTTCCCGCGGATAGCCATCATGGACCAAGATCCAAAGGGATCAATCTTGTTCCCTTCTACTGCATAGCTGCGCTAGCAGGTGCTACGAGCCCTCTACCAAATTCCAATTAGGCACGCTTCTAATCTATCTTACGAGAGGGATTGATTGTTGGGACCGGGGATGGGACTCTCTATTAGGTAGGCTAGGTTAACACTCTCTGTATCTCTCAGATGAACGGGATGCCTTATAATAAATAAAGAACTCATTTTGTTGTGCTCATCAAAATAACTGCCTAAGCATACTTTTTTGGATCCAGGATTTGAAATCAACCAAAGGTGGGACATCTTTTTCTGAGGAGCCGGACGACGAAGCCTCCTCCTCAGAGGAAGATGTCTCGAACGAGCTAAATGCTAGCCTAGAATGAGCTAAATAGGCTGTTGGAGTACTCTTCTAGTCGAGACTGTTTTCGGAAACTAAAGTTGCTTGTTAAGCTAAAAATAGAGGAGTTTTTGGTCTGTTCTGGGTAACCGATTACAGGCTGACATGTTCTGAGTAGCTAATCTAAGATTTGCTCTAATATTTCCTACATGACTGATCCGAGATTTCTAGAGATTTTTTCTCTCAGATTTTTTTCCTCTAAATTGATCTGAGATTTTTCTCTCAGATTTCGAATTTGAGATTTTTCTCTCAAATTTTTTTTTTCTCTAAACTGATCTGAGATTTCACTCTCAGATTTACTAAACACTGATTTGAGATTTTTTTCTCAGATTTTCTCAACATTGATTTGAGATTTTTTTCAAATTTGATTTTTCTCAGATTTTCTAAACACTGATCTGAGATTTCTTTCTCAAATTTTCTAAACACTGATCTAAGATTTTTCTCAAATTTTCTAAATACTGATTTGAGATTTCACTCTTAAATTTTTCTGAACACTGAGATTTTATCTTTTCTCTCGGTGATATTCTACCTTCTTTTTCTCCAATGTCTATTTTGGATTCTAAAACTACTGTAAGGATCACAATAAAATTGAATGGTTCCAACTATCTGCTATGGTATCGTGCCTTCCTATTATTTTTGGGATCTTTGAGGAAACAAGATTGTGTTCTCTCTACCCTATTGTTGTCTATGTTCTCTCTGCCCCTACTGTTGTCTATGTTCTCTCTGCCTCTACTGTTGTCTCTCCCGCCTTACGAGAGATGTACTCTGATGTCTATGTTCTCTCTGCCTCTACTGTTGTCTCTCCTGCCTTACGAGAGATGTACTCTGTTGTCTATGTTCTCTCTGCCTCTACTGTTGTCTCTCCCGCCTTACGAGAGATGTACTCTAATGACAACTGACACATTCTTTGGGCACTTCCTCTACTGTTGTTGCCTCTACCACCGTAGGTGCGTTTGTCGTATCTCTTGGTAAGTCTTGGATGTTGGATTCTAGTGGCACTTGGGAGCTTGTGTCTGCACCCCCATTGGCTAATATTGATGTGAAGAACATCCTTGATTTGACCTTGACCCTTTTTATGGAGCAACCTCCAGGGTATGTTGCTCAGGGGGAGAATGCTACTAAGGTCTACCGACTTAAGAAAGCTATTTATGGTCTTAAACAAAGTCCTAGAACTTGATTTGATAAATTCAGCATTGTTCTCGAAACCACTCCATTTACTTCTTCGTTCAAGATATCTTTACTAAACTGTTAGGAGATAAACGCTTCTCGAAACTTTGTGACAAGCTGGATATGATAGATATATATGCTCCAGCTTGAGGGGGAGTGTTGTAGATTTGATATATATTTCCTTGTATGTGTATATTTCCTTATGTATCTAGGATTCCTTGTTAGATTCTACCTAGGTTTTACTCCCTATATATATGGAGGCCTCTTTACCTGTTGATACACACAATAATATACTTTCTACTATCTCTCTAACAATGGTGAATCAGTGTACAGGAATAGAAGAGTAGAAAAGTTTGAATATTGTATATTGTAAATATATGAGTTATGATAAAAGAAACCACATATTTATAGTCGAAGAAAGGACTAGGCTACAATCAACACCAAAAATAACAAAACTGCCTACTTGGATCAATATCAATAGGAGTAGCAACATGATTCGTTCCACGTAGTCCAGTTTCTTTGAGTACATTTATGCATACTTCCGATGGAATAAGGAGATTCCAAATTTGTTGTGAGCAATTTCACTTCGCAAGAAATACTTTGGACATCCTATATCCTTAGTGATGAAGTGTTGCTGGAGAATTCTTATACTCGGAGATTTTCAGAATACCTTTTTGTTATTTTGGATCTAAGGATTCAATAGTATATTTGGAATTTTATAATGGCAAATCAATCGACGGTATTTTGATTATTACAAATTTGAAATCCAAAAATCTCATTGAACTAATATTTTAGGGTTTTGGGTGGATTTGAAATTCACTTTAGTTTTAGTGGATTTGAAATGAAATCCATTCATTTAAAATCCTTGGTCTTAGAATGCTTCTATCCATGCAGAACCTGCTTTGGTTCCATCCTTTTCTTCACTATTTATAGTTGTACTAGACTCTGGATAATTTAATGAATAGTTTAAAGTTGAGATAAAAACATAAATCTATAACTATTTTAAGAAAACTACATCTTGAGGGAATTGTAGGAGGTAGGCAATTTGCTCAGTTGTATGATAATGCAGTTAAGTGTTATTGCAACAAGATTTGATTTAGTATTATTACTGTTGATGCTTCTTATTGGGATCTAACTTATCTCTATTTGCACTGTTGTCATATATAATGTCGCGATATCCCACATTGGTTCCACATGAAAATGTGGAAGGGTATATGAGTGGGAATTAAACCTTTACTTTTGACCATGATTTGGGGTTAACAAAATTTGGTCCTTTGCATCTTTTGGATGTATGCAAGGCCACAGTTTTTTTATTTTTTATTTTTTTTATTTTTTGCCATTGGGGATGCAAATCTCCTGAAAATATATTTAAAGATGAGATAATTATTGACTTTCTAATGATGCTTTCATGCTAGAAGTTGCATCCTTGCATTGTTGGTGCTATATGATATCAATATTAGGATGCGGAGAAAGGTTGACACCATTTGTTGATTTCTCTTTATTATTTCCTTATACGAGGAGAGATACTTTTGGGGTATGTTTGGATTTGGATGTGCCCATCCGGATTTGGGATGGGCAATTACTATTCTTTGTTGTTATGGGATGTTGGAGGATTTGCAAATCCTTATCTATACCCTACTTTTTTACAACTCTCAATAAAAACATTCCCACAAAATACATCTACTTTATCTACCATTCCCAATGTGATAATGACATCTTAACTATAATCCTACCCTATATAATATCAAAACAAACAAGATTTTAAAAAATCCACATTTTTGCAAAATCCACTTAAATCCCAAATCCAGACTTGCAAAATCCACCCACGCCTCAGTCCAAAATAGACACCCTTAGTGTTTGTATCTTGGGGAAGTGTCTTTACAAATATGGAGGTGCTTCTGACCAGAAACTCGCTAATGTTTTCAAAGAGCAATCTTGTGTTGCTTAGAATTTCACTTAAATCTAAAATAAACGACAAAATGATTAAAGGAAGACATTTCTGGATATGAAAATCTTGAGAATTGGAAGATTTTTACATTTATGTGTATCTAAACAATATAAAGGACTCAATGTAGACCGATAAATAATACAACTTTTGAAGAGACCTTCCTGAAATGTACTTTCCAACAGCCTTTAAGCGTACGCATCAATTAATACAGTTCTCGAAGAAACTGTACTCAACCCTTGCAAAATTTTATGACTTTTCTTTTGTACACTTGGAATCAATTACTTTCTTTTTTTAAAACGAAGTGCTATGACTAGCATTGCATCCAGTCCACCACTACAAAAGTATGGATTAATTCTTGCACAAGAAATGACACATTTGAGTTGCTTATGCAGGAGAGGGCAGGTGGAAGCAGATACAGTGCATATGAGGGTCCGAATTCCCCGGTTTGAATCTATGCACATCTTTTTCTTACGGTTTAATTGTAGTAAGAGAAATATCAAATCTAATGTATGGTTTCTTGCAGATACGGGAAGAACCTCCTCCATATTCCTCACCTGATCATCACAGATACGAGTCATTTGAGAATCCCTTAGATGGCCCTGGATCCCACAGTTCTGGTGATGGACGGCCATCTTCAGGGAATCCACAGTCTGGGACTGCACTTTATGATTTTACTGCAGGTGGTGATGATGAGGTGAGTTCAATATAACTCATTCTGGTGTGAACTTGTGCTCGAATGTGAATTTCTGCTGGTCAATTCTGGAACCTAAGAATCTGAACCACACCTTCTTGAAGGTGTTTATGGTTTTACATCGGGATAACATTAAGCTCTGTGATGTTGCAGCTTAGTCTTACAGCTGGTGAGGAGGTTGAGATTGAAGATGAAGTAGATGGCTGGTTTTATGTAAGTAAATGCAAGCCGATATGCTTCAAGAGAATTACATAATAAATAATTTGAACTTGTATTTCCTGATTTACTTCCTGAAAGTTTGAGTATTTTATGATTGCTAAAGTTAACTATATAGGGTTCAAAATAACTTGTATTGTTGTTTTGCTATCAAGATTTTACATTTGATGACTCAACCTTCATTCCTCAGTCTGTTGTGACATTCAGTATTAAATTATCTCAGCTTGTAAAGTTGAAGTTATAGAAACTTGAACTTCACTGAGTGCCATTGAGATTTGGCTCAAGGATGTGCAAATCATGAACCTTTTTGGGTCAATATGACATTTGTGCAGTAACTTGTTGTGATCGCCAAGTCATGCAGACAAATATAAGCTGTATTTTAATCTTTTTATAAGAACCAAGTTGTATTTCAATCTATGGCTACAACCTAACCTGGTATATTTACTATATGGAGATCAAAAGTAATCTATTATTATACCAACAAAATTTGATTGTTCAATTTGTATCTATCATTATTGCTACATGTGTTCAAGATTTAGAGTGCTTTCATTTGGTTTGCTGAATGTGTTAGCTGGTACAGGTCAAGAAGAAACGCCGTGGGAGGGATGGGAAATTGGCAGGGCTGGTTCCAGTGCTCTATGTCAGTACATCTTGAAGTTGAAATGCTTGGTTAAAGCACAAAAAGGTTCATTTTTGTCGGAAATTGTTGGAAATTTATGGGAGCATAGGTTGTTTAGTAGATGGAACTATCTGTAGTTTCCATGTATTCCTTTACTGTGTGTGTATTCTGAAGCTAGATTACAGTTCACCACCCAACTAATTCTAAACACAAGTCATTCAATTAATGCTATTGTCTGCAGTCATATTCGAACTGGAAGCTGCTTTGCTATACTTACCTTACATGTGTCTGCTTCTTTGTAATATTAGTCTCTCCCCTGCTGGGAATGTTTACGTGTGAATGCATGATATTTACATTATTTTTCTTCTTTGTAATATTAGTCTCTCCCCACTTGTTATTACTGGGAATGTTTACGTGTGAATGCATGATATTTATATTATTTTCTAAAAATTATATGCTTACAAATTATTTTAGGACTTTTACATTTGTTGTTTGTGCATATAAGTTTGTGTGCACTAAGTGCATGAGTCATGATCCATGCAATTGGGCACGCGGGTCGGGTCGGGTCCGGTTTAATCCGGATCCGCGCCCTTTTTTTTATAATTTATGTCATAATCTTTATGTTGTAATAATATAATTTTTATGTTGTAATAGTGTAACCTTTATGTACATATTTCATAACCTTTTCAGTGCATAACTTGTACTTTTTTCACTATAAAAATTCATGTAATATAGTCAAAATCTTTATGTTGTAATAATATAATCTTTATGTTGTAATAGTATAACCTTTATGTACAGATTTCATAACCTTTTCAATAAATAATTTATAATTTTTTCACTGTAAAAATTCAATATAGCCGAAACTTTTATGTTGTAATGATATGACCTTTATGTTGTAATACTATAATCTTTATGTACAAATTTCATAACTTTTTCAGTGAATAACTTATATACTTTTTTCACTACTCAGCATTGCAAAAGGTTATGTGCATATAACTAAAAGATTATAAGGAAAAAATTAAAAGGTTAAGTTCCTTAAACTAGAAGGTTATGTCAATATACAACAGAACTAGGATTTGAGTTAGGGTTTGGGTGCGTGAGGCGCGTGTGGGGGCGCGTGAAAGACACTTTCGGGTTAGATTGACCCAGTTGTACGGATCTAAGATTCGTGCACTTGATGTATAGAAATAATTGTGATGATATAATTTTAATGGTGAATTATTATTTTCTTTTTGTTAAGTATAATTGATGATAAAATGCTTTAAATCCCTTTGTTGGTTATGAAGATATTTTGCAGAGTGAAATTTGTGTGCAAATGTTGTATGGATTTTAAATCCATATAATATGGATCGGGTTGGGTTGAATCCCATCCGAATTCATGCATTTTTTTTCCTTAATGCTGTATTAGTCATACATTTATATTATATATTGAGTATAATTTTATATTATGTTAAACATATCTTTAAGTAATATTTTAACTTTAAAAAAAAAACCCTAATTTTGATGAAAAAATTATAATTTCAACACAAAAAAACCCTAATTTGTACATATATATCTTTATGTAAATATTACGCATACCTTTAATTAATATTAGTCATACTTTTATATAATACATAAAGGTATAACTAACATAATTAAAAAGTATGACTAACATAACATAAATGTATATTTAACATAACATAAAAACCCTAAAGGTATGCTTAACCTAATATAAAATCATAAAAATATGCTTAACATAACATAAATGTATGTTTAACATTAATAAAAATATATTTAATATAACATAATAACTCTAAAGGTATGCTTAACATAACATGAAACCATAAAGACTTGTTTAACATAACTTAAAGGCATGCTTAATGTTGCATAAATGTATGCTTAATATAATACAAAGACCCTAAATGTATGACTAATATATGACATAAATGTATGCTTAACATAATATAAAAGTATGTTTAACATAACATAAATGTATGCTTAATATAATATAAAGAAGGTCTAATAATTGGAGCGAATTTGGGTGGGTTTGAGCGCACCCACCCAAACACATGGAGACGCATGCGCACGTGTGGAGTGGCGTGTGGGTCGGGTCGGGTCAAGTGCACGGATCCTAGAATAAAAGTTTGTGTATTTTGCATTTTCTTAAAAGAAGAAGATATTTTGCATTTTTTTTCCTTGTATATAAAGAAATTAATCATTTATAGTGATTTAAATATTGCTTGTTTGTCTTTAAACTGTAAAAGTCGAAAGTTATTCTTTGCGCAATTAATGAGAGGATGATAAAATTTTCAGCATTTCTCATCATTTTTTATGTATTGAATAACCATTTGCTTCTCTTTCATCATTTGTCAGATTTATTTGAAGTACTCATTAAATTTTTGAACTCTTTAATTTTCAGTATCTGTGCTTCGTACTCTTTTGTATTTATTAATAATTTCCAGATTTATTTTTGATTATTTTTGCAATGGTCACATTTTAATTTTGAATTTTAATAAAATTTTATATTATTTTGTATTTCCTAAAATAATCTCAAGATTGTTGTGTTATTTTCAGATTTTACATGGATTTTCTTAAGTTTATCAACAATTTTTGTTTTCAATATTCATATTTATATAAATTTTGTGTAATTTCTTGAAATCTTAATTTATACATTTATCTTGTCATTTTTTTTTAAATCTTACGTTGTTTTGTAAATTTTAAAATTTTGTTGGGAGTTTTTCATTAATTAAACAATATTCATATTTTAAACATAATATTTATATGCGCCAAATTCATGGTTCATGACCCATGCAATACAGGTCATATAAATCGATGATGTTTTTCACGCGCCCCACGCGTTTCAAAATCTGCGTTCAAATCCTAGGTCCATGTTCAAACCCAAATCCTACATGCCTACCTTTAGTTAGACGAACTTAACATTTTAGTTATGTTTGCATAACCTTTATGTTTATACCATTTTAACCTTCTACAGTGTATTACAAATCTATAATACCTTTTTAATATTTATGTTATAATAATATAATTTTTATGTTATACTTTAAGTACATAAAGATTATGATATTTGTACATAAATGTTAAACTAATATAATATAAAGGTTAGTCTGTACTACATTAATTTTTATACTGAAAAGAGTATAAATTATTCATTTAAAGTTTATACTAATATAATATAAGGGTTATACTCATATAACATAAAGGGCCAAGTCCAAAATTACCCAGCAAGCAACTTTTCTACCCCATTTTTATGACAATAATTTTTTTTACACATTTTTAAGGTATTTTGCTAAATACGTTCCAGTACTACCCCTTACCTTATATAACCTTATATATACTTTCATTTAAAAGTTAAATGTAAATGCACTATTTATATTAAAAAAATTAATGTTAAAATTGAAATGTAAATCATTTTTGAATTTATAAATTTAAAATTTCATAACTCCAAATTTTAAATTCTATAACCCCCAAATTTTTTTTATCTCTCTTCTCCCCCACCAAAGCCCACCACTCGACCCCACCTCCTCAACTAGGGATGACAACATGGCGGGGTGGGACGAGGCCAGGGGAACAATCCCCATCCCAGTTCCCGCGTTCGTGGGGAATCCCCATCCCCGTCCCCGCCAGCTTCGCAGGGAAAATTTCCCCTGCCACTGTCCCGCGGGGATTCCTATCCTCATGGGGATTCCCTGTCCGCCAGAAAAATGAGGAAAATTCCCCACCACCCACGCCCCGTGGGGATTCTCCGCCCCATCCTTTTTTTGTGGATACATGTGGAAAAATTATACTCAACAATGATTAAACTAAGCTATCCATGATATGAAATAAAAAGCAGAATAACAAAAAGTAACAACAACATTAATATTAAGTTAATTTTGAGTTTGCAGCAGCAATATTAACAAAAAGCAACAACATAGCAGCAACAACTTAACAAAAAAAAACAGGAGCTACATAGCAGCAGCAACATGAGCAAAAAAAGCGACAAGATTAAACTAAATCTCTTTTAGCCATGAATTTTGAGTGTAGAAAGTGAAGGCACTATGAGAGATATATGCACACCTAAATCTTTCACACGATAGAGGCCATGGAAGTATGGTGACGATGGCGGAAGAATAACAAAGTAGCAGCAACAAATCTACTAAAAAACAACACTGAAGCAGAGAAATGGGGGCTGCCGACTGAGAACTTGAGAAGTGAGAAGTGAGATTTAGGGTTTATAATAAATAATTATATTATATTAAATATAAATATATATAATATATATTTAATATTATGGGGCTTCACTGGGAACAGGACGGGAATCCCCGCGGGGTAAATCATCCCATCCCCGCCCCCACGAGGTATATTTCAAGGAATCCCGGCTTGATTCAGGACGGATCCCCACGGGGAACGGAGAATCCCTGCCCCACTGCCATCCCTATTCTCAAGCCCACCACTTGACCCTACCTTCTTAACCCACCACAAGACCTCACCTTTTCAAAATCAGAAGTTGAAGAATTCAAGCACTCATCTACACGATTCCAAAATCTTCTCGTGAACTCATCTATATGATTCCAACCACCTTCTCAACTTGATAATGGAAAACAAAGTTCCCCCAACTCTTGCAACCCAGTCAATGACAATGACTATTTTTGAAAATCCTTCTCAATCAACGGCTCCTGAGCAAACTCTATCGAAGGCGGCGGCTCCTGAGCAAACTCCATTGAAGGCAGCGGCTACGAATATGGGGCAATCAATTTACATGGTTAGTTTTTAGTTTTTTGTATTTTGCTTGAGGATGTGTTTGTTTTTAGAGTAATTTTGGTTGGAATATTGTTTGGGATTGTTTGAAATTTGTTGTGTAATGTGTTTGTTTTTTTTTTTGTAAATTATTTGAAATTACTGTGCAATATTGTTTGAAATCAAATGGATTTTTGTTTTGTGAGATGAATTTTCTTATTAATCATATATGTGTGTGAACGAGTAGAAATCTTTGAAATATGGCACCACTATGTTGAGCACACGTTTTCTTTAACAAACCCTATTTACCGTGTACACATATCAATAGAATCGTGTACACGTATGGTTGACAATATGTGTACACGAGTAGTTATGTAATCGCTATATAAAATATGTATATGTGTACACATATATGAACTATATACGTGTATATGAGATCTTTTTCAATCGAGTTTAATCTATATACATGTACACATATACATAAAAATGGTGTGTATGGTATACACGTATACGTGTACATATATATTTATTTGAATGTTCTATTTTATATTTGTACACGTATGATGTATGAAGCAGTGTACAAATATATTGCAGATTGACTTGAATCTTATACGTGTACACTAGAAATATGTACTCGAGTATTGTGTACACGTGTAAAAGCTGTAAGTGTGTATACGTATATATAACAATTATATGTATACGTGTACACGATTTTAATGTAAGAGTTTTAGATTGTCTTAATGCTCTATTCTCCATCGTAAGTACTCGTGATATTTTATGAAATCATATTTATTTGTGTACTTATGTAGGATTTTGTTGTGTCTTAATGCTAGTGTATAAGAAATATTTGGAAAGTATTGTGTGACAGCCATTTTGTTATATTGAATGTTCATATGTTTTGTATTTGACCTGTTATGCTATGTATTAGTGTGATTAGACGTGGAAGAGACCTAGTCTACATGGTGTCAAGGTTAAAATAAATGGATATATTCGGTTAAGCATTATCTATGATATAGAGTCGATAAAACAGACCAAGAGAGGCCGCCACATGAAGAGCACCCCCCCAGCTCTCCTTGCTGAGGAGCCTGCTGTGATGAAGAACGCGAACCTGTCTCAGGACCCGAAAAATGATCGAGTCCGCACGAACTGGTAACCGCCAGTGCTTGCCATCATTTCTTGCAGTCCAGAGGAACCACAAGATCAAGCAAGGGACTACTGTCGTGATGTGTGTGCAATGTGCGTGCATTCCAGATTTTAGAGGGGATTTTTGGCATTCGGGTGACGATGCATTGAATGTTGGTTTAGATTCTTTCCGTATATCTATTCTTATTTGGAGTGGATAGTCGATAAACCATTGTTGAGGATTGGATTTAGGCCATGAAAGAGGAGCCCGAGGTTTGGGAGAAATTTTCTTGGGGTAAATTTTCATTCCAAAAGTTGTTATATAGTGTTAGTATTGTGCCTGTATAGGTTTCGAATCATCCCACCGACCGTCGAGCATACCATTGCTACGGTTGCTCCACTGCATTACTTGTGAGTGTTAAAATCTATTTAAATTGCTGTCATATTTTTAGCGTAAATAGGATATGTTCAATTTGATCTACTTAATTAATCTATGTAAGTATGAGTTATTAGCTTTGATTTTTTAGATATAGAGATATGAGGCCATTCCTGCTCTTGGGGCCATCTGTGGTCGTACTGAAGTGGTTAATGCTTTACCACGTTGCATAGGTTGGATATTCAATAATGTGAAAACTGATCTATTTCACTTATTTGAAACTCAGGTATTGATTAATCCATACGTATTTTCCTTTATAATTAATTGGTTGTACTCGAGTAAAATCTAAACTGTATTTCTTTTCATCTTAGACTGAGTATTTGCCACAATTGAATGCGACTGAAGAAGAAAGACAACAAGCCTATTGGATGGACATTGAGGATGATCTTTCAAATGGATTTCAGTTTAGATCTCGTGGCAATCCTTTTCAAAGAGGAAGAGGCCGAAGCAAAAGCTCGTAGACTGACGGATGTTGCAAGTGCTCATTCACAAGCACGGACTGAAAAAGACGAAGGATTGATGAGGCTTATAATGAAGAATCAGGTCGCATTCCAATCCGAATATCTCCCGTTGATGATGTTACGGGCTTACCCCAAACTAGGGATCAGAGTTGTCCTCCTCCTCCACCCTAACAAGAACATACCTCTGCCTATCGGGGGATTGATGATCAAGGTACAAGCCCAATTGATGATATTTTTTAGACTCGTATGGAGGCGCTAGTCCATAAGAAAATTCATTTACTTGAGGCACAAATGGAGTTGAGGAAATTCATTTACTTGAGGCACAGATAGAGTTGAGGATTTCAACTCTAGTTGCACAAGAGTTATCAAAATTGATGAATACCAAACGAGGTGTCGAGGTAGTAGTTTAGTAGTTAAATAGTGAGTAGTGCCCATAGAATATTGAGACGGCTCCATTATCTGAGCTTGTGAATGCACATTCATCAAAACTTGAGATTGATCCAAAAAATATTGGGTTACGTTCTGTGGAATTCCACACACCTACGAAGATAGCTAAACTCTCTCTACATGGTGATCTCCTACAACACAGTGATGCACCGTTCGAAGGATAAAGGCCACATTTAGTCGAGCAGCCTCCCTAACCAGTAAGAAGGCCACCATCGAGGTTGATGAGCCCTTTCGTGCCATTAGTTGTGCATCCTACCAATGTAACAACAAAGGATTTCCAAACATTTTTGAAATCAAAAGAGAGGTTTGTATCTTCAAAACTATTTATTTTGCAACTATTCTATTCGTTTGGGTGAAATTATTAATTATTATAATGAGAACATGTGTTGCTTTCATTTCAAATAGGTGCAATGTTGGACTCGCAGATTGTACGATCGGAACCGATTGGTTTAAAGACCTTATGAATAATAAGACCGAACTATATGAAGATGTGAGTTGTGGGATAGAGGTTCCTACAAATTATTTGTACAATATGTCATGCTATATTATAAATTGTCTTCTTGACATATATGAATTTCATTTTTTTTACAGCATTTGAATGTCTACATGTCGTGTAAACACAAGTAGTTGAACATGACGTGTTCACTCATTTGTTCACCGAGTTTATCAACAACATGGTCTGTTGGTCCCAAGTGGTGTTCGAGGTTCAGAGGGGGAGGGGTGAATGAACCTTGGTCGATTTTGCAAATCTTTAAACAAACCGTTCTGCTCTGCAAGTTACTTGAACTTACAGCGTTAGATAGTTACTGCTTACAGCACTAGGATACAGTGCTGCACGCTGTAACTTGGAGTTTTATACGCATCGGAAAAATAACTTTTATAACACAAGACTGATTTTCTCAAATATGCTTCTATCAGAAAACGTTTTATGCTTATGAGATAAACAAAAAATAGAAGATTAAAGCACAGATAGAAAACAATAAACACTTATGGCTTATAGTGGTTCGAAGGTGGTGTAATCCTTCTACGTCCACTCTACTGCTCCTCGAGCAGGAACTTTGTTAAACAAGATTGGATTACAGGACACTCCTAACAATCTATCAACTTTATAAAGTAACAACCTACTGAAGTCCAGCGTACACACAATAACTGCAAACTTCAAAGGCTATACAGGGTTCCACACTCCCACACAGGGAAGCTGCCTAACTCTAGACAACTATACAAACAGCAAGGATCTCTCTTATCAACTGTTTGACACCACTAAAACAACCTAAGCACACAGCAACAAGGTTAAAAGGATAAAAAAGTTTTTCTTCAACTGGTGCTTCGAAGTGAGCTTCTGAATCCTTGAGGAAACTTTCAGCTTGAACTTGCTTCACTTTGGGAGGTTGAGTGACTGAAACTGATCGTAGACTTGGATACTTGAATCTTGTAAGCTCTGTGAATTTTGCATAAATGGTTTAGTTAATCAGTAGTTTCAGTAACCAGCTTCAGTGTATATCTTCCTCTATTTATACTTGTAGGAGAAGATGTCCGTTGAAGGAGACATCTCTCTTTTGAATTTGAAGTAGTCTGACCAAAGGTATGGTTCACATTTAATGCGACTTGACTTTTTCTTTCGGAGCATGTAATGCGGCAGTTGCGGCTCGCAGCTTTCTGCAGCGCGTCAGTCCACGTGGCATTTTCGTACTAGCTCCGTGTCTACAACTTTGATCTTTTCTAGAACTGCTCTATTTATTCTTGCATGAGTCTTCGTTCCTCGTACTGCATTTATCCTTCATAGGATTGCAGTATACTTCATTTTGTAATTGGTGCAGAATGGTATATATGTACTGTAAGCTTTGCACTGTATGCTAGGTCTTCGTGCAGCTGATACTTTCTTGCAGTGCTGCGGTAACTTAGACCTGGTTGCAGTATTTTCTGGCAGTCCTACTGTATCTTTTTCTTCTTGTAGTACTCCTGTATCCTTTTCTTACAGCGATGCTGTATGCCGTTCTTTCCTTCTTTGCTGTAGTGATGTTCCGTCTTGTTACGGCGGTGCTGTATCTTCCTTCTTACAGTTAAGCTGTATCCTGCCTTCATGCAACAATACTGTATCCTGCCTTCTTGCAGTGATATCTTTTCTTAAGGGCATAGATGCAGCTTTATCCTTGTTCAACCTCCATTTTTAGCACTTAGCACTAGACTCAATTCTAGTCTATATATATTCACTTAAACATCGTGAAAAATGGGGTACTCAAAACTTTCTATTACATATGTGATTTATCTCATCAAGATCTAAACATTGAAATCTAAATAGGGACCTTTAAGTTGACGGTTTTTCAGGTCTTCTTCCAGCAAACTTTTCAATGCCTTCTCTTCCTCTTGATCTTTTCCACCAGTCCCTGATGGACTCTTGAAAGGACTCTTCCAGCTTGTGCATAATTACAGGAATTTGGATCCACCTGAGCCAGAAGTCCTCACAGAATGGCACGATCCCGCTATGCTTCACTAGGTCGATATAATATCTCTGAATTTCCAGATCTCCTTCCCTAGCGAGCTGCACATATCTCTTCAATGCAGTCTTGCAAGTATGATATCTGCTGAATTTGCCTTTCCTGCATAGAGCTCTGAAGTGTCTGAGGTATTCAGATCGTTTATACACAGTGATCGCCTCAAATGATGGATTCCTGTCAGTAGGCAGTCTGATTTCCTTGAAGATATCAAACCTCCAAGCCATATTTTCACCTTCAGGCCTCTGATCCATTAGAACGGACACTTCAGCCGAGATATTTTCTGTGTCAATGCGAGGGATCTCTTGAGGAGGATATTGGTAGAAGTCATCTGGGTATATTTTCCTCTCACCAATTACTCCGAGTCTTTGAATCCAGGCATATGGATCATGTTCTTCTTTTCGGTGCCTTTGACTCTCAGACTCGTCCCCGCTCATCCTCTTCCTTGAGCCTTGCTGCTGCCTTTCATCCCTTCTCTTGGAATGATAGGAGGGAGGCGCTGCATCTTTGCTTGCAGCTCTGCTGAATGCAGCACCTGCAATAGATCTTCCTCCTGCAGCTGCACCAGCTCCTCCAGCTCCAGCATCATCATCTCTTCTCCATCTCTTCGGAGAGGGGATGTCAGCAGCAGCAGATGATCCAGACCTTCTCCTCCTCCTGCTGAGAGGTTGCTAGTCATCATCTTCATTATCTTCTTCAGCTCCACTTGAGCTCCTGTATCTATCTTCTTTTCTTTCTCCCTTTTTGGCATTATAAAAAACCGGGGGCTGAGCAGGGGCAGCTGGGACCATCTTGGAACGTGGTCTTCGGGTCAGTTCGGGGGCGGGCTCAGGAGCGTCGACAAACTGAGGGAAGGCTCGGAACATGATGTCCCTCAGTTCTCCAACAATGAGCTATATGTTCTCCAAACGGTCGTCCACACTTCTGGTTCGCTGAGATTGATCAAATGTGCGATCCAGAAGTGTCTGCAGGACGTGGGAGTGAGTATTCAGCCTGTCAGAGGCACTCTCAGCATGGCGCTTGCACAACCTTATCTCCTGACGAGTCTGCACAGCTTCAACTTTCAGCTCTCCCTCCATCCTGACCCGTTCCATGTAAAGCCTGTGCGAGTGATCATTCAGCATCCTCTTGATCATCCCAGGCAGGGCTTCAAGGTCCTTCTTGAAACCCGTCATGGTTTCAACGTGGAATTGGGCAGCGACCCTGAGCCTGTTGCGCATGGTAGACTCGTGCTTCAGGAGGGCGTGTACCAGATGTCTTACCGCGGCTTCAACTCGGTTGATCGATTCGTCAGGAGTCAGCCCAGAATTTCGTCTTGTTGAGGCGGCAGATGATGCAGTGAATGGTATTACAGCTTGAATTTTAGGGGCTGCATCTTGCCTTGGAACCTCAGCAGCGACCTCATCCTCATGGTTGCTGGTTTGAGAGCTTGTAGAGCTTGAGGATGGGTGCTCTTCTTTTTCTTCTTTCTCCTCTTCGCCGGATGAGACTTCAACAGGATCTGCTCCGTCAGATAATGGCCCATGAACAGCTATGTAACCTCTGCGAAGTCGGCATAAGTAATCTCAGCTTCCTTAGTAACCTCTGCTGCTGTAACCTTGGAAGGTTTTTGAGAGCATGCAGCAGCTGCAGCATCAACCTCCTCTTGAGGTGTCTCTAGCTGCACCGGGGTTACCTCAGCTCTTCTTTCTGTATCCTCTGTGGGTACTGTCTGAACAGCCTCCCCACCAGAGGTCTTCTGAAAGGACTCCGTCTCTTCGGCCGGTCCTGTAACGTGGACAGCTTCTGCTGCAAGAATGAGTTCTTATAGCTCTGGTTGGTTTCCTGCAGCGTCCACAGTATCCAGCACTGTACGCTCTATTGCTGTAAGAATCTCAGCTTCCATCCTTCTTGATTCTTCAGCTGCTGCTTCAAGGATGGTCGCCTGCTGTGTTGCTGTCTCCGCCAGTACAGGGAGTACCGCCTCTGCAACTTCCTCCGTAGATGCTTCATCGACAATTTCAGCGATGTCTGAGATGACATCTCTGATTATGGCAGATGGTTCCCCTGAGAATCTGCACGAGCAGTATCTTCAACTTCACGAACTGGGGAATCGCCATAGTCCAATAATTGGGTCTCTTCCTCCAGAGGATCAAGAGAGACGATCGTGGAGAGACCTTCAACCATTTGCTCATATGCAGGGGAGTTCATAAGGTGAGAACTTGAACTTCCTTCTCCCCGCATTCTTCTAGGAGTGTGCTGCATCCTTGTTTCTTTCACACTTTGTTGCAGCGCCTGTTGCAGCATAGCTTCTTCAGCTTGCTCCACTACCAAGGTGTCGATTTGCTCTTGAGCAAAAGCGACATCATCGCCCATTCTTACAGTCTCTGCAACCGGGGCAAGAAAGACTTGCATGTCCTCCGATGCTGCTCTCATTGGCAGCTCTGCAGAGTCGGATTCTGCGAGAGCATTTCCTTTCCCATTATCCTTTACTCCCTGCGTAGCACTACTATCACCAAGCTCCTGTACTCTTGCTGTGTACTCAGGTTGCAGGAGTGCCAGAATATCTTCTAATTTGGCCCACTCTAGGACAGCTTGCTCGACTGTCAGGAAATCCTTCTACTTCAACAGGATTTCCCCCATAGCCAGCCTCATCTCTCTCTAGAGAGAGTACTGCAGCTTCATATTTCTAGCAGCCGGAAAGGTGGGATCGAGCACTGAAGTCTCTGTTTGTAGACGAGCTTCTTCAGTTGGCTCGACCTGGTGCTGATGTGGCTCCCGAAGCTGATGTGACTCATCCCCAAGATTTTCTACCACCTCAGAGGGTGTAGAGAGTTGGGAATAAAGAGCTCCTTCTTTATCCCGGGACTGATGAGACTCATCCGCAACAGCAACTACAGCCAGGCTTGATGTAAATCGTTGGGAGGCAGCAGCTGCAGCAATCTTCTTCTTGCTGCGCGGGGCCCTTCTCACCAAGGGTGCATCGTCATCAGAAGACGAGGATTCAGTTTCAGGTACAGCCTACCCTGAACTCCTCTTGATAACAGGAAGAGGACTCTAAACGTCCTCTCCATCGACTCATCCCCGCTGCCTGCAGCTTCATCTTGCAGAGCAAGAGTTGCATTTTTTTTGTCTTTGGTTTTCTTCCTTGCAACTCCTACTCCTGCAGCCTTCGGTTGGGTCTTACCATTCTTCATCTCCCCGAGATACTTTCCGATGTGAATGGGGGCAGGTGCTGCAAGTTGAAGGCCAAGCTTGCACAGCAGAGAACAGATGGTGATACCGTAGCTCCGATGCTCCGTTATCTTCTCTGCTTCCTCCCACAGCCTCTTCATGATGAACCTCGCCCAGTTCACCTTTTCTCCGGCCATGATAGCGGACATGATTCGGAACCGGAGATCTGTGCATTTGTCATAACTTCCCGTTCTGCCTTCAATGAAGTATGCATAGATATCATGAAGCAGTTCAAACTCCGACTTGAAGAGCTTCTTGGGGGCGCTCCTTTTAATTTCAGCCCCTGCATCCCTTGCTCAAAAGAGATCTCACATCTCTTGAGCGGCGCCCTCCCCATATGATGTCAACTGACAGGGGTTAGACCTGCATCAGAGATGCCGAAGGTGGCTGCGATGTCTCTAACGGTTAGAGACCGTTCTTCTTCGTCTGCATCCATCCTGAACAGGATGCAGTTCCTTTCCTCTACCTGCCTGGCGTAGGAATACAATCTCTGTACTGACTCTACAGAGAAGCCAACGTACACAGTCGTCAACAGCCCTAGGACTTGGGTCCGCTCAAGAGCGTCGAAGATTCTTCTGATGAGTGCGTTATCATACAACCCCGAAGCAAAAACGTGCTCCTGGTTGATTAACCTTCCTTCCAAAATGATGGTTTGTTTGGCAGCCATTGATGTTTTTGAAAGAGAGAAAAATCGAAGGTTTTGGACTTAGAGGTTTTTCACGAAAAAAGTTTTTCTCTCCTTGAAAGATGGTGAATAAAAATGATTTCATGAGGGGGTTATGGGGGTTATGGGGGTTATGGCGGAAATCAAGGGACGTGGAGAAGATCGACGGTTGAGAAAAATCAAAGAGAATTGATCTTACGGTCCATGAAAAATGGAGATGTCAAATCATCGTTTTAATTATTACAAGGCGCGTGGGCTACTGAGCGCAACCCTTCCACTTCTGACACGTGCAGACTTTGCATTTAATGCTGAAAGACATGCCCTTTGCCGCCTAAATAAATGCCTTTTTAAGGTTGCAGCATCCTTAGTACGAGGTTGCAGAGTAATCAATACTCTTTTGAAATAAATGCTGTAACCTGGTGCTGTTTGAAACCTGATTTCTGCTGTACTGTAAGAATATAAGATGCAGTGCTGTTTGAGCCCAGCACTGTAAGAAGGCGTAGCTTACATCACTATACTTACTGCTTCACGCAAGCATGCAGAGGTTTCCCCTTGATCTTTGCATTTTCTTTTCTTCTCATAACTTAAGAATTCCCAGCTCGTTTCTAAGCATAGAAAATCTCGATTCACTCAAAGGTTTAGTGAGAATATCTGCAAGCTGGAGATCCGTATGAACTTTCTCAAGTACAATATCTTTCTTTTCCACATGATCTCTTATAAAGTGATGACGTATATCGATGTGCTTTGTTCTTGAGTGAAAGATAGGATTATGGGTAATTGCGATGGCACTTATATTATCACAGAGAATTGGAGTCTCATTTTCTTCTATCCCCTAATGTCTTAGTTGCTGCTGTATCCAGAGGATTTGCGCACAACAACTTCTTGCTGCAACATACTCTGCTTCTGTTGTAGAGGTTGCAATTGAAGTTTGCTTCCTACAGAACCATGAAACGAGTTTATTTCCTAGAAATTGACAAGTCCCACTGGTACTTTTCCGATCAATCTTGTAGCCTGCATAATCTGAATTAGAGTAGCCTTTAAGCTTGAATCCTCCTTCCTTAGGATACCATAGGCCTACTTCTTGAGTTCCTTTCAGATATTTGATAATCCTTTTGACCGCTGAAAGATGTGATTCTTTTGGTGCCGCTTGAAATCTTGCACAGACTCCTACTGCAAACATGATGTCTGGCCTGCTTGATGTAAGGTACAGTAAGGATCCGATTAGGTGTCTGTACTTTGTGATATCGACGTCTTTACCATCTTCATCTTTGTCAAGGCTTATAGATGTGGACATAGGAACGGTCGTTGCTGCTCCATTCTCCATGCCAAACTTTTTGATAAGCTCCTTCGTGTACTTGACTTGACTGATGAAGGTTTCTGTAGGTAGCTGTTTTACTTGCAGCCCGAGAAAGAAACTTAATTCTCCCATCATACTCATCTCGAATTTTGACTGCATCAGGTTGGAGAACTTTTCACATAGCTCTTTGTTGGTGGAACTGAAGATGATGTCGTCCACATATATCTGTACTAGCAGTACACTTTCTCCATCCTGTATTCTAAACAGCGTTTTGTCGATTATCTCTTTCTGGAAACCATTCTCTAACAGATAGAGAGATAAGGTGTCATACCAAGCTCTCGGAGCTTGTTTAAGTCCATACAGGGCTTTGTGTAACCGAAACACCTTCTCTTCTGCTTGATCTTCGAAGCCTGGAGGTTGTTCAACGTATACTTCCTCTGTAAGAAGACCATTCAGGAATGCACTCTTAACGTCCATCTGATAGACATTGAAATTCATGTGAGCTGCATATACCAGAAAAATTCGTATTGCTTCCAGCCTTACTACTGGAGCGAATATCTCATCAAAATCAATTCCTTTTTCCTGGCAGTATCCTTTAGCAACTAATCTTACTTTGTTTCTTACAACGAGTCCAGATTCGTTTAACTTGTTCTTAAAAACCCACTTTGTTCCAATTACTCCTTGATGAGTTGGTCTTGCAACTATCTTCCACACTTGATTTCTTTCAAATCCGTTTAACTCTTCTTGCATGGCCTGCACCCAGTTGCTATCTTGCAGTGCCTTTTCAACATTCTTAGGCTCTGACTGGGATATGAAAACCGCAAACATTGCTTCATGAGGGGTGGATCTTCTGGTTCTTACACCAATGGATGAATCTCCTATGATAAGATCCCTTGGATGATTCCTTAGCTATGTCCTGTCAGGCTCAAAGACATGTTCTTGTCTGGGTTGTTCTTCTTGTTGCTGTAATGTAGGAGGTTCTGCTGCTGTAAGAATATCTGCTGCATTCAAAGATGCAGTTTCCTCTTCTTTGTCTTCTTCTGTAGGCAGAACTCCTTTTATATAAGGTATATCATTCTCTTTCCTTGGAGCTATCTCTTCAGGTGGCTCTTTCAACTTCCTGGTGTCACAGTGTGGTTCATCAAACACCACATGAATAGATTCTTCAACCACCAAGGTTCTTTTGTTGAATACCCTAAAGGCTCTGCTTACAGCAGAGTAACCTAGAAATACTCATTCGTCTGATTTATCATCAAACGTTTTTAGATGCTCCTTTCCATTATTGAGAACATAACACTTGCATCCAAAGATATGCAGATAAGAGATATTTGGAGTATATCCATTCCAGATTTCATAAGGCGTTTTGTCTAGATCTTTTATAATTAGACATCTGTTTTGTGTGTAGCAAGCAGTATTCGTTGCTTCAGCCCAAAGTCTTTTGGGTACTTCTGCTTCTGCTATCATTGTTCTTGCTGCTTCCTTGAGGGTTCTATTCTTACTTTCAGCTATACCGTTCTGCTGAGGTATTCTTGCAGTAGAGTATTCATGTCGAATACCATTATCAGAATAGAATTTCTCAATGAATTTGTTTGTGAATTCAGTTCCTCTGTCTGATCTAATCTTCACAATACTTAAGCTCTTTTCATTCTGAATCTTCTTCATGAGATCAGGTAGATTGTCTTGAGTTTCTGATTTCTTTGTAAGGAAGATCGTCCAAGTGTATCTGGAGTAGTCATCTACAACTACGAGAGAGTACTTCTTCCTGCTCAAGCTTAGTGGTTCTACTGGCCAAAAAGGTCCATGTGTAGAAGATCTAAGATCCTGTGAGATGACTTTTGAGAATTGTCTTTGAATGAGCTCTTAACTTGTTTTCCTTTCTGACAAGCTCCACAAATATTTTCCTTCTTGTATGCTACGTCTAGCAATTCTCTTACAAGGCCTTTCCTTGCTAACTTGTTGATAGTCTTGAAGTTCAGATGGCTTAACCTCTTGTGCCACAGCCAGCTCAGTTCTGGTGGACTCTTCACAATGAAGCATGTAGGTTGAGTAGAGGAGTTCCAATCAGCTAGATAGATGTTTCCTCTCCTTGTTCCTGTAAGCTTGACTTTATTTGAGGTGCTGTCTTTGATTAAGCATTTGTTGAGGTTGAATTCCACTGTGTATCCTTTGTCACAGAATTGACTGATGCTCAAAAGATTGTATCTGAGTCCTTTTACATAGGATACATCCTTGATTTTTATGTTTCCTTTGACTAGGCATCCACTTCCTTTTGTGCTTCCTTTGGAATCATCTCCGAAGATGACCTTTGGTCCTTTGCATTTTTGGAAGTCTTTTAGAGAATCTTTACTGCCTGTCATGTGTCTTGAGCAGCCGCTGTCAATATACCATACATCACTGCTGCAACCTGGCACTGAAACCTGTAACAAATTCAGACAATTTAGGTACCCATATCTGTACGGGTCCTTTGGGGTTAGTTGCTTTGGGAACCCAAAATTTCTTAACAGTCATCGTTTTGCTGTAAGATTTGTTGGTTCTCTAAGTATATGCAGTTGTCCTAGCAATCTGCTTGTTATAAGTGTGTGCATTAACAACATATGTGATACCAACACCTTTGTAGTGTGGTCTTCCACCATACTTCTCTTGAGTATATCCTCTTTGAGGCTTAGACATGTAAGTCTTAATATAGGTAGGAAAGTTTCTTCTGTGATGCAACTTAGTTGGTTGCTGCATCATCTTGCTGCATACATCAGATGACTTCTGCTGTAGCCAGTTCTTAGATGCAGGCTTACTTCCTGCAGTTGAGCACTGGGGTTTCTTCCCCTTATCCATCATTGTTGTTTTGTTCAAGATCTTCAGCTTGAACAAACTTTACAGCTTTGGATGTGCTTGCTGTATCCTGAGAGGTGTGATTGTTGTAACCTATACACGATTTTTCAAAAGGGTTTCTGTTTTGATTTATGCAATCTCTTGCGTCCTTTGATGATTTGCTGAAAGTGCTTATCATAGACTGCAAGCTTTCCTTCTCAGATTTTAGCTTAGTGATCAGCAGATTTAATCTAGAGACCTCTTGTTGCAGCTTACTACACTTTGAGTTATCAGACTCTCATGCAGCGAGCATTTTGGTAATGCCAATATTCTTGCTTTTGAGGATCTCATTGTCGATTCTTAAGTTCTCATTTTCAACCTTCAGTTCCTCATGAATTGAGTTGATCTGCTCGAAGTCACTCATGATCCTTTTTAAGGAGTGGATCATGTTCAGCTCCTCACTTTCTGGTATGGACAACGGTTGATAGATTACCTCATCTTCTTCACTGTCCTCGTAATCTTTAGCCATCAGGCATATCAGCGCTTCTTCATTAAAGGATGAGGTTTTAGTGTCGCTGTCAGAGGATTCTGCAGCTTTCAGTACTTTCTTCGGAACTACTGTATCCTTGGCTTTTTCCATCTCTCCTATGAGAGCTGGAAGCTTGTGTCTTTCCTCTCTTCTTTTATCTCTCCTCTGCTCTTTTTCTCCTTCAGGATACTTGTGCACGGTTGGATACGGACAATTCCTTATATAGTGTCCTGGTTTTCTGCAGTTATAACACAAGTCAATATTTCCTGTATTTGACTGTGGAGAAGAGGATACCTGAGGAGGTGGATGACTTCTTCTGAAGTCATTCTTTTTGTTGAGGTTGATGTTGCTGCTATTATTGTTACTCTTCATGAATCTCCTAAATTTCTTTAGGAGAAGCGCCATGTCCTCTTTAGCAACTTCTGCTGTAACCTCATTCTGTTTACTGCAACTAGCGGTTGTTGTATCCTTGGTGCCTCTGGCAGTCAGCGCTGTAACTTTGGAGCTCGACTCTTCGGACTCCTTTCTCCGTCTATTAATGTCATACTCGAATGCTTTGAGGTTGGAGAATAGCTCGAATGTGCTCATGGATTTCAGGTCCATGGACACTCTCATGGCAGTGGTCTTGCTGTCCCACTCTGCGGGTAAGGCTCTCAACACTTTCATGTTTTTCTCCTTTTGAGTGTAGTGTTTGCCCAGAGTTTCTAGTTCGTTCACTATGGATGTGAACCTCAAGTCTAGTTGCTCAAGAGTCTCTTCATTCTTCATTTCGAAGAGCTCGAATAGTTGGGTAGCATTGGAGATTTTGTTGTCTTTGGTAAGCTCAGTCCCTTCACATATTTGCTCCAGCTTTTCCCATATTTCTTTGAATGTTCTGCAAGTTTTGACCTTGCTGAAGGTGCCTTTATTCAAAGTGATGAATAGAGCATTTTTGGCCACATTATCCAAGTTAGTCTTCCTATCTTCATTGTTCCATTCAAGTCTTGGTTTGACTAGGAAGTTTGGTGGTGGAGGTGCTCCTTCCTCTAACTCTCTACCTAGCATAGGATTTACTTTTGTGGGGATTATTGGTCCTTCAGTGATGACCGTTAACATTTCATCATTCATGGCTGAAAGATGTGCCTACATTCTTATCTTCCAATCGTCATATTCTTCTATAGAAAACATAGGTAACTTGTGATTTGAGGAATCCATGATATGCTATAAGAATGAGTTTAGATGTAGAGAAAATAGTGAGACAAAGGTGGATCTGGGTAAGTGACCAGATAAGTTGGCTTTTAACCCAACTCGCTCTGATACCACTTGTTGGTCCTAAGTGGTGTCTGAGGTTTAGAGGGGGAGGTGAATAAACCTTGGTCGATTTTGTAAACCTTTAAACAAACTGTTCTGCTCTGCAAGTTACTTGAACTTACAGCGTCAGATAGTTACTGCTTATAACACTAGAATACAGTGCTGCACGCTGTACCTTGGAGTTTTATACACAGCGAAAAAATAACTTTTATAACACAAGACAGATTTTCTCAAATATGCTTCTATCAGAAAACATTTTATGCTTATGAGATAAACAAGAAATAGAAGATTAAAGCACAGATAAAAAACAATAAACACTTATGGCTTATAGTGGTTCGAAGGTGGTGTAATCCTTCTACGTCCACTCTACTGCTCCTCGAGCAGGAACTTTGTTAAGCAAGATTGGATTACAGGACACTTCTAACAATCTATCAACTTTACAAAGTAACAACCTACTGAAATCCAGCGTACACACAGCAACTGCAAACTTCAAAGGCTAACCCACATAGGGTTCCACACTCCCACACAGGGAAGCTGCCTAACTCTAGACAACTATACAAACAACAAGGATCTCTCCTATCAACTGTTTGATACCACTAAAACAACCTAAGCACACAACAATAAGGTTAAAAGGATAAATAGGTTTTTCTTCAACTGGTGCTTCGAAGTGAGCTTCTGAATCCTTGAGGAAACTTTCGGGAGGTTGAGTGACTGAAACTGATCGTAGACTTGGATACTTGAATATTGTAAGCTCTGTGAATTTTACGTAAATGGTTTAGTTAATCAGTAGTTTCAGTAACCAGCTTCAGTGTATCTCTTCCTCTATTTATACTTGTAGGAGAAGATGTCTGTTGAAGGAGACATCTCTCTTTTGAATTTGAAGTAGTCTGACCAAAGGCATGGTTCGCATTTAATGAGACTTGACTTTTTCTTTCGGAGCATTTAATGCGGCAGTTGCGGCTCGCAGCTTTCTGCAGCGCATCAGTCCACGTGGTATTTTCGTATTGGCTCCATGTCTGCAACTTTGATCTTTTCTGGAACGGCTTTATTTATTCTTGCATGAGTCTTCATTCATCGTACTGCATTTATCCTTTCTAGGATTGCAGGATACTTCGTTTTGTAATTGGCGCTGAATGGTTTATATGTACTGTAAGCTTTGCGCTGTATTCTAGGTTTTCGTGCAGCTGATACTTTCTTGCAGTGCTGCGGTAACTTAGATCTGGTTACAGTATTTTCTGGCAGTCCTGCTGTATCCTTTTCTTCTTGCAGTACTCCTGTATCCTTTTCTTGCAGCGATGCTGCATGCCGTTCTTTCCTTCTTTGCTGTAGTGATGTTCCGTCCTGTTACAGCATTGCTGTATCTTCCTTCTTACAGTTAAGCTGTATCCTGCCTTCATGCAACAATACTGTATCCTGTCTTCTTGCAGCGATGTCTTTTCTTAAGGGCATAGATTTAACTTTATCCTTGTTCAACCTCCATTTTTAGCACTTAACACTAGACTCAATTCTAGTCTATATATATTCACTTAAACATCATGAAAAATGGGGTACTCAAAACTTCCTATTACATATGTGATTTGTCTCATCAAAATCTAAATATTGAAATCCTAACATGGTCAATACAATTTATGAAAATTTCACCATTTTCAACTGCACGACCACGACAAAATAGGACAAGTTCATTGAGGATTTTAACCATATCATCATGTGAGAATGGTCCATAAAAGTGATTCAAATTTGGATAACTTTTAGGCATGGTGATGTTGATGGAGAAGTTGAGAAGATTTGCTATGAGTTATGCGGCGGTTGAGAAGATGAGAAAGATGAATCAAAACTCCTATTTATATGGGATTCGAACCTTTATATGTCAAATAAATTTAATTATCTCACTTAATTGCAACGAATCAAATCTTTCCATAATTAATTGGTCAACCACATCGTGCAATTGATATATGCACGTGTACACGAGTACAATGGAGTGGCACTTGTAATGGATATATAAATATATGTACATGATGAAAAGCTACATATACATGAACATGGAAATAACGTGTACATGTACTGTACAACTAATCTGTGTACACAGATTGAATCAAATGTGTATATGTAATTGACATAGAATAACACGTGAACATGATCATCATCCATTCGATAGTGTATTTCTTGAGGTGTTGCATTCTATACACGATTTATAACAGTAAATATAAATGATTATATTAACCGTGTATACTAAATGAATTATTAAATATTAAAAGAACTAATAGGGTCATAGCATGTACCTTTGTAGGTATTGTCATTGAACTTTTAATTAATCAAAAATTCTGATTGATTGAAAGTTCTGTATTCCAAGACTTATTAAACCTTAGAATTCAAAATTGTAATGATATAGATGCCAAGAATTAATACAATAATGTTTGTAAATATCACCGTGTTCACGTTTGCATTCTACAATATCATAATGTTGGCATTCTATTATGAACTTAATATTTTATAAAGATTATAATATGTATTACGGTATAATTAAGTTTGTTGGACTATCCGCATAAATTATCAGTTAGAGATATTGATGAGATAAATATATCTGATATGATTTTATCCATATCTTTTACCTATATGGAAAAGGAGTCTTTTGCAGAGCAAGAATACGAGTTCTAAAACACCTAGATTTTTGTTCTATTAAAGAGTCCACAATATTATACGACTGCAGAAAAGTTCTACAGAGAACACCAGAGAAGGCTTGACGGTTAGAGGCGTGTAAATTACGTAGCATTCTTGAAACTATGAAGACAATGAAGCATGCTACGAAAGGTATTTCGTTAACCTTCTTATACAAGATTAATTAGCATATAAAATATACATTATAATCAATCTTATGATGAGAAAAACTTCAATTGCGTCCGATGTAATTCTCGAGTGTTATTTCTAACAATGAGGTGGCTATACTTGTTATTATCATAATATGAATAATATCTATTAATGTGTAGTATTATGTTTGAATATTTATTGATATGTATATATATGTTTGAGATTTATTTACGGGGGCTGTTTAGACCCTATATTCTTAGTAAATGCTCATGAAGAACCATGTCTGAAAGATGGCTAGGAATAGGTTTACCGCCAGGAAGTCTATTCCCAGGAGTATCAGAGATTCTTTCTATAACAATCGTGTATCGGGGGACTATTCTGTGGGCGATTACATCACCCGATTGCTACATTCATGGAAGAGGGTAGGAGATGATGAAGAATGGATTGGGAATATCGAGGCTTCTCACCACTTAACAGAGACTCTGCTTGATGATGAATGGGCAGTAAAAACACATCATGTTTATCACGATGAAGTGATTTACTTGACTGAAGATAATTCTCCCATTATTAATTTTGGGGGGATTTGCTGGACAATTGCTAAACACTTGGGGTCGTAGTGAGTACCCATTTATTCCTGCATCGGGACCTTTCGACCCGTCTAGCAGTAGTTCAGATAGGGATGAGGATGATTATTTTGAAGCGGAGAATCCAGAGGAGGATTCGGAGGAGGACCTAGAGGAGGATCCTGATAGAGACGATCAAGATGCATCGTCATCCAGGTTGGTAAGGCCCCCATCACCTCCGATTACTGTCGCGTAGATGTCAGTAACATGGGTGTAATATTTTGGGATATGTGTCGGTTAAAATGTTATTAGAATTGTCATTATTTCATATAGTACAATGACAAATATAACCCTATTGTTTTTCCACAATGTTGGTAGACAACATTCAACTATAAATATGCATGTTGTCATTAGACATTAAAACACATAATTTAGAACCCATTTACTACCATCTTTTAATCAAGCGTAAAGAACATGTCTTTACTAGACATCAAGCCTCAAAGTGTATATTTCTACACTAATAAATGGAAATGTAAAATGAATATACTTTTTGTTATACGTATACACAATACGGGTAAATAAACTCGTGTAAGCACACTTGTGAACACGTAACATAGAGTTTTAAAACTTCACTCGTGTACACGTAATATAGAACTTTACACTTTACTTGTGTACACGTAATATAGAGCTTTACACTTCACTAATGTAAATACTTTCGTGTACACATAATATAGAGTTTTAAACATTTGTACACGAAATAACATGTGAAATCAAAGGACAAATATAGAAAATCAAAATGCGTTTTTATTTCATAAGCAAGCAACATAATTGTCACTGAAGTATTACATAAATTGGAACCAACAAGACTACTATGTTTTGGAAAAAAACTTCGATTGAATCTATCGAAGTCAAAGTTTTGAATGCCAACGGGTTCCCTGCCTGTCATTGTGTGATTGTACGATTTCAGCTTCAAGCCACTGAAGAGTATTTCCCATTATTTATAGAGCGGGAAGCTCATCTCACGAAAAATCCGTTGATGTTCCGTTTCATTTATGACAATAAAGACCATTTGTAACACCTCGAAATAAAAAATTTAAATACATAAAATATAATAAGAATTTTCTATAGTTAAAATGAGACTTAAATAATAATATAATATCAATTAAGTATAAACTATGAAAATATATCCAAAATAAATTACATATGAATAAATATACAACGTGTGTATATATATATGAATTGCACAAATATCTAACATATATAATATAATATTAAGATATGGGGATAAGTATAGATATATCACTATCATTCCTAATCTTCAAATTGTAAGAATCAATTATTTGAATAGGATAAACTCTTTCTCTCTCCCAACTCTCTCTCTCTCTCCCGGCTATCTCTCTCTTTTCTCTTTCCTCCCTCTTCTATATTTTTCTCTCATTTCTTCTCTGCTTCTATTTTCTCTATACTGCAAGCTTTATCCTTATTTTTCCTTTCTGCTGCAAATGGTTGTTGTCTTGGTGGGTATGTATATATATATATATATGTGAGTTGAAGTTGTGGTTGGTGAGTGAGCCGAAGCGGATGTGGGTGTTAGAGATGACCGGCGCAGGATTGAGCCGGCGGTTGGGCAGCGGCCCTGCTGCCGCTGCAGAGTGCGTGGGTCGTCGGCGAGGACTTTGAATATCATCATGTGAGAATGATCCATAAAAGTGATTGAGATTTGAATATCTTTTAGGCATGGTGATGTTGATGGAGAAGTTGAGATGATTTGTTATGAATTATGCGGCGGTTGAATACAACAAAGATGAGTAAGATGAGAAAGAAAATGAATTAACTCATATTATTCATCTCCTATTTATATGGGATTCAAACATTTATTAGTCAAACAAATTAATTAACTCACTTAATAGTGACGAATCAAATATATCCATAATCAATTGGTTAACCACATCGTCAATCGTGCAGTTGGGTGGAGATTGATCATCTCGAGAATTAAAATGTACACGTGTACATGAGTACAATGGAGTGTCACATTTTTTGTACACGTATTGGCCACTAATAATGAAGAATTGTGTACACGTTGTCAATAAAATGTGTACATGTAATGGACGTAGAACAATACATGTACACGATGAACATATTATGTGTACACGATTGGATAAAACATTTACACGTATTGTACAACTACTACGTGTACATGGATTGAATCAAACGTGTACACATAATAGACTTATAATAACATGTATGCACCTAATAGTTGATGGTGTATTTCAATTGGTGTTGCATTTCGTACGTGATTTATAAAAATAAATATAAATGATTATAGCATGTACGTTTATAGGTATTGTCATTGAACTTTCAATAAAATCAGAAGATTGAAAGAAATTTCTGCATTCTGACTTATTAAGCCTCAAAATTCAAAATACTAATGATATAGATGGGAAGAAGAGAGTATTTATATAAGTGTAAAATAGAGCAAATAAAACATACGATTGTAAACAAGTTCAAAAATTAAATATATTAATTAGAGCAAATAAAACAGACAATTGTATTATAAGACAACATGAAATAAAATATAAAAGGCTTTAGGCAAGACCCCTAAACCACAGATGGTTCATCTTTCACTTCAGCATTGATAGAGGACGATTCACCTACATCAAATATCACATCTGTTGCCATATGCCAGTCAAAGATTTTTATCCATTTGATAAAAAATGGGAAACCAGTCTCACAGAACAGTCAAGCATGAAGGGTTTCTTCAAAAAAACAATTACATAGGATGCACAAGAAAAATACATTATGTAGAATATAAACATAATATTTCGACTCTATGAAACGTACATTCTCAATGAAAAACCAATAGAAAGGATCAACATCGATAATGTTTAACGTCTTATTATACTTGACTACACTCCACTTTCTATAAGTCTTGAAGTTTTTCCACATTTGCCTGTTGTCGTACACAACCCTCCTTAATTCATTATCAGTAAACCTATCGAACTGACTCGTGGATAGCCTAACTGCAAGAGCAACTTCATCGACTGCTTGGGTGGATATCAGTGAATCGGTAACATCGATTGTATGAATCATCGCAAAGAGACGATCAATTATCATGGTCATTTCATCATCTTGAATGGTCCATAGAAGGGAGCAAGATTACAATTTTCCATTTCGTGAAATTTTGATTGATTGTATGAGGATAGGTCACACTTATGACACGAGATAGATGGTATATGTGATCTCAAATACCCATTAATATAGTGAATATGTACGATTAATATAGTCAAAACACCAACTCCAATAACTATAATGTAGAACTCATCTCTCAATCCAGCTCGCTATGCGGGTCTACAATCGATGTGAAGAACGATGGCCAAAGGCGTAGCCAATACGGACGTTACGCCTAAAACATAACATTATATTTAAAACTTAAATGCAATGAAATAAATAAAGATAAAACAACCTGTACATAACAAAAGAGTTGACTTACTGATCTGCAGCATCGCCTAGCTAAGTCCACAGGAGAAAGTTATCCATGGAATGATCAGCCCGTCTGGGAAAGATCGGCTCGAATGGACTCCGTAAGAAACGTGATCGGGCCCGCCGATGAACCTAACGAATGCCTGCACTGGTCTCAGGCATACCTGGATGTGTAGTATCCGATGCTTCGCTCTGATCACCATCATGTCTGGAATGCTGCATCAGCGGAGTAGAATAGCCGGTGTAACCGCTAGGGCCAATAGGTGGATCGAATAACACAAGTGTGGAGAGGGGGTCTACAAGGACAGGGGTCGCGGGTGATGAAGCAGGCTCATCGATAGTGTAGGGCCAAGAAGCCTACTGAGCAGGCATCGCTGGATCGGGATGCCAGTGTGGTGGTGGAGGAACCTCGGGTGAAGAGTGCCAATCGTCCTGCCTAGATGGCGGGGTATCCTGATGATAGGATGCAGGATGACTGTACTGAGCTCTTGATCGAGCGCCTAACTGATCACCATACCCTGTACCACCGGCGGGCCCAAAGAAACTGTGCAACTGATCCATAATCATCTCTGGAATTTGATCCTAAAGACGGGAATGCTCATCTCTGATAAATGTCTCCATGCGGTCAAAACGCTGATCGAAGTACGAATGCAATGTCTGAAACTGGGAGTCCAGATCCGCTGAGAATCGGGTGAAGAAGCCATCAGCGCCTGCGTACTGATCACCTGTCGATGGAACTGGAGGGGGAGTGGAGTGCTCAGACGATGAGCCCACACGAGCTCGCCTACGTGAACCTGCGCGACATGAAATGGGAGATGCTCGTATAGGAGGCTCATCCTCATCATGAACCCTATCAGCCGGAGAGTAGTTATAGGCCGTACCCTGATGAGCCGGAGAATCATGTATCGATACATGAGCCGAAGAATCACGCTCGCCGAATGTAGTGTACGTCGGGTATGTGTCTGGATGTGTCTGTGCATATGAGTCACCGTCGTAGGCATCACGATCAAAACCCGACGTCTCGGCCTGAACCCCGTTAAATCCATAACTCTGACCATGGGCCTCACGCTCGTCAACCTCCTCATCGGGTCCTAACTCAGGTTCATCGACCAACTGTCGTGTAGACTTCTTAGATCGTCTGGTCGCTCGAGTCGCTCTGGGTGCTCGGAGGGACTGACCACGACTAATCCTCTCATCAGCCGTACATGTAGATGGTCCTGCCGCTACACCACCCCGTGGGCCACGTCGAGGCTAGACCCCTACGCTGAGGTCGACATGTATATACCTCCAATAAAGCAGCTGCTCCTCCTCGTATGAGGGTACGAGTGTTTGGAAACAATCTACCTGCTCAAAAAATTAAAATCGTCACAAGGATACATATATGTACAGGCCAATACATTTATTAATTTGCTATTACGTGGATGGAGAAAAATAGCTCATCATCGAGGCAATGTAGAATCTCGACGGTGGACCTCATAGTGGACCACTTCAAACATCTCGAGAATCGATGGGGGACGTCTAAACGACGACCGACCAAAGTACCAGTCATAGGAATAGCCTCGTAGGCCCATATTTAAATGCAAACGTAAAGTTGAAAATGTTAGTAATTTCGAAATTAATTTAGTCCACAATATAGACTTACTCAAAATATTAAGATTACTCACCAGTAAAGCTACGGAAAACCCATAAAAATGGTAAGTGAAGGCTCGATTCCCCTGCACTGCTGGAACCTCCACTGACAGCCGATCCATATGTCGTAACAGATTGAGGTATGAGAACTTCCCCCATGGAAAGCTCTCCCATATGTCCTCCATTTCTACCAACACCTATACCCACTTCTTGACATTTGTTTTCCCAATATCCACGCCAAATAATATGCAATACAACACAAGAATCTTCGCAATCTTTATACAATTGTCTGGGTTTTGGCGAAACTCCCCCCAACAAATCGTGTGCGTATATCTGTAACGGTCGCTCGTGGCCATCGATAAACAATCCGCACATACACTCCACTAATGGGGGGCTGCAGTCGGTTAGAAGGATCGAAGTCCGAGTCACCAAATCGTAGTCCCGTGACAAGAGCAAACTCTCTCCTCGAGAAATGACACAACTGACCTCGTTCGATCCTAAACCAATGATCATACTGGTCATCAGCCTGTGTTCGTGCCACCTCACGGGACATCAGTACGTGGAGAAAACCCTTACACGTCTCTGGCTCGGTCGCCCATAACAAAAAATGATTGAAATACGTGCGTCCGAAACGGGTCATGCAGTCCCCCCTACAGCTCTCAGCTCGGTCCGTAGGTCATCTAATATACTCAAACGGGTGTAGCCATTAATGTACGCAGGCCGACCCTGACAACCAGCACGAACCCAGGCACGATCCAACTAACATTTGAAAACCAATTATATTATTACTTAATAATGTTATTTTCATTACAGTTTTTGTAATTAATTTTCGCTTAATTTTCGTGTAAGCATATATTTTTTGAAATTTCGTGTAAGACATAAAATTTTTCAAAATTCGTGTAAGCCTATTTTCAGATTTTTTTTAATCAATCGTGTAAAAAGAGTTTGTAATCATATTTAACAAATATAAATATTAATTATTCGTGTAAGCATTTTCTAATAATATTTACCAAATTCGTATAAGCATATTTATTTAATTATTAAGCATTTTGAAAAAAATGGTGTAAGCATTTCATTGACAAAAGTTATTACTATTAATAAGGCTTATTTAATATCTAAACCAGTTAACAAGAACTGATCAATATTTTCGTGTAAGCATCTCCGTAGATATTTAATATTAATATTTCATTGACAAATGTTATTACTTTATTTCAAATCAGTCAACCATTTCATGTTACACGAATTTTCCAATAATTTTTTTCAAATCAGTCCACTTAAAATGACTTACACGAATTCGTGTAAGCCCTACATTTTGCACGCAAATTCATGTAAGACCTAATTGCACCCGAAGTTTCGTGTAAGCCTTTTCACCCTAAATTCATGTAAGTCCTAAATTTCGCAAAAATTCGTGTAAGCCCTAAATTTACTTTAAATTTGTGTAAGCCTTAATTGGAAGCCTAAATTCGTGTAAGCTCTAAATACACTCTAAATTCCTGTAAGCCCTAATTGGAGGCCTAAATTCGTGTAAGCTCGTATACAACAGATTCCAATGCTCAAATTCGTGTAAGAAACAATTCAATAAATATGGAACAGGTAAATTCGTGTAAGCCACAGATTCATATGCTCAAATTTCGTGTATTAATCAACCCTAAACCCTAAATTGCTACTAATGCGGGTAATTTAAAACATCAAACACATATACAAACTGAAATTCGCATTTCTGTACTTACTTGTCTTCCTTCCATCACGAATTTTGTTTCGAAAAAAAAGTGTAACTTCACCCCCGTCGGCTGCAGATTTTGGCGAGAAATAAGAAAGATTTCTTGTAAGAATTTAGGGCTTACTAATCGGACCAGAAATGGAAAGATACTTACACGAAATAGAGAGTGGGCGGAATGCTGGGGAAATCACGATGGAATGTTGGGGAAATCACCTCTTCTTACACGAACTCTGGTTTTCTTTTTTTTGCAATTTGGTGAATGGTTGCTTAAGTTGACTTTGTGCTTGATAAATTATTAACTAGGGTCGTGTAGGGAATATTTTAATTGAGTTGAATTTTCAAAATAAATCTCTAATTATATACTTAGTATAAAAGATTTAAAGTATTTATAATAATTAAAATATTAAAATATTTATATTTATATTATTGAAAAAAACAGACCAAGTTAAAAAAACATTATTTACAAAAGATATTCAGGATATTTATATTTATATTATCATAAAAAAATAAAAAAATGAGCCCCTGATCTAAATTATTACTTAATTCTAGCTTTACTTTGAATTATTTTTTTATCCTTTATTTTCGTGTAGGGAAAAAAATTAATTTTTTTTTCCTTCAATTTCTTGTAGGTAATCTTTTTTCATTCATTCATTCATTTTTTTTTAAAAATTAGCCGAATTGTTTAACCCTTACACGAAATTATGTTAATCAGAGAATTAAATTGTACTTTTTTTTTCTTACACGATTTTCGGTTAATCACTGAATTAAATTGTACATTTTTAATTCTTACACGATTTTTGGTTTTTACCATCTCCCATTTAATTAATATTTAATAATTAGCCATTTTCGTGTAGGGAATAATTGGATGAAAAAATAATTAACAATGTAGGGGCTTACACGAAAATTAATAATTAATAATTAATAAATAATATTTAATAATTTTCGTGTAGGGAATTAATTAATAATTAATACTTAATCCAATTTTCGTGTAGGGAATAATTAATATTTAATAATTAGCCATTTTCGTGTAGGGAATAATTGGATGAAAAAATAATTAACAAGCTTACACCAAAATTAATAATTAATAATTAATAAATAATATTTAATTATTTTCGTGTAGGGAATTAATTAATAATTAATACTTAATCCAATTTTCGTGTAGGGAATAATTAATAATTAATAATTAGCCATTTTCGTGTAAGGAATAATTAATATTTAATAATTAGCAATTTTCGTGTAGGGAATAATTGGATGAAAAAATAATTAACAATTACAGGTCTTACACGAAAAATTAATAATTAATATTTAATATTTAATCATTTTCGTGTAGGGAATTAATTAATAATTAATCTAATTTTCGTGTAGGTAATAATTAATAATTAATAATTAATCCAATTTTCATGTAGGGAACAATTAATATTTAATAATTAGCCATTTTTGTGTAGGGAATAATTGGATGAAAAAATAATTAACAATTAGAGGTCTTACACGAAAAATTAATAATTAATAATTGTCGTGTAGGGAATTAATTAATAATTAATAATTAATCCAATTTTCGTGTAGGGAACAATTAATATTTAATAATTAGCCATTTTCGTGTAGGGAATAATTGGATGAAAAAATAATTAACAATTACAGGGCTTACACGAAAAATTAATAATTAATATTTAATAATTAATATTTAATAATTTTCGTGTAGGGAATTAATTAATAATTAATCCAATTTTCGTGTAGGGAACAATTAATATTTAATAATTAGCCATTTTCGTGTAGGGAATAATTAAATTAAAAAATAATTAACAATTAAAGGGGCTTACACGAAAAATTAATACTTAATAATTAATAATTAAATTTGTCTGGCTTCCTATCAGGAATGACCGGTGGTGGCAGGAATGATGGGATGCCCCTTTCAACTCGGATAGGAAAAGGGGCAAATGGGGACTACATTATAAGAAATGAGGTAAGTGGGGTTTTTATTTTTATTTTGAGGGCATACACGTATTCAATATAGTGAATTAGGGCAATGAGGGCCATTTTCTCATCTTGTTAATGTATACTAAAAGAGAAACTATAAATGGACATATGTCAACTTATGGGTAAATTTTTCCCACTCAAATTTAATTTAGTCATAAGCATACATTTGACTCTCATATATCTTTATACTAATTTTACTATACAATTTAATTCTTAATTAAAAAAACAAAACTCATCCTTCCTAAACACCCTCTCTCATCTATTACATTTTAGTAATTATAATAATTGTCAATTAAAATCTATAAATACATACATCAATATAATATAATATATTTTTAAATTTTATTTATATCAAATATTGCTAAATTTAAAAAAAATCGTTACTAAATTATTCATTTTCAATAAATTTTTTTATATATTAACTTACTTTATTTACTGACATAGAAAAATAAATAATATTTCTTATTTTGCTTATTTATTTCAACTTTGCTGAAAAAAATCTTAAAAATCTACTAAAAACTATTTTAGATTACCATAATATATTTCTTTTATACAGACCAAAATCAATCTCCAAATTATATATTATATTTCTTACTCAAATGTATTGTATTTTTATACTAGTAATTCTCTCGTGCGTTTTACAGTTTGTTATATAACATCTAAATTATTAAATATTTTAATAAAATAATGTAATGATATGAATTAATAAAATTTTAAATATTTAAATTACTAAGATATTTTAATTTTGAGTTGCACTTGTGTGCAACTATTGTATGGATCCATACAACGTGGGTTAAGTCTGAACGAATTCGACCCGAATCCACACTTTTTTTTTTTTACCCTAACTTTTATTTTGTGTTAGTCATACCTTTATATTATGTTAAACATACCTTTATATTATATTAAGCATACCTATATGTAATATTTTAACTTTAAAAAAAAATTCTAATTTTGGCAAAAAAAAACCCTAATTTTTATGAAAAAAATCCTAATTTGTACATATATACCTTTATGTAACATTACACATACCTTTAAGTAATATTAGTCATATCTTTAAATAATACATAAAGGTACAATTAACATATTTAAAAGATATGACTAACATAACATAAAAACTCTAAAGATATGCTTAACATAACATAAAAGTATAAAGGTATGCTGAACATGACATAAAGATGTGTTCAATGTTACATAAATGTATGCTTAATATAACATAAAAGTATGCTTAACATAATATAAAAATCCTAAGGTATGCTTAACATAACTTAAAACCATAAAGGTATGTTTAACGTTACATAAAAGTATGCTTAATATAACATAAAGGCCCTAAAGGTATGCTTAACATAACATAAAATCATAAAGGTATATCTATTATAACATAAAGATATATTTAACGTTACATAAAAATATGTTTAATATAACACAAAAATCCTAAATGTATAACTAACATAACATAAATGTATGTTTAATATAATATAAATGTATGTTTAACATAATATAAATGTATATCACCTGCAGCGAATTTGGATGAGTTTGAGCGCATTCATCCAGACGCATGGGAGCGTGTGCGCCCCATGGAGGACACATGAAGCGGCACGTGGGCCAGATCGAGTTAGTTGTACAAATCCTAAATTCGTATATCAGTTACACAAAAGTTTTTATGTTTAATTTTATATCTTTATCATTCTACATAACTGAATTTGATGATGTTATAATTTTCAAATTAAAAAGAATATATACAGATGCATAAATAAGTTAAACCATGAATTGAAAAGTCTATAATCAAAATGAGGTAAATAGAAGTCATCAATTTTATCAATTTTATCAATTTTGTACACCCATTAATTTTATAAAAAAACATCATAAATTAAATTTTATAATTTTATAATGCAGTTTTGTTTTAAATATTTTAAGTCCTTAAAATATGTTATATGTATTGAAATCGATATATGTATTGAAATCGATATAGATTTAAGTACTAAGATTAATAAATAGAATATTTTTTGTAAAGTTATTATCATTACATAAAATATGTGATTTATTTAAAAAAATAATGACTAAATATTTTATTAGTATCCATAACTATAGATAGATATATGTATATATTTTTGGTCCAATCAACATAAATAACTTAATTTTCTCAAATTCAAGTAAAAACATATCTACTTATCAAATACCCGAAATGCCTTTCTATTAAAATTAGACGTAATATTCTATTCAATCCACTAATACTAAGAATAACCGAGCAAACAATTCTGAATAGAAATTAGACGTAATATTGTATTCAATCCACTAATACTAAGAATAACCGGCAAACAATTCTATCCAGGATAGTATTTGTGTGCACCAAGTGTATGGGTCATGGTCCATACAATTGGGCATGCGGATTGGGTCGGATCCAATTTAACCCGTATCTGCGCCCAGTTTTTTTTCCCCTTAATTTATGTCTAACCTTTATATTGTAATAGTATAACTTTTATGTACAGATTTTATAACATTTTCAATGCATAACTTATGTTTTTTTCACTATAAAATTCATGTAATATAGCCAAAACTTTTATGTTGTAATAATATTACCTTTACGTTGTAATAGTATAACCTTTACATACATATTTCATAACATTTTCAATGAATAACATATATTTTTTTCATTATAAAAATTCAATATAGCAGAAACCTTTATGTTGTAATGATATAACCTTTATGTTGTAATAATATAACATTTATGTACAAATTTCATAACCTTTTCCGTGAATAACTTGTACTTTTTTCACTGCTTTGCACTGCAAAAGGTTATGTGCATGTAACTAAAAGGTTATAAGGATGGAACTAAAACGTTAAGTTCGTTAAACTAAAAAATTATGTCCATATAAAAGCAGAACTAGGATTTGGGTTAGAGTTTGGGCGTGTGGAGGAGCGCTTGTAACGCGTGAAATGTACTTTTAAGTTGGGTCAACCGAATTGCACGGATCCGTGCAATTGATGTATAGAAATAATTATGTTCTATCGAAGGGTTTGTTTCTAAATTATTTTCTCAAAAGGGCTCACTCTTTTTTTAAAATTCTAAAAACATTAATTAATTATGTATTATTATAATTTTGTTAATTATAATTTTAACTTAAATATTTTCACCTCCCACATTTTAGACTATTACTATAGTCAAAACTATAATACATCAATAAATAAAAACTCAAATGAACCAAATTTTAAATATTAGATTTGATAATTTACCTTTTCTATTATGCAATGTAATAAATGAATTTTTTTTTATAAAATTGATGTATCATGCATCAAAAAACATTTAAAAGAAGAAATTATTTCATTTGAAATGATAATTCATTTAAAAAACACTTAATATCTCCTCACTCCATCCATAAAAATTACAAAAGCAAAATAAATTTTATGATAGCCAAATTTACAAAATAAAAAATGATAAATTTGTTTCATACACTATAATAAAATTTTAAACGAAAAAGTTATCTAATTTGAAAGCATGAATTATTAAAAAAGATTCTCACACCCCATCCCCACAAGAACCACGACCCACCTTTATTAAAATTAAAAATATGAAATAAAAATGACATTAAACAAAATTGCAAATAAAATAATTAAATTGCTATATGATACATTAAAATTGAATTTAAAATAAATAAATATTTGATTGAAGTTATAATTTTTTTGGAAAACCATTTCACACTCTCTATTTTACTCTTATCAAACGTACCTATATAAAATAAAAATAATTAATTACAAATAAAAAGGATAGAACTAATACATCATACTGCATTAAGAACAAACTTAAATGAAGAAATTTAATAAATTAAAATCAATCATCTTCCATTCTTATTTCTTGCACCGACTCATCTTCCAAGACACACCCCTCATCCAAGAAAAACGAAACAACTTTTTCCTTTGAAAAGGCAGAACTTTAAAATTTAGATTTTCTTTAGTTTCTAACTAATATCTTCCCATTTAAATCATTCTGCAAAAAGCACAATCTTGAGACTCTCCCAAGAAAGTTAATTCCAAGTTTCCAAATATAGCAGCAACTCATGAGCGGAAAAATCGGTTAGCATATATTTATAGATGCTTCTATTATTATATATAGATAGATAGATTAATATCTTAAAATATTTATTTTGATAAATCCCGTATATGACACGGGGTCTGTCTATAGTAATTAGGTAATTTTTTTATAGAGTCCATATTCCATCATACCACATTTCCTTATATTTTATCTCAAACTACCACGCAATATAATAAAATGTCCCCATATACCCTATTTTATAACAAAACCTCCTTAACTATCCTTTTTTTATGAAAAAAAAAATACTATTTTACCCTTGTTGCATTTTCTAATTTTTCAAAAAACCATGCTTGCCATTAGCCAATTTTTCATTTTTCCAATCTTTACATTTATTAGATCCGGATTAGCCTTTCTGATCAATATCAGACCCAACATGCTTCCGTAAATAAATAAAACTGAGTTTGAAACATACCTTGCCTTTGTCTCTTAAATTTTCTTGGAATTCGATTCAGGTTTTACGGATCATAGATCCAACCACTCGCCCGCAGTTTATGGTTCTGAAACCGATTCCCTTGGAACCCAGATCGCAATCCTTCTCAACGGCCACCTGCCTTTAAGGAGATCACGGGGAGACTCACTGCTGGATGAATTTCTCTCAGTAATATAAAATTTTTTGGACAGTATGTCGGGAAGCCGAGCCTTTTTATTGAAGAATATAAAAATAAACTATTTTACAATAATTATTTTCTCTGCCATTGAAGGAAAAACTTGATTTATCATGGCTAAAACTCGAGAAGGGGAAACCCCCATGAACAGGAAATCTTGAAAGCTAAACTATAGAGAAGATTTCTCAAAAACTTTTGATAGGAAGAGAAGGTGTGGATTTTCGATGATCCTCTTCTGAGGCTGAAGACCTCCTTTTATAGGCAACAATGTGCTCCTGTGTGGATCCATTATTGTCCTGCCAGCTTGCATTCCACTTGCTTAGTGGGGAATGGGTCCGTTCTTCATTATTTTCCATATACCGTTTTGTAAGTGCTCTCTATCCACCATTCCTTGCAAAGTTAGGTGGCTTCATTGTCTTTTAGCGACGGAAACGAATCTTCTGTTTGAGTGGAGGGGTCGTCCACTTCTGTCCTTTAGATCGGATGCTTTATTTTTCAAAGGTGGCGGGGCTGGCCACTTTCTCCTGTCTGAATTGGCATCCAATGCTTATTACGTTGTATTCCTATACTATTACATTTATGGAATACAATACATCTTGTTTGCAATCTAGTCCATTTAGACCCGCTTTCTTTTATTACATTTTTGGGTTTTATTATCTAAAAACCCTTCCCTTTTCCCTTTTTCTTTGGGTAATTGGGTTTGTCCTGTTTAACTTTGAAACCTTGTCCAAATAAAGGTTTCTCTTGTACTTGACAGTAAGAACAAATTCGTTCTTCCCATCTTCCGATATGTATCGTGCTACATACATTTTTCCTGGTTTGTTCCGTTGCCGGAACCTTATTTTCCCAAATTAATTTCCTCTTATTTTCGAAGAGGCTTTTAGCAAATCTGGTTGTGTTTCCTGTCATAGAGTTTAACAGGAATAACCCATTCGTAGAATTTTGAAAGATTTTGAACGGGTACTTAACTTTGTCCATCTTTGTGAGACAGACCCAAAGTCCCCATGCTCGCCTTGTAGATATGTCATCTTCGATGAAGGCGACCACCAAGGGGCTGTTTGACGGTGGTGTTTTAGCTCGGTTGTATGCCGTCATATCTGGTCTCTGCAATTTTATAAATTGGAAAATTGGTGAGACCCTTTTCTTGTGATTTCTGGAGCGGCTGAGATAATCTTCAGCTCCAGCGTATCTCCTCTACCCAGATGTGGGTTGTTCTGCCATGAATCATACACAGCAATAGCTATCAATTCCGGTAGCTTAGAAATCTTCAGAAAATTGGGTGCGGTAGTGAATACTGAAGCAATAGCTCCAAAGTCAAACCATTCCCGCACATCTTGAGGATTTACACCCGATAGCATCCAAAGTCTTGGATACTTCCCAGATCAATTGACAGTGATTCTGCTTGGATTGATCCCATTTCTCGTAACTAATTTCTCCCATGTTCTCTGGTAAACCTGAAAAGGAGAAACAACTTGGTTAGTGTTAACCTGTCTAGGACCTGTCTGGGGCCTTATGTTAACCTCTCCCTCTTTTACCCTAGAGGTGCTGGGTTGACTCGGGTTGTCTGGAATTGCTTCCTGACCTTCCAAAATAATATTTTTATCGGATTCCGATAAAACACTTGTTTCGGCTTTATCAGCCTTTTCATCGGTATCCGATGAAAAACACTTGTCTGCAGGATGTCGTGCCTCAGGTGTAAAATCACCCTGTTTGTTCATCGATGATAAACTTTTCTCATGTATTTCTTTCTGGGTTACCGATGATGAACCCGTCCGAGTGCAAGGCCCTTTCAATGCTTTCCATAAATGGAGTTGGGCCAATCGCGAAGCTTGTATGGCTTCTTGGATTTTGTCCAAATCTACCTTTTGCACATATGAAGCTTCTTCGGCACGTATCCTAAGCAACTCAAATGCCTTGTGTAGTTTCTCAAGGTTTTCCCTGAGGTGCCTTGATCTAACCGTGATGGAATCTGCTTCAAGGATGTCCATCTCTTGTTAAGAAATCTGCAAGAACATTCTCATTAGATTTCACAATAACAATATCAAATAAATAATACTGACATTCTGCTTGCCACCTGATAATATGAGCTTTTTCGATTTTCGATTCAAGTTTATTTTTCAAAAAAGCTTTCACATTAGTATTATCAACTTTTAAAATAAATTCTTTGGCTAATAAAAATAAAGGCCATTTTTTAAATGCCTTCCAATCCGCAAAGAATTCTTTCTCGTTAATATGCCAGACTCTGGCTTGTTGTTCTGTAAACAACCCTCCTGTGTATCTACATGGTTCTTCATCGGTAGATGTCTTTCTCATGAGCACTGCTACCCATCGAAAGTCGTTAGCATCTGTGTAGACTACTAATTGATCCTCATCTTGAGGAATCGTGAGTTTCGGTAGGTTACTGCAAACCTGTTTCAACTCTCGAACTCTTTGGGAATTGATGTCTTCCCATTTCCATTTGGTCTTTTCATCCTTTTGCAATAAAGGACGGAAATCCTTGCGATATTTTGCTAAATCCTTGATAAATGAACTTGCAAAATTAATTACTCCTAAGAAGCTTTGGAGGTGCTTCTTATCTTTAAGAACATCTGGAAAATTGCGGATTTTTTCCACAATGTGTTCCTGTAGTTCCATACCTGCATGGTCAATAATAACACCGAGAAACTCGATTCTATTAACCGTAATTATTGCCTTCCTTTTCAGAAAGCACTAATCCTTCTTTATGGCATGCTTCTGAAAATATTTCAAGATATTTTAAATGATCTTTCATATTTTTAGAGGCAATAAGAATATCGTCTATGTAAACAAACATAAACTCAAAGTAATCTTTGAAAAAATTATCCATCTTCCGTTGGTATATCTGGGGTGCATTTGCAAGACCCATTGGCATTACATTCCAGATATACTGACCCTGTGGAGTAGAAAAAGCCGTTAATTTTTTTGAATCTTTTTCTAACTTAATCTGGTAGAAACCAGACTTACAATCAAATTTTGAAAACACTATTGATCCCTTAATGCAATCAATTAAGTGTTCTCTACTTGGGATGTAATAACCATCAAATACAGTAATCTTATTAATACCTTGATAGTTAATTACTAATCTTGCTTTTCCTCTTTTTATTTCACCATGGTTTCTTACCAAAAACTCAGGGCTACTGTAAGGAGAAATACATGCTTCGATTAGATTGAGATCAATATGCTCTTTAATAATCTTTTACATATCTTTTCGATCTTCAATGTTCATCTAAATCGGCTTATACCGAACCAACTCGTATTTGTATTGTTCTTTTACCTTTAGAGTTGCTTCAATCTAGTTTTTGTTCCACCAGGCTAAAGGATTCTCATTAAAATTCCTTTGGATTAGCCTTTTAATATTTTCAAGGGAAAATAAACTTTCCTTATCAATGTCAATCTGGGGTGGTCCTTCTTGTAAGGTATTTTTTAGAAGCTGAATTGCTTCTTCATGTGTCTTCTCCATTCCCTTTTGTCTATAAGATAAATGAGCTTCTCCAAATTTCCTTTTGTCCTGCATTTTAGGATGAGTTGACTTGGCATCATTATTATCACCACGTTTGCTGCAAAAATTAATAGGCATTATCCTATTAAACGCTTTCTCTCGCCGAAAAACCTGTACCAAACTACCACAATTAGTAGTAAATGTTAACAGGTTCTTGTGATTATCCTGCTCATATTTTGCAAATGTTTGGATAAAATTATTACCCAACAAAATATCAACACCTGTATCATGAATATAAATAGGTGGCATTCTTACTTTATACCAAGGGGTATCGAATGCGCCTCCGATCATTATTCTTGATTCTCGAATACCCTTATTGAGTATTAGGATTTTCTGGGAGAAATCCCTTCCTGCAATAAGAGGTAATTTTTCCATTGATTCGCTGGGAAAAACTCCTGGCTTTGCTGTGCAAATGCCTGAACCTGAGTTAATATAAGCTGCAAAATATTATGTCTTATATTGATCATATAATATCCCAACGGATATATATATGGAAAAAATACTCGTCATTCAGAATCTTCTAGATCGTCTAGATATTTTTTCATATTTCTCTAAGATTCTAACATGTTTATCCTTGAGCTTCTTATATTATGCTTATAGGCTAACCTTTGTAATTCTATCACATCTTGTATTTGATGAGTTTGACCATTTCTGCTAATCCTTCTCATTTGGTCTAGTAACTCATCTTTCTCTTTTTTGAGATCTTTGATCTCTTCGTCTATACGCAATCCTGGCATATAAATCATTTTTATTCTACCCTGATTGTATGTCCATCAAGGTCGAACTCCATCCATTTTCCTTTTCTTCCCCAAGGTTTGTGATTCTCAATGAAACTTAGACCAAGGGTCATAACACCTTTAGTTATTCCGGCATTTCCTGTAACAGATACTTCATAACCTGTTATATTTAACAAGCCTTCGTATCTATTTTCACTTGGTTGTTGTAAATGATATATCTCATCACAAGGAAACAAATTATCAGTTTCAGATATATCAAAAACCACACAGATTTCTCGCCAACCATTAGGGTTATTAATTTTGACATTTCTTACCCTAATCTGTTGTGGATTGAAATCCTCATATGGTTCTTTTCCTTTTAGGCTTAGAATCCTATCTTCGGAAAAGGACATTCTATTACTAATTTCAGAATCAAATCTTGATGATTTATTTAAAATTGGATGATCCTTAATTAGTATATTAATACCTCCTATCTTAGGTAACTGGATAGGATCTGGTGTCCTAACCTTGGCAAATTCCTTAAAAATTATAGGAATTTCTATATACTCTTTCCGAAAAAACATATTTGAATGATGTGTGTTGGAAAGTGTATATGCTATTCTATACGTGATAGAATAGGGTCTATTACCCATTTTCATTAAATCAATTCTCTTGAAATCCTGATGAAGGGTTAAGACTCTATCAAAATTTTGGTCAGCTAGGTTGTATGCAATCCTAGGGTGGATATTAAACATAAGTTTACCTGCATACAAATTCCCTACAATAGTACCAAGCCAACTGTCTCGCAAATTATTGATTCTTCTATCCATTACAGATAAATGTAATTCAGAATCAATACCTTCTTTGAAGGTTGCTTTAATTACTACTTCAATAGTTCCAATATGGATCCATTTCATAGTAACTGTAACTTTTCTATCGTTTTGTTTGAGATGGTCATTCTGGAAAAGAATCCTGATAGACTTTCGAGGTTTTGAGTCTATCTTCCTGTTCACCGTGGCTACTCGTCTGATTCTGTGGATGATCCATCGATTCCTCTTGAATCATATTCGAACTCTTCTTCATAGATACTTTCATCTGAAGAGATATCCTCGAACTTGTAAATGGGCACCAAATCACCGTAGTAGACTGCATCTAGGATATCGTCCGTTAGCTCAAACTGGCGCACATCTTTTTGCTTCTGTGGGCAATCAGGCGAAATATGTCCATTCACACCGCATGTCCAGCAATTACAATCTTTGAAACTTTCGTTTGTATGAGTATGAGCTCGCTTGAAAGTTCTTCTTCTGGTTGTTCCCCCTATTGGCTTTCCTGTGGATCTAGATCCTTGTGAAGGAAACCTGGAAGGACCAGACTTCTGACCAGATTTGTAAGATCTAGCCTCCGATTTGGACCACCATGATCTTCCTTGATTGGAAGGCCTTCTGTATGATCCTCCGGACTTCGATCGAAACCTCCTTTGGAAGTGTTTCTTATGTTTTCCGTGTCTTTCGTGACTTGGTTCTCCAATAATACTTGGAAAATCATTATTGTCACAATAAAAATGAGTTTTTTTTACCAATCCTCTTAGTTTTTTTCTTATTCTTTTGTAGTGTTGCTTGATGACACCACTCTCTTAAGCTGTCCTTAAAAAAGGACATCCTTCGAGCCACTGAGTATAAGTATTTCTCTCCAAGGGCTACAGATTTTTGCAAAGAACATTTTTGTTGCAACATCCAGTGGTATCTGAGTTTGGAAGTAATATTTGCGGAACCAATATATATACTCATCCGCATGACATATACTTCTTAACTAAAGAGCATACAAAGCTTGTTTGTATACCCGATCTTTGTCTTCTTTCCTCTCGTCAAAGTATCCATCGCCAATGAAGCATACTTTGAGCCATTTACTGAATCTTTCGATAATTTCATAGAGATTATCTCCAGATCCAATCTCTTCTTTAATATGGGCATCCGTTCTATCCCATGCCTTCTTGACTAACCCTAGCAAACTATTTTCAATAAGTTTGCTGAAGTGTTCTTTGTCCACGTCCAATGCTGATGAAGCAACCTTGAAGAATGCCATCCATTCATCGATCAAAGTTTCCATGTTTTTGAAATCGATGACGTCGGTTGTGAGCATTACTCCGAATGGATGTGTTGGTTCAAGCATCATTTTTGCCCAAGGGCTATTGGATGATACCTTGTTCCATGTCGGTTTTCTTTTTAATCGATCCATAGCAACGCCGTAGTTGACTCGATCATACTTCCATTTCTGTGGTTGTTGGGGAATGGGTATCTCGGCACTCGTACTCCCTTCTTCCTGTTTAGGAATTTGGTCATTCATTTTGAGATTAACCAGATCAACAATTCCTAGATTGCAAAGTGATTCGGTTAACTCCGAGAGTTCTTCTCTTGAGACTTCCATCAAACTTATCGAATGATGTCAAGCAAGAGTTCCTCGTAACTTTTAGACTTCGGGACTTCCGTAGCCAGTGACGGACGCACTATAGGGCCAAGGGGGGCACTGGGCGCCCCTGAAATTTAAAAAAAAATAGGGGTATTTAGTAATTTCATTATTTTTATTAAAAAATAGAAAATTATATATTCTCAATCCTTCTATGTTTAGGTTTTCAAGATAATAAAAGATATGATCTTTTTATCATCTTCTCTATCTCCTACTTAAACCCTAATTTCTCTTTCTCTCAATTGTTTCTCCATCTAATTAATTTCTCTTTCTCTCAATTGCTTCTCCATCTAATTTCAAGGTAACATTTTATTATTATTTACTCTTATTTGCATTATACTTTATCATAATTGTTAATTTATAGTGCTTTAAATTGTATATGTGATTTATTGATTAATCGAAAAGGATAATTTATTTTCCAATACTTCTACTTTTTTTATAGATATAGATAATGGAAAGATACTTTGGGAAAATACGATCTAATCTGGAGACATCATCATCTTCAGTCAATGCACCCGTTGTTCAACTTCAACCACCACCACATCAAAATAATGATAATGAAGTTGATATGAAAAATCTTCCGTGTGATCCGGGACTACGGCCTAACATAATGAGCTATCCACCTAATTTAATTGAACAGGTTCGTAGAGCTTACTTACTCAAAGGTCCATGTCAACCACGTGAGCATAATTTTCCTCAAAAGATAGATGGAAATTGAAAACGTAAATTTGTTGCATCTTCGTTTGATGAATTTAATGATTGGTTGGAGTATAGTGTATCAAAAGATGCATCATTTTATTTATATTGTTATCTTTTCTCGACGGGACGTAGTGAAAGAGGGCATGATGCTTTTGTGTCCGAAGGATTTAATGTTTAGCGTAAGAAAGAAAGATTGAGAGATCATGTTGGAGATCATAACAAATGTAGGTTGGCTTGTCAAGATTTGATGAATCAAGGTCAACACATTGAAGTGTCTTTTTCTAAGATATCAGAAAAATCAAAGATTGATTATCGTTGTAGGTTGAATGCATCAATTGTTTGCTTGCGTTATCTCATTATGCAAGGATTAGCTTTTCGAGGAAATGATGAGTCCGGGGAATCATTGAATCTAGGTAATTATATCAAGCTTTTGAAAGTTATTGCTTCGTGTAATGAAGAAATCAACAATGTTGTGTTGCATAATGCTCCTGAAAATCTCAAGCTAACATCTCCAAAGATTCAAAAGGCTATCATAAGTGCAGCTGCAATTGAGACTACTAATGCAATCATTAAGGACATAGGAAATGATTTTTTTCTCAATTTTAGTTAATGAGTGTAGAGATGTATCCGTGAAAGAGCAAATGGGAGTGGTTATCCGTTATGTGGATAAGAATGGATGTATTATTGAACGTTTTCTTGGTCTTGTGTATGTTAGTGACACGACTGCAGCTTCACTTAAGAAAGGTATCGAATCATTATTCTCCACTCATGGCTTGAGTATTTCTAGTTTGAGGGGTCAGGGATATGACGGAGGTAGCAATATGAGAGGTGAACTTCATAGTCTAAAAAGTTTGCTGCTAAAGAAAAATCCCGCTGCTCACTATGTCTATTGTTTTGCTCATCAACTCCAACTAACACTTGTCGCCGTTGCTAAAAAGTTTACAAGTATTGGTTCTTTTTTCAATACTATTACACGTGTATGTAATGTTGTTGGAGGTTCTTGTAAGCGTATGGATATGCTTCGAGAGAAGCAAATTGAAAAGGTTATTGAAGGAATTGCAAATGATGAAGTCAAAACTGGAAAAGGATTAAATCAAGAAATGACATTAAAGCGGCCGGGAGATACTCGTTGGAGTTCTCATTATGGTACTCTCATTAACTTGATGCATTTATTTTCATCTATTGTTGATGTTCTTGAGTATGTTGGAGAGAATGGTAATGATGATTCACAAAGGGCTGAAGCAATTGATTTGCTGGATATTGTGAATAACTTTGAATTTATCTTTATTTTACATCTCATGAGAAAAATTTTGGGAATCACACATGAACTTTCACAAGTTCTTCAAAGAAAGGATCAAAATATTGTTAATGCAATGAATCTTGTGAAAGTATCCAAAGTTCGTTTGCAAGCATTGAGAGATGATGGTTGGGAAGCTTTGTTGATTGAAGTTTCAGAATTTTGTAGCAAACATGAGATAGTTTTATCAAATATGGATGACACATATGCACCTCGAGGAAGATCAAAGCGTAAAATTGAAAATTTCACTAATCTTCACCATTACAGAATTGAACTATTTTATTTTGTGATTGACATGCAAACTCAAGAGCTTAATCACCGTTTTGATGAAGTGAACACTGAGTTGCTTCTATGTATGACGTGTTTTGATCCTAGAGACTCATTTGCGGCATTTGACAAAAACAAGCTGCTTCACCTTGCAAAATTTTATCCATCCGAATTTTCTGCAATTGCTCTATGTGAACTTGAGAGTCAACTTGAGAACTTTATTTTTGATGTGTGTTTGGATAAAAACTTCTTTGAAGTACATGGAATAGGAGAACTTGCTCAGAAGATAGTCTCTACAAGGAAACACATTGTTTTTTCATTGGTTTACTTGTTGATTAAATTGTCATTGATATTACCGGTTGCCACTGCCACAGTAGAAAGAGCTTTTTTGGCAATGAAGATAATCAAGAGTTTTCTTCGCAATCGAATTAGTGATACACTATTGAATGATTGTCTTGTTGCATACATTGAAAAAGATGTATTTAGAAATGTTAGCAATGAAGCAATTATGCATCGATTTCAGAATATGAAAAATAGAAGAAATATGTTGTAATACATTGATTTTATCGTATAATATATTTATGTTATTGATTTAGAATTTATGTATCTATATTTTTTATTAATTGACTTGGGCCCCCCTAATCCAGAATCCTGGGTCCGTCACCGTCTGTAGCTTTTCCTTTGGGAATGCTTAGTTTATCTCCGAACGCATTTTTAAAACATTCGTTCATCGATCTACCTGTTCCCTTAGGTAACTTTCCTTTTAGATCTGTAATTTCTTTTTTTAGATCTAAAACTTCTTATTGGATCTCGGATAGAGATCGGTACATCTTCTCCATCTGTCCAACATAATAAATGATGGTCTTTTGTGTTGGAACCAAGGGATTGCCGACCCTATACAATTATCCGAATCGGGGTCCATGCAAATATGATTAACGCGCAGCGGATAAACGAATCATACCTTTTGCACCGATATTAGTTCTAAGGTCAGAACCGTAGATCTAGGAATCGATGGAGCCTGGACCTCACGATTTTCTGCTGTATTCCTTGCCTTTTTCTCGAATGTTGTGTGGGCAACGAACTATCGAGAATTTCAGCCGCCTTCTTCTTAATCGTATCTCAGATTTCGTGTGTTTAGAAACAGCTGACTTGAGGCTTATTTATAGCCTACAACAGGGACCTTGAGGAGGATTAGGAATCGGTCTCCTGATAGGCTTAGGAGTCCTAAATTCAATCTGAATATACTTCTTAAGCTTATCAATAATATCTCAATCCACTAAAAAGATATTATTGAACTATCGTCCCTTATCCATATTAAATATGGGCTCCTATTTATTATGTGTGCGTTTATCTCCCCGTGTTTAAGATATCGAACGTCCGTTAATTAAATGAATTACTGATAATTCAATTAATTAACATTTAATTTCAAGAGTAGTACCACTCAACTTTATTATCATGCCGGAATAAATCCACCTGCAGAGTTTACATGATAATCCTTATGAGCTCCTCAAGGGGACATCATCATCCTAAATAATTAGGACACGGTTTTATTATATAATCAACAACACACCATATAAACAACATTGTATCCCAATTTACCGAGCTTATTGATTTAATAAATAAATCTCACCCATTGGTAAATTAAAAAAACATATATTGAGTATACATGTCCGTTATCATACAATGATTAAGAGGACGCACATCCATAATAGCAGAGGCCTTGTTCTATTTATGTAGTCAGTACATATAAAACAACCTCAATTGGTCCTGCTCAATACATACAAAATATACTAGTGTAATTTTATAATCAAGATAGATTAATACCAAATTACACTACAACCATTCTGATAATTTATCTAAAAATATCTCGGTTGTGAGCTACCATTTATAATCTATAAGGAACTGATAACATGATCTTCTGTGTGGCACTACACACCATGTTATCTACAATATAAATTAATTGGACAATTGCAATAACATATATAACAAATATAAAATGCAAAACATTTGACCATAAAAGATTCTCATATCATAAAAAGATTTTTATACAAAAACTAGGCTTATAATATACATCCTAACAATCTCCCACTTATACTAAAATACTATGTTGTCATATACGCTGCCATACATCTGATTCTCATCCCATCAACATGCTCATCAAAGGCTTTCGCCGGAAGGGCCTTTGTGAAAGGATCTGCTAGGTTATCGGCTGATGCAATCTTGGCGACAACAACTTCCCCTCGCTTTACGATATCTCGTATCAGGTGGTATTTGCGCTTAATGTGTTTACTTGCCTTATGGGCTCGTGGTTCCTTCGAGTTTGCTACTGCACCACTGTTATCACAATAGATTGTGATAGCTTTGGGCAAACCAGGAATCACTTCTAAGTCCATCAAGAAGTTTCTGAGCCATACAGCTTCTTTGGCTGCCTCAGAGACTACCACATATTCAGCTTCCATGGTGGAGTCCGAAACGCATTTCTGCTTCACATTTCTCCACACTATGGCTCCACATCTCAAGGTAAACACATACCCCGAGGTTGATTTACTGTTGTCCCTATCTGACTGGAAATCTGAATCCGTGTAACCCACAGGTAATAAATCATTTACCTGGTAAACTAGCATATAATCTCTAGTCCTTTTCAGGTACTTTAGAATATGCTTTACGGCAGTCCAATGACCTTGTCCTGGGTTACTTTGATATCTACTAACCATGCCCACGGCAAAGCAGATATCTGGTCCGTACATAGCATTACATACATTAAGCTTCCTACAGTCGAAACATAAGAAACTGCTTTCATTTCCTCTATCTCCTTTAGTGTCTTAGGACACATTTCCTTAGATAAAGGAACTCCATGCCTAAAAGGTAGAAAACATTTCTTGGAGTTTTGCATGCTAAAACGAGCTAGGATAGTGTCAACGTATGAAGCTTGAGATAAGCATAACATCATTTTCTTGCGATCCCTTATAACTTTGATCCCAAGAATATGTCCAGCTTCTCCTAAGACCTTCATAGCAAACTGCTTGGACAGCCATACCCTTACGTCTGACAACAACTTGACATTGTTTCCAATTAACAAGATATCATCTACGTATAGTACAAGAAATACCACCACGTTTCCGTCACTCTTCTTACATACACAAGACTCATCCGGATATTGAATAAATCCAAAAGATTGGATTACCTCATCAAAACAGAAGTTCCAAGATCTCGAAGCTTGTTTTAGTCCATAAATGGACCGATTGAGCTTACACACAAGATGCTCTTTGCCCTTCTCAATGAATCCCTCTAGTTGCTTCATATAGATGTTTTCTTCGAGACTTCCATTAAGAAAAGCTGTCTTGACATCCATCTGCTAAACCTCATAATCCATATGAGCAGCAATATACAAAAGAATCCAGATAGACTTCAGCATGGCTACCGATGAAAATGTTTCCTCATAATTGATCCCTTCTTTTTTAGTATACCCTTTCACAACAAGTCTTACTTTAAAGGTCTCTACCTTTCCATTTGATCCTCTTTTCCTTTTGTAGACCCATTTACATCCAATGGCTCTTACACCATTTGGTGGTTCTACAAGCTCCCAGACTTGATTAGAATTCATAGATTCTATCTCAGAGAGCATTATCTTTTGCCAAAATATCGCATCTTTATCTTGGAGTGCTTCGTCATAAGTCCAGGGATCTATTTCATGTTGTCCAGGGACCAAGTCTGAAACTCTCCCAAAAACATGAATCTATCAGGTTGTGTAACAACCCTCCCACTACGACGAGGCACTATCGGTATTTGTGTATCATTAGTGACACGCGGTGCAGTCACTTGTGGTATCTCATCTTGTACCATCGGTATATTAAAATTATCCCCTCTCATTTCCCTAAGAACAATTTTACTCATGGGCTTGTGGTTCATTACATAGTCCTCTTCTAAAAATCGGGCATTCGTACTAACAATGACCTTCTGATCTTTAGGACTATAAAATAAACCACCTTTCGTTCCTCTAGGATAGCCCACAAACAAGTGTACTTCCATACGAGATTCCAACTTATCAGCATCTCCCTTCAGCACATGTGATGGACTACCCCAAATCCGAATATGTTTCAGACTAGGCTTGCGCCCAGTCCACAATTCTGTGGGAGTAGAGGGTACTGACTTAAAAGGTACCAAGTTTAGAATGTACGTCGCTGTTTCCAAAGCATACCCCCAAAATGAATTTGGTAATTCTAAATAACTCATCATCGATCTAACCATTTCCATAAGAGTCATATTTCTTCGTTCTGCCACACCATTTTATTGGGGTGTACCCGGTGCAGACAATTGGGATTGAATCCCAACCTCTGATAAGTAACTCCTAAACTCTCGTAAGAGGTACTCACCACCACGATCAGATCATAGTGTCTTGATATATTTACCATGATGTTTCTCCACATCAGCCTTGTATTCTTTGAACTTGTCAAAACACTCAAACTTGCGGCGCATCAAGTAAATGTATCCATATCTCGAATAATCATCTATAAAAGAGACAAAATATTCGAAACCACTTTTTGGTTGAATAGTCATAGGACCACACAAATCAAAATGAATCAATTCCAACACTTCTTTAGCTATATACCCCTTCGCCTTAAAAGGCCTTTTGGTCATTTTTCCTTCCAAGCAGGATTCACAGGTTGGATAGTTTTCCGCTTCCAAGGAACCCAAAGGTCCATCGGCTATCAACCTTTGAATCCTCCTAAAGTTAATATGACCTAACCTTAGATGCCAAAGATATGTTTGATTCATTTTGGAAGGTTCTTTTCTCTTATTAGTTTTAGAAGATGTGTTATTAATTTCCATTTGTTGCATCGTAGGAGTTATTGGATTAAGAGTATACAAATTGTCAACCAACATACCAGAACAGATAATAACTCTATTCTTCTTGACCACAACATTGTTATCAAAAGAAACAGAATATCCATCCTTAAAAAGTTTAGAAATAGAAATCAAATTCTTTCTAAAACAAGATACGTAAAGACAATCTCTCAAAATCAAAGATTTATTCCTATGAAAAGATAAATAAACATCTCCCACTGCAACGGCCGCCACTTTCGCAGCGGTGCCCATGTATATAGTAATCTCTCCATCACTAAGTCGTCTGGTTTCCTGGAACCCCTGCAATGAATTGCAGACATGATCAGTGGCTCCCGTATCTACACACCAGGTACCGGTAGATAACACCGCTAAACATGTTTCAACAACTAATGCCCGACTCTGGTGTCGGAAGAGTTCCTTGAGATTATGCATCATATCATAGGTAGTAGGCATGGCCTGATGCTGATGTTGCAGCACATTTGACATGGAAGCCAAAATGTAACACCGTGCCATCTCATCTGCCTTGACCCACTTCCTATAAAGCATTTTCTCCTCTTCAGTAGTGTTTTCATCAGGCATGTCAGGACAGTGCTTAGTGAGTACAAACTTGTACTCTTCAGCAGACAGAACAATGTCCAGGTTTCGTTTCCAATCAATATAATTAGGACTAGTAAGTTTGTTTTCTTTAAGTATAACAACAAGAGAATTGAAAGCCATAATGAAAATCCTGAGAATCACATAAATAAACACATAGGTCAAATCATTTGAATTGACAAATCATATTATTCCCTCAAACAACATAATCTAAATTCACCAACACCTCAATACACCGTGAACTTCGTATGCCATGATAGTGTCGACGTATACTAATTCAAACATTTGCTAGAGGAGGTTTTACCCATTAATTTTATTATCTTGTCAACTTAACTTTATGACAAATAAAATTAATAGTTGGTATCGCTTTGGCCATACAAATAACAGCAGTGACTCCGATGGGGAGGATACTTATCAAATGCATCTAAGTGTATACCATTACTTGATACTAAGTCCATTATTTAGAATTATGCCCCTTCAGATGGAGAAGATGACATACTCCTAGACAACTTTCTATAATCATCCATAAAGGAAGTTTGATCTAGTGATCCGCAAATGAACTCATCCGATATGGAGGAAGACACTTAAAACCAACACGTAAGTTCAAAAGCATCACTTACAAACTAGTAATGGAGGCCATGAGATTTATTTTAAAATAAATTAATCCCTCTCCCACTTAGTTATTTAATATGAGGGATTTTAACATGCATATCATATGAAACACATAAAAGCATGCTTGATAAAACAAAACACATATAAGGCAATAAATATGAAAAAACATAATTTCCAACTATTATGACCTCGTTTTATCGCCGTGTTCTTGAATGTTTGCCGTCAAATGGAGGAAAATCATCGACTAGCACGGTCAGACCGTGCCCCTCAGCACAGTCGTGCTCGACCTGTAAACACGCCGCACGGTAGACTGTGCCGTACAGCACGGTCGTACCTTGTTGTCCAGCTTCAATCTTCAGCCGGGCACGGTCTGACCGTGCTCCATAGTACGGTCGTGCCCAGTTGTGCCACCCTAACCTTGTATCTAATTACATCCATCGATCCTATACTCCACGAAGGAGTTTACATATAATCTAGATCGAACAGAAAATTAAAACCTAACACGACAAACCATCGTGATTTTACTATTACAATCATACATTCAAAAAACAACCTCGACATGTCCGAGGGTTTAATTCATACATAAACATACATTCAGACCATAATAGTTGGATTTAGGGTTCCTGCAGAAAATTAAAATCTCGCAAATCCTACTATTAACCGATTTAAATACGCATGTTTCAAGATACGATGCATAATAGAATTAACCGATTCGATCGAATAGAGTCAGAAAACAACGGCTTTGATACCAATTGTTAGAACCGAGGGATCACCGACCCCATACAATTATCCGAATCGGGGTCCATACAAATATGATTAACGCGCAGCAAATAAACGAATCATACCTTTTGCACCGATATTATTTCTAAGGTCAGAACTGTAGATCGAGGAATCGATGGAGCCTGGACCTCATGATCTTCTGCTGTATTCCTCGCCTTTTTCTCCCCGTGTTTAAGATATCGAATGTCCCTTAATTAAATGAATTACTGACAATTCAATTAATTAATATTTAATCCAAGAGTAGTACCACTCAACTTTATTATCATGCCGGAATAAATCCACCTGCAGGGTTTACATGATAATACTTATGAGTTCCTCAAGGGGACATCATCATCCTAAATAATTAGGACACAGTTTCATTATATAATCAACAGCATACCATATAAACAACACTGTATCCCAATTTACCGAGCTTATTGATTTAATAAATAAATCTCACCCATTGGTAAATTAAAGAAACATATATCGAGTATACATACCCGTTATCATACAATGATTAAGAGGAGCACATCCATAATAACAGAGGTCTTGTTTTATTTATGTAGTCAGTACAAATAAAACAACCTCAATTGGTCCTGCTCAATACATACAAAATGTACTAGTGTAATTTTATAATCAAGACAGATTAATACCAAATTACACTACAACCATTCCGACAATTTGTCCAAAATTATCTCGGCTGTGAGCTACCATTTATAATCTATAAGGAACTGATAACATGATCTTCTGTGTGGCACCACACACCATGTTATCTACAATATAAATTAATTGGACAATTACAATAACATATATAACAAATATAAAATGCAAAACATTTGACCATAAAAGATTCTCCTATCATAAAAAGATATTTATACAAAAGCTACGCTTATAGTATACATCCTAATAGTTTGTACTTCCCTAAGATCTTGGGTGATCTTAGATGTATCTGGAACAATTGTGTTCCAATCTTTGCTGGATGTCATTTTAATGATACCCTGCACTCGTGTTATCTTGAAATATTTTTCGGATACATTTTTCTTGATTTTCTCCTCCCGTTAGACATAAGAAAATAATATTTTACGAATAATTTAAATTTATATCTTCAATAAAGCTGCCTCTGATACCATTTTTACATCGGATCTTAATAAATATAAATCATGGAAAAATTCTATTAATTTTTGTTTCCAGATAGTAATCACCTAGTACATGACATTGTTATACCTTTCAAACCAAATAACAAGTATAAATACGAGTGTTTTTTGGGGCACGAGAAAGGTTTCCAGCCAACATACCAAAATAATTATATCCGGGTTTTATAAAATTGATTTAGCAAAATGGTTTGGACAACCTAAAATAAGAGTGGAAATAGTATTTTAAATAGTGGGGTTATAGGGGTAAATTGGTCTTTAACCATTTTTGGGATATATTGAGACTATATTATAAGCTTGGTGGCATTTTGGGATATAGGATAAAGATTTGTCGTATTTGAAGACCTTTTCTCTTTTTTTATATACAATTATAATTTATTAAAAATATTATATAATATGAATAAAAAATATTATATATTACATTTTGACTTGATCCAACCTAACCGAACAGTCACATCCGAGAATTTGTCGCAGCTTTGAATGAAGATAGATATAAAGGTCAAGCTTTTTTACCCCCTTCTTGTATACACTTTTCTACCCATGACTACAAAAAAATAATATTTCTATCTATTAGACTTAGCTTTCTTTGTGTACTAAAAACAATTTAGATATTGATTCTATCGAATGAGTAGGCAATTTGTTTATTATAACCGAGTAACAAAAATTATTCCCTATAAACGGGGTGGTGGAATACATTTCCACTTGATTTAATATGATAAAAAACATATAGATAAAATAAAGTTTAGTATATGTTAATTGTTTTTATTTCCATTAATAATTGTTTCTTCAAATTTATTTTTAATAATCTATATTTGTCAAATTTTCTTGTTATATTATTATTATTATTATTATTATTATTATTATTATTATTATTATTATTATTATTATTATTATTATGTGTAATTTCATATCTTTATAAATCAAGTGAATGTGAAGTGGTGGCATCATAGTGTTTTGGGTTTTAGTCGGACCATATTGGATGTTTTAGTGGCGCACCTCACACATACACGTCTCGAAAGGGGTTTTAAAAATCCAATTAGGTGGCTTGGTGAGATGGTTCGGTTGATTCACTAAGATGGCAATATGCCGTATACTCAGTGCAGACGTTTGGGTTGGTTGTGAACATGGTGCAGGCTCAACCTGATTCATTGCGATTACGATTTTTTCTTCTCTGAATATTTTTTGATATTTTTGTATTGCGATTCTTAAATTAGTAAATCATTGTATTTTAAGTATAATTGTCATGAGAGTAAAGAGCTCGACTCCTACCTTAACTATTCCCAAACAATAATGAATGTTCAACTACACTACAAACCAATAAAAAATATAAAAGAAGAATGTTTCGTGTAAAATAGAATGTAGGGCAGATAGTTAGAGATGCATTTTGATTAGTTTAAATCCCGAACAATAATGAATGTTCAATTACACCACAAACTAATAGAAAATGTAAAAGAAGAATGTTACTTGGTACGTCTTCTTGATAGTCTCTTGATTGTTGTTCTAAATTGGTAATTAATTTGTATGACCATCAGAATTTTTTTTTACTGATTTCTTTTATTCTAATCGATTTTCTGCTCATTTTTTGACCATTAGCATCAGTTACAATTTTATTTAAATTTAATAAATAGTTAAAAAAAATTGTTTCTTTGTCGGAATCTATTCTTCTTTTTGAAAATAAAAAAGGACCCTTCGGATTTAGATTGATAGATCCTGATTTTCTAATAAATTTACTGACGAAAGTGAAAAAAGAAACAATTTCTGTTCATAATGGTTTTTTGAATGTAGGATAGATGGTTATAGATGCATTTTTATTAGTTTAAATCTCATTTTAAATACTTTGTTTTGAAATTCGCACAAGGGGCTGGTTTCATCTTAAATGTTAAAGCCCAAAAAGATGTTGAGTTATTGAAACTTCAAAATCATTCACACCCAATTCATTCTCTTCTTGAATTAAATGAAAATCCTTAATTCCGCCATTCATCAATTACTTTTATCTTGATTAAAATATTTAATTTACCTTGGTTTGATAATGTCGACCCAGTCCACTAAGTGCTGCGCCTCTCCTCACGAATATTTATAGGCAAAATTCCAAATTGGAATTATTCAAAACTGTAATTCATATGTTTCACACAAAGCACATACCTAAAAGCTGGTGATAAAATCCAACAAACATTGATATTTCCCAACACTCGGAATAAAACGGCTACCAAACCACATGACTAAAACATTTAATTAAATATACCCTCTCTTATCACTTCACCATTCCTTCTCACTCTACTTAGAGGATTTGCTCTTCCACTCTATTTTTTATCTTCTATTCTATAATAGTCGTGACATGTGTCTTATATCAAATTAATGATATATATCAATAATTGACACGTTGTTTACTAAATATAATGAAATACAAAATAAAACACTAAATGTAACAATGGATCCAGACTGCAGTCTCTCACTCCCCTCTATATATATTCATCCTACTTTGAAACATTCATCACAGAAATAACTCGAGACGTTATCATGGAGCTCTTCTATGCTTCTCTCCTTTGCCTCTTTGTTTCCTTTGTATTTCTCTCCCTCCACCTCCTTTTCTACAAGACCAAAGCCGGCTCCCCCATCTTGCCGCCAGGCAAAACGGGATGGCCTATTATTGGAGAGAGCCTCGAGTTCCTCTCCAGCGGGTGGAAAGGCCACCCGGAGAAGTTCATATTTGAGCGCATGGCACGATATTCCTCCCACGTCTTCAGAACTCACCTCTTAGGCGAGCGAGCCGCAGTTCTCTGCGGCTCTGCTGGCAACAAGTTCTTGTTCTCGAACGAGAACAAGCTTGTTCAGGCATGGTGGCCTAGCTCCGTCGACAAAATCTTCCCTTCAATCACCAACACTTCTTCCAAAGAAGAGGCGATCAAGATGAGGAAGATGCTCCCCAATTTCCTCAAACCCGAAGCCTTGCACCGATACATCGGTATAATGGATCACATAGCTCAGAGACACTTCAAGGATGGATGGGAAAACAAGAAAGAAGTAGTGGTCTTTCCCTTAGCCAAGAACTACACCTTCTGGCTAGCTTGTCGTCTATTCGTAAGCATCGAAGATCCTCATCAAGTCGAAAAATTTGCAGAGCCCTTCAATCGTTTGGCCTCGGGGTTGATCTCAATCCCCATAGATTTGCCAGGTACACCTTTCAATAAGGGGATAAAGGCCTCCAAGTTCATCAGGAAAGAGCTTGTTTCGATTATCAAACAGCGAAAAGTCGAGTTGGCTGAAGGGAAAGCATCGCCAACACAAGATATATTGTCACACATGCTTTTGACAAGTGATGAAAATGGGAAATTCATGCACGAGTTGGATATTGCCAATAAGATTTTGGGCTTACTTATTGGAGGCCATGATACTGCCAGCTCAGCCTGCACTTTTGTTGTCAAGTACCTTGCTGAGTTGCCTCCAATCTACGAGGGAGTCTACAAAGGTATTCTTATCCAGCTCATATGATTATGCCAACTTTTATGTGTCTTTCTAATCACATATTTATTCTAAAATAGGTGTCATCATATTTTTCTTTCAAAAATTTCCTTAAAATCAATTTTTTTACCCACTTCTACTATTTCACCCGTTTTTGTGTGTACCCATGAAATCACAAGATAACATTGATAGGATAGAGATATTAAAATTTTCGTGTCACCAAGTTATAAATTAAAATAAAATTGACTACACAAAAATTGATATAATTATGTCATTCTTATTATATATCATGTCAACCTTATAATCAGGTTGATATCAGATCATATCATTTTTATGACATGATCGTGTATGTTCATACCTTAATTAGTTAGTTATTTTAGTTTTTTAACGAAAGTAAAAAAAATAGTGTTGTTATGGATTTTATTAAGGGGAAAGTAAAAATCAACATTTTTTTACCAGTGTCACCAAATATAAATATATATTACGATACTGATGGATATGTTGTAAAAAAAATGTAGAACAAATGGAGATATTGAAAACAAAAGGGGCAGGTGAGTTGCTAAACTGGGAAGACTTACAAAAGATGAAATATTCATGGAACGTTGCATGTGAAGTAATGAGACTTGCACCACCTCTCCAAGGAGCTTTTAGAGAAGCCATTGCTGATTTTTCATACAATGGTTTCTCCATTCCCAAGGGCTGGAAGGTAATTCACTCACACAATATATTTATAATTATCATTTTAATTTTATTTATATGCATATAACTCGAAGGCTAATGAATGCAGCTATATTGGAGTGCACATACGACACACAAGAACCCAGAATTCTTTGCAGAGCCAGAGAAGTTCGACCCGTCCAGATTCGAAGGATCGGGACCCGCTCCGTACACATTCGTGCCGTTCGGAGGAGGTCCAAGAATGTGCCCCGGAAAAGAGTATGCTCGTATGGAAATACTGGTGTTCATGCACCACCTTGTTAAGAGGTTCAAATGGGAAAAGATGATTCCACATGAGAATATCGTTGTGGACCCTATGCCTATTCCAGCTAAGGGTCTTCCAATACGACTCTACCCTCACTCTCCTGCACCTTAATTATTATTATTTATAAATACTTCAATAATAATATTTCACAATAATAATAATAATCATAATTGTCAAGTTTATTCAATACATATCTCTGCTTTGTTATACATGTACAAAGAGCTGGCTATATATGCTGTTCATCAGTTCTTAATCTGTGTCAAAATAAGATTCTATTATTTCCTCTTTTTTTTTTTTTTTTATGTGTATTGAAAGTATTTGGATCTTCTAAGTATTGAAAGTAATAGTAGATTTATCCACTTTTTCAGCTGTATTTTTCTGACTTTGTGAAACTCTAATTTGTTTGGATGATTTCATCTAAGGAATCACAACATGCATGCGTATAAACAATTTCACATACATCACATTATAGAGAGATATCAAGATTTTTAAAATTAGTTATTGAAATCATGCAATTCAAAATTGTACAATTTTTCAATTTTACACTTATACATACTAAATAATGATATTAAAGGATAAACAAAGTGTATGTTATATATAATTCAATTAACCACGACTAACTAGTAACTAAATCGTTCAAATTGTGTCATGTACATATTATTTTATGTTAAAATATACATTTTATTTTGAATTAAAAGTTTAAATTCCTAAAATATCCAATGCCGGGACCCATGGTTTTTTTTTCTGACGCTATATATTTATAAATAATCTTCAATAGAAAATAAATGGTTGATATTATAAGTGTACATTTTAGTCCCAGACGATTAAGCCCCTCTCAACTATTATATCCTTTTAGTCCCCAAATGTCAAATATGATCCCTCTCCGTTATAAGTTAACGGTCAAATCCCTTTGCGTTTTGTAATTTTTCTCATTTGCTTTTAGTTTTCTTTAAATAATTGTAACTTCCAATTTTACCATTCATCCAAACATGAGATACTAATTCCATCTAGAGAGAGAACTTTTAGGGTAAATATCTATTTATTCCTTAATTCATGTGCCACTTGAAAACAATGAAAAAAGCATCATTTACTTTTTTCCTCCTAAAATAAGTGTCATTTTAATTAAAATAAAAACAAATTGTCCAAATATAATTGTCGTTATAGGATTTTAAAAAAAGTTATTCATACTCTACAATAATTACCTCATTTACTAAAAAGTAAATGAGATGTAAAAATGGTTATTGAAAATCTACCTAGAATAATTAAAAATTGCACTTAAAAAGAGATAGATCAACCTTTTTTTTTCTTAATTTGTGTGAAAAATCATAATGTGACATTAATTTTGGAACTAATATGGCAGAATAATTCATCATCACATATATGGTAATATATATATATATATATATATATATATATATATATATTACCATATATATAAAAATGACGGATACAAAATTTTTGTTGGGGTGCCCAACTAATAAAAAATATTACACAACGATTTTTAAAAAGGTTAATATTATTTTCTAATCTATACTATAATAAGTTTTTTTCACTTTTGAACCTAAACTAAAAAAAATTCAACCAGAACCTGTAATATACAATATTTTCAATCTTGCAACCTCCGCTAACAAATTCCGGTTAGAAAGTGGGCATGTGATTTTCTCATGTGTAGTTGGGGAATATTTTTTGTCAATATCTAAAGCTTTTAGAAATCTGAATCATAGGGTTCGTCATCAAAATTCTACCATCCATTATACTTGCTCCATACCAACATTTATAAATGCCAGTTTAGAGTTTTAAACACAGATTAAGCGAGCATGATAGATGACCTATCTATACATACTTAAATAAATCCATTATAAGTAAAATTTTAATATCATTTCAATTTATCATTGAATGTGAGTATAGTACATGACGGAAGCTTTTGATAGACTATGAAGAATTGTTTGTTGAATAATAACAAGTATTGTAGAACAAATTTTTTGACTAAAACAAAATCTACTTTGGTGGAGCTAGCTAGTACTTTATTATTTAAAGAGTATCTCCAATAACAATTCACAATTCAATTAAGGTGCTCTTATAGTTTGGTCTGTTATTTGTTATTGGCTGAGTTATCCACTATTATGCTCTATGGAATTAAAGGAACATTTTGTTGAATTTCTGAGTTTTGGTCGGAGTGATTGTTGGCAAGAAATTTTTTGGTTGATTTGGTAATGCACATTGTGGAGGATATGAAAATGAAGGAATGAAAACATTTTTAGAGGTGGAGTTACAAAAGTGGAAAAGATTATTGAATGCATCAAATTTTACTTGTGAAAATGAATTAGAGCTCACTATCTTTCATCGTTTTCTATATCCCTCCACGATTAAAGTTCCCCCTTTGAATTGTTTACCCATAAAAACTCTAACTTCTTATTCTTTTATACTTCTTGTTCTGTCTTGATTTTCTTCGATTTTTGTTAATTTCTATGTGGCTTTTGGAATTTGAGTACCCTTTATACTTATATTTAATCTTTCCAAAAAAAAAAATGGCAATTCATATGTAAGTACTAATTAATAGTAGTACGGGGTGATCAAGTATAATGAGTCATAAAGTTGGTGGTACCATCAATACTAATATAGTAATATTCGATGTTTATATGGCAAACTTTATAATCATTCATTATAATAATGTCATCCAAAGAGTAATCTGATTGTACACGTGTCTCTCATTCTAGATACATGTTATTTTTCACGTAATACAAGATGATGAGTGTAATGAGTTATAAAATTTATGCTGTACATGCAATGCCATAATTCAAAGTTTATATTATTAAAATAATAATAATTCACTTTGGAAATTAGTTGACTAATTACTCTTAAAATCATAAGCTTAATTTGTATCTTCTGCTAATTTCGTTGTCTCATTATGAACATATTGTCATTTTAATGAGTTGTGCAGTAAAAAAAGGAATAAAAGAAAAAGGCCATAAAAGATTCTTGACTTTACTTAGCAAGGTCAATTAATTGTGGTTGGTTGAGAATCGGAGAATTTTGTTCCAACTTGGTGGCTGAAAACTGTCAAATACAAAGGCTTTCGCATTCTATGCACCTTTTTTTCCATATATAATTGAGTTGTTTTTCTTTTTGTCTTGTCTTATATAGTTTACGTAAGATTTACACTACACATATTTTATATATCAAATATATAAATATACTAAAGAAAGTAAGCAAATATTAACTAGGCTTAATAACATTTTTCCATTCAAACTATACGTGATTTTATATTTTTTGATATAAACTTTTAAATGTTACACTTTTTCATATGAACTTTCAATTTATTGTATTTTACGGTATTGAACAAATTATAACTATACACGTGTCCTAAATCAATGGTTATGATTTGTTCAATACCGTAAAATGCAACAAATTTAAAGTTCATATGATAAAGTGTAATATTTAAAAATTTATAAAAAAAATATAAAATTAAGTATAGTTTGGATGGGTATATCGACTATTGTTGATAGCACTAGCGGGTGTTTATTAAGTTCATAAAAGATATGTCACCACTGGCTATAATTGATAATACTAGTGGGTATTTTAGTATGCATAATTGATCAACCCCATGATGTCAGTTTCATCACACACACGTATTGTCATTATGTTTTACTTTAGTGCGATATTGATCATTTTAGAAATGTTTGTGATTTTATTGACATATTTGTAAACAACATTAACATGGCATTCATTTGAATTATTAATATTCTATTTGATTACAAGTTGAATTATTACATATTCTATTTCTACATTCATATTTAATAAATTACTATGTATTTAGTATCTTCTTAAATCACATATAGAGAAAACTTGTGGCAGATAATATATTTCAGTATTTACAAGTTCCTTATTAATTCATCATAAATTGAAGACATGTACAATATACTCAAAATTAGATGATATTTATTAACTGGGCTTACTAACATTAAAAAAAAAAAAATCCAAAGCTTTACATTGTTTTTCTATTTTAGCCAATTCTTATAATATAATCAATTTCAATCATGAATTAACCAATTGATTTCAATTTTAGTCAATTTATAATTTTTGTCAAAATTAAATTATGTGTATGATAATGAGGGTGCCACATAGATAATATATAAATGATGCATCACTTAAAATTAATTATGGATTAACTCACTGCAATCTTAAACAATGAAAAAAATAGAAATAATAATATAGAAAGTTTTAATAAAAAAATAATACAAATTTCAAAGCAATTAAATTTAAAAAATATAGATGTAAAAAGAAATGGTGATGAATATTTTAAATATAAATAACTGATTTTTTTTATAAAATCTAAATCCTAATTAAATTTATAAAAAAAAATCTCTTTTATAAAATTCAAATCATATACTAATAAAAAAGATAAAACAATTTTGAAGCTCCGTGGGTGAGAAGCAGTTCATATCATTTGTTGTGCTTGAAAAATCACTGACCAAATTTTGGTGTAGAAAGATATTATTGATAATATTTTGAAATGATTGTTTTTGATCTATGTGTGATTTTGTTTTATTAATTTTTTCTTTTTATATTTTAATTTGTTTAGGTTAACATAGTTAAATGATAATTAATTAGACTTAAATCACGATGTATCATTTATATATTATCTATGTGACATTCACACAACAACACGCATAATCCAAAATTGAACTCAGTCAATCAATTCATAGTTAAAATTAATCATTTTAAAAGAATTGGTTAAACTAGAAAAAAAAATACATAAAGCTTTCGAAAAACAAAAGACAATTAAAAAAATTTATTTGCGACATTATGATGTTGTCGTTAATACATTAGCGAAAACAACATTATTACAAAAGACTATTTGTGAGAAGATTTTTACGATAATGATTTAGCGACAAAATATTATCGCAAAATGTTTTTGCGATAATTATCAATATATATTCATTTTGCTCATAATGATAAATGGTAAAATGTAAAATTAATTGGTGGATTAGCTAGTCATGCTGATCAAAAGCTGTATGGTATGAAATGTGATTCAATTAATTAATTGCCTAATTGAATAGTTTGTAAATTAATATAGGACAAATGAACTTACTACTTTCTTTATTGCAAAGGGACAACTAATTGCATATAGTAACCAACAAGTTTATTTTTTTCATTATTTTATTTTATATTTAACCATTCTCATTAATTTAAGAATAATAATCCGACATATTAAGTTGTTAGCCTTTAGCATAAATTAAACACAAATCTCTTATTGATCATAAGTTGTAAGCCTTTAACAGAACATGCACACATTAATAATGAGCCAGTTAATTAATTGTAATATGCACGATAAAATGGTGTCAGATAACCATCAGTGTTAATTAATTGAGAATATTGCTATATATGGTTGACAATGTATATGGATGTGAACGCATGCAAGAATAAACCCTGAATTAATATATATCCTCGGTGCAATTTCTTCCATGTTGGCTTTGCTAAATACTGCCTCCGATCATAACACAATTATTTATAGACGACTATTGCATAAATTCAAAATTCAATTCAATGAGATTACTTTCAACACATTCTCACGTGTTCAGACATTCGCACCCGATTCACTTTCGTGTATTGTATTTTGAAAAATATGTTAGTATTTTTTAGTTATGTTGAAGTTATATTTATATTAGTTGTATCTTTACATTATGTTACATAGACATGTAATATCTTTTTTAAACCTTTATGTTATATTAGATAAACCTTTATAATATTATAATAATATAACATTTATGTTGGTATAGAAGTATAAATAGTATTACATAAATGTATGACTATATTGATATAAAGATAAAATAATATCACATAAAAGTTTGAATAATATCACATAAATGTATGTTGATACAAATTGTGCCGATTTTTTTTTAAGTTACAATATTATATAAAGGTTATGATATATATATAAAAATCATACTAATATAACATGAAAGTTATACTACTATAACATAAAGTTTAATGCATGAATTACAATTTTTGATATAAAATTGAAGCAGATCCAAATTGACCAAGTTGCACGGATCTATGATTCGTGCAACAGGTTCGCAGGAGTGATACTCTGATCCTAATTATAGAAGTGTCATTTTAAGACTGGATCGTCTGTACTAAAATCTGTATCCTACTTTATGTCACATCAAAACTATTGTTGGAAATTGGTTTTGGAAAGTTGGTGTTGACCAATCTTTGATCAATTTTTGTATGGTGTTTCATTTCTTGGAAACAAAAATAAGTTGCAAATTTGAAATCTATGTTTCGAGTAGATAAATTTAGAGTATTTATTTTCTCAAATCCAATTTCGGATAAATGAGAAATTAATGTTTGAAGTTGACAACTTAAATTGAAAATGTGTGAAAGTTTGAAGATGTGTAAATTTGTACGTGTGAGTTTGAATTGAATTAATGCAATTTAAATTAAAGGGATGCAACTAATCCGAAATATTGTGAAACACCTTATTTCATTTCAAAATGTGTTTAATTGTGAAAAGACTTCAATTCAAACAAAAAGGTGTCTAATTATGAAAAGACATCATTTCAAATTAAAAGATGTCTATTATGAAAAGACACCACACCTCTTCTACTTCTATAATAGACCTCATATTTAATCATTTCATTCACTCCACTATAACTTGCATTATTAGCATCTAGCAATTGTAGTCTCTCATCATCTTGTCTAAAATAGTTCCAAATATCGTTTTAGTTCGCGGGAAAATTTTTGGAGTCGCTGTGCTGCGATCGTTAAGTTAGTAAGTCGTTGTATATTGGGAACATTTTTCGTAGATCGTAAAGCACTGAATACGGAACAATTTTATCTTACGGAGAAAGAGTCTAACTCTTACTATAACGACCCGATTCTTTTGTAAAATAAACCTTAATCGAGACGTTACTTATTTATAATCACATCATCCTTTTTAATAATAAAAAGATAAATTAAAAACCAAGATTTATTACAAAATATTCATTTCCATAATCCATGAAATATTGTACTTTAAATAAAATCATTTGCAACTTTTTTATTTGGCTATTAGCATTCACCGCTCGCACTCCACGCCTTAAACTCCTTAAACTGAAAACATGTTTAAAAAGAGGGGAGAGTGCCAAAAGTACACTCAGTGGGGTGGGGAAGCTTGGGATGACATAAAATAATTTCTAAAAGATTTTACACGGCTTTCAACAACTCATTATAATAAAAAAAATATTATAGATTTAAATGCACTTACAAAACCATGACTTTATCACATAAAACTGAATTTCGTAAAACGTTTGTCTTTTAATAAAATTCGTAGAAAAATAGATCACTTCAATCACGTGACTTAAATCATTTTAAAATGTAAGCATCCACCTCAAATCAAGCATCATTCACATTCAAACATATCACTTTCATTATCACATTTAAGGTTTTTAGCCGTTTTGCAAACATACAATCAACCATCATTTCCATTCAAACATCACTTTCCACATAATTTACGGTACTTAGCCGTTATGAAAGTATTTTACGGTTCTTAGCCGCTATGAAAACATTTTTACGGATCTTAGCCACCTTTTTATATGGGTCTTAACTGTTAGGATGTATACTATAAGCCTAGCTTTTGTGTAAACATCTATTTATGATATGAGAATCTTTTATGGTCAAATGTTTGCATTTTATATATTTATTATATATATATGTTATTGCAATTGTCCAATTAATTTATATTGTAGATAACATGGTGTGTGGTGCCACACAGAAGATCATGTTATCAGTTCCTTATAAATTATAAATGGTAGCTCACAGCCGAGATAATTTTGGACAAATTATCGGAATGGTTGTAGTGTAATTTGGTATTAATCTGTCTTGATTATAAAATTACACTAGTACATTTTGTATGTATTGAGCAGGACCAATTGAGGTTGTTTTATTTTGTACTGACTACATAAATAAAACAAGACCTCTGTTATTATGGATGTGCGTCCTCTTAATCATTGTATGATAACGGGCATGTATACTCGATATATGTTTCTTTAATTTACCAATGGGTGAGATTTATTTATTAAATCAATAAGCTCGGTAAATTGGGATACAGTGTTGTTTATATGGTGTGCTGTTGATTATATAATGAAACCGTGTCCTAATTATTTAGGATGATGATGTCCCCTTGAGGAACTCATAAGGATTATCATGTAAACCTTGCAGGTGGATTTATTCCGGCATGATAATAAAGTTGAGTGGTACTACTCTTGGATTAAATATTAATTAATTGAATTGTCAGTAATTCATTTAATTAATGGACATTCGATATCTTAAACATGGGGAGATAAACGCGCATATAATAAATAGGAGCCATATCTAATATGGATAAGGGACGGTAGTTCAATAATATCTTTTTAGTGGATTAAGATATTATTTGATAGGCTTGAGAAGTATATTCAGATCGAATTAAGGACTCCTAAGCCTATCAGGAGACTGATTCCTAATCCCCGTTTGACGGCAAACATTGAAGAACACAGCGATAAATCGAGGCCATAATAGTTGGAAATTTAGTTTTTCATATTTATTGCCTTATATGTGTTTTATCAAGCATGCTTGTATGTGTTTTATATGATATGCATGCTAAAATCCCTCATGTTAAATAACTAAGTGGGAGAGGGATTAATTAATGAATCCCATGGCCTCCATTACTGGTTTGTAAGTGATGCATCTGAACTTGCGCGTTGGTTTTAAGTGCCTTCCTCCATATCGGATGAGTTCATTTGCGGATCACTAGATCAAACTTCCTTTATGGATGATTATAGAAAGTTGTTTAGGAGCGTGTCACCTTCTCCATCTGAAGGGACATAATCCTAAATAATGGACTTAGTATCAAGTAATGGTATACACTTAGATACATTTGATAAGTATCCTCCCAATCGGAGTCACTGCTGTTATTTGTATGGCCAAAGCGATAACCAACTATTAATTTTATTTGTCATAAAGTTAAGTTGACAAGATAGTAAAATTAATGGGTAAAACCTCCTCTAACAAATGTTTGAATTAGTATACGTCCACACTATCGTGGCATACGAAGTTCACGGTGTATTGAGGTGTTGGTGAATTTAGATTATGTTGTTTGAGGGAACAATATGATTTGTCAATTCAAATTATTTGACCTATGTGTTTATTTATGTGATTCTCAGGATTTTCATTATGGCTTTCAATCCTCTTGCTGTTATACTTAAAGAAAACAAACTTATTGGTCCTAATTATATTGATTGGAAACGAAACCTGGATATTGTCCTGACTGCTGAAGAGTACAAGTTTGTACTCACTGAGCACTGTCCTGACATGCCTGATGAAAACTCTACTGAAGAGGAGAAAATGTTTTATAGGAAGTGGGTTAAGGCAGATGAGATGGCGCGGTGTTACATTTTGGCTTCCATGTCAAATGTCCTGCAACATCAGCATCAGGCCATGTCTACTGCCTATGATATGATGCATAATCTCAAGGAACTCTTCGGACATCAGAGTCGGGCTGCCAGACAGGAGGCAATGAGAAACTTGATGAGTGCCACCATGGCTGAGGGAACACCTGTGAGTGATCATGTCCTCAAGATGATGGCTCATCTGAATGAGATGGAGGTCCTTGGAGCTGAAATCGATGGGGAAACCCAGGTCGATATCGTTCTCCAAACGCTGCCTAGGAGTTTTGAGCAGTTCCGTTTGAACTACAACATGAACAAGAGGTTGTATTCGTTGGCGGAACTTCTGACAGAACTCCAATCAGCAGAGGGACTGTTTCGTCAAAATTCTCAGGCTTACGTTGCTGAAAATGTTTCTGCTTCTAAACCGCAAGGCGGTAAGAAGAAGAAGAAGAAACAGAATTCTTCAGCAAAGAAGACGGCCGGACCTCAAGTGGCTAAACCACAAGGTGGTATGAAAAAGCCAAAAGGCAAGTGCTTTCATTGCAAGCAGGCTGGACATTGGAAAGCCGATTGTCCTCGTAAAAAGGAGAACAATTCAGGTACATCTTTTTCATTAGTTGTTGAAACATGTTTAGCGGTGTTATCTACCAGTACCTGGTGTGTAGATACGGGAGCCACTGATCATGTCTGCAATTCATTGCAGGGGTTCCAGGAAACCAGACGACTAAGTGATGGCGAGATTACCATATACATGGGCACCGCTGCGAAAGTGGCGGCCGTTGCAGTGGGAGATGTTTATTTATCTTTTAATAGGAATAAGATTTTGATTTTAAGAAATTGTCTTTACGTACCTTGTTTTAGAAAGAATTTGATTTCAGTTTCTAAACTTTTTAAGGATGGATATTCTGTTTCTTTTGATAACAATGTTGTCGTTAAGAAGAATAGAGTTATTATCTGTTCTGGTACGTTGGTTGACAATTTATATATTCTTAATCCTATAACTCATACGATGCAACAAAAGGAAATTAATAGCACATCTTCTAAATCTAATAAGAGAAAAGAACCTTCGAAAATGAATCAAACATATCTTTGGCATCTAAGGTTGGGTCATATTAACTTGAGGAGGATTCAAAGGTTGATAGCCGATGGACCTTTGGGTTCCTTGGAAGTGGAAAACTATCCAACCTGCGAATCCTGCTTGGAAGGAAAAATGACCAAAAGGCCTTTTAAGGCAAAGGGGTATAGAGCCAAAGAAGTGTTGGAATTGATTCATTCTGATTTATGTGGCCCTATGACTATTCAGGCAAGAGGTGGTTTCGAATATTTTGTCTCTTTTATAGACGATTATTCGAGATATGGATACATTTACTTGATGCGCCGCAAGTCTGAATGCTTTGACAAGTTCAAAGAATATAAGGCTGATGTGGAGAAACGTCATAGTAAATGTATCAAGACACTACGATCTGATCGTGGTGGTGAGTATCTCTTAGGAGAGTTTAGGAGTTATTTATCAGAGGCTGGGATACAATCCCAATTGTCTGCACCGGGTACACCCCAACAGAATGGTGTGGCGGAACGAAGGAATAGGACTCTTATGGAAATGGTTAGATCGATGATGAGTTATTCAAAATTACCAAATTCGTTTTGGGGGTATGCTCTGGAAACAGCGACGTATATTCTAAACTTGGTACCTTCTAAGTCAGTACCCTCTACTCCCACAGAATTGTGGACTGGGCGTAAGCCTAGTCTGAAACACATTCGGATTTGGGGTAGTCCAGCAAATGTGCTGAAGGGAGATGCTGATAAGTTGGAATCTCGTACGGAAGTACACTTGTTTGTGGGCTATCCTAGAGGAACGAAAGGTGGTTTATTTTATAGTCCTAAAGATCAGAAGGTCATTGTTAGCACGAATGCCCGATTTTTAGAAGAGGACTATGTAATGAACCACAAGCCCATGAGTAAAATTGTTCTTGAGGAAATGAGAGGGGATAATTCGGATGTACCGACGGTACAAGATGAGATACCACAAGTGACTGCACCGCGTGTCACTAATGATACACAAATACCGATAGTGCCTCGTCGTAGTGGGAGGGTTGTTAGACAACCTGATAGATTCATGTTTTTGGGAGAGTCTTCAGACTTGGTCCCTGGACAACATGAAATAGATCCCTGGACTTATGACGAAGCACTCCAAGATAAAGATGCGATATCTTGGCAAAAGGCAATGCTCTCTGAGATAGAATCTATGGATTCTAATCAGGTCTGGGAGCTTGTAGAACCACCAAATGGTGTAAGAGCCATTGGATGTAAATGGGTCTACAAAAGGAAAAGAGGATCAGACGGAAAGGTAGAGACCTTTAAAGCAAGGCTTGTTGCGAAAGGGTATACTCAAAAAGAAGGGATCGATTATGAGGAAACTTTTTCGCCGGTAGCCATGCTAAAGTCTATCCGGATTCTTTTGTCTATTGCTGCTCATATGGATTATGAGGTTTGGCAGATGGATGTCAAGACAGCTTTCCTTAATGGAAGTCTTGAAGAAAACATCTATATGAAGCAACCAGAGGGATTCATTGAGAAAGGCAAAGAGCATCTTGTGTGTAAGCTTAATCGGTCCATTTATGGACTGAAACAAGCTTCAAGATCTTGGAACATCCGTTTTGATGAAGTAATCCAGTCTTATGGATTTATTCAATGTCCGGATGAATCTTGTGTATATAAGAAGAGTGATGGAAACGTGGTGGTATTTCTTGTACTATACGTAGATGACATCTTGTTAATTGGAAACAATGTCAAGGTGTTGTCAGACGTAAGGGTATGGCTGTCCAAGCAGTTTGCTATGAAGGACTTGGGAGAAGCTGGACATATTCTTGGGATCAAAGTTATAAGGGATCGCAAGAAAAGGATGTTATGCTTATCTCAAGCTTCATACATTGACACTATCCTAGCTCGTTTTAGCATGCAAAACTCCAAGAAAGGTTTTCTACCTTTTAGACATGGAGTGCCTTTATCTAAGGAAATGTGTCCTAAGACACCAAAGGAGATAGAGGAAATGAAAGCAGTTCCTTATGCTTCGGCTGTAGGAAGCTTGATGTATGCGATGATGTGTACGAGACCGGATATCTGCTTTGCCGTAGGCATGGTTAGTAGATATCAAAGTAACCCAGGACAAGGTCATTGGACTGCCGTAAAACATATTCTAAAGTACCTGAAAAGGACTAGAGATTATATGCTAGTTTACCAGGCAAATGATTTATTACCTGTGGGTTACACGGATTCGGATTTCCAGTCGGATAGGGACAACAGTAAATCAACCTCGGGGTATGTGTTTACCTTGGGAGGTGGAGCCATAGTGTGGAGAAGTGTGAAGCAGAAATGCGTTTCGGACTCCACCATGGAAGCTGAATATGTGGCGGCCTCTGAGGCAGCCAAAGAAGCTGTATGGCTCAGAAACTTCTTGATGGACTTAGAAGTGATTCCTGGTTTGCCCAAAGCTATCACAATCTATTGTGATAACAGTGGTGCAGTAGCAAACTCGAAGGAACCACGAGCCCATAAGGCAAGTAAACACATTGAGCGCAAGTACCACCTGATACGAGATATCGTAAAGCGAGGGGAAGTTGTTGTCGCCAAGATTGCATCAGCCGATAACCTAGCAGATCCTTTCACAAAGGCCCTTCCGGCGAAAGCCTTCGATGAGCATGTTGATGGGATGGGAATCAGATGCATGGCAGCGTATATGACAGCATAGTCTTTTAGTATAAGTCGGATATTGTTAGGATGTATACTATAAGCCTAGCTTTTGTGTAAACATCTATTTATGATATGAGAATCTTTTATGGTCAAATGTTTGCATTTTATATATTTATTATATATATATGTTATTGCAATTGTCCAATTAATTTATATTGTAGATAACATGGTGTGTGGTGCCACACAGAAGATCATGTTATCAGTTCCTTATAAATTATAAATGGTAGCTCACAGCCGAGATAATTTTGGACAAATTATCGGAATGGTTGTAGTGTAATTTGGTATTAATCTGTCTTGATTATAAAATTACACTAGTACATTTTGTATGTATTGAGCAGGACCAATTGAGGTTGTTTTATTTTGTACTGACTACATAAATAAAACAAGACCTCTGTTATTATGGATGTGCGTCCTCTTAATCATTGTATGATAACGGGCATGTATACTCGATATATGTTTCTTTAATTTACCAATGGGTGAGATTTATTTATTAAATCAATAAGCTCGGTAAATTGGGATACAGTGTTGTTTATATGGTGTGCTGTTGATTATATAATGAAACCGTGTCCTAATTATTTAGGATGATGATGTCCCCTTGAGGAACTCATAAGGATTATCATGTAAACCTTGCAGGTGGATTTATTCCGGCATGATAATAAAGTTGAGTGGTACTACTCTTGGATTAAATATTAATTAATTGAATTGTCAGTAATTCATTTAATTAATGGACATTCGATATCTTAAACATGGGGAGATAAACGCGCATATAATAAATAGGAGCCATATCTAATATGGATAAGGGACGGTAGTTCAATAATATCTTTTTAGTGGATTAAGATATTATTTGATAGGCTTGAGAAGTATATTCAGATCGAATTAAGGACTCCTAAGCCTATCAGGAGACCGATTCCTAATCCTCCTCAAGGTCCCTGTTGTAACCTATAAATAAGCCTCAAGTCAACCGTTTCTATAGAGAAAGAGACAGACACAGAAAAATCTGATATACGATCTAGAGAAGAACGGTTGAGAGTCTCGATAGCTCGTTGCCCACACAACGTTCGAGATAAGGCGAGGAATACAGCAGAAGATCGTGAGGTTCAGGCTTCATCGATTCCTCGATCTACAGTTCTGACCTTAGAACTAATTTTGGTGCAAAAGGTATGATTCGTTTTCCGCTGCGCGTTAATCATATTTGCATGGACCCCGATTCGGATAATCGTATAAGGTCGGCGATCCGGCGGTTCCTTCATTAACCGCTTTTTTGGACGGGTCTTAACCGCCTTTTTGGACGGGTCTTAACAGCCTTTTTACGGGGATCAGTCGTCATTCATATGCATGCACATGCACACATAGTTACTTCACACATACACATGAAAGCACCTTAATTTAACACAACACTTAGTTGCAGTTCTCAATTGCCATGAAAACACATCTTATTTGCACATATGCAAATCTTAACTACACATCATTGATCACCTTTGCATTCACAGTAAAATGTTCACATTCCGAGAACAATCACAATCCATCTTGTGCTTTAAATCATTCATCGATCACATTTTCATCTCATAGCACTTTATTCACATAACACGTATATCGACCTCACATCAATCAAGTAAAAGATTTCATATTTATAAATAATTCAAAGAAAATATAAATATCGTAATACGTAATTTTCCCCACAGCACGTAATACACACCTCAATTCACACATGTATAAGATTTTATATTTTTATTACTTTGAAAGAATATAAATACCGTATTAAGAATTTACCCCCACCTTAGGAAACTGAAGCTTATATTCATAAATTTCCGAGCATATTCCTCTTTCCTCGTTTCCTACATCGAACATTACAAGTTTAGATATTAAGGAATTTGAATATATTTATGATTATTGTGTATTTAGATTAACTATACAGTTTAATTTATAAAATTGAATTCAATTAACTGAAATTATAAGTTAATTTAGGAAATATATTTAATTGCATTATAAGTTTAGTTAATTATTATTTAAGAGAATTAAAATTGATATTTAATTTGATATTTATGTTGGCACTTGACTTTGAGAAATTAACTTGTAAAGTTCATAATTAATTGAAGATCATTAGATCATTTTTAACAAATGTTTAATATTTATAATTAGGTCCTTAGTTCGTTTATTAAATTATGAAGATAAAATTATAATGTCAATAATTATATTTAGGACAAATATGTCATTTAAATTAAGAGATATGATAATTAATATTTTTAATATTATATTGCGACATAATTTACTTATTTGGGTCAAGAAGTATTACTAGTGATTTCTACGGTCCGTCTCGTAAATCTAATTAATTAGGAGATAAATCTGTAATCTTAACAAGTTCGGGGGTCCGATATCATTATTCATAATCATTGAGTTGAAGTTGATGTTCCAAGAAATTATAGGGTTTACAAAATAAAACTAGGTATTAACGTAATACGATATGGTCTTAACACTCGATTCCATAATTCCGACCTGAAACTATATTTCCCTAATTATTTCGATAAGGATTTAGGTTGTTATATTCTAATTGATATATATACATAAAGAGGTCTAATTAAAATAAATTAATTTATATAATTTCTCTTTGTCATTTAATTAAAGTTCGGTTTTCATATATCAAATTATGTTTAATTATAGAATAATATCTACAATTCCAATATATTCTAGGGTTTAAAAATGTCATTATCCAAATTCAGGGGCCTTAATGTATGTTTTAAATACTTAAGGGATTAATTTGAAATTTTACAAATGCTAAGGATTTAATTCCAATTTCATTAAAGTTATATTTGCAATATGGTCCTTCAATTATATCTAATTTACGAATGAGACCCTTACCCCCAAAACCACCCCTGTTGCCGCCCAGCCTCCTCCGCCGTGTCCTCTGCCGCTGTCTCTACCGGCGATTACCCAAACCACACACCGCACAAAATACATATATAAAAACACACCCGTATACACACATATATGTACCAGCACCGCCGCTGTACCCACGACGGTGAAATCCGTCCAGCCCAGCCACCCACGCCGGCCACAGCCACTGCCCCTCGGCCTCACCCTTGCCGCCGCTCAATCCGGCTCCGCCACTCACGGCGCCGCCCAACAGCACAGATACAGAGCAGTATATACGCACGCACACACACATGCCGCCGCTGCTCACGGCGGTGCCCAACAGCACACACACAATAGCATATACGCACGCACACACACATGCCGCCGCCGTCACATCCACACCACACCATACGCCGGCGAAACCTTGCGCCGGCAACCCAAAAAGCTATCGAACCAGCTGCAGCAAAAGAGAGGAAGAGAGAGAAGAGAGAGTAGCAGAGAGAGAAAAGAACATAAAGAGAGAGCAGCAAAGAGAGAAATCGAGAGAGAGAAAGACTTGGGAGGGGAAGAGGAGAGAGAAAGAGAGCTTATCCTATTTTTTCAAAGTTTGTCAATTATTGATTCCTCTCAAAATTGATGACTATACAATACTTATCTCTATATATATTAATACCATTTTATTATTATAAATTATTGCAATACCCTATACTAATGCTTCATACACTTATGTATTAATTAATCTTCTTTTACTCAATATGCATGACACCATATATATTATAATATTGTATACTTATATATATATATATAACCTAAATTTTGAAATTGATATTCTTTTTAAGAACGAAATTTTTACATAGCTTAATAAATAAATTTTCGATGTCATCCAGATCTCGTATAAATTATGAAATTTTTCATAATAATTTTTTTTTCTTTATGTGATTAAATTTTATTTTGGGATGTTACATCCTTCCCTACTAAAAAAAATTTCGTCCTCGAAATTTAAAAACATACTAAAACTCAATAAATCTGAATACTTCACCTAGATTTCCTCCTTTTCTGCAGTTGCTTTCTCCATATCGTGATGGCTCCATTAAATTTTTATTAAAGTCGTTTCTTAATTTATGCGTGTCATCCTTACGCAAGGACCGTGCTAATCTTCTCTGTATCGTTCCAATTTTATATCGGAGGTCCCGTTTTTATTCAAAATAGCCACATGAGTTTCTTCATATAATAAGTCATTCTCAAGCCTGATTTGTTGTTGATTGATAACCTGACTCGATTCGATAACGTACCTCCTTAGCATAAATATTTGAAAGACGTTATGTATACTAACATAATCCGCCACTACATTAGCCTTAACGAGTGATATAAAATTGAGGACTCATAAACTTTCCCCAATTCCAGCCATCTTTTCTGTCTCATGTTGATCTCCTTTTGTTCTAAAGAGTACTTCAAACTCTTATGATCGGTGTAGATCTCACACTTCTTTCCATACAATTATTGTCGCCAAATCTTGAGGGCGTACCTTACAGCCACTTACTCCAGATCATGAGGTGCTTAGTTTTGGTCTTGCGTTTTTAATTATCTCAAAGTGTAGGATACCTTCTTCTCTTGTTGCATCAGCACGTATCCCAACCTTGCTGGGATGCATCATTATAAACGACGAATTCTTTCGTCCCTTCTAGGACTACTAAAACTGGTGCAGCCGTTAATTTTCTCCTTAATTCTTGGAGACTTTCCTCGCACTACTCCGTCTATTATAATTTCACTTCTTTACGGTTCAGTCGCGTCATAGGGATAGACATCTTTGAAAATCCTTCGATGAATCTTCTATAATATCAGACTAACCATAGATATTCGCCCTTTCAATCTTATTATTATTTTTATATATTTACATTATTATAGTAACTGTCAAGTTATGGTTTGAATTTTAATGCTTATATGCTTTTAGCATCATAGGGAAAACTTCAAGTTGGAGTATGGGTCGAAAAGAAGGTTTAAGGAATTAAAAAACTGAGAGTGAAAATTTTGATAAAGGAAAATTATGGATATCGTGTTTTAATTCAGATCGTACTCATATGAGTTTAGCTTTACTGGAAAAAATTTAAGTTGGAGAATAGGCTAATACTAAGTTTAAGGAAGAAGATAACTTAGCGTAAAAATTTTGATATAAAAAGATTAGAGATAGTGTTTTCGATTTGATTTGATTTTTGAACGTTTGTGATCATTGATTTGCCTCCAGGGTCATCTTACTCGTGGTTAATTAGTTATGAGGCCCAAAAGTGTTGTTACAAACGTGAGCCTAATGATTCGATCTATCATAAAATTTCAACATCGTTCTATTCCTGAAGTTGAAGGAATGTGAAGTCCATTCTGAGCTTCTATGTTATTCTAGCTATGGTCACATTTTATGAAAACTATATTTTGTATTAAAGTCTACGTGATATTAAAACACTTTAAGAAACATTTCACTCGACAATTAACATGATTCTATAAATCACATAAATATCTCAATAATTTTCTCTGTCATTATTTGTCATCATAACCTTATTTATCACATTGTAATATAACATATAATCAACTTGCACAAGTTACGAAATCACATCATACAGAGTAGCATATACGCACGCACACACACATGCCGCCTCTGCTCACGACGGTGCCCAACAGCACACACACAGCAGCATATATGCACGCACACACACATGTCACCGCTGCTCACGGCCCCCTTTCCAGCCCATTTTTCAGCACCAGCGCCGCCCCTCCAGAGGCTAGCCCACAGCCCAGCAGTCCCTTCGATGCCTACAACCGCGAGAAGATGAGAGAAAGAGAGAGAACGGGAGAGAGAAAATGTGGTAAGAAGTAAGGGTTTATGGTTTGGAGATCATTTTTCACCATTTTCTGGCGAACGGAAAATCAGAATTGAATTCTAGAAGTTGTCCTAGATTCGTCTCGTCGAGGGTTACATTGTGTGTGAAAATCGGCTGAAACTGACAAGTTTGAAATTTTTCGACGAACTTCAGCGGCTGCGCCAGCACCGGCGCACCGGAGACAGAATAAAAGGAGGAAAGAGAAAAAGAGAGGAGAGAGAGGTTACGTGTGTTCGGCGCTTTTTTGCTCGTTCAAAAAAATGGTGAAAAATGAAACGAATGAGTGCCTATTTATAGAAAATTTGGAAAGTTACTGTTCATCTAAGGTAGGTTACCGTTCATGTAGATAGGTTATTGTTCACGATAAGATGTCGGTTACTGTTCATCACGATTTCATTCCTCATTTTTCCGAAACTCCGTATTTTGCCCTTTTCTTCCCCGTTTGAGCTACGGGTGTTCGATTGACCTCTAGTTTGTTTCTATCTTCTTGTTTTTCCGTTACGCATCTAATGGTATAAAAAATTATATGTTCCATGTCTATAAATTTTATCCATTTAAAACCGGTCGTTATCCTGGGCGCTACATTTAGGGTCTTTAATTACTCATCTAGCCATGAATCTGGACTTGCTTGATCTTGAAACTAACAATCTTCATATTGCTTAGGAGATGCAACCATTAGATTTGCATTGCTTGGAAAATATGTTTTTGATTAGGCAAAAAGATTGATTTTGGTCATTTTATCCTCCGGGGTCTCCTTCATGTTTCTATCGATCCGATTCTATACCTTCCGATCACGAAGATGAGCATGCAAAGGAAAATGACGATCATTTTACCATGAGAAAACTTAAAGAGGAGATGACGACTCTTCAAGAACAAATGATGAGAATGGAAATGAACCAAAGTTGCATTTTGTTTTTCTTTTTCTTAAGTGGTTCTTTTTGAAAGTCTTGCATGTTTAGATCATAATCTTGATTTCTTCTCTTTGAAATTCTTAATCTTCTCTTGCTCATCCATAATATCTTTGACCATTTTTTATGTGTGCTAAAATGTTTTGAGTTCTCATTGGTACCATGATTAATTGCTATCATTGTTGATTGAGAAATGCATGAGATTTAGCATAAATGACCTATTTTGTCGGTGAGATTTGAGTCGTGTGCATTCATTCTTATTCATATGCTCAAAATTTTCGTTGTGTGATTGTCAAACATGATTGATCTTTCTAGAACTTGCATTGTCATGCATGTCTATGTTGAACCTCTTTGGTGAATTGAATGTGCAAAATCAAAAAGGACTTAGGCTCAACCATTTTGTTTTGATATAGCTTTTTTGTTCTGAAGCCTACTTTGAAAATAAACCCCCTAGATCACCAACTTCGAGCCTTAGCCTTTTCTTTCAATTTAACCACATTACAAGCTTAACCATCAATTTCTTGATTTCCCACATGATCACACTAAGCTTCATTTTATTTATAAAGAGATTGCAATTTGTTTGTAAATATTAGTTGTTTAAATTCTTAGTTAAGAGTTCAAAAAAAAGAAAAAAAATTTTGAGTTTCGAGTTTTTGTATATTTTTTGTGCTAGAAGTTCTTGAAGCAATCTTTTGATTCTTGATGACATATTTAAGCTTGGTGTGGTTGATATAACTTGATCATGATTACTTCAATTCTAAGCCCAAAATTTCCTTCTTATCATACCCTAAACCAAGACCTTATAAAATTATGTACCCTTAAATCCTTAAATTTTGTATGTTTTGGTTCATTTATTGTTGGGAAAAGATGTGATATATTTACAAGCTTATGGTAAAGATTTTCTCATGTTTTGATTTGAGAACTCTTTGATATAGATAGCCTAAACACTTGAGTGAAAAGAATGAATCCAAAGTGAGGTGTTGATCTTATGCATTTGGAGATTAATATTGATGCAATTGTTCATGTGTTACGGGTCGAGAATTCCATCTAAAAATCTGTGTTTAATTGCATGAAAAATATTTTTGAATGAGTATAGGGAGATGAGGAAGGAAGATGAGTTTAGATCATGAATTTGAGCTAAAGTATACTCGAGGACAAGCATTGTCTAAGTGTGGGGGAATTTGATGAGTTCTATTTTGTGTAGTTTGATTATGATATTTTTCCTTGTTTTTAAATGTTAATTAGTCCTTTATTCTTGATTTTGATAAAGTTTTGTGATTTGTAGGATAAGATAAGGATTTAATTGATATTGAATGCTTTTTGAATTGATTGGATGAAATTTAGTGGAGTCCTCAAAACTTGCAAATTCTGCGACGGTTTATACTTTAAGCGTGGGCACGCCTAAGCAATTCAAGTCTAACTCTCAAAAACTGTAAAAGTCTCAACAATATGTGTGGGCACGCTTAACATCTGAAAATCGCAAAAAGAAGAAGACGTGGATAAAATCTGTGGAAGTTATTTCTTTTAATTTCCAATTAGATTTATCTTAGGAGTGATTGAGGGAGAGATATAAAAGGGAGATTTAAGGCTCAGATGGATTTTTAACTCTTTTGCTACGTAAAAAAAACTCTGCAACTTTTATTTTTGTGATCTAAATTCTCCATAGAGGGCTAGATTCTATTTCTATCCAAGAGATAATCAAGACTTGGTTCTTCCACTACTGTGATCAAATACAACTTTCCCTGCTCAATGTTCATTTCTATCATCTATTCATTTATTGAGTCCACAACATCAAGAGTAGGTGCTAAAATTGCACGACCTTGCAAATACGACGTATTATCTACTATCTTTCCGAAATCTGGATATGTACTTTGAACTATTCTATCGATATGATCTTCAGAACTCTTTAGTAGAATATCATCTGGAATCTCAATATCAACTACACCAACATTAGGACCTTCGGCTGTTCCATCTCCGATGTTGGCTATCCACTTGGAAAACTTCTTCAACTCATTCGACTCAACATCTGATCCAAGATTTTGTAGTCTCATATTTTTGGTCAACCTCAACACTTTTTATTGTATCCAGACTTTATTGTTGCGTTGACTATATCCTGTCTGCTGCCTTTTGGTACAATCAGTAGAATCTATCTGAAATCTCCTCCTAGAATAAAAGTATTACCTCCGAAAGGGATATTTGACCAATCAGATCTTGAAGGGGTCATTATGTCCATAAGAGTTCTATCTAGGGTCTCGAAACAATGTTTATGCATCATCGGTGCTTCATCCCAAATGATCAGTTTACATCTGACCATCAACTCAGCAAGATCACTTCCTTGTTTGATATTACATGTAGAGTCCTCGCGAAGAAATATTTAAAAAATTTCTCCTTTTGATCTTAAAACTGCAGATAATGTCTTCTAAATATAGGTTTTTCTAGTTCCCCTATAACCATACACGAAGAATACCCCTCCTCGATCACACTCAACTATATTCATTATTGTAGTGTAAACATTTAGCTGATCAACATTGAGATTCCGAACTTATTCTTCGTGTTCCTCTTAAAGTGCAGCTCTATCATATTGTAATTCATCATAAATGAACTTATTTTGATAATTACTGCATCCTTGAAGATTTGGTACTGGCATCAATGCAAAATGACTTAACCTCCTGCCATAATTGCGCAACAATCTATCAAATCTCCAATAAAGTCAGATTATTTATCTCAATTTTCTTTAAATCAAATCTGTAAAGAAAAAACAAGAAAAAAAAATGAAATAATTGTATGGTTTTTGAGATATAACTAAATATAATTGTAATTAAAAATTTGTAAGATTTTGTATTACCTTGATTTTTCATTAAATTTCTTTCTGTATAAGATATCTTTTAACAAATAAGTCCAGTATTTCTCCCAAACATCCTCAGGCCTATTCAAACAATCTTTTGAAAGAAGGGTTACGAACAATCCTTATAGCGAATGAGGAGATCCCCAATAACTTACCTCAACAATACCATCAATGTACTTTTTATCATCCTTCTACAATCCTAAGGCATAGCAAGCATCACGATTAGTATCATACTACAGACACCATTGATCTTTTTTATATCGTGTAACATTCACAACCACGAATCACATTTATCAAACATCTAACGAAGTAAAAATCATCTGTTTCTGAAGGTATGTAGTACATCTTGCTAAGAAGAAACCTCTTTGTCTTAGAACCCATTCTCTTGAATCATTATTCCACTGGCTGTAGTGAATCTAAATCTTTAAAAATGACAGTCTGCTCGTTTGGAATGTTAAATGATAGTTGCTCCACCGGAGGATCCTTTTTTAAGGTCAATTATTACTGGCGTAACATTGGATGAAACTCGACTTCTCTTAAATGTAGAATTTTCTCTCTTTAGGTTTGATCGTGACACTATATTTGAAGAAATCGCAACAAATTGTGATAGAGATTGTCAATATAAGTACTCTTATGAATAATTGAAATATGTAAACTGATATTAAATATATAATTATGTTAGTGTCAATAAAATACCATTAGTTATATCACTCATAGGAATCCTGGAATTGCTAGTCAAAACACTATTAAAAACAATTCTTCATTTTGACTTTGTTATTTGAGTTTCATCTGCTTCGAAGTCAATCTCAATCGGTGAAGAAACATTTGAAAATGAATATGTATTTATGAATGATTTTCCATTTGATGACTTTGTGGTGTAACCTGTATTTAGAAAGTAAATTACTTATAAAATAATATAACCTGTAATTACAAAGAAACTTCAATTAATAACGTACTTTGAAACAATAAAGTTTGAAAGTACGTACAATCTTTCTTCTACAACCTTGTTACGAATCTTTTCAAGGTGAGCCTTTCGAGCAACTCCATGGATTATATCTCCCTAAAATAATATGAAATAAAATAAAATTAGAGATTACAGTTCAATATGATATACATAAAAAAATAGATGAATTTAATAAATAACCATTTTATCTCTAAAAACACAATCAAAACTGTATAGCTCTGTTTGACTTTCGAATGCAGGAACATCGTAAGTCCTAATACATCGCACATGAAGACTCTAGAGTCTTCTGGTAGTATCAATATCTCGAATCATATTCCAAACTAGAGCCATTTGGATGAAGAACTTAGAAATTACGTGTGAAATTTACTTCATAGAACCAGATATAAACGTGTAAAGATTGTAATATAAACGTGGCAGTTTGAAATAAGTGGGAACAACTATTCCACATAACATGGTAATTTGAAATCATAATATCAAATATTATATATTTTTATTTTTATTTAATATTTTTTAAATATAGATAAAAGAAACTGCGTGGAAAAAAAAAGAAAAAAAATAGATCAATTATTCCATATAACGTGGGAATATGAAATCACAATATCAATATTATATATTTTAGGAACATCGTAAGCCTTAATACATCGCACACCAACACTCCAAAGTCTTCTGATAGTATCGATATCTCGAATCATATTCCAAATTGGAGCCATTTGGATGAAGAACCATTACATGTGAAATTTACTTCGTAGAAGCAGATATAAACATGTAAAGATTGTGATATAATTGTGGCAGTTTGAAATAAGTGGGAACAGTTTTTCCACATAATATGGTAATTTGAAATCATAATATCAACTATTATATATTTTTATTTTTATTTAAACTTTTTTTTAAAATTCAAAGAAAAGAAACTGCATGGAAAAAAAGAAAAAAAATGGATCAGTTATTCCACATAACGTTGGAATTTGAAATCACAATATTAATATTATATATTTTGATAGAAATTTCATATGTTAAAATATAGAGAGAATATCAAAAAGGTTCATAAAGAGATCAACATTTATCTTAAATCTAAAGAAAGAATAATCACTTTTATTTAAAAATAATTAAAAATTTTAAAATAATTTTTCAACATGAATCAATTTTCTTAAAAAGCAAATTTTTGATAATATAATTTCAAAATTGATCTTAGATTTTTAATATAGAATTTTTGAATGTGAATCAGTTTTCTCAAAAAATGATTTTCTGATATTATATTTACGAAACTATCTTTAGTTTTTTGATAAAATTACAATTTTGCTTGACTAACTTATGTTATTATAGAATATATAGGTGTGAATTTAAAAGCTCAAAACCTAAAGAGATTGAATGGGCCCCAACCTCTACGGGCTAACATTGAAATTGAAAATAAGTATGCATCTTTTGAAATAATTGAGATCGTTTTAACAAATAATTTTTTTTTCCGCGTCACATTATCTTGAAATCATCAACCTGCTACAAAATGATGTGGAAGAAGATGAAAAATAGCCATAAAGAAGAAGGAATTGAGAAATAATATAGATCAACCAGATCTTTGAAATTATAGATCGAGATGTAAATTAGTAATGTTTTTGGATGCAGAGCTAATCAAGAGAGATAGATAGGTATATATACAAATTGCTCTTGATCTTCTTCTTACTTGCATGTAAGGAAATAAGTTAATAATTCTTATTTAATTGTGAATTAAACTCAGTAATTCAACTTTGGAGGTGGTATGAATGCAAGAACATGCAGGCCACCTCTTTAATTTATTAGTTTGCACTCTTCATTAATAGCTAGCTTGCTGATATTTATTTATTCCAAGAATTATAATTTATGAACAAAAATATTAATAATTGAAACTTGTCATAGGATTTTGGCTCACAACTTTTTGGATTAACATAGTAGAGCAATACTGAAAACAGCAATGATATTTTAGGGCAAACAATTGTGTTGGGATGCTCTTATTCCAATTCAATTTGGTGTGGTTTCTAATGCTTATTATGCAAACCTTTCAGGTGTGGCTCATTATTTATTATTATTATTATTATTATTATTATTATTATTATTATGTAGTAGTAGTAGGAGGAGGAGGGGGGGTTGGATGGTGCACGAATTAAATACAAAACATCTTATATAGTATGTTGTACCCCTAACCCGAGCCGAATAAAATCGGATACATGAAGGACCAGAAACGGCCAATCAGAAATCCAATCGGCCACAACTTTGAGTAAGGAGGCCGACCAGAAGTGGACTACCCGACCAGAAGAGTTCGACTCAATCGGACTCTTAGCCAGCTAAGGAGGCCGATCAGAAGTGATCGAGCCGACCATAAGAGCTCGATTCGACCGGACTCTTACCCCGCTAAAGAGGCCGACCAGAAGAGCTTGACTCGACCAGACTCTTAGCCAGTTAAGGAGGCCGGTCAAAAGTGGTTGAGCCGAACAGAAATGAATCTTCAAAGAACCACTTTGGGACTCAACCGACCAGAGATGGCCAAGCCGATCAGAGACAATTGATCCAACCAAAGATACAAAAACTGTGAAGGGCTGAAAGTACTTAGCCAATTAGAGAATCGATAGTCCATATAAGTCATCTAAGGAAGAACTAAAGTCATGGGGAACTCAAATGATCAGAGAGCACAAAATCAATCTCATTTGAGAAGAGCTTATTGGACCTCTGATCCGAGCTCGGCTAGGACATAAGACCTGGTAGGTAATCGGGAAGAGCCGACCAAGATCGACTTAGTGCCGGTTCCGAAATGATAATTACCGATCCGGCCAGGACTTGGCAAGGAAGACCAGGAAAAGGGATAGACAGGGCTCCAAGAAGATCACTCTAACAACTATCCTACAAAATAGGAAGTAGGGGGAGCAAGTCAACTCTCCACTTTCTTGAAGATAGGAGGCGGTTGAAGAAGTGGTCGTGGAGTAGTGGATGTAACCTTCCACCACTTGTATTTTTTATCTATAAATAGTATAAATTAGAACTTAGAAAGGGTTGGTCTTTTTGGTTAGAATATTTTTGTATTCAACCACTAGAGAGCTATTTTCTCTAACATATATTAAATACGATCCTAAACTGGCCACCTTGAACCGACCAGGATCAGCTGAACTAAATTGCCCGAGTAGGCTCCGAACATAGTGTTTTATGCACTTTTGCACATCTTTTTAATCCATTTTTTGATTTGATTTCACCAATTTAATCCGAATTTGATTACATTGAGTGTTCGACTAGGAATTAATTATTAAAAAAATTCTGATGTCAACATTTTGGCGCTAGAAGGAGGGGGCTTATCATTCAAAGGACAAAACTCTAAATTGTGTAATGAACGGCGAAGAATGAAACGTGACACCATATTCCCAGGCTCCAACCAGAAGCATCTTTGACCGGATGGGTCCGGCCTTGGCTAGGAAACTCTACACAAGAGGGGGGGCTCAACAGGTCGAAAACCATAATACCAGCCAGACTGCTAGATACGAGCCTATGGTCGAAGAAGAGTAGAAAGAGTAAAAACTACGGCCTAGTCCAGGCCGATTAGGCTCGGACAAAAGAGATGGGGCTATGACTTAGTTCAAGCCGACCAGGCTCGGATGAAAGAGAAGGCTACGGCCTAGTCTGGGCTACTAGGCTCGGATAAAAAAATGGGGCTACGACCTAGTTCGAGCCAACCAGGCTCAGACGAAAGAAGAGAATACAACCTAGTTTGAGCCGATCAGGCTCGAACGAAAGAGATGGGGCTACGGCCTAGTTTGAGCCGATCAAGCTCAGATGAAAGAGATAAGGCTATAGCCTAGTCCGGGCCGACCAGGCTCGAACAAAAGAGACATAGCTTCGGCCCAAAAAGGCTACGGCCTCATCCGAGCCGCCCAGACCGGATGAAACAGTAAGGCTTTGGCCCAAAATAGGCTTCGGCCCAAAAAGGCTACGGCCTCGTCGGAGCCAACCAGATTGGATGATATAGTAAGGTTTTGTCCCAAAAAGGCTACGACCTCTCCGAGCCGACTAGATCGGATGGAATAGTGAGGCTTCGGCCCAATCAAGCTACGGCCTCATTCGAGCCGACCAGGCCAGACGAAATAGTAAGGTTTCGACCCAAAACAGGCTATGTCCTCACCCGAATCGACCAGATTCGTATTAAATGGTTAGACAGCGACCGGATAAACAAACCCGATCTGAAAGAGGTAAAAATTAATATTATGTTATTATAAACCGAACTGACCAAATACTTTGATTATTAATTTTTTTAAAGTTAAATGTTTAAGTTGAAAAATATATAAGTTATAACTAGTGGGGCAATCGAGCCGAGCACAAAGTATGAAAGTTCATAGCATAAATGTCCTAATAAATGGTGGACACCAAGTATGAAATTCCTTCACGAAGAATAAAAATACTCGAGTCAGGTCTTTTGCTATGTCCAGATCCCGACACATCCTATGTCTGTACCATGAACTGGGGGGCATCCCTAACCCAAGCCGAACAAAATCGGATAAATAAAGGACTAGAAACAACCGATCAGAAATCGAATCAACCACAACTTTAAGTAAGGAGGCCGACCAGAAGTGGACTAGCCAATCAAAAGAGCTCAATTTGATCAGACTCTTAGTCAGCTAAGGAGGCCGATCAGAAGTGATCGAGCTGACCATAAGAGCTCGACTTGTTCGGACTCTTACCAGCTAAGGAGGCCAATCAAAAGTGATCGAGCCGACCAGAAAAGCTCGACTGGACTGGACTCTTAGCTAGTTAAGGAGGCCGGCCAGAAGTGGTCGAGCAGACTAGAAATGAATCTTCAAAGGACCAATTTAGGACTAGGTCGACCAGAGATAGTCGAGCCGATCAGAGATAATTGGTCCGACCAAAGATACAAAAACATAAAAGGCCTGAAAATACTTAGCCGATTAGAGAATCGACGGTCCATGTAAGTCATTTAAGGAAGAGCTAAAGTCATGGGGAACTCAAATGACTAGAGAGCACAAAATCAATCTCATTTGAGAAAATCTCATTGGACCTCCGATCCGAGCTCGGCCAGGACATAAGACCTGGTAGGTAATCGGGAAGAGCCGACCAGGATCGACTTAGTGCCGGTTTCGAAATGATAATTACCGATCCGACCAGGACTTAGCGAGGAAGACCAGGAAATTGGTTAGGTAGGGCTCTAAAAAGACCACTTTAACAACTATCCTATAAAACATGAAGTAATGGGAGCAAATCAACTCTCCACTTCCTTGAAGATAGGAGGCGGTTAAAGAAGAGATCGTGGAGAGGTGGATGTAACCTTCCACTACTTGTATTTTTTGTCTATAAATAGCATAAATTAGAACTTAGAAAGGGTTGGTTTTTTTGGTTCGAACATTTTTGTATTCAAGCACTAGAGAGCTATTTTCTCTAACATATATTAAATGCGATCCTGACCAGCCACCTTGAACCGACCAGGATCAGCCGAACTAAATTACTCGAGTAGACTCCGGGCACGGTGTTTTCTGCACTTTTGCACACCTTTTTAACCCATTTTCTGATCCGATTTCACTAGTTTAATCTGGATTTGATTACTTTGAGTGTTCGACTGGAATTAATTATTAAAACAAATTTTGACGTCAACATAGTATAATCTCCAAAAACTAACGATAAAGTGTGATAAAATTACTCATTTATTGCATGGTATGACATATAATATATGTGGATTATCAACCTAAATATATTAAAATAGGATAAATGTCAAGATTCAAATTATATTATTCTCAATTTTAGATATAAATTTTGATTTTTTTAATGAGGGTTTAATATAATTTTTTTTTTAGTTTAAGGCTTCAAACTATATTGAATTCTCAATTCAAGACAATTCTCTTTTTTTTCATAGATTTATTTATATATCAATATGTATAATTTTGGATAAATTAAGACAAGTTAGTGTACTTTTGGAACGATTTTTATCTGCTTTTTTTTAATTTATAGATAAAAAAGAAAAAAAAATTTCAATTCATAAAATATAATTATATTAATTGATTTGTATTAATTTGATTTTCTATACTTTTATTCATGAAATTAAGAATAAAAGGAATCTTAATTTTATGAATTGAATTAATTATATCTTTCTTTCTTTCTTTTTTTTCTTGTATAAATTAAAACAAGTCGGATGAAATTGTTCCAAGATGACACTAAATTGTCTTTATTTATTCAAAATACAAATACATATTGAAATATTAATAAAATGAAAAGTTGTTTTGAATTGAGAACTTAATCTAATTTGAAGTCTTCAATTGAGAAAAAATGGTATATTTATCCCCCAATAAAAAATGACAAAATTTAGGTTTAGAATTAAAAATTAATATATAAAATTGAGTCTTGTTATTAAATTTATCGAATTATAATATTGGATGGACTCATAATATGTAAGGGTCTGGCTATATACACCTCATCATCTTCTAAACACACCTCATAAAATAAAATAAAAACAAAATATGATGTACAAAAAATAATTATACCCTTGGTATTAATTTAATAAAACAATAAAAATTCCAAATACACCCACCTAAATCCCAATAACTAAACACACCCCGTTTGACACACACAACACATATATACATAACACACATTTTTCTTCCTCATCTAACACACCTTCAAACCTAACCTAAAAAAACTAATCTCTTTAGTTAAAAAAATCATGAAGCAAGAAAGAACGCATGAGATGGACAATATAAATTATTAAGTTTTATTTTAACGATTTTTTTAAGTGCTTAAAAAATTATGTGAAAGTCCCAATCGGACAATACAGGCCAAACAATATCAAGTGTGTTCGACCTCCACTGGCCAAAACAAAATAAAGAACATTTGGTCACCATTAGCCGAACAAACTTCAACTTGTTCGACTAGTGGTTGAACACTTTGAAGAACGTTCAACAAATAGTAGTAGAACAATGACAAAATGTTCGGCCAATCGATCATTGATCCAATTTGAGTACCTCTATAGGATAGACCTCAATAGAAAACTGAAGAGTAAATCCCTCATGTAATTGTACAGGCTCCCATAGCAATAACATATTTTGGGTCTATCCTGTAGAGGTACTCAAATTGGATCAGTGATCGATTTCTAGGTTTCGTCGTAAACCTAATTGGTTACTTCCAATTATGTAAATCAATAGTTCAAACCGCACTCAAAGATATGGCATTTCCCTGAAGTTTAATACAAAGATTGAGTAGCCCAATCCATTAGGAGTCCACTTTGATACACCAATTCGTTATGTATGGATGCTAAGATTCCATTGATACAGAGCCAATTCCAATAGACGGTTCCATTAGTGTGCATTCTATATTAGTTCGACTAACATTAGTGGTTGAACAAAACCTTGTTAATGTGTTTGTTTGAATCAATGTATTTACCTGTACATCTTGTTATATTTATAGGAAAACAATTCAAATAAAACTCAATTGAGCATTATCAACGTACCAGATGAATTGAACATTATCAATCCGATGTATTAACAGATAGATTTTTTTGGAAGAATTCTAAACGAATGAACTATTTGATAATTGTGAAGCGTTGGTCAATTGGGCAACCAGGGTTGAAATTTTTCTTTATATGGTCATGTTGGTTAGATGACCGAATAGTGGAGATAGTGGTAGACGAGCTTGGGTATTTTTGGGTTGTGAGTGTGGTGTAAGTATCATCCGCTTAAAACAAAAGTTGCCATTGACAATTGTATTGATATCGAAAAGAAGTATCTAAAAGGATGGCTTACTGGCACTAAGAAGTGTGAGTGTCCTTTTATGTTGAAAGGAGTGCAAATGAAAGAGATTGGATAATGGATCTTAATGGTTGTATGTGGATCAAAATAATCACCCAATGTGATTAAATTTGGTCGGACACTCATTTACAGGTCGACTAATGTCTGTTGTAGATCAACTTGTATATGACTTGTTCATAATCAATACCAAACCAAAAGAAATATTGAGCATGGCGAAACTTTCTTTTCTTAAGAATGAGACGATATTAAGATAATTTACAATGCTCGGCAAAATCATATGGTTGTTGAGCATAGAGGCCGAACTCGAATGTATTTTTGATTGGGAAAATTGAAGGAGAACTAGTACTACTTGTTTAGGAGATGTCAGCAAACAGATAGAGTTAAAGATCTTTTTTATGTTCATCCAACATCTCTAGAGTTATTACGTGCTTTCTAAACATGCTATTAATGGATTGTACGTATAAGACCAATAGCTATAAGATATCACTTTTGAAAGTGGTTGGTGTCACTTAATTTTCTCTGTAGCATGTGTGCATGTGTCCCAAGAGCGCGAGAATAACTACAGATAGGCCCTTACTACATTGAAATGATTAATGTATGAGGGTTATTTACCAAAGGTGATTGTAACCAATCGCTAGCTTGCACACATGAATGCTATAAGTGTTACCTTCCGCAACTTGACACATTTTTTTTCTATCTCGGTCGGTGGCATATCATTAAGAACATCTTAGCTAATTGTAAGAATATGTTCAGTAGAATCGAGAGTGGGAACAATTCAATCACTGTTGGAATATGTTGATTTTTGTTGAGAATGAACCCAGGTTCATTGAATTACTTAGGAGACTTCAAGCTGACTACCGAGATCATCCTAGGGCTGATAATGTTATGCATTTTGATAGCACGATAAGTAGCAGGTAACATTTAGATTAAACTATGAGCTATTATTTATTAGGTTATTTGTATTATATTAACTTACAGATTTGTATATATAGGCCAAGAGTGCACATGCCAAATTCTAAAAATAATTAGGTACGAGTCAATCGAACTTTGAGATATCAGTGGAAAAAACTCATCACATCACATACTCACGCAAAGGCCTCTTTTAAACAAAGTCTTAATATGGCACCATATTGTTATTCTTCTCATTTGTTTAAGAACATTTGAGATTAGTGTCTCATTATGCCCTTGGTAAGATTTTTTTGGAGATGAGTGGTATGTATTGTTGCGGTATAGATCCTTTGATTTGTGGTTGTGTGTTGAGGAGGATGTGTGGTTTGCCTTGTGCACATGAACTTAATGATTTGAAACGGGATGAGCAAGTTATCCAACTTGAGATGGTTGATAAATTTTGGAGAAAGTTAGACTGTGAACCATCAAACACGGAAGGTAGTGTCGATGTTGATGTTGGAAATTGTTGGTGGAAATCGTTCGTGATTTTAATCACATGTTTAGAGAGGCCTTTGAGTCTCAATATTTATTGCTTAAAAGACTTCGCGAGATGTCAATACCTTCAACAAGTTCGTTGTAAGAACCCGTCATAGTTACACATCCTCATGGTAGGCCTAGCAAAATAAAAATACGCGACTCCATCTCGACGAAACATAATCTAAGCGAGTATGAATATGTTCAATCTTTTCTTGATAGTTGTTCGTCACCATCGAGGAAAATATTTATGTAGGTGAATTCGCTAAACATATACCAACTTTCACTACATTGAAGAGAAAAATACAACTGATAAAGCAATGTTCAGTCTGCAAAGTCAGTGATAAAGTTTTTATAGGTCAACTTCCTTCTCTTTTGCAACCACACGTGTTAAGTATCAAAACTTATTTGGGAGATGACCACTGTCGTTTCCGATGCATAGCCCATGCAATAGGATTAAGAGAGAATTCATGGTCACAAGTTCTTAGTATTCTCATCCAAGAGCTCAAAGACTTTGAAGGGTTATACAAGAATATATATATATATATATATATATATATATGGTATAAAATATCTGATTGATGAGTTGATAACAAACTTGATTTGCTACAAAAAAACCTATTTATGTAATTTGATCATTGGTGGACTTTTACAGAAATAACATATTTAGCCGCAAATGCTTACAACACGGTCATTGTCCATCTCTCTCCACAATTGTACGTTACAGTTCTAATTTTGAGGTACAAGTATAAAAAAAGCCTCGACTTATCTATATGGCCCTTGTTCATCACGATCATTGATTACATTCTGATAAAAGAATATCATTTTTCCTTTTTGAAAATTCTCATTTAAGAATCGTTCTCATGCGTTGGCTACCTAGACATTTGTTAGGATTTCAATGTTTAGATTTTGATGAAACAAAACGTATTTGTAATAGGAAGTGTTAAGTACCCCATTTTTCACAGTGTCTAAGTGAATATATAGACTAGGTTTGAGTCTAGTGTTAAGTGCTGAAAAATGGAGGTTTGACAAGGATAAAGCTGCATCTAAGCCTTTCAAGAAAAGAAGCTGCTGCAAGAAGGCAGATACAGCATCGCTGTAAGAAGACAGAACTTCACTATAGCTAAGTAAGATGGAATGGCATACAGGAGTGCTGTAAGAAAAAGATGCAGCAGCTCTACTCAAAGATACTGCAATCAGGTCTTAGTTACAGCAACACTGTAAAGTAACATCAGCTGCATGAAGACCTAGGATACAGCGCAAAGCTTACAGTTTAGAGAAGTCAATCAGCGCCAATTACAACAAAATGTATCCTGCAATCCTAGGAAGGATAAATGCAGTACGAGGAACGAAGATTCAAGCAAGAATAAATAGAGCCGTTCGAGACAACATCAAAGTTGCAGACACGAAGTCAATATGAAGATGCCACGTGGACTGACGCGCTGTAAAAAGCTGTGAGCCGCAACTGCCGCATTAAATGCTCCAAAAGAGAAAGTCAAGTCGTATTAAATGCGAGCCATGCTTTTGATCAGACTACTTCAAATTCAAAAGAGAGATATCTCCTTCAACGGATATCTTCTCCTACATGTATAAATAGAGGAAGAGCAACACTGAAGCTGACAACTGAACAACTGATTAAACGAACCATCAACGCTAAAACTTTCAAGTTATCAAGATTCAAATATTCAAAGTTTCAACAGTTTCAGTCACTCAACCTCTGTGAAGTGAAGCAAGCTCAGTGCTGAAAGATCCATCAACGGATTCAGAAGCTCACTTCACCGTACCAGTTGAAGAACTCGCTTATATACTTTTAACCTTGTTGTTGTGTGCTTAGGTTGTTTTAGTGGTGTCAAACAGTTGATATGAGAGATCCTTACTGTTTGTATATTTGTCTAGAGTTAGGTAGGTTTCCTGTGTGGGAGTGTAGAACCCTGTGTGGGTTGGCCTTTGAAGTTTGCAGTTGCTGTGTGTACGATGGACTTCAGTAGGTGGTTGCTTTGTAAAGTTGATAGATTGTTAAGAGGGTCCGGTAATTCAATCTTGCTTAACAAAGTTCCTGCTCGAGGAGCAGTAGGGTGGACGTAGAAGAATTACACCACCTTCGAACCACTATAAGTCATACGTGTTTAATTGCTTTATTTATCTGTGTCTTTACTTTCTGATCTTGTATATCTCATAAGCATTAAACGTTTTTGAAAGAAGCATATTGAGAAAATCAGCCTTGTGTTATAACTTATATTTTTCCGCTGCATATAAAACTCCAAGTTACAGTGTGCAGCACTGCATCCTAGTGCTGTAAGCAGTAACAATCTGACGCTGCAAGTTCAAGTAACTTGCAGAGTAGAAAGGTTTTTCAAGATTTGCAAAATCGACCAAGGTTCATTGATCCCCCCCTCTGAACCTCGGACACCACTTGGGACCAACAACATTGTCTTGTTTAGAGTGAAGAAGCAGCCATTATGAGATTGATGTCTTAAAAAGATAGATGACGAGAGAAACAATTAGACTTCTTTATTGTGTGACGAAGAGAGATCAAAGACAAATATTTTCTAACGTAGCACGGGCACCGAATAGAAAAGATAGATAAACCACTGGCTATTAATTCCAAGTGTTACTTATTTGTAGTAAAATTTGAAGAGGGCACACCATCTACCATGTGTTGTTGGATTGGCTGAAATTTATAAAAGATAAATTATGAAGTACGACGTAGCTAAAAGCCAAAGTGAAAGTTCATCGGTAAGGCCTGAAATGATTCACATAGATGATGAATAAGTTTTTTATGTACTCCGAGTGCTCAAAATAATTGTGTTGTTGTTACTATTACCTTAGGTGTTCGTAGACTTGCCAAATGTATTGCTGTTACTATGTAGGACTTTTAGTTAATCATGATTATAGTATTTGTATTATGTTTTGTTTGGATGAGGGCCAAAAAGCATTATATACTATTAGTGTTGTTCGAATGTGGTGTAATATGTTCGACCAACAACTGAACATGTAGGGAGACATTCGACCATGGGTCGAACAATATGAAAAACATTTCATAATAGGTTGAATGCTTTATAGTCGGTTTGGTCACTATTAATCGAATAGTTTCGAACATTTTCGGCTAGTGTTGGTAGAACAAAATGCTTTCGTGTGGGAAAATTCATTATAAACAATTCAACCATGTCGTGATTCATGTTGAGTGTCCGACTATCATAAATTAAACACAAGATAAGATGATTGGAAGCTTAAATCACCATTTGACAGCATATTCATTCCCATCTGGAATAGGCTAAGAAGAATAAAAACAGTAGAAGCCAATAAAAACAGTAGAAGCCAATCGTTGTCAAAACGGTAGTTAAACACATAGTATTCAAATTACAATCTTCACAAACGAATCAACCATAAGCTCTACGAATCCTATGACTTCTACTAGTAGAAGGCCATATAGAAGACTTAGGTGCATCCTCATTCTCAATATTCAATGCACAATATGACCCAACTAATGTTGGAACCGTGAGCGATGTATCCAGACCATTCTCATTCTGAACCCACTGCTGGTGCACAGGCTCTAAATGTCCCAATGCATTGGAGATCATATACCAGGCTGCGGCCCTCTCGAACTAGTAGTATGAATATGATCAATGGGGACGTTCTCTAGCTTCTGGATTATATAGGATGTGAAAAGCTGTTGAACCAATCCATATAGTCCTCTGAGCACTCCCGAAGTAGATTGGCACCTCTCCCACGTGCTTCAATAGATAATATGTGGTTCCTTCAGACTCAGAAATATGCTCTAAGTGCGTCTCATGTGATCTTATACTTCACGTATGTATTATCCCGTTGAATAATGAGTGGAACCAACGGCTCATCTGGACCCTATGAACAAATCCAAATTGTCGAAGCACTCAGTCCGAATGATATGGCTCTACTATCTCAAACGCCCGTATGCACCCCTGATAAAAAGACACTTCATCATGAGAATAGTAAGTTCGAATCACAATAAGGTGTCCAATTGACCTACATATATAATTGAACAATAGGTATAAATTTGAGACTAAGTATAAAACAATTACTACGATTGAAAGTATCAACATGAACTTATATTGTATGGTGATAAAGTATCCAGGACTTCTCTAATAGCCAATAACCGGTCAATAAGTTCCACCATCGTGAGATCGTTGAGTTCATTTTGGAAGAGGCTCATCTAGTCGAAAATTCACATTATGTGTTGGCCTGAAATCTAAAACTACTCGTATATCTAAGTCTGATATAATTAAAAACATAAAGGTTAGGAAAAGAAAATAATATAAACATGTAAAAAATATAGCCATAGTTGACAATCATATGATTGTGTTAGGTATCAACGAATCTGTTTCACCCCACTTCAAGAGGCCAATCCCAATTGTCAATAAAGAAATGTTAAAACAGCTACTGTCGAAGCATACTCATGGACATGGTTTATATGCTCTAACTGCTTAAGAATCTTTATGTCAACTCTTGTGCTTGTCTTATCTACATATACAAACCACAAGTATGCATGAACAACACACTTTAATTTTTCTTCATCCTAAGAAGCCGAGTCTTCTTCAAATCGAGACCTAAGTCATTCCAAATGTACGAAAGCTCCTCAAAGACCAGAAAGGACTTCTATTGCATTAATTTTAGACACCCCAACAACCTACTAATCATTTATGAGGTTACCTCGATCTGCTCCTATCCTCTTGTAACATGACTGAGTGTCCACTAACAGGAAGTCTAGTAAGACAAAATACATCACCCAACGTAATTGTTATCTCACCTCATGGTTGCCAAAGCTTAACAAACACACATTTAAGATTCTTGTGGGGCATCTTATACGACGTCCACCTCAAGTTTGGGATCCTAGTTTGGTTAAGTATCTCGAAGAACTCTAGATTTAGGTTATCAAATATCCATGTCTCCATCTTGGTGGTGTGACACCAATACTTCAACTTTCCACCTCATTCCAGATAGTATATGCCACATGCGTTTTGAAGTTTCGAATCAATTGGGGATCAAATGGTCTGCCAGGACAAGGACCCGTTAGAATATCATCTTCATCATCATCGTCCTCTTCATATGCCTCTTATTGTTCATCAAATGGCTCTTTCCCTGCTTGTGGTTGGTACTCCATCATTGAAAGAGCAAAAGAAAAACCAATCAGTTCTTTGGTCATAGAGGCCTTCTCGGTCTGACTCCTTCGATTAGAAACAATTGGTCATATCCTCCTCATATAAATAACATCTTTTTCTGTAATATTCATTCATAATTTTATGAATTAATCTATATTTTATGAACCAATCCAAAATGTTTAAGAATCGATAAAACTAACAACAAAAATGGTTCTGTTTGACCACAACTCGTCGAACAAGATTGAAAATGTTTGGCCACCAATCAAACATTTCGCATCATGTTCAACTTATGGTCGAACAAAAAGTCAATATGTTTGACCATCAGCCAAACAATCTGCATACCGTTCGATCAGTGGTCAAACACCCTTCAATTTGTTCGATGTCGCACCATACACCATTCGACTAACCAGGATCGAACACAACATATCAAGATTCAAAATGTGCATACTCTATTCATCAATTTTTTTTTATTTCTCATCAACTCAAATAATGTTTTCCTTAAAAAAACTTTCGTAACATGAATCCTAAACACTTACATTCTATTTCAAACAATATTAAACAAATTTAACACTTCAAATTCATAATCTATGTAAAAAAAAATTTAGAACTTCACTTACTTGGAATTTATCTTGTTGGTATGAATCTATTGTAGACTTCTTCATATGTAATCGAACTTCCCAAAACTTGTTCGAATTAAGGTCGAACACTTCAATCGTAGTGCCCCTTCTTGTAATTTTTTGGGTTGAATTTTTAGTAGTTCCTCTTTAAGGTTAGGGCTTGAATTGAATTGGGGTATGGAGATGATATTAGGGTGTGGTTAGGAAATTTTTTTGTTTGGTATTTTATTTTAATGTTTTTATCATTAATGGTATATTTTTAATGTGGTGGGGTGTGTTTAGAAAATTTTAAGAGAAATTTATTTGTGGATATGTTTAGAAATTGGGTATGTATAAAAGATGATGGGGTATGTATAGCCGAGCTCAACGCATCCTACGAGCGCTTCACGCGCCCACATTCACCAAAATCCTAGTTCTACAGTTATATTGGCATAACCTTTTAATTTAGCGAATATAACCTTTTAGTTTTGTCCTCATAACCGTTCAGTTATATGCACATCACCTTTTGCAGTGCATATAGTGAAAAATGTATAAGTTATTAACTGAAAAGGTTATGAAATATGTATATAAAGGTTATAGTGTTACAATATAAAGGTTATATCATTACAACATAAAAGTTCGGCTATATTGAATTTTTATAGTGAAAAAAATATAAGTTATTCACTAAAAAAGTTATGAAATCTGTACATAAAGGTTATACTATTACAACATAAAGGTTATATGATTACAACATAAAGGTTTCGGCCATATTACATGAATTTTTATAATGAAAAAAGTATAAGTTATTCACTGAAAAAGTTATGAAATCTATACATAAAGGTTATACTATTACAACATAAAGGTTATATCATTACAACATAAAGGTTTCGGCTATATAACATGAATTTTTATAGTGAAAAAAGTATAAGCTATGCACTGAAAATGTTATGAAATTTGTACATAAAGGTTATACTATTACAACATAAATGTTATATTATTACAACATAAAGACTATGACATAAATAAATAAAAAATTTGGTACGGATCCGGGTTAAACCGGATCCAACCCGATCCATATGCCTAATTGCGTCTTTATTGCAGCTTGTGCTACTGAATCAGCTGCTTTATTTTTTGTACCAACAATTAACAATTGTTTTCCCCCACTTGCTGTATCAAAAACCAAATCACATGACAAACTTCCTCATCATTAGTATGATTGATCGCAGATCAATATGTAGTGCAAAAAATTAACATAAACGATTATATGAACAAAATTAAATATATAAATAGTTAATTATTATCTAAATATGTTGTTCGATCGAAAAGAATTGTTTAATAATTGACTTGTGCAATCATAAAGATATTTTATTAGCTTAAAAAGGATATATCCTTAATTAAAGAGATTTTAGAAATCTGATAAAGAATAAGCATCTTCACAAATTTAAGAGAATATTTGATTGGAATATAAAAAAAACTAATATATATATATATATATATATTACATGATAGCCTAATTTCCCATAACTAATTTTGAAGGTTGAATTTCGATTTTAATTTATTTAAAAGGGTAGTTTTTTTGTGCACCAATTGCATGATGTAACTGGACGTACGCATCAGATCTAATCCGGGTTTGCGCTCAAATTATTATTATTATTTAATCTATATGGTAACTTTTATGTTATATTAGTATAACATTTATATACAAATATCATAACATTTATGTTATATTACTTATTGTTGGTTCCAAGTGGTCTCGAAGGTTCAGAGGGGGTGAATAAACCTTTGTCGATTTTGAAAAAAGTTTTGAACTTGCTATGCTGTAACAAGATGACAAAACTTACAGCACTAGGATGTAGTGCAATATGTTGTATCTTAGAGTTCTTGTAGCGAAAAATTATACTTTGACAGAAGGCTTGTTTTCTCAAATATGTTTTTTTATGAAGTGTCTTTTATGATAGAGATAAGGTAAACACAAGATGCAGCATAGAAAATATAAAGCGATTAAAACACTTATGGATTTATAGTGGTTCGAAGATGGTGTAATCCTTCTACGTGCACTTTGTTGGTCCCAAGTGGTGTTCGAGGTTTGGAGGGGGGTGAATGAACCTTAGTCGATTTTGAAAATCTTTTACAAACTTATTGTTCTGCAAGTTAGATGAACTTGCAGTGCCAGTCAGTTACTGCTTATAGCACTAGTATGCAGTGCTGCACGCTGTAACTTAGAGTTTTTAAACGCAGCGAAAATTATGTTCTTGACACAAGGCTAGTTTTCTCAAATATGATCTTTTTCAAGATGTTTTATGCTTATGACAGATGATATATAAAATAAAGCACAGATATGAAAAGTAATAAAACACTTATGGTTTATAGTGGTTCGCAGGTGGTGTAATCCTTCTACATCCACTCTACTGCTACCTCGAGCAGGAACTTTTTTAAGCAAGATTGAATTATAGGACACTCCTAACAATCTATCAACTCACAAAACTAATACCTACTAGAACCCAGCATACACACAGCAACTACAAGTTCTAAACGCAAACCCACACAAGGTTTCACACTCCCACACAGGGATACAAACAGCAAGGATAAGTCCTATCAATTGTTCCACACCTAAAACAACCTAAGTACACAACAACAAAATTAAAAGTATATAAATTTGTTCTTCAACTGGTGCGGTGAAGTGAGCTTTTGAATCCTTTGATGGATCTTTCAGCTTGAACTTTGTTCACTTCACTAAGGTCGAGTGACTGAAACTGTAGAGATACTTAAGAGAATATAGCTTTGAATGCTTTGGCTTTTTCACGTAAATGTTTCAATAGTTAGCTTCAGGGTTGCTCGTCCTCTATTTATACTTGTAGAAAGATATCTGTTGAAGGAGATATCTCTCATTTGAAATTAAGCGTTCTTGATCAAAGGTATGACTCACATTTAATGTGACTTGACTTCTCTTTTCAGAGCATTTAATGCGGTGGTTGTGGCTCGTAACTTTCTGTAGCCCGTCAGTCCACGTGTCGTCTTGGCATTGGCTTCATATCTGTAACTTTGATCTTCTCTGAAACGGCTCTATTTATTCTTGCTTGGTTCTTCATTCCTCGTACTACATTTATCCTTCCTCGAATTGTAGGATACTTATTTTGTTTGTCATAAACACGGTTGGCTGATTATCCAGTAAGCTTCATGTTGTATCCTAGGTCTGCTTGCAGCTGTTCGTTCTTTACAGTGCTGCTGTAAGTTGACCTTCTTGCAGTAACTTCAGAAAGTACTGTTGTATCTTTTCTTGCAGTATTCCTGTAGCCTTTTCTTGCAGTGTCGCTGCTTGCCGTTCTTACTTGCTGCATTGTTGTATCTGTTTCTTGCAATATTACTGTATCTGCTTCTTGCAGTAACTTCGTTCTTAAGTTTCTCGATACAGTACGGTCCATTAGAGTTCCTCCATCTTTCAGCACCTATAACTAAACTCAATCCTAATCTATGTTTTCACTTAAACATCGTGAAAAATGGGGTACTCAAACTTCATATTACATATATGGTTTGTCTCATCAAAGTCTATACATTGAAATCCCAACACACTCTACTGCTTTCCCGAGCAGGAACTTCGTTAAGCAAGATTGGTTTAAGGGATATCACTTAACAATTTATCAACCTAACAAGTTAATACCTATTAGAACTCAACTTACACACAGCTTGCTGCAAGTTCTAAAGGCAAACCCACTTAGGATTTCTATCACCTACAAAGGGAAATTGTCTTTCTCCTAGATAATTAAATACAATAGGCAAGGATAAATCCTATCAACTAACGACACCTAAAAAAACCTAGTACATAACAAATAGGTTAAAATATATATATCTGTTATTTCTTTAACTGGTGCGGTGAAGTGATCTTCTGAATCCTCTTCGGGTCATTGAAGTTGAGCTTGTTCACTTCACTTAGGTCAAGTGACTGAAACTTATAAGAATTCTTGAGAGTTTTTGCTTGATAATGTTTGGTCTTTAGAGCACAAATGTTTCAGTAACCAGCTTCAGTGTAGCTTGATCTCTATTTATACTTGAAGGAGATATCCGTTGAAGGAGATATCTCCCATTTGAATTTAGAGTTCTGATCAAAGGCATGGCTCACATTTAATGTTTCTTGTCTTATCTTCAAAGTGCATTCAATGCGGTGGTTGCGGCCGGTAACTTTCTACAGCCTATCAAGCCACGTGTCATCTCTACATTGGCTCTGCAACTGCAACTTTGATCTTTGTCTCAACCAGCTCTATTTTGAGTTGCTTTGATCTTTATTCGTCGTATTGTATATATACTTCCTCGGACTGCAGGGTGTTGTTTCTACTGTTGTGTCCGAGGTTTGTTGGAGTATGCAGCAAGTCTTGACTTCTGCTCTGTATCCTAAAACTTCTTGCAGCAACTCTAATTTACTGTACTATTGTAACTTATTCTTGCAGCGTTGTTGTAACTTCTGCTTGTAGGGTAGCTGTAACTTTCGCTTGTAGTTTCTTCATTCCTTGTTTTCTTGATACAACACAATTTCTTTGAGATCCTCCATCTTTCATAAACATAACTTACAGACTTAATCCTAGTCTATATGTTTTCACTTAAACACTGTGAAAAATGGGGTACTCTAACTTCCTATTGCATGGTTAGTTTGTCTCTTCAAAATCTAAACACTAAGATCCCAACACTTATATTTTTCTCAATATAAAATTTATGTAGTATAGTTATACCTTTATATTATAATAATTTAATATTTATGTTATATTACTATAACTTTTATATACAAATATCATAACATGTTAGTGATATTACTTATACTTTTCTATCAATAATAAAATTCATGTAGTATAGCTATACTTTTATATTATAAAGATTTAACATTTATGTTACATTAGTACAAGTTTTACGTATAAATATCATAACCTTTAAGTAGTATTATAACTTAAAAAAAAACATAAAAGTTATATCATTATAACAGCGAGATTTAAAAGCTATTATATGTCTGTAATATAATATAAAGGTTAAACTAACATAACATAAAGGTTATGCAAACATAACATAAAAGTTACATTAACAGAACAGAAAGATTATGCAAACATAAACGAAGCATACAGGATAAGAGTGTAGGTGTGGAAGGCGTGTTGGGCATGTAATTTGTTGGTCCCAAGTGGTTTCGGAGGTTCAGAGAGGGGTGAATGAACTTTCGTCGATTTTAAAATCTTTTTCAAACTTACTGTTCTGCAAGTTACTTGAACTTATAGCACCAGTTGTTACTGCTTACAGCACTAGGATGGAGTGCTGCACGCTGAATCTTAGAGTTTTATGCAGCAGAAATTATGTGTTAACTGAAGGCTTATTTTCTCAAAATATGCTTTTCTTTCAAAGGTTCTTTTATGCTTATGATAAGATATATATATAAGATGCAACACAAAAATATAAAGCAATAAAACACTTATGGCTTATAGTGGTTCGAAGGTGGTGTAATCCTTCTACATCCACTCTATTGCTCCTCAAGCAGGAACTTCGTTAAACAAGATTGGTTTATAGGATATCACCTAACAATCTATCAACCTAACGAGTTAACACCTACTAAAAACCAGCGTACACACAACCACTGCAAGTTCTAAAGGCAAACCCACACAAGATTTCTAAACTCCCACACAGGGAAGTTATCTATCACCTAGACAACTATACAAACAGCAAGGATAAATCCTATCAATTATCGACACCTAAAACAACCTAGTACACAACAACAAGGTTAACGTATATAAGTTTATTTCTTCAACTGGTGCGGTGAAGTGAGCTTCTGAATCCTTCCTTGGATCTTTCAGGTTGAACTTTGTTCACTTCACTTTAGGTCGAGTGACTGAAACTATAGGAATGCTTGAGAGAATATTGCTTGAAATGCTTAGACTTGTTTGAGCGTAAATATTACAGTAACCAGCTTTAGTATAGCTCGACCTCTATTTATACTTGTAGAAAGATATCTGTTGAAGGAGATATCTCTCATTTGAAATATATGTACTGATCAAAAGTACGGCTTGTATTTAATGCACTTTGACTTATCTTCTCAGAGCATTCAATGCGGTGGTTGCAGCTCGCAGCTTTCTACAGTCTATCAGGCCACGTGTCGTCTCTGCATTAGCTTCACGTCTGCAACTTTGGGCTTATTTTAAATGGCTCTAATTATACTTACTTCATTCTTCGTTCCTCGTACTGCATTTATTCTTCATCAGATAGTAGGGTGTTGTTTCTGTTTGTTGTGTTCAGGATTCAATGGAGTATGCAGCAAGTCTTGACTTCTGCTCTGTATCCTCAACCTTCTTGCAGCAACTCCTTCCATACAGTAGTGTTGTATCTTCTACTTGCAGTAGTGTTGTATCTTCTACTTGCAGCATTACTGCAACCACTTCTTGCAGCGTAGTATTTTTTCTTCTCACAGCGTAGTCTTGGCGTTTGCTTGCAGTGATGCTTGCCGTTCTTTCTTACTTGCTGCATTATTGCAGTTCATACTTGCAATATCTTTATACTTTCATCTTTTTATACAACACGACCTTGTTGAGATCTTTCATCTTTTGGATCCTAAACTTCCAGACTCAAATCTAGTTTATATGTTTTCACTTAAACACTGTGAGAAATAGGTCTCAAACTTCCTATTACAAAGGTGGTTTGTCTCATCAAAATCTAAACATCGAAATCCCAACAATTTTCCCCTTTTTGATGATGACAAAACCCTTTACATTATTTCGTTCATGAAGGAAGTTTTTACTTTGCACTTATTATCTTTGTTCAGATATTACTGCTAGGATGTATACTATAAGCCTAGCTTTGTATGAACATCTATTTTGATACGAGAATCTTTTATGGTCAAATGTTTGCATTTTATATTTGTTATATATGTTATTAAAATTGTCCAATTAATTTATATTGTAGATAACATGGTGTGTGGTGCCACACAAAAGATCATATCATTAGTTCCTTATAGATTATAAGTGGTAGCTCACAACCAAGATGATTTTGGACAAATTATCGGAATGGTTGTAGTCTAATTTGGTATTAGTCTATCTTGATTATAAAATTACATTAGTATATTTTGTATGTATTGAGCAGGACCAATTGAGGTTGTTCGATTTATATGACTATATAATAGAACAAGACCTCTGTTATTATGGATGTGCGTCCTCTTAATCATTATATAATAACGGGTATGTATACTCGATATATGTTTCTTCAATTTACCAATGGGTTAGATTTATTCATGAAATCAATAAGCTCAGTAAATTGGGATATAATGTTTATATGGTGTGTTGTTGATTATAGAATGAAACCGTGTCCTAATTATTTAGGATGATGATGTCTCCTTGAGAAGCTCATAAGGATTATCATGTAAACCCTAGAGGTGGATTTATTCCGGCATGATAATAAAGTTGAGTGGTACTACTCTTGGAATTAGATGTTAATTAATTGAATTATCAATAATTCATTTAATTAAAGGACATTCAATATTTTAAACTCGGGGAGATAAATGCAGACATAATAAATAGAACAACCTCAATTGTCGTCATCACCTATTATGATGTAATGTATTATTCATTTTCCACTGCGCTTAATCATATCTTGTATTGGTCCAGAATCAGATAATTGTATAGGATTAATGATTCGGCGGTTCCAACAAGTACACATATGTACAGCAAAGATAACTTAATCCTGGATTCATCAAAGATGTATCATTTCTAAGCTTTATCTCAAAATAACAATATTAACTAAGCATGCAAAGGTTCATAAGATATGAACTTTATCAGAAAGCAGAAAATAAAATTTCTTCATTAAGAGAAAGAAATTTTACAAAGAGCGAAAATATACACAAAAAAAGATATACAAAAATATCTTGCAGCAATTACTGCTGAAACAGGGACCTCCTTGTTGAAGATTCGTCAGGTCTTCTTTTAGCAGCTCTTTTTTTTTGCTCCTCTCTTTCTTTTGAGCTCTTCCACCAATCTCGAATGGACTCCTGATAGGATTCTTCCAACTTCTGCTTGATCTTGGGTATCTGAATCCATCTCAGCCAAAAGTCCTCACAGAAAGACACTATTCTGCCTTGCTTCACTAGGTTTATATATCGATTCTGGATCTCTAATTCTCCATCCCTAGCAAGTTGTTCACAGAATCTCAATGTAGATTAACAAATATGAAACTTTCAGAAGAAGCCCTCTCTGCAAAGATTTCTGAAGTATCTGAGGTACTCTGATCTTTTGTATAGAGTAATAAACTCAAATGATAGATTCCTGTCAATAGGCAATCTAATTGCCTTGAAGATGTTAAAGCTCCAGGCCATGTTCTCTCCTTCAGGCCTTTGATTCATCAGTACAGATACTTCAGCAGATATGTTATCTGTGTCGAGTTGTGGAATTTCTTTAGGGGGGTATTGGTAGAGAGCTCTGTCTACACCTTCCATCATCTTCAGTCTGCTCTCACCAATCACACCTAGCCTCTGCATCCAAGCATTTTCTTCTTGCTTTACTCTGGCTCTCTCAGCCCTTTGAGCAGCCATCTTCTCATTGTAATGATCTTTCAACTTCAGCTCTGCTCACTCTCTTCTTTGAGCCTTGTTGCTGATCTTCTCTCCCTTTCTTGGTGCAGTAAGAAAACGGAGGTATTGCATCTTTTCTTGCAGCGGCACTGTATACAGCGTCTTCAGCTGGTCTGGATGCAGCTGTTGCACTACCAGCTCCTCATTCTCCTTGATCATCTTTCCTCCATCTCTTTGAAGAGGGAACATCAGCAGCAGCAGATGACCTTAATCTTCTTCTTCTTCTGCTCAAGGGTTGGTCATCTTCTTCTTCATTTTCCTCATCTTCCTCCTTTGATCTCCTGTATCTTTTTGGAAATCCTTCCCCCTTTTTGGCATCATCAAAAGTCAGGGATGGAGCAGGAGTTGTTTGGACCACAGTGGATCGTGGTCTTCTTACGGATACGTGGGCTGGCCTGGTTGTTGGTTTGTCGCCTTGAGCATGTTAGGGAAAGACACTGATTATCATGTCCCTCGACTTGCCAACTATCATCTCTAGGTTGCCCAGCCTGTCATCAACACTCTTGGTTCTCTGAGATTGGTCAAGAACATTGTCCAGGACTGTCTCCAATAGCATGGAGTGGTTGTGTAGAGTCTCTGCTGCAACATCAACCGAATTATTGCACATCTTGATTTCTACGCGATTGATTGCAGCCTCTCTCTTGAGCTCTCCCTCCATCCATATCCTATCCCTGTACAACTTATTGGTTTAATCGTAAATGTTATACTGTATCTTCTCAGGGATTGCTTCAATATCTTTCTCGAAGTTGGTTATTGTTGCAGCGTAGAATCTGTCACTCAGGTGCATGCTATTCTGCATGTTAGACTCATCTACTTGCAGCACGAGGAGGAGTTATCTAACATCAGCAACAATTTTGTCAATAGATTCATCAGTTGACAGTCCACCTGCTCTTCCTTGTCTTAAGCTAGAAGCTAGTGCAGCATAAGTAATAATAGTCTAAGGGGTCTGTACTGCATTCAGCTCTGAGGCTTCAGCTTCGTCTCCATCATCATCATCATTAGCATCCGCATCCTCATCAGAGCTCCTTAGAGAGCTTGATCCTCTGAAAGAAGTGAACTTCTCTTGAAATTCAGAAGTAAGATCTTCATCTGTTTCTTCATCATCGGCCTCCTCAGTAACCTTTACTGCTATAACCTGATAGGTTCAGATAAGTTTGCAGCAATCGCAGCATCAACCTCTTCATGAGGTGTCTCTAGCTGTACAAGGGTTACTTCGACCACTTCATCTTTTGTATCCTCTGATGGTACTGTCTCAACAGCCGCCCCTGCAGAGGTCTTCAGCTCATCAGGGAGTGCTGTCTCAACAGCCGCCTCACTTGAGGTCTTCTGCGAGGATACCATCTCAATAATCGGTCCTACAACCTCGACATCTTTCTCTGCAAGATTCTCTTCTTGCAGCACTGGTAGGTTTCTTACAACTTCAACAGTTTGTAGCACTGTAAGCTCGATTGCTGCAAGAACCTCAACATCCATCCTTAGACTTGATTCAGCTATTTCTTCAAGGATGTCCTCTTGTTGTACTACTGTGTCTGCTAGTACAAGAAGTCCCGTCTCCATAACTTCTCTGTGGTTGCATCATCGGCAATCTCTGTCTCTGTAATATCAGAGAGTACTTCTCTGATAATCACGAGAAGTTCTTCCTGAGGTGAAGCTGCTGCAGCAGCTTCAAAGTAGACGTACACTGGGGAATCGTCGTAGTCAAGTAGCTAAGTCTTCTCCTCCTCCAAAGGTTCGAAAGAGACTAGCATTGAGAGACCCTCAACTACTTCCTCGTATGCAGGGGAGCTTGAGGTATGATTTGAGCTTCCTCTTCCCGCATTCTTCTTGGAGTCTAGTGCATCCTGGTTTCTTTCAACTAGCTTGCAGCGCTAGTTACAACATCGCTTCATCAGCCTGTTCCACTCCAAGAGTGTTGATTTGCTCTTCAGCAAATACAACGTCATCGTCCCTTCTTATAGCCTCTGTAGTCGGGGCTAGGAAGACCTGCACATATTACCTTACTGCTTTTCTTGGTAGCTATGTAGACTCTGTCTTCACTGCAGCAGCCTTTCTCTTGCTTTTGTCCAGTGCTCCCTGAGCAGCAGTTTCTCTTGATCTTTCTTGCACGAACGCTGTAAACTCAGGTTGCAGGAGATGAAGGATGTCTTCAGATTTAGCCCACTCCAGGACAGCTTTTTCCACAATGAGAAACTCCTTCCATTGCAAAAGAGTTTCCCCTTTAGCCAGTCTCATCCTCCTCCAGAGACTGTATTTCTGCTCTATCTCATCTCCAGTAGTTGGAAAGGTTAAATCGATTAGACCTCTTGCAGCAGCTCCTTGGTTATGCGATTTTCACACATGCTGCTCATCTGACTCGATCTCTGCTGCAACTATCGTCATTCTTGCAACAGCTGGTTGAAGATTATCTCACAAATGCTGCTCATCTGACTCGACCTCTGCTGCAACTATTGTTCTTACTGCAGCTGCAACAGCCTTCTTCTTGCTGCGTAGAGAGATAAGCTTCTTTGTCTTCTTCCTCCCCAATGGCGCGTCATCATCTGAGGATGATGATGACTCTGATTTTGCTCTCCTCGGAGCCCTTTTGATGACAGGAAGGGCACTACGTTCAGAGCTGAGGGGCCAGAGCCTCTTGCCTAGGTTCTTCCTGTTCTGTCCCGCTACTTACAACTTTATCTCGAAGGGCCAAGGTTGCAGCTGTTGTATCCTTAGTTTTCTTTCATGCAACCCCATCAGCCTTACCAGTAGCACTCTTCTTCAGGGTCTTACCCTTCTTCTTCTCTCCAAGATATTTGTCAATGGGGATTGGGGTAGGAGCTATCAGGTGCAAGCCAAGCTTGCAGAGGAAAGAGCTGATGGTGATGCCATAGCTTCTCCTGGCAGCGGTCTTCTCTGCCTCCTCCCATATCCTCTGAAGGATGAACCTGGCCCAGTTCACCTTCTCTTCGGCCATGATGGCAGACATGATCCTGAAGTGGAGGTCTGTGCACTTGTCATAACTCCCTATTCTGCCTTCAATGAAGTATGCACAGATATCATGAAGAAACCCAAAACTCCGGCTTGAGGAGTTCCTTCGGGATGCTTCTTTTGACTTCGGCCCCAGCATCTCTTATCCTAAAGAGATTCCACATCTCCTGAGAGATGTCTTCACCGTATGTCAAGAGTTGACTAAGGGTCAACCCTTCTAAAGAAATACTGAAGGTGGTGGCGACGACGTCCCTCATGGACAGCTTCTTATTCTCCTCATCCTCATTCATCCTGAAGAGAATGGAACACCTTCTCTCCTTGGATCGTCTCGTGAAGGCATAGAATTTCTGAATAGATTCTACGGAGAAGCCGGCGCATACAGTGATTAGGAGCCCTAGAATTTGGGTCCTTTCCAAAGCTTCGAAGATGCGGGCGATGATGGAGTTATCGTACATCTCAGAGGCGTAAACGTGCTCCTGGTTGACCAGGCGTCTCTCAAGAACAATGGTTTGTCTAGCAGTCATTGATGTTTGTGAAGAGAGGTTTGAAGAAACTACTCTAAGAGGGTTCTAAAAATTTTCGAAAGAGGGGAACTGCTCTTACTTGATACTTAGGAAAATATTGTGAATGATCAGATTATAGTATTAAGAGGGAAGTTTAAAAGACGAGTAGTATCCTTAACGGCTGAGATTAAAAGATTAAAGTTGATCTTACGGTTCTTATAAAAAGGTGGAGGTGGGTCAAAGTGCAAATATCCAAAACTTAGCAGTTATGACCTCTAACCACGTCTTTTCACATCCTGACACATGCAATCTTGCATTAAATGTGAGGTAAGACATGCGTTTTGCCACCTAATTTATTGTTTTTTAAAGTTGCAGCATCCTGGTACGAGGTTGCAGAGTATTAAATACTCCAGGAAATAAATGTTGTAATCTTCTACTGCTTACTACGCTTACTTACTGTCCATGTTGTAAAAATTAAAAATGCCGTGTTGTATGAAGCCGCATCTTGCAGCACGTTACTTACAACTTCTCGTAAGGTTGCAGAGATTCCCCCTAAGCTTCTGCAACTTCTTTTTCCACTCACAACTTCAGAATCCCCAGCTCATTCCTTACCATCGAAAATCTTGATTCACATAGGGGCTTGGTGAATATATCAGCTAATTGGAGATCCATATGAACTTTCTCTAGCATGACATTTTTCTCTTCAATATGATCTCTTATGAAGTGATGTCTGATGTCAATGTGCTTTGTTCTTGAGTGAAATACTGGATTATGGGTAATTGCAATAACACTTGTATTATCACAGAGAATTGGAGTCTCTTTCTCTTCAATTTCATAATCTCTTAGTTGCTGCTATATCCAGAGGATTTGAGCACAGCAACTTCCTGCCGCAACATATTTTGTCTCTGCTGTAGATGTTGCTATGGATGTTTATTTTCTGCAGAACTATGAAACAAACCTGTTTCCTAGAAACTGATAAGTTTCACTTGTAATTTTCCTATCAATCTTGCTGCCAGCATAATCTGAGTCAGAGTAGCCTTTACGCTTGAATCCTCCTTCCTTAGGATACCATAGTCCTACTTCTTGAGTTCCTTTCAGATACTTGATAATCCTTTTCATTGCTGAAAGATATGATTCCTTCAGGGCTGCTTAAAATCTTACACAAACTCCTACTGCAAACATGATGTCTGGTCTGCTTGCTGTAAGATACAGCAAGAATCCTATAAGGCGTCTGTACTTCGTAATATCCACATCTTTTCCATCTTCATCTTTGTCAGGGCTTATGGATGTAACCATAGGAACAGATGTTGCTGATTCATTCTCCATACCAAACTTCTTCAAAAGCTCATTTGTATACTTAACTGATGAAGGTTCCTGCAAGTAGCTATTTTACGTGCAGCCCAAGGAAGAAATTTAATTCTCTCATCATACTCATCTTGAACTTTGACTGCATCAGATTGGAAAACTTCTTACAGAGATCTTTGTTGGTAGATCCAAAGATGATGTCATCCACATAAATCTGTACAAGGAGAATGCTGGCTCCATCCTGTATTCTGAACAGAGTCTTATCAACTGTTCCTTTCTTCAACCTGTTTTCCAACAGATAAAAAGACAAGGTGTCATACCAATCTCTTGGTTCTTGTTTAAGTCCATACAGGGCTTTGTGCAATCTAAATACTTTGTCTTCTACTTGGTCTTCAAAACCCGGAGGTTGCTCCACATACACTTTCTCTGTAAGCAGACTATTGAAAAATGCACTCTTCATATCCATTTGATATAAATTGAAATTCATGTGAGCTGCATATGCTAGAAAATCCTTATAGCTTCCAACCTTGCTACAGGGGCAAATGTCTTATCAAAATCAATTCCTTCTTCCTAGCAATATCCCTTAGCAACAAGCCCTGCTTTTTTTCTTACAACAAGCTCTGATTTTTCCAGCTTGTTCTTGAACACCCACTTTGTTCCAATAACTCCTTGATGAGTTGGTTTTGCAACTGTGTCATACTTGATTTCTTTCAAATCTATTCAGCTCTTCCTGTATGGCTTGAACCCAGTTGTTGTCCTGCATAGTTTCTTCAATATTCTTTGGCTCTGTTTGAGATATAAAACATGCAAACATTGTTTCATGAGGAATAAATCTTCTTGTTCTTACTCCTATTGATGGATCTCCAATGATGAGATCCCTAGGATGATTTCTTAGTCATGTTCTGTCAGGCTCAAATGTATGTATTGGTTTAGGTTGCTCCTCATTTTGCTATAAGATTGTGGGTTCTACTGCTGTAAGAATGTTTGCTACATCCAGAGATGCAGACTCTTCTTCTCTGTCTTCTAGTGGAGGTAGAACTCCTTCAGTATAAAGAACATCATTTTCTTTCAAGGGGTTTGTTCCTTCAACAGGTTCTTCTAGCTTATTTGTGTCACAGTGTGGTTCATAAAACACCATATGAATTGACTCTTCAACCACCAAGGTTCTTTTATTGAAGACTCTGAATGCCTTACTTATAGTAGAGTATCCAAGAAATACTATTTCATCTGATTTTGCATCAAAGGTCTTTAGATGCTCTTTTCCATTGTTGAGGATGTAACACCTGCATCCAAAGATATGCAAATAGGAAATATTTAGTATATATCCATTCTAGACTTCATATGACGTCTTGTCTAAATCTCTGTTAATCAGACATATGTTCTGAGTATAGCATGTAGTGTTTGTAGCTTCAACCCAAAATCTCTTGGGTATCTCTATCTCTGTTATTATTGTTCTTGTTACTTCCTTGAGTGTTCTATTCCTTCTTTCAGCAACACCATTCTGTTGAGGTGTTCTTATAGCAGAGTATTCATGACGAATACCATTGTCAGAACAGAATTTCTCTATGAACATATTGGTGAACTCAGTTCCTCTGTCTGATCTAATCTTCACAATACTCAAGCTTTTCTTATTTTGGAACTTCTTCATGAGGTCAGGTAGCTTGTTCTAAGTTTCTGATTTCTTAGCAAGAAATATAGTCCAGGTGTATGTGGAATAGTCATCTACTACCACAAGTGAATACTTCTTCCCACTTATGCTCGCTGGTTCTACTGGTCCAAAAAAGGTTCATGTGTAGAAGGTCTAAGATCCTGTGAGATGACTTCTGCAACTTGTCTTTGAATGAGCTTTTTACTTGCTTTCCTTTCAACAAGCTCCACGGACATTTTCTTTCTTGCATGCCACATCTGGCAGTCCTCTTACAAGTCCTTTTCTTGCTAGCTTGTTTATTGTTTTGAAGTTCAAATGACTAAGCCTCTTGTGCCACAGCCAACTCAACTCTGGTGGACATTTTATAATGAAGCATGTAGGTTGAATAGAAGAGCTCCAGTCTGCAAGGTATATGTTTTATCTTCTTATTCCTCTAAGTTTGACTTCATTTGATGTGTTGTCCTTGATTAAGCACTTGTTGAGGTTGAACTACACAGTGTATCCTTTGTCACAGAATTGACAGATACTCAACAAGTTATATCTGAGTCCTTTCACATAGGATACATCCTTGATCTTTATATTTCCTTTGACCAAATTTTTACTTCCTTTTGTGCTTCCTTTGGAATCATCTTCAAAGATAATCTTCGGTCCTTTACATGATTGAAAATCTTTTAAGGCTTCTTTGTTACCAGTCATGTGCCTTGAGTAGCCACTGTCTATGTACCATACTTCACTGCTGCAATCGGGTACTGAAACTTGCAACAATTAAACATATTTAGGTACTCATTTCTATAAGGGTCCTTTGGGGTTAGTTTCTTTTGGAACCCAAACTTTCTTAATAGAATTGACTTTTCTATAAGTATTGTTTATTTTCTTTCTGTAAGTAGTTCTGTTTGAAAACTGCTTGTTATATGTGTGTGCTGAAACTATGTGTGTGATACCGGCATTTCTGTAGTGTGGTCTTCCATCATACTTCCCTAGAGTATGTCCTTTTTGTGGTTTAGACATGAGAGTCTTAGTATTGATGAGGTAATTTTTTTATGCTGCAGCTTTGTAGGCCGCTGTATCTTTTTGCTGCATATAGCAGATGGTGTCTGCTGCAGCCAACTTTTATATACAGGCTTACTTCCTGCAGTTGAGCATATGGGCTTCTTTCCTTTGTCCATTAGCATTGGTTTGTTCAAGATCTTTTCAGAGTTACATGGTAGCTTATTCTCCATTAAAGTTTCAGCTTGAACAAACAACACAACTTTAAATATGCTTGTCGTATCCTAGTAAGTATGAATGTTGTATCCTAAGAAAGTTTTTTCAAAAGGACTAATGGCCATCATCAGACACTCTCTTGCGTCCTTAGTAGATTTGCTGAATATTCTAATTGTGGACTATAAGTTTTTCTTTTAATTTTCTAGCTTGGTGACTAACAAATTGAGCCTTGAGATTTCCTTTTGAAGCTTGCTGCATTTTGAGTTATCAGACTCACATGATGATAACATCTTTGCAAGATCATTGTTTTTACTTCTAAGGTTCTCATTTTCAAATCTTAGGTTTTCATTCTCAACCTTTAGCTCCTCATGAGTTGAGTTTATCTGCTCAAAGCCACTCATGATCTTTTTTAGAGAGTGGATCATGTTCAGCTTCTCTTTGTCAGGTATGGACAGCGGTTGGTAGTTTACCTCATCTTCTTCGCTGTCCTCACAATCTTTTGCCATCAGGCAAATCAGTGCTTCTTCATCTGAGGATGAGTTTTCACTGTCACTGTCTAAAAATTCTGCAGCTTTCAGCATCTCCTTAGAGACTGCTGTATCTTTAATTTTTCCCATCTCTCCAATGAGAGATCTTAGCTTATGGCTGTCATCTCTTCTCTTTTTTCTCCTTTGCTCCCTCTCTCCTTCTGGATCCTTGTGGACTGTTGGGTGTGGACAACTTCTTGCATAGTGTCCAGGCTTCCTGCAATTATAGCACAAATCAAGATTGTTTGAATTTGATTGAGGAGAGGGAGATACCTGAGGTAGTGTTTGGCTTCTTCTAAAGTCATTCCTCTTATTGTTGTTGTTGTTGTTGTTGCTCTTCATAAATCTTCTAAACTCCTTTAGAAGAAGAGTCATATCTTATTCTGCATCCTCAGTTGTAAGTTCTGACTGCTTGCTATAACTTACGGTTATTGTATTCTTCGTACTTCTTACAGTCAGTCCAGTGACCTTGGAACTTGATTCTTCTACCTTATTTTTCCTTCTGTTAATATCATATTCGAAGGCTTTGAGGTTAGAGAAGAGCTTAAATGTACTCATGGATTTCAAATCCATCGACACTCTTATAGCGGTGGTCTTACTGTCCCACTCCGTTGGAAGGGCTCTTAGCACTTTCATATTTTTCTCCTTTTGTATGTAGTGCTTGCCCAATGCTTCAAGTTCATTCACTATCGAAGTGAATCTCAAGTCTAACTGCTCCAGGGTCACTTCATTGTTCATTTCGAAGAGCTCAAATAATTGGGTGGCATTGGAGATCTTGTTATCCTTTGTGAGTTCTCTACCCTCACAGATTTGCTCCAGCTTTTCCATATCTCCTTGGATGTTTTGCAGGTTTTGACCTTGCTGATGGTGTCTTTATCCAAGGTGATAAACAGAGCATTTTTGGCCACATTGTCCAGCTTGGCTCTCTTCCTGTCTTCGTTGTTCCATTCCTACCTAGGCTTGATCAGGAAGTTAGGTGGTGGAGGTGCTCCTTCCACCATATCTCTTTCCAGCATGAGATTCACCTTCGTGGGAATAATAGGTCCTTCTATGGTGACCGTCCATATCTCATCGTTCATTGCTGAAAGATGTGCCTGCATTCTAATCTTCCAGTCATCATACTCTTCTATTGAAAACATAGGCAACTTATGTTTGAAGAATCCATAATATGCTGAAATTATGAGATTTTTCAAAGATGTAGAGAAAACAGCGGGTAAGGGTTAGATCTAGGTAGGTGACCAAATAAGTTGGCTTTTAACCTAACTTGTTTTGATACCACTTGTTGGTCTCAAGTGGTCTCAAAGCTTCATAGGAGGGGTGAATGAACCTTCATCGATTTTGAAACTCTTTTTCAAACTTGATGTTCTGCAGGTTACTTGAACTTACAGCACCAACTATTACTGCTTACAGCACTAAGATGCAGTGTTGCATGCTGTAACTTAGAGTTTTATACAGCGGAAATTATATGTTGACGGAAAGCTTCTTTTCTCAAAATATTCATTTCTTTTAAGGTTCTTTTATGCTTATGACAAGATATATATAAGATGCAGCACAAAAATATAAAGCAATAAAACACGTATGGCTTATAGTGGCACGAAGGTGGTGTAATCTTTTTACGTCCATTTACTACTCCTCGAGCAGGAACTTTGTTAAGTAAGATTGGTTTATAGGATATCACCTAACAATCTATCAACCTAATGAGTTAACACCCACTAAAATCCAGCGTACACACAGCAACTGCAAGTTCTAAAGGCAAACCCACACAGGATTTCTAAACTCCCACATAGGGAAGTTATCTATCACCTAGACAACTATACAAACAGCAAAGATAAATCCTATCAACTGTCGACACCTAAAACAACCTAGCACACAGCAACAAGGTTAAAGTATATAAGTTTGTTTCTTCAACTGATGCGGTGAAGTGAGCTTCTGAATCCTTCCTTGGATTTTTCAGGTTGAACTTTGTTCACTTCACTTTAGGTTGAGTGACTGAAACTGTAGGAATGCTTGAGAGAATATTACCTGAAATGCTTAGACTTGTTTGAGTGCAAATGTTTCAGTAACCAGCTTTAGTGTAGCTCAATCTTTATTTATACTTGTAGAAAGATATCTGTTGAAGGCGATATCTCTCATTTGAAATATATGTATTGATCAAAGGCATGGCATGCATTTAATGCAACTTGACTTATCTTCTCAGAGCATTCAATGCGGTGGTTGTGGGCTAGCAGCTTTCTGCAGCCTATCAGGCCACATGTCATCTTTGCATTGGCTCTGCGTTTATAACTTTGATCTTGTTTCAAATGGCTCTAATTATACTTGCTTCGTTCTTTGTTTATCATACTGTATTTATTCGTCCTCGGATAGCAGGGTGTTGTTCTGTTTGTTATGTTTAGAATTCGTTGGAGTATGCAACAAGTCTTTGCTTCTGCTCTGTATCCTCAACCTTCTTGCAGCAACTCCTTCCATACAATGATGTTGTATCTTCTACTTGCAGTAGTGTTATATCTTTTACTTGCAATATTACTGTAACCACTTCTTGTAGCGTAGTATCTTTTCTTCTTACAGCTGCATTACAGTAACCTCTTCCTACATCCAGTATCTTTTGCTTGCAGCGATGCTTGTCGTTCTTTCTTACTTGCTGCATTATTGCAGTTCATACTTGTAGTATCTTTATACTTTCATCTTCTTGATGCAGCACGGCCTTGTTGTGTAACGTCCAGAACAAAAACGAAGCATAATTGATTAATTAAATAAGTAAACCCTTAATTAAAACATCTTATGTGTATTAATTTTTAATTGTTTAATTTAATTACGTGCGTTTCAGATACGTGTTTAACGTCTAGTTTTGAATGGATAAAATTTATAGATATGAAAGATAGAATATTTTTATATGATTAGATTCGTAATGGAAAAACGAGAAAATAGAAATGAACTAGAGGTCAATCGGACACCCGTAGCTCAAACGGCAAAGAAAAGGGCAAACTACGAAGTTTCGAAAAAACGAGGAATGGAATCTCAATGAACAGTAATCGAAATCTTATCATGAATAGTGACCTACCCTATCATGAATAGTAACTTTCAAAATTTTCTATAAATAGGCCCTCATTCGATTTCATTTTTCATCGTTTCTTTGAACGAGCCGAAAAGCGTCGAACACACGTAAGCTTCTCTCTCTTCTCTCTTTCCTTTTAAATTTTATATTACGTCGCCGCCGCTGCCACCGCCGCCGCTGTCGCCGCCGCCATCGCCGCCACCGCCGCCGCCGCTGCAGTCACCGAAAAATGTCAAACCCGTCCATTTCGGCTGATTTTCGTATACAACGTAGCCCTCGACGATACGAGTCTAGGACAACTTTTGAAATTCAATTCCGATTCTCCGTTCACTGGAAAATGTCAAACCCGTCCGTTTTGGCTGATTTTTGTATACTATGTAGCCCTCGACGATACGAGTCTAGGGCAACTTCCAGAATTCAATTCCGATTCTCCGTTCGCCGGAAAACGGCGAAAAACCATCTCCAAACCCTAAACCCTTGATTTTGGCCACCTTTTCTCTCTCCCGTTTTTCTCTCTCTCGCTCTTCTTCTCGTGGTTGCAGGCACCGGAGGGGCTGCTGGGGTTGTGGGCTAGCCTCTGGATGGACGGCACGGCCGTGGGTGGCGGCGTCGGTGCCGGAAAATGGGTTGGGAAAGGGGGCTGTTGCGTGTTGGTTGTGTAGTGTGTGTGTAACATGTGTGATGAAGGGTTTTTGAGGCTGTTTTTCAGGCACTATTCATGCCGGAATCCGGCGAAGGATGGCCAGATCTAGTAGCCAAAGGTGTGGGCTAGCCGGGGGACTAAGGGTCGATAGCATAGGGTGGCGCCGCCGCAGCCAGTGGCGCCGGGAAGGTGGCTGCTCGAGCAGGCCGACGACGGGAGGTCTGGGCACCAACCTGCCCCAGCTGCCTAGAAACTAGGCAGCTGACGGGAGACGCCGTCGGGAAATTTTCCCGTCGACGGGAACACGCACGACGTCGTATTTTCGATTCGATTTTCGATCCGAATCTCATTTTCTTTTCATCGTACTTTATCATCGAGATGTTGCCAACAAAATATCATTGACCGGGGGTCGTGGGTCCCGATCAAAGTCAAACCTTTGACCAAATTACCAAAATACTCCTAAATCTTAAAACGCTCCGTTCGAGCTCGTTTCAACTTCGATCGAGCTCATTCTTGTTTTGTTGTGATCCAAAATTCATTCTCTTTCATCTCAGCCTCATAAACTGATATTTTCCTTTTATTTCTTTAACCTCAATCGTCAGACCTTCCGTTCCGATCCGTCTCATCTCGATCGATAGTATCCGATCCAATGTTGGTTTAATCTTTAATTATAGATTATAATGATCTAAGAAAATATCGTAATTTATGTAGGCTACCTGTTGGAGTGAAGTCTTGGGATACGTGATCTTTAAGAGGTGCTGCTCACGTGGTAACCACCGAACAAGGTGGGGGTAAATTCTTTAAATTAAGATATCATAAAGTTTCTGCAATCTTTTAAGATTATTATTAAATGAGTTGGGTATACGTGCTGAATGCATGAGATGTTATGTGTGATAATGTTATGATACGATGAATGTGAATATTATACTTGAATGACGTTGGGTCGATATACATGCTATGTGAATAAAGTGCTATGAGATGAGAATGTGATTGATAAATGATTGAAAGTATGTGATGGATTATGAATGTTCTCGAAATGTGAACATTTTACTGTGAATGCAAAGGTGAAGAGGATGTGAAGTTGATATTTGCATATGTGCAAATAAGATGTGTTTTCATGGCAGATGAGAACTGCAACTAAGTGTTATGTTAAATAAGATGTGCTTTCATGTGTATATTTGATATGTATATGTGTGATGTAATTATGTGTGCATGTGCATGCGTATGCAAGACGGCTAAGACCCGTATATGACGGCTGATCACCGTACCAAGGCGGCTAAGACCCGCATATGTTTCCAGGGCGGCTAAGACCTGCATATGTTTCCAGGACGGCTAAGACCCGTAAAAATGTTTTCATGGCGGCTAAGATTTACTTACCAAAAAGAATCGGGACGTTACATGTTGAGATCCTCCATCTTTCTGATCCTAAACTTACAGACTCAAATCTAGTCTATATGTTTTCACTTAAACACTGTGAGAAATGGGGTACTCAAACATCCTATTACAAAGGTGGTTTGTCTCATCAAAATCTAAATATCGAAATCCCAACATAATTCATATCCCGAGGTAGGGTTCCGAAGTAGGGTTCACAAAGATCATTCATATCCCTAGATAGGGTTCCAAGGCCAAGCGCATTATTAACCTAATTTGGCCAAACCTCTTGTAACATCCTAATGTTTTCGAAATATTTTTTTAAAAATATAAATTTAAATTTAAATAAATAGAATTTCATGAATTTGTAGCGGAAAAAATATATATATTAAATAAATTGAAACTTCATGAATATATAGCAGAAGACTTAACGACGAGTTTGACTGATTAATTTATTTTATAGTTTTTCATTTACAAAATTAATACACTTGTAGTGGAAAATTAAACATGTGAATTTTTAAAATAGAAGTTTAAACAATAAAACCAACACCATAAGAGTATTTTAAAATGACCAGAAATATTCCAACAACGTTTTCATCAGAAGATCTCAACAAAAATGAAAGAAGTCATACTAAAGTGGATTAAAGATAAAAACATTTAATATTTCATGAACTAAATAGTTTAAAATAAAACAACTAATATAACACTAGTCACTGCTCATCCACTTCACTCTACGTCCACGCCATTACTCTGAAATTTTAGATTTTTCATAAAGGGGTGAGCAAACACTAGCTCAGTGGGGACATACTTGTCAAGATTAAAGACATTGTGTAATAGCAAGACAAATATCACAACAGTCAAGTAAATAAACATTTTCCTCATCTTGGGATTGACCAATCTATTCTGAACACGGTGGGTATACACGAGGATCAAACTTTTGATCCTTGGATCTCTGAGGCCCCAAGCTAATTCTCATGTATAGATAATAGATCATAGCAAGCATTTTCATCTCATGCATAGATCATAACAAGCATTTTCAACTCATGCATAGTTCATAGATCATAGCAAGCATTTTCATAAAAAAATTCTCATGACACATTGCGTCAATTCATCAATCACTTCCACACAAAATATTTAATAAAGACAAGCACATAAAATGAATCCCCACCTTAAAATTTAAAAGTCTTGAGCAAAAGAAAAATGAATGCAATCCTATCCCTTCACACTCTTTTCATCACCTAGTCATCCATAATAAAAACGAACAACTAACTTAATATCTAATGGCCTAAAGGAAAAATTCAATAATTATTTTAATTAAATTAAAACTCTAAAATGGTTTTAGGACATCTTGAAGGATAAATGAGAACCTCTTAAATTTTTGAAGAAATAAAACATAAATCCTAAGTTTGAAGATTTTAGAAAAACTCTAATTAAGCATTAAAATATTTATTCCTTAAAATAATTGTAAGATAATCAATAATTTTAAAATATTTATCAAGTCAAAACTTCCTCTTCATAATTCAAAAATATTTGTAAGTTAATCAATAATTTTAAAATATTTATCAACTCGAATCTTCACTCATTAAACAAATATTTGAAAGATAATTAATAATTTTAAAATATTTTTTAAGTCAAATCTTCCTCATCATCAAACAAATATTTATTCAATAATTTTAAAATATTTATCAAGCCAAAACAGTAGCTTAATTTAATTAAGATGATCTTTATTTTAATTTACTTTAATTAAGTTGGTATTTATTTAATTATTATTTACATCTTCAATTAAGTTGGTCTTTATTTAATTATTATTTGTATACCTTTCAAAAGTTGCAAAATCATTTTAAGTTGTAAAATCAGAATCATTTTAATCAAATATTCATATCAATTCAATAGGTACGAATTCATATTTTTGTGTTGATATTGAACATTTATTAATATTCATATCAATTCAATATGAACAATTCATATAGAACTTGTCGAAGTATTGACATCAATAATATCAGTTGATATATCTATATATATCAATATTTAACTTTTTTAGAACTTGTCCATATTACCGACATCAATTATATCAATATTTAACTCTTTTAGAACTTGTCGATATTAACGAAATCAATCATATATATTATTGAAATATCTATATATTAATATTTAATTTTTTTAGAACTTATCGATATTAAGGACATTAATCATATCAATATTTACATTTTTTAGAACATATTAACAACATCAATCATATCAATATTTAACTTTTTTAGAATTGGTCCATATTAATAAAATCAATCTATATACTTATATTTAATTTTTTTTTAGAATTTGCCCATATTTTCATTTCACCATATATTACGTTTTTAAAAACTTATTTTTATATTTATATTTAATATTTGTATTCAATTTGATTTTTTTACCTTATAAATAAACTTTTCATTTCAACTATATTAACTCATTTTTTTTCGACCCTAAAAGAATAATATTTATGTTAACCATAAAAAAATTTCTATAATCTTCGTATTTTTTTTTTGGAAATAAATAGAGATTTTCATCAAGATAAAAAGTGTGAGACTCGAGCCCTCGTTATTTATTGATTAATACACTCCATGCATCGTATGCATCTCTTATTTTTATGTGCTATTTGTGATCTTGTATGATTATATTTTTGGTTTCAAGTATTAAATTATTTATATGTTTGGCAAATGAGTAAGTTTATTAATATTAATATATTAACATATATGTATGTTTTGTGTGCATATGCTTGGTAAATGAGTGTCGGCAAGTTTATCAATAGTAATATATTAATATATATGTATGATTTGAGTGCATATGGTGGAATATGAGTTGTAGGCAACAAAGGTTATAATAATTATTATTAGAATAATAATATAATAATCATAATGATAATAATATAATAAAATAAAATAATAAGCTTAGCATAAAATCTATTGAAGAGGCGGTGGCTAGGATAATTACTCATATATATCAATTCATTTGGAGATAATAGGAAAAACCTTCCCTTTTGCATTATATACTTAGCTTCAGTTTCTGCAGATTTGGCTGAATAAGGTATACAATTTCAACTTGAATTTTTATTCTTTTATTTAATTTGCAAAGTATGGTTTATGTATACAGATGTTAATTTCATTTTGTTTGGTATGATGAATATATTAAGTTATTAAGTTAGATAGTGATTTTATTAATACAACAAATTTGTTATTTAATTAAAGACATAATGCTTTAATCTTTTGAAAATTTGCTTTAATTAGTTTTAGGATGTTATTAATTATTAGCTAGGAAATTAACTATGTAATTGATAGGCATTGTAGAAACTACTAAAACATAATTTCATAAGGGCATATTATATGGAAATTGAAGTACGTAGGGTATAAGGGGGTAAATGCAAACTTCTCAATTTTCACATAACTAATTGTGCAGTTTTCATCAACCAGTTATGGTTAATTAATTATTTGATTAATAAAGGTGAAAGACTGTTATGTTCGGACTAGGATTATATTTCGAGATTTCATTACAACAGATGCGAAAGACAAGATCATAAACATACATTGAAAACAAGAAAATAAGGACAAGCATCATCAGACTAGTATATATTTACATAAATTGAATAAAATTATTCTGTATTAGCTACAGGTATATTGAAATTAATTAATATTCTTGTGACTATATATATTGCTTCTAATTGATGACATTTCTAATCATAATTGAAGCGTTTTAATAGTCTAATAAAATATTTAACCTGCTATGTTAGATTAACGTTGATAAAACAAGAGATGAGGAATTTCACGGGAAGTAAGGTAAGTAGAAATTCATTTGCAACTACAATGCATAAACATAGTATTTTATGTGTTTACTTGCATTATATGATAATAGTGAATTTGCGCTTCTTGATATTGGTGATTAGTTTTTTATGTGTGATTAAAGATGATATGTGGGCATTGAATTTTGTACATGTCATTCATGAGCATAGATAGATGTCTGCATAGAAGACATGTTGAGTCTGTATGCACATCATAATCATACAAAAAAACAAAGTTAAAGCAAAGTTGGCCACTACTAGTACATCGAGGCCGGTGACATGCGAGGCATGGATATGGCTTAAAAGTAAAAGTGTGCCTATGGCATGCGAGCCGTGGTTATGGTTCGAAGATATTGGGTCATAAACATAACTTTAAAGCAAAGTAAAGTAAAGTACAGAGATTATTGAGCTAGCTCCTTTCCAATGTACTGTAGATGGGTCAAGGGCCCAACATAGTAAAAGATATCAAAGCCATGCATTCACGATATTCTTAAAGTCTTCACAGTCATTTGTATGACAGTGCATGCATAATTTCTGCTTACTGAGCTTTAGCTCACCTAGTATATGCATTGCAGGTGAGCATGACAACGTTTGATGAGCTTTGGATCTTGCTAGCATGTTTTGGCGCTCCAACGATGTTTTGGGACAGTGTACATGGATGACGACCTGCGGGGCTAAAACTTGGGCTTATTTAGCATGTTTTAAGTATCTTATAAAATTTAGGACGTGACAAAAAGTAAAAGTGTTACTAGCAAAAATGTTTTTCTATTAACCGTATCTATGTTTTTTTTTTTAATAATATTTCTGTTAACCCATATCTATTCTTATTTTTAAAAAAATTCATAATTTTTTTGTTAACCCATATCTGAATTTCAAAATTGTTCTAAAAGATTTTTATAATTTTTCTTATCAAAATTTCATAATTATTCTAGAAGGTATTGGAGAAGCAACACTTTAAAAGATATGCAAATAATAATTAAATAAAGACCAACATAATTAAATTTAGCTGTTGTTTTAGAAATGTTGATTAACAGTTGTATTAGAATGAGTGGGAATATGCAAATAATAATTAAATAAAGACCAACTTAATTAAATTTAGCTGTTGTTTTAGAAATGTTGATTAACAGTTATATTAGAATGAGCGGGAATTAACAGAAAATGGGCGTCATCTCCATTATCATGGAGCCAAATTATATTAGGATTAGAATAATCATTTAATAATATTAATAACATTCCTAATTAATTTTTTTACTTTTTGCTATGACAGATAATATTAATAACATTCCTAATTAATTTTTTTACTTTCTGCCATGACAGATAATATTAATAACATTCCTAATATTAATTTTTTTACTTTCTGTCATAACAGAATCTGCCCACATAACACATCCCTTATTAAATATCCACGATCATTAAACTTGAAAATGATATCCCCTTCTTAAATATCCACGGTCATTAAACTTGAAAATGATATCCGTTAGCGGTCATGAATATGATATATCATTAGTTTCAATATTTTGAGCGTTAATGGTCATTAATTTCGAGTTTCAAAAATGAATATCAATATATCATATTCGTGACCATAATTTATCCATTAATGATATTGACCGATGACCGTTAATGGCCCATCTTTGAATTTCGAGTTATAACGGTCATTAATTTCGAGTTTCATCTTTCAATTCATTTATAACTCCACTTTCCATTAATTTCTGAGTTTCAAATATAAGTTGCTGCTTCTCATTTTGAAAGATGCTAGGGCATTTAAATCATTAATGGACTACTAAATCAAGAGTTTGAGAAAATATAGTATTTGTTCTTCAATTTAGGCCTAATTTTTGGTGTTAGTATCCAATATTCACATAATCAGAAGTGTTCAACCTTTCAAATTCTAATCATAAGTAATCGCCTCATTTTAAATATTGAAATAAACTGAGGCTAATGACTGAGTTTCGTGTTTTAAATACTGAAATAACTTGTAGAGAAATAGAGAATTTTAGTTACCATAGCAATCGAGTATGATTACATGTGTATAGCAAGCAGCGAGTATAAAACACACCTCCATAAGTATACTCAAAAACATACCACTTATAGCAGTCATAAAAGGGAGTGGGCTATGAAAGGGCTTCAAGTAACAAAGTTCCAAATACATAGATGACGAGAATGATGATAATGATAGTGATAACAAAACTTCAAGACCAAAAAAGAAAATAGACAAGCAACGTAACCATGTGAACATAGATGAAGACGATTCAAATTTGAGCACCAAACACAAAACATATGCCCAATATAAACACATAGTATATAAAGAAAATAAAGGGAAAAAAAAGATTCGACTATTGATTTGGAATGTTACCCAGAGAATCGGAAAAGTGAGAGTTAGACGGACATGGCCATTATCTGGCGAGCTAGACCAGGATCTTGTTGCAAAAGCTCTCGAAGGTTGTTTTCAACCTCAGCCATCTGGTTTTCCAAGTACTCCTTTGAGCTCTGTCCAATGGAAACAAAAATGAATTATAAAATATCAATTAACTGAATATAAATATGCCTCAATAAAGATAAAGCTAAACATATTCATATACACTGTGACATCGGATATCTATAAAGGTTGCAGATTTAGCAATATATCTGAACTGTGTTCCAAATGCTTGGGCCTTTCAAGGCCAAATGTATCATGCTTTGGTTACATTTATTCTACACCCAATTAAGACTAAAACCTTCAAAAGTAATACATCTTCCAAAGCTCCATTTAGTTACTCTCATTTACCCAACCTAGCATAAAAAAAGTTGTGATATGAATCTCGTCAACAATGTGATGAAACCAGCAACCAACATATGGTTATTGGATCTCAGTATCATCAAAAACAATTTTTTTAGCCTTAACCCGTTAAATATCAGAATAAGAACCAATGACTGTTGTGTTGAGTCTTGAGCAGCCATTCATTGAGTTGCAAGTAAGAAATATGTGATAACTAAAACCACACAAATATCTCCCTTGGACAAAACTTAAGAAAACCCAGGTAACAAGTTTGGTTGTGAATGCTACAGGAGAAATTAATAGACATAAAAATACAATTGAAACCAGCCCCACGCCCCCAACCCTTCCCTCCCCCCCCCCCCCCAAAAAAAAAGGCAATGGCTAATATATAGTGACAAGTCCAAGAATCTTGATAAAACTAAAAAAATTAGGCTTCAAGAAAGCCCTGATTTGGTGTTTAACTACAAAGGTTTTCAGTAATAACTACAAAGACAGGAAACAATTCCATAAAAGATAACTAACAACTCTTACAAATATACTAATAAATATTCCAACTTCATTGTATACCTTCTTGAAGACAGGAACTAACTAAAAAAACATTACTTAATATTATTACTAGCAAACCCGTCCAAAAAGTCTTCCATCATTGAAAAAACCTTCTTCAAAATTGTTCCAAAGCTTGAGTAATAAAAATCCAGTCCTGTGGAACATCTAGATCATCTCCTCTGAATCTACAAAATTTATCTCCACCTCGATTCTTTAAATTAATCTGTTAATAATTCCTTTTATTATTGGTGCACCCATATTTTATCAAGTGGCATACCATATGATTTATGATTCAAATGGTAATACTTATTGCTGCTCTAATTGAACAAGCAACCAATGAGTTCACACAAATCACAATCAATTGCACCACAAGACTGCTTATTACCATCTTAATAGTATTAGCATAAGCTTCCTACATTTTCACAGGACATGAATATCTAATGGCACTTCACCCCTCCAAACTTGAATATTCTAGCACTTAACCCTTAAAAATCAATCTATAACCGCTTCACCTTCACTTTTTAAAGCAATTGGAGCACTATGTCCCTTAGAGTAATTTTCACATCAGAATTCTAACATACACACACACTCACACATATATATATATTCAAAAATCATTTGTGTGTCTAGAGGGAGCCTTGGCAGGATTCCTTCCTACTGGTGTTGTATAAATAAAGCTCGAAGTTAAATAATGCAAAGTAAAAAGGCTGGAACTATAATTTCCTTAATAGAATCAAGAAAATCTGAAGATTGGTAAACTAAGTTTACTCCATAATCTTGGGATGTTGTCAAAGAAAGCATCCTCCTCTATGTGCAAGACAATTCTCCATCTCTGTAAATATATGTGAAATGTGAATGTGCATTTTAATCCACACTATTGAAAACAAGAGGAATCTATTAAGCAATGCTCCCGATGCCCTTTAAAATTTTGAGTTTATTTTGCACTAGCTAGTTTTTGTCTCAAACACTTGATACATTTGAGATGGTAATTTTGAACCTTAAACAGTAGATTAGTACTAGATAAGTTTCTTAAATGTCAACTTCATTTTACATAATTTGTTAAGCTTATATTGTTAAACTCAAAGTAAAACTAGATTTAGTGGCTCCTTCATTTCTAGTTACTTGTCATATAAAATTTATTTTTTAGCCACAACTTAACATTCATTATTTTCTAGTCAAGTTTGAGCATCTTTTACTCTTTTAACCCATACCATATCAGATGTATATCGTATCATCTTATGGTGTACCGACATAATCAAATTGTTCTATTCACATGGACATGTACCATACAAACTCAAGTCGTACCATCATAACCCATACAACCTAATGAAGAAGGAATGTCCAGACTGCAGCTGAAAATACTAATGGATTAATTGGAGAAAGAAACCAGCATGTGTTTTGCCCTTCCCTACTTTAAGAACTTCTATTTCTGATTTTAGGCATGATTTGTCATCATAAATGCAGTTTCAAATTGCTACTTCTACTAAGACATAAACATAGAACCCTTTCGAATGACATCTAATTAGGAGAAATCCCATCTTAGAAAGTGAACAACCTCCTCAAGTATCAATACAAGTTTAAAGACTCCACTCTATTGCAGTCACTCACGAGATTAGGGAGACAAAAAATATCTCAATGAGAAAAAAACTTATTAAGAACTAAATCATGACGCGCACGATTAAGAGTGTAACCATACCTGCAAAGAGGAAATAGTAGCTTCACTATCCTTAAGCTTTTGCCCTTGTTCTTCCATCAAAATTGATTTGGGCTCCAAAATGAACCTGCCCAAATCATGCCACACACTTATAATCTTCAATCTAAGAATACTCAATGCCATACTTAAAGATACACTATGATTGATACATCCTTTAAAATATTATAACTTACTGATTGATACAAAATAACAATCAAAAAAGAAAAGAAAAACAACAAATGGGCATTTTAAAGACTAACGTTCTGCCAATAGATTTGTAAGTATTTGTATCATCAGATAATTGCTTGAGCTCCTCCAAAGTTAAGTAAGCCCTCTTCCTTTCCCCTTCTTTATTCCGCAGCTGAATCTGAACCTGTAATACGAATATCCTGATTACACAATTTCCCATCTAGATTTCCAGACCAATTTATAAATTAATAATCACTCTTTAATCGTAAACAGTGACCTGCTTCAACTTTGCAGTGGTCTCGATCATGCGACCTTGGATTTCAAAAAATGCCTAAAATTTCAAGGCAAAAATAACAAAATAAAGATAAAAATAGAGACTTGCAACTTGGGGTTTAATTCAGAAGTGGGTTTTACTGCTTACGCTTCTGTTTGCTTCGTCTGCCATTATTGTTGATTTCCCCTCTCTCCCCGAAAGCCTCAAAACTCAAAATATTTTATAAATTATTTTTTGTGTATATATTTTCATATATATATTGTATTTGTGTAAAGCAGACATGGATTCTGGCTCATGGGCTTTCTCATTTATATTTTGAGAGCTGGGCCTATTATGAGAACTGGATTAGGCATATGTTGTTAATTGTACACGTCTATAGCAATCTTTTCTATCCCTTTTCATTTTTTAATATATGAATATAAAACTTAATTACATTATATATGCTATAAATTATTAATAATCGTAAACTTTACATGTGTACCAACCTTCGTTTTTAACAAATAATCCACCAAATTATGTAAACTATTGAATATATGCTTATAAAAAATTATATGTTCTTCTAGTTAAAATATTAAAACTAAAATTCTAAATGTATTTTCAAAAAACGTTATGTTTGATTTGAAATATTAATATTAAAATTAAATTTTAATATATTTTTCAAGTTTTATAGGATAAAAAATTATATTTATTAAAAAAATATAAACAAAATTACAAAAATTGAAAGCCTTAATATAGCAGATTTATAAGAAAATTTAGAATTTTAATATTTTGAATAAAATATAATTTTATAGTTTTATTTTAACATTTTCTAATAAAACAAAATTTGTTTAAATATTTTTGTAATTTATAATTTATTCACTACTAAAATTTCATTTCTGGTATCAGAAAAATTCTGATACCAAAAGATTAATTTATGATACTAAAACATTTTGGTATTGGATATTGTTTTAGATATTCATCTGAGATAAAATCTTTTATGCATCAAGTGTGATTCATGCATTTCCCCCGATCCAACCCAAATCCATCAAAATATGTCTTAACGTGCCTGTCATGTGTTTGGTGGGTGCATTGAAATCCACCCAACACTGTTCCTAGATGTTGTATCTTTATATTATATTAGGACAAAGTCTTGCGTAAGACAGTTTCACGGATCTCATTCTGTGAGACGGGTCGGGTCGGATCAACCCTAATTAACCTGCTTAGCCCAATTAAAAGAACAGTCCAACGCTCAGCCCAAGATACACAACTTAGGCCCATTCATGACCCATTTCACTCCATAACCCATTTCATAGAATATTCATCTTCTTTCATCTTTCATCTCCCGCTCCTTGCTCAAAGCTTTCTGTAGCTTCTTTTTTTCTTCATCCTTCTCTGAACATCACATTCTTTTATGATTTAGTAAGTATTTGGTTCGATTTATTATTTTTTGATGTGTTTTGTTAAATTAATTAGGGTTTTGATGTGCCCTGTTTTCCTCTCTTCATTTCATTTTCTGAATCTGCTGATTGAAAATTTCCAAGTTCTCGAAAGCTGTGGACAAAGCCTAATCCATTGTTTAAGGTATAAACGAAGGCATGTTTTTCACTTTCTGCATGAAATTAGAGTTTAGATGTTTTTATTCTTCAAAATGGATTGAAAATTTCAGTCTAGGATATCATCTCTTATTCTTCGATGCAGCTCTTGAATTTTGAATGTAGTGTAATATTTGATTTCTTCATGGAATTATTATCTGATCTGTTGTCTTCAATTATTACAAATTTGTGTGTTGATTTGGTTGATTTATTTGGATGGACTAAATTACAAGACATGTGTATTGATGTGATGACACATCTTAAATTAAGAGTATAAAGGTTTTAATGATTTGATGGCAAATTACATTTAGTATCTATACCAGAGTATATGTACAAAACTGGTCGAGATGGTAGAAACTGCACCTTAATTTATAGGATTGTATCTAGATTGGCTTAGTGTTTAATGATATATATGTGGATTTGGATTCTTGTGTTTTTCATATCACTATACACATGTCTGCTAATCCGAGCTACCATTCAAACTTGCCAAAATCGCACCCAATTAGTGAAATAATGGCTCCAATAATTACCATAAATCTTTGGATATTTTTGAGTATTAGGCCTTTATGCATGATGTGTTGTGTTTATTGCAGATGAAGGGCATTGGAGAAGTACTCGAAGGCCTCATCCCATAAATTCTGCAGGTGTATTCTACATCAGTTGCAATGTTGTTGACAGCAGTTGTGTCTGTTTTTCTATTTCAATTTCATCTTTCACTTGCCTTCTTTCTTGGTTCCACATGAGTATACTTTTCAATCTTATCATTCAGTCAGCCTCATTCTATTTTGCAGGATTGTTTCAGTCTCGGTGTACTTGCACTCCGTTGGGAAGCAGAGATAGTGAGCTACACCTTTCAGTCCTATTGGAGTGGTCAGTGTAGAAGCTCTTTTCAATTTTCCTGCTAAACTGTTCTTTACTTTTGGTCCACTTTATGATATAGTAGAATTTGCTCATATTGCCATTGTTTGGCTAAAAATTCTTGTCTAGAACTATAATTGAGTATTTACCAAAGCTAATTCAATTTTCCTGCTAAACTGTTCTTTACTTTTGTGTAATCCAATTATTGTCGGCAGGCATTTGATTAGGTTTGTTGTGGTTATAAAGTCTTCATGGAAAAGAAGAAGATGCGTGAGAAGAAGGATATAGTTCCTGAAGGAAAAAAAATGCGAGATGAGGATGGAAACTGGAAATAGGTAATATTTTAAACTATCAAATCTTATCAAATCTTTTTTATAAAAGTATCATATGATATGAACAAATGTATAAAATATGTTCTCAGAGACTAATACATAACAACTCAGCATGCTAGGAATCCAACATGCGTATTTGCATACTTGTTACTTGCATGAGGATGTAGAGTGGTTTTCTGTTAATATTGTGTTATATTGATACAAATACTACATTCTGTTCATGAAAGTAGTACATGTTATGAACAAAAGTATTACCTCAATTATATCTATAGTATTACATTATATTAATAAAAGTAGAACATGTTATGAACTAAAGTATTAACTCAATTGTAGCTACAATATTACATTATGTCAATAAAAGTATTACATTCTATTAATAAAAGTAGTATATGTTATGAACTAAAGTATTACCTCAATTGTAGCTATAGAATTACATTATGTCTATAAAAGTATTACATTCTATTAATAAAAGTAGTACAAGTTATGAACAAAAGTATTATATCTATAAAAGTATTACATTCTATCAATAAAAGTAGTACAAGTTATGAAAAAAAGTATTAACTTATTTGTAGTTATAGTAAAGGTATGGTGTTACGTTTATAAAAGTATTACATTCTATTAATAAAAGTAGTACATGTTATGAACTAAAGTATTACCTTATTTTGTAGTTATATGTAATATTGCATTAAACTTATTAAGGTATTGTGTTACATACCTATTTTCATTTTGTAGTGAAAGCTTGAACATTATGTCAATAAAAGTATTACATTCTATTAATAAAAGTAGTACAAGTTATGAACAAAAGTATTACCTCAAGTTAATATTACGTTATATTGATACAAGTATTACATGTTATGAACAAAAGTATTACCTCAATTATATCTATAGTATTACATTATATCTATAAAAGTATTACATTCTATTAATAAAAGTATTACATTCTATTAATAAAAGTAGTACAAGTTATGAACAAAAGTATTACCTCAAGTTAATATTACGTTATATTGATACAAGTATTACATGTTATGAACAAAAGTATTACCTCAATTATATCTATAGTATTACATTATATCTATAGAAGTATTACATTCTATTAATAAAAGTATTACATTCTATTAATAAAAGTATTACCTTATTTGTAGTTGTAGTAAAGGTATGATGTTACATTTATAAAAGTATTACATTCTATTAATAAAAGTAGTACATGTTATGAACTAAAGTATTACCTTATTTTGTAGTTATATGTAATATTGCATTAAACTTATTAAGGTATTGTGTTACATACCTATTTTCATTTTGTAGTGAAAGCTTGAAAATTAATGAAGAGGAGATCGAGATTGTTCATGAGAGAAGATCAAAACAAAAGAATGAAATGTAGTATTTCTTGTGATAAATGCACACTATTTCTTGTGATGAATACAGGACTCATAGGCATTGGCAAACTTGTTGTTTCATTTTTCAACATCGATAAGACATCTTCAATCATGGGTCGATCCACTGCATGATTTTCCACACACAAAAGCCCTATCTGGATGCATCTCTGCAATTGGTCTATATTGCATGTATCTTTTAACGTTGGATCCATGAGTTCTATTGCTGAATCATTCTTCCAAACCTCCCAAGCCTGCAATTATAGTTCCATAATTTGTTTCCGAGATAACTAAAAACTTACATATTCCACTAGGTTTAGAGGTCCTTCGATTTGGTGGAAGCAGTTGTTTTTGTGACCACTCACAATCTCGAGTACTAAAACTCCGAAACTATATGCATCTTATTTAACTGAGAATATTCACTGCATTGCATACTCAGGGGCCATGTAACCACTGTGACACATACAATCAACCATTAGTCATACAACTAATTCACAACATAATATCATGATGGTTAATTTGCTAGTGAATCTGTTACTTACTATGTCCCAACACGCCTGTTTGTGTTGGTTTCATCTGTATTCTGCTTAAAGATTCTTGCAAGGCCGAAATCAGAGATCTTGGGATTCATGTTTTCATCTATTTAATTTTTGTAGTGTATCATATTGATAACAATTTTATTGAAATAAGTGTTGTATTTTTTTGTAGTAAAAATTTGATCACTATTGAGGAGAAGTATGATAATGATAAGAAGAAGCCAGCCAGGTTATCTATATTTTTTTCAATAGAAAATTATTAAATGTTATTTCATGATTTGAATTATTTTCAATTGATTTTTTTGTAGGACATTTATTACTCAATGTAGACCTCATGGTCTTTGCGATATTATGCATCAATTTTCTGAAAAACAAAAGGAAGATGTTAGACACATAGGTTTTGGTGGGTTACTTGATCTTTCATTGACATGTTTCCCTACTTCTATGGTTAAGTGGTTGGTTAAGAACTTTAATGGTAGGAGTCGATTGCTTACCATAGATAGTCAAAGGAGTATTGTTGTGACATCAAATGATGTGTGTGATATTTTTTTATTGCCCAAGAGTGGGGATTGTGTAGTTGTGGATGCTAGGAAGAAAGAGAACTTAGATTGTATTGAAAAACTTAAGAAAAAATATAATATTAGTTCTCTTGCATCCTTAAAGGAGCTGGTACTTAGTTTTAAAGATGAGGGGGATGACTTTAAAAGGATTTTTGTGATTTATAGTCTATCTTCATTTTTGACTCCAACAGCAAACCGTAGTGTTGATTTGTCTCCTTTAAAATACTTGTTGGATGTTGAAAAAATTTCATCATATGATTGGTGTTCGTTTGTGCTTGACAAACTTTGTGTTGGGGTAGACAACTTTAATAGGAGAGCTGGCACAAAGAATATTACTGGTTGTCTTCTTATTCTCCAAATAGTTTACCTTCATAGAATTAGTTGGAAAGAAGTAGTTGAATCGTGTTCTCTACCATTGATAAAACATTGGTCAAAAGAAAAGTTAGTGAAACGATTAAAAGAAGAGAAAGAAGCTGGGCATTATGGTCAAGGGGGATGGGTAGATGTTTACCCTATTAGTTGTGTAGAACACATTAGGGAGAAAGAAGTTGTTGATGAAAAGGTGGGTGAAATTAAAATAGGTGAGAAAAATCCCAGATTCATCAGTTTTTTGATTCCAAATGATGAAATGGATGATGCAGAAATCAAGAATATTGCCAAAGATGTAAGTATGTAATTACTTTTTATTATCTTTAAAAGTATTAGATTTTATAAATAAACGTATCACTTGTTATGACTAAAAGTATTACATGATTTTTTATAGGATGTCCATGAAACATTCCTTTTGATTAAGAGGGATGTTTGTGTTGTCACTAGTTTCCACATGAAAAAGCTTCTTAAAGTGAAGGAACAAATAACTGAAAAGGTTGAGCAAAAGCAATCGCAAAGTCCTTCACAGTCCAATGCTATTTGTGATTCACAAAATTTTTTCTCTGATGTTGAAGTCCATAAATACATAGATGATTTGGTAGAAAAAATTTTGAATATGAAGAAGCTATCTGAAGATATGCCTTCATTTGAACTTCTGACCCCTGAAACTGCAAAAATTGTTGCTGAAAATGAGAATGTCGTTCATGAAAATGTGGGAGATGAGATAGATGAAGATTGTGGCATTGATGAAGTCAAAGAAGCCATTTCTTCAGTTGCATCAAAGAGCAGGATTGCAGAATTTGATGATTGGCCATTTGGAGAAGATGTGGAATATGTATCTTGGTACATGAATGCAAACAAGAAGCACTTTTCTGATATGGATATCATGAGCAAGGATGTGTTGGACTATTGCATGAATGAAGATCCATCATTAAATTCTCTGTAAGTATTTGTATCTACATCTCCAAGTAATTACATTTTAGTATGATTGCTAATTACATGAAGCTGGTTTCTAATATTTTTCTATTTTTAAATTTCTTGTAGCGAGAATTTGTTTCTTTATAGCAGTAAGTACATTGTTTCGAGAGAGGATATGCTATCATTATATCCTCAGAAAATGATTTTCAGTAGTATCATTGATGCATGGTGTTTGCTGTTAAATCATGTTGAAGCAACAGTTAATCATCCATCACGATTCTACTTCAATCTTGCACACAACGTAAGTATTACATGTTCAATTGTTAAGTACTACCTATTATGTTTAAAAGTATCACTTAGTCTTCTTATTTGTTTTGTTTTTAGTTTTGTTTAAACAAGATTATGAAAGGGGAAGATCTTGAGCATAATGGACAATCATTCATAAATTGCTTAAATATTTGGTTGAAGCTAAATAATAGAGATTTGAACAACATTGATATGGTAAGTAAATTTTGAAACCTTGTTAATTTAGCCTCTTATACATTTAATATATTGACTAATATATACACAATTTTTTGTCTGTAGATTTTTGTTCCTATTAATCTATTCTACCATTACTTTGCTATTGTGATCAACTTTCGAGAAGAAAAGTTACAATATCTAGATAATAGGATCCATGCTGATTTTGTGGATTACAAGAATGCTATTGATGTTGTGGTATGATTGTAATTTCTTTCATTTGGTTTAGAATAGATTTTTTGAGTTATACTTTTTTTTTATATATATTGTTGTAGCAAACCCAAATGGCTATTTTTCTGAAATCAATAAATCATGTCAAAGCTGATAAAGTTGGTGCTTTTCAATTTGAGAACATTCAATTCAATTGGCAAACAAGGAGAGGTGATGTTGATTGCGGAGTCTACATGATGCATCACATGCAATTTTTTGAAGGAACGGTATATTCTCATGCCGATTTGACAAAGGTACTATGACATTATATTCTGAAAAATTCAATAATATCATGTATTGTATTGCTATTGGGAAGTATTACATGTCTAATATTTTTTTTTTCATATTTTGTGAAGACTACTATAAGAAATGCTTTGAGAGGACAAATTGGAATCAGAATCGTGTTATCGGATGTGAATGATGATAGGTCTTCTTTGCTGAAGAGAGTGCACCATTTTTGTATGAAAAAGCCAAATTTGATTGCAAAGAAGAAGGGTAAGAAGAAATCGAAGAAATAGATTTGTGATTTTTTGCAAGGATGAGCCAACTTCTTATAGGATTCAATCAATCTTTTGTGATTCTATCTTTCTTGAAGAACATGTTGTTTTGGGAGTCTTTTCATCTTTGTTAGAAATCTATATAGATTGGTTAATTTTCATGGTGTTGCTTACATACACTTCAAAGCTTAAAAATAGATATGTTGAAATGATACAATTGCTCTTTTATATATACTTAATTGGTTGTATTGATCTTGCATTTTGGATTGTGAAATTAGGTTATTATAGCTATAGTATTACATTATATTTATAAAAGTATTACATTCTATTAATAAAAGTAGTACATGTTATGAACTAAAGTATTACCTCAATTATAGCTATAGTATTACATTATATCGATAAAAGTATTACATTCTATTAATAAAAGTAATACATGTCATGAACTAAAGTATTACCGTATTTGTAGTTATATGTAATATTGCATTAAACTTATTAAAGTATGGCAAAGTCTTGCATAAGATCGTCTTGCCCAATTAAAAGAACAGCCCAACACTCAACCCAAGATACACAACTTAGGCCCAAATAATTATTTTTGTGGATCCTCTCCATAACCCATTTCATAGTTAATATATATAAGGTATTTTTTTAAATAGAGTATTCATCTTCTTTCGTGCAAAAGTATCAACCAATACATTAAAAAGTATTACCTAAATGAAACAAAAGTACTACATACTAAGAGTTGGTATATCAATCAAAGTAATCATGCATTTGGAGTCTTGGAACCAAATTCTATGTTAAATCCTATTTCAAGTCAACCTCTGGAAAATTGATTGAATCGAAACATATAAATCGTGATCTAATGTATGAAATCATGAAGAAGAAGAAGAAGAGGGGAGAGAATGAAGATGGAAGAAGAAAAGAAGAGAAGATGAATGTATAGAGAAGGTGCAACAGAAAAGAATGTTGAAGAATATAGAAAGAAATCAATGGTACAAGGGAATCTTCAACCACGTACTTCATGTTTACAGTGCAAATATTTTTCAATTTTGCAGTTTTACAGAATATCATTTTCAACCCAAATCCATCTAAATTCTAGGATTAGTTTGTCAAATTACAAGGTCCCTTTCTACACTCTTCCCAGTTCTTCCAAAAATGGTTTGCTGCCAAAATCATCACCTTGCCATATTCAACATTTTGCAACTTAAAAACTCAGCAAATAGTTTTTCAATAATACTTTATGTAAAATTATTTCAATAAGATGGACATATAATCCACTTTAAAAAAGAAGAAGATGAATTTAGCAAAGATTTATCATATAAGATCGAGTTGGTATATCCAAATAATTGTGCAAAAGTATCAACTAATACATTAAAAAGTATTACCTAAATGAAACAAAAGTACTACATACTAAGAGTTGGTATATCAATCAAAGTAATCGTGCATTTGGAGTCTTGGAACCAAATTCATTGACACGAGTATGTTGTTTCCTTTTCTTTTCAAAATGTCCTTTCTTTCTCTTGCTCCTGCCTTTTGTAATACTACGAATTGGATCTGAAACAATGTTGGATGAACAAACCGAAGGTTGACCAGGCTCAATAGTAGAAGTCAAATTATTAATGACAACAAAATTTGTATTATAACTATCTTCAAGAATCTTTCTAGCTCTCTCATCTTCTTCACATTTTATCACAAGATTGTAATATTTGCGTACCATTTGTTGACGCCAAACGACACAATCTTTTGATTTCTTGGTCATGTCAACTTGTTTACGTAAGCTGTTTCATATTCCATACTTTGCTGTTTTTGTCCATCTTTTACAAATGTAAATATCTGGAATCTGAAGAACGGAATGCATATGAAGTATTCTTAAACTGTGTTTGCATAATATACCAACCTCTTCGAATCTCTTACAAGAACATGTGATCAAAGTTCTTATAGAATCAAACATGACACGATGGTAACCTTCCCCCTCATCACTTGTTGCAATGTCATAAATCTTGATAATATCTTCTTCATCAACAAGTGTACAAGAAGTAGAAATAGAAGAAATAAACTCAGCCTCAAAGTCACGGAATAGAGTCATTGTGTATACCTCTGATGCATGTTTTAACATTCCACTCAATAGTAAGTGAGATGTAGGCTGTGAGCGTGAGCATTGAAATTCATCAAGTTGTTCTTTTTCTCTCCATCTTTTTACTGTCTGACTGAAGATATGATAAAACTCAGTTAGATTTGTTGTTTTCTTTGCATTGAAGCATATTGCGTTGTTCGTACTATCACTCATTTGTGAAGACAATATCCCAACAGAAAAGTATTGTTTGTTCAATGCAGTACACCATTTCTCCTTCAAAGTATACAACCTTGCAAACCAAGTATCTCCTTCCAAACCATAATTTGAAATCAGTGAACTCCAACAATTTTCAAATTCACTTTCATTAGAACAACCTGTCAAACACTTCTTAAATGCATCTTTGAATGAGATGTCTCGTTTCAATTGTCCAAATCGACTTATAGCATTCTGATGGAGATGCCATATACATAGCTTATGTCTTGTTTCTAGAAATACCTGTAAAATTATAATTAAAATATTATGTTATACACACAAAAGTCTAATTTACTATATATAAAATGTATTACCTTGTCAACTGCATTGGCAATTGCTTGATCTTGATCGGTGAACAAGCTGATAGGAGATTTGTATTCCATTGATTTTTTAAAAACACCAAAAAGCCACTCAAATGTTTCAACCTTCTCATTGGCTATGAACGCACAACCAAACATAACATTCTTTGAATGATTGTTAAAACCAACAAATGGTGCACAAATCAAATTATACTTATTTGTTCGATATGTGGTATCAAAGATCATCACATCACCATATATTCCATAATCTTCCTTCATCATTGAATCCCTCCAGTATATGTTAGCCAATCTACCTTCTTCATCCAATTTGACTCTAAAACAAAAGATATCATTTACTAATTTAAGTATTACATTCATTTAATAAAAGTATTACTTTATACAAAACAAAGTATTACCTGAAAAAGAAATCTCTGTCTTCAGTTTCTTGTTGATGCAATATATCTATCAAGGTTTGTGCATCACCTGCCTCTATTATCTTCAACTTCAAGCGATTCACAAAATTTATGTGATCTCGTATTGTATGACCAACAATGTATTCTCCCCCTGTTTCTTGCACCATATATCGAAACGAATCGGCTGCTTTTTGTAACATCCCCGACCAAAACATACACGTCATTAGGCATTCATTTCATGCATCATAAGCATTTCATATTATTTATATGCTCATAAGTAATTAGTGTTGAGAAACCCCTATTATAATTGATTGAGACTCAAGTAAGTTTCGAGTACATAATATACATTATTTGATTAATGATGATATAAATTATGTAGAATTTTATAAAGAAAATAAATCTAATATATATATATATAAACATAAACTATATATGTTAGTATATATATAAGAGTTGCAGTATGCATATGTATATATAAAAGAAGTTAAGTAATATATATATATATATATAAGTAGCATATGTAAGTTTAATATTATAATATGTAAATGAAGTTTAATATTATATATAGTAGCAAGCTTACTGATAAAAGGCAGTGAAAGGTTGACCAAGTAACTTAATAATATAAAAAAAAAACAAGAGAAGATAAGGCAGCAAAACAGAGAGAACGACGAGGAAACAGAGAGAAGAAAGAACAGGGGAAGGGAAAAAGAAAAGAAAAGAAATGAAGGGTTTATTAATTTTAGGTTTCGTTTCTTCACCGTTTTTCTTCAAAACTTGAGGGGGAGCTCGTGGGGACGTGTTCTTCGATTTGATCGGAGTGAATTCTCAAGATTTTTCCCGAAAGGTATAAAGAAATTAGTGAATTATATATGTCTCTAGTTATTATAATTTATCGGATGTTTTGCTAGTTTTATAAGCCGAATTAGGAAAAGCTTAGAACATGAAATTTATAGCTCTATCTCTTAGCTAAACTCAGGAGCAAACCGTGGATGACTCAGTTAAATATTGAGTGAGATAATGTCAAAATTGTAGGGCTTGTTTTATAATAATTCGGTTCGAAAACGGTTAATTATGTTATGTTTGCAATCTAATTTTATGTAGGTTGGAGACTAAATTAGGAAAAGTGTTAAACATGAAAGTTGTAGAGTTATATGTTAAGTTCCTACCGAATTTTGCTTTGCTCAACTCGGAATTTTATAATTCAAGTTATAAAGGGAATTCTGAACATAGTTGACTACGTCGAAAGAATAAAGGCTGTTAGAATCTTATATCATATGCATATATGAAATAAATGAAATTAAACATACATGCATTGCATTTCATTGCATAATGGAAATAAATATATTAAGTGAACGATTAGGCTAAATTGCATTGAATCGTATAGGAGCACGGGCTGTAGAACGAGAGGAGGAAGTAGAGTGACGAACAAATCGTTTATCCTAGCTGGGTGAGTATAAACCTTATATGTGACTTATATGTTATGTGATTTATACGCAATGAGATGCAATTTATATGCAATGTTTGTTATGTGAGTTATATAAAGATGTGTATTTATATGAATTTATCATTGGATCAAATGATATATTGGCAAATGTATACGTGATCATATGTTCGGATGATTGATATGTTGCATTACATACGGCATGAAATTAAAAGGCCTGTGACTGTCTTGCGATGGATCTGTATACAAAGTGGAGACCTTCGGGTCAAATTCATATTGGAGACCTACGGGTCTATATACACAGTGGAGACCTTCGGGTCATAATCATATTGGAGACCTATGGGTCTATATACATAATGGCATATTGGAAATCCCGGGACAGATCCTAGCTTGAGCAGTTCACAGAATAATAAATTGGACATAGTGGCATTTGCACATGTATGATTATATTGTTGATTATCGTAAAGTGGATTGTTAATTGCTTGTTATTTAATGAAGTAATGGTTTATATTCACTGAGTTGCGACTCATAAAAATCGCATGTTTATTTTTAGGTTCAATTGTTTTTTTGAAGTGGATTTGTATATATAGACGCCACTCTATATCAGGTCGGCCGGCTGATGCTTCGGGCAACCTTCTCCTCCTCTGCATTTTGCATTTTGAACACGTATATCATAAGTTGTATTTAATATAAATTATGCTGGGATATGAGTTGCGTGTTTTAATCCTATATGATTTTAGTTTAAATATTGTTTTTATACCTATATGGATAAATGAAACGTCAGCATGATTTGCCTATATGCTGAATATTTTATTATGAGATATACGTTATAGGGGTATAGGGTGTTACACTTTCATTCCAAAAGATATCATTTTCTCTGTCGTTTTTTCTTTTTCATTGGTGATTGTTCTTTGAGAACAGTGAAGGTGATTCCAATTCACCCTAGTTAGTTCATGATTATGCACAATGACATGATAGACAACCTCATAAAGACCACAATCATTTAATTTAACCCTCAATGAAGCTCCACAGCCTGTTCATGTTATAGGAACCTTTTTTTTACATTTGAGTTTTGATACATCATCTGATTTTTCTGAATTTTTACTTCGTATTTTCTTTAATCCTTCACAAGAACATACAAAGTATTGCTCTAATACGACACCATCACCATTACCTGAAGTTCTAGTAGTTGATTTTTTAACACTAAACCCCACGACAAGTGCATGATTACGATACAAATCATGCATATCATTAAGTATTTTTCTTTTGAAACCAAGTAGAGAACCACTAAAATCCTCATAAATGCTATTCTGATCTGCAGAAAAATAAATGTAATACTTTAACATATGATGTGTAATACTTTAACACATAATATGTAATACTTTAGCACTTAATATAATATTTTAACATCAATATATATATATATATATGTTCATCACTGTACTAAGAACCCAAGCTAATTGTTTCATTACAGAATTGCCACCGTCCAAAAATACATACTAAGAACATAACTAATTCAAGAGGCGAACAATGACATGTCGAGCCTAACTTATTGTGAGAACTCGTTTATGGACAACAATGGAGTAGGTTCGAGGATGAATGAAAACATTGCAAGATTTCTGGGGAGAAGTATAGTGTCATCAGAGAGAATGATCCCAAACAGCGTAATCAGTCAAATACCTCATACTAATTTGAGAAATGAACACTAACTAGAAATGAACAACATTTGACTAGAATCAACATTAAGAGACAATCAAACAGATACCAAGGCTAATTGTTTCATTGCAGAATTGCCACCGTCCAAAAACACATACTAAGAACATAACTAAAAATTAAATTATTTTAGAGTTTAAGCAAATTTCAAAACTCATTAAGATCAAGCAAATCCACACCCACTTACACCTTAATATGTAATACTTGACCACATAATATGTAAAATTTTATTTTAAGATGCAAATTGATTTTCTACCTTGTCCTTCTTGCAAGCCCTTTTCTTTTTCTTCTTCTTCTTCTTCTTCTTCTTCAAAAATTAGGATAATTTCTTGATTCCCCATCATAAGAAAGTTGGATTTCATCGTAGAATGAACAATTTCAACTTTAGAGAAGAAGCAGATATGAGGTAGAAACACGCTTAAGCAGAAAACACGCTTATAAATTTTGGCTTGATTAATCCATTTAATTAATTAGGGTTAATCCATTTAATTAATTAGGCTTGACCCACCCCTACCCGTCTCACGGAATGAGATCCATAAGACGGTCTCGCACAAGACCTACTCTTATATTAGTCATATTTATATATTATGTTAGTTGTACCTTTATATATTACATAGAGATATGATATTTGTACATAAAAGGTATGATTAATACAACATAAAAGTATGACTTATATAACGTAAATGTATGACTAATATATTATAGGAGTCAGTTGCTTTTATTTTTAAGTTAAAGTATTGCACAAAGGGTAGGATATCTGAACATAAATGTATGACTTATATAAATTATAGGTATGACTAATATAACATAAATATATGATTAATATAACATAAAACTCAAGACAATAAAAAAAAAGAAAAATGCCTAGATTCAGGCCGGATCTGGTCCGACCCGACCTGAGTGCATAAATCTAAGTTTCATGAACCTGGTGCATAGGAGACCTTCTCCTCATCTAATACATATACTGGCGATTCTACAACTCTATATCTAATATTTTGTTCATGATTATTTTTGAACACCAGATGCACGGGTTAGGATCCATGCAATTCAGGTCATATACCCGTAAGGTGATTTTCACGCTCCAAACACGCGCTCACACGCCCACACGCACTCCCACGTTCTCCCATATTCGTGCCTACACTCTTATCCCATGCACTTAACCTTTATATAATGTTAGCATAAGTTTTATGTTATATTCATGTAACCTTTATGTTATGTTGACATAACTTTTATGTTTTACTAGTTTAACTTTTACATTATATTACAGACATATAAAACCTTTTAAACATATATGTTATAATCATTTAACTTATATATTATAATAATATAACATTTATGTCTACATAAAAGTTATGATATTTGCACATAAAGGTTATACTAATATAACATAAAGGTTAAATTTTTATAATATAAAAGTAAAACTATACAACATGAATTTTTATGTTGATAGAAAAGTATAAGTAATATTACTTAAAAGTTATAATATTTGTACATAAAATTATATTAATATAACATAACACTTCAATTATTATAACATAAAAGATTACCACATGAATAAAAAAAATAAAAAATTTGGGCGAGGATCAGGGTTGGATCCAACTTACAGACATCTGGTTACACCTACAAGTGGTGCATAAAAATGCTGAACACTAATCTATTTTATTCTGATGCCAAATAATTTAAACTTTAATATCAAAAGTATGTATAATATTGATAGTTAGTATCAAAATTTTCGATACCAAATAGTAGGTATCTAAATCTATATCTATATAAAAAAAAGATCATTGGAAGAAATAACAAACCTAACTTTCCCGCTCATTTGCTTCTTTCTATATTCGGAAAGTTTCTGTTAACTAATAGTTCAAGTATATATTATATTAGATATGTATCGGTTAATTATTAGAATTGAACATACTATATTAGATATGTACCGGTTAATTATTAGAGTATATAAATATATTATATGATAAAATATTATTTTTCTTTCTTTGAGGTGCACTTTCTGCAGAAAAGTTGCAGGGTCAGTAGCCAATTTCAAAAATTGAATCATTTCAAACAAAGGTCGGGAGGAGACTATTTGATTTCCTAATTGTATTTCATTATAACAATTTTTTTAATCATATTGATCACTACTCTGTGACGCATGTGACTGTCATGGTTGGAGACTCATGGGATAATTTACCTTTGGAGCAGGCTATCTACAAAGGGGTTTACAAACGGAAATCGAACAAAAGAGAGGTTGATGGTGGCGGATTGAGCAGAGCAAGGGAGATAGAAAGTTGGGGAGCAAAGGGAACCGGAAGGAAAAAAGAGGATGAAAAAGATGGAGTCTTGCGAGTTGATAGGGTTCAAAGCAATTAGGGATTCAAATGTACGAGTTCCTGAACGCCGTCGTTTTGGATGAGTTGGTTTAGTAACAAATGGTGTCGTTTTGTGTGGTCCCATTTTTTTTCATATTGCTTTCTTTATTTCAGTACTTTGGCCAGGTGTCTTTATTTTAGCAGTTGTTATGTTGTTGCCTTAACCGTTTGCAACCTTATGTATTGTCATTTTGCCTTTAGCAATGGATGGGAAAAAAATTACGAAATTCTGCTCCTCTCACCTCTTTCTCTCTCATACCTCACCCCTTCTTGAATGTTCTTATTGTTCTTGGGTACTTTTCCATTGTTTGATCAGAAAAGTATAAAAAATAGCTTCATTATTTTTGTATGAAATTGTCGAATCCTGATATTTGGTAATCAGAGCAAGTGTTTTCGATTGCTGGGCTTTGAATTATGGTTGATGGCACACGTTTGGAAACTCAGAGAAAACTTTTTGAACAAAGGATTCAAGAAGAGATGGACAAACGGGGAAGCGGCTGAGATGCGATTGGAAGATAAAATCCAATCGAATTAGGATCGAAATGAGAAAATGATGGAAATGTTGCAACTACAATTTACAAAGATGGTCGAGCGTATGGATGTTTACTTTAAGGAAAAATCAATTTTGGGTGAGGGATCATCAATGAACACGGGTATTAATTTAACTCCTATCAACACTTATACTGATGGCAGTAAAGTTTTGGGACAAAAAGGGGGAGAAATTGTAGCAAACAATTCCTATTCACCAAACAATCACCACTCTATTCCTAGGATCGATTTCCAAAGTTTGATGGAAGTAATCCTAGAATGTGGCTATTTAAGTGCCATGGCTATTTTCAGTTAATGAATACACTTGAAGAACAAAATGCGGGACTGTACCATTCATTTTGAGGGGAAAAACAGCGTTTTGGTACTACCATGTGTTTTAGAAGGGTAGAACTCTTAATTGGGATCAATTTGTAGACCTTGTTTCAGCTCGGTTTGAGGATCTAAAGGAATCTAAGGTGTTGGCAGAGCTTGGAAAGTTAAGGGTCACTAATTCCCTTGAAGCTTATATTGATAAATTTGAAGAGTTAAAAGCTTATTTGCTTATGTTCAACACTAGAACCTATGATGATGAATTCTTTATGACATTTTTTGTGAGTGGACTCCCTGAAGAAAATCAACAGTTCTTTAATCTATTTGAGCCCAAGTCTTTTCAACAAGCTATAGATATGATAAAGAAGCAGGAAGCCACTTTTGAGGCTTTAACTAGGAGAGTTAAAATGGGAGTAAAATAGGGGTATCAACAGACCCTTACTTAGCTTAAAAAACCTATGATTCAGCAGAACAAACCACCACCAAATCAGCCACCAGTAGCAGCACCCCCTAGAAAGCTTTTATCTAAAATTGAAATGATGGATAGGAGGCAACAAGGTTTGTGTTTCAACTGTGATGAGCAGTTTGTACCAGGCCACAAATGCAAATACAATAGGCTCTATATTATTATGACAGACGACGAAGAACAAGAATATTACTCTGGTCTTACTGGTGATAAAGTAGAAGGGTTGGATGTGCATGTAGTAGATGGAGAAGTGTCATTGTATGCCATTTCAAGGGAAGTTGGTGTAAGAACAATTAGAGTATTAGGGGAGGTTGAAGCTGGACCTCTCAACATACTCATTGACACATATAGCACTCACAGTTACATTAGTGAAGTGTTAGCTAAGTGGCTGAATTATTATATTGAAGATATTAAGCCAATAGCTGTTATTGTTGCAAATGGTGAAAAGATTATATGCCAAGAGGTTGTGACAGGGTTTAGTTGGATGATGCAAGAGGTATCGTTTAATTTTCCATTGAGGTTGCTTACTTTGGCTGGATGTCATATCATGCTTGGTTGTGATTGGTTATAGGAAAATAGCCCTGTTAAGTTTGACTATAAAAAGAGATTTGTCAAGCTGTTAAGGGGAGGACAGAAGGTAGTAATCACAGCCATGGAGAAAGTACCAGCTAGGGGATGGCTCCGTTAGGAGTATGAAGAATGACCAATTTATAACTATCAATTCTCATCAAACTACATTGGCAGTTTCTGAGGAAATCAAACTGTTATTTTGCAGTTTTGGCAACATTTTTGAAGAACCTCAAGGGCTTCCACCATATAGATGTTAGGATGTATACTATAAGCGTAGCTTTTGTATGAACATCTATTCATGATATGAGAATCTTTTATGGCCAAATGTTTACATTTTATATTTGTTATATATGTTATTGCAATTGTCAAATTAATTTATGTTATAGATAACATGGTGTGTGGTGCCACACAAAAGATCATGTTATCAGTTCCTTATAAATTATAAATAGTGGCTTACAACTGAGATGAATTTGAACAAATCGTTGGAATGGTTGTAGTGTAATTTTGTATTAGTCTATCTTGACTATAAAATTACACTAGTACACTTTGTGTGTATTAAGCAGAACCAACTGAGGTTGTTTGATTTATAATGACTACATAAATAGAACAAGACCTCTGTTATTATAGATATGCATCCTCTTAATCATTATATGATAACGAGCATGTATACTCAATATATGTTTCTTTAATTTACCAATGGGTGAGATTTATTTATTAAATCAATAAGCTTGGTAAATTGAGATATAATGTTGTTTATATGGTGTGTTGTTGATTATATAATGAAACTGTGTCCTAATTATTTAGGATGATGATGTCTCCTTTAGGAGCTCATAAGGGTTATCATGTAAACCCTGCAGGTGAATTTATTCCGGCATGATAATAAAGTTGAGTGGTACTACTCTTGAAATTAGATGTTAATTAATTGAATTGTCAGTAATTCATTTAATTAATGGACATTCGATATCTTAAACACGGGGAGATAAGCGCGCACATAATAAATAGGAGCTCATATTTAATATGGATTTGGGACGGTAGTTCAATAATATTTCTTTAGTGGATTGAGTTATTATTGATAGGATTAAGAAGTGTGTTCAGGCCGAACTAGGACTTCTAATCCTATCAGGAGATCGATTCCTGATCCTCCTCAAGGTCCCTGTTGTAGCCTATAGATAAGCCTTAAGTCACCCGCTTCTAAACACATAAAATCTCATAAAACGATCTTAGTAGAAAGCGGCTTGTACTCTCGTAGGATCATTGCCCACACAACATTTGAGAAAAGACGAGGAATATGGCAAAAGATCGTGGCGTTCAGGTTCTATCGATAGTTCGGCAGTTCTGACCTTAGAACTGGTTCGTCTGAACCTATTACGATGAAATGTATGATTCATTTTCCACTGCATGTTAATCATATCTTGTATGGATCCCGAGTCAGATATTTTTATAAGGTTAGCGATCCGACGGTTCCAACAATAGAAGGGTAGAACACTAGATTATTTTGAAAGTTGATGCTCTTCCCAAGAAATTGTTCCCTTACAGGTACTCTCACTCCTCTAAGAATGAGATAGAGAAGATTGTGGCCGAGCTTTTAGGTTATGGGGTTATTAGGCACAGTAAGAGTCCATTTGCCTCTTCTGTTTTATTGGTGAAAAAGAAAGACAATTCATGGAGGATGTGTGTGGACTACAGGTATCTAAACACTCTTATTATCAAACATGACTACCCAATCCTTGTGATTGATGAGCTATTGGATGAGCTATATGGTGCTAAGAGGTTTACTAAGATGGATTTGAGGAGTGGTTACTTTCAGATCAGGATGAAAGAAGAAGATATTTACAAGACAGCTTTTAAGACACATCATGGTCATTATGAGTTTTTGGTAATGCCATTTGGGCTCTGTAATGCCCCAACAACTTTCCAGTCACTGATGAATCAGGTGTTTTCTGATCATTTAAGAAAATTCATATTGGTTTTCTTTGATGATATATTAATCTATACTGCTACCTTTGATGAGCATTTGAAGTATATCAATATCACTTTATCCATATTGAGGAAGCATCAGTTATATGCTAATGAGTTTAAACGCCAATTTGGGCAGTCTAGCATTGAGTACCTAGGCCATATCATCAGTGCCAAGGGAGTGTCTACTGATCCTTCTAAGATACAGAGCATGGTAGATTGGCCCAAGCCATCAACTGTCAAAGGATTAAGAGGCTTTGTAGGACTCACCGAATACTATAGGAAATTCATCAAGTCCTATGGAGTCATCAGTAAGCCCCTTACTGATATGTTAAAGAAAGGAGGGTTCAAATGGTCTTCTAGTTCTGAGATGGCTTTCCAAAAATTGAAGGAGGAAATGGTTACTTCACCTGTTCTAGCTTTACTTGATTTCACCAAGCCATTTATTGTGGAGACTGATGCAAGTTCCACAGGTTTAAGGGTTATTTTAATGCAGGAAGGGAGGCCTATAGCTTTCATTAGCAAGACATTTAACCCAAAGTGTCAGGCTCTTTCTATCTATGAGAGGGAGTTTATGGCAATCTTATTAGCAATTCAAAAGTGGAAGCACTATTTGCAAGGACATCATTTCATACTAAAAACAGACCAACAGAGTATTAAATACATCATGAAACAAAAGTTCACTACAGCTCTCCAACAAAGGTGGATTTCTAAATTGATAGGGTTGGACTATGAGATCCAGTATAAAAAAGGGGACTGAAAATAGGGTGGCTGATGCTCTTTCCAGAGTAAATGAGCCTTCTTCTCTACATGCTATCTCTACAGTTCAACCTAGGTGAATGATGGAGGTTTGTGAGAGTTATAAAGGTGATGTTTTTATATAGAAGCTGCTGGCTGCTATTGCTATTGAAGGGGCTACTTATCCATCACATTCAGTGGTTCATGGCATACTCAGATACAGGGGAGGATTGTGGTTGGGCAAGCATCAGATTTGAGGGCTACATTATTGGCTTACTTCCACATTTCAGTTATTGGGGGACATTCTGGTACTCAAGGAACTTATCAGAGGCTTAAGACTTTGTTTTATTGGCTAGGGATGCAAGGTGATGTACAAAAGTTGGTGGGGAATTATGATGTGTGTAAAGGGGCTAAGCATGAGAATAGCCCTTATCGAGGGCTGTTAGAACCACTGGACATTCCTACAGGAGCTTGGACTCATGTATCTATGGATTTTATTGAGGGCTTACCTAAATCAGAAGGAAAAAATGTCATACTTATGGTGGTGGATAGACTCACCAAGTATGCCTATTTTGTACCCCTATCCCACTCTTTTACTGCTGAAACTGTTGCTAGATTGTTCTTAGATCATATTGTGAAGTTACATGGGTAACTTGTGAGCATGGTTACTGACAGGGATAAAGTTTTCACAAGTCAGTTTTGGACTAAATTGTTTAGCATTTTGGATACTAAACAACATATGACATCTGCCTATCACCCTCAGTCTGATGGCCAGACAGAGAGAGTGAATTAATGCCTAGAGAATTACCTCAGATGTTGCACGAGTCAACATCCTCACAGGTGGGTAAGGTGGCTATTTCTTGCAGAATTTTGGTACAATACCAACTACCATACTAGCTTGAAAATGATGCCATTTCAAGCCTTATACGGTTATCAACCAACCCCTCTAGCTGTTAGTCCTTACTTGGATAACCTAGACACTACTGTTGCAGACTTGGTTAAATAGAGAACAGCAACCTTAGACTCATTCAAACATAACCTTGTGTTAGCACAGGAAAGAATGAAGTTTTATGCTGACAAGAGGAGGGTTGACAGGACTTTTCAGGTAGGAGATGAAGTCTATTTAAAGTTGCAGCCATACAGACAAGGTTCAGTGGCTCACAAGACAAACCACAAATTATCAAATAAATATTATGGTCCTTACACAATTGTTGAAAAAATTGGGAAAGTTGCTTACAAATTAAACCTACCAGATGGGGCAAAGGTTCGCAACATATTCCACGTTTCTTTACTCAAATAGAAGATTAAGGGTACTTACACTCCTTCTGTTACCTTACCATATTCAGTTGTTGTGGATCTCCATGGCCCAGAACCATTGCAGCTTCTGGTGAAACGCGAGCTTCCATCTTCCACTGGAGTTCAACGCCATGTTCTGGTGCACTGGCGCAACATTAGTCCCAAGTTGGCATCTTGGGAACTTCTTGATGATTTGGTGGATCAGTTTCCTCAGTTCGACCCTTGGGGACAAGGGTCATCTCCAGCGGGGGGTAATGTCATAGTTGGAGACTTATGGGACGATTTACCTTTGAAGCAGGCTATCTACGAAAGGGTTTATAAATGGAAATCGAAGAAAAGAGAGGTTAATGGTGGCGAATTGAGCAAAGCAAGGGAGATAGAAAGTTGGGGAGCAAAGGGAATTCAAAGGAAAAAAGAGGATGAAAAAGGTGGAGTCTTACGAGTTGATAGGGTTTAAAGCAATTAGGGATTCAAATGTGGGAGTTCCTTAACGCCGTCTTTTTGGATGAGTTGGTTTAGTAACAAATGGTGTCTTTTTGTGTGGTTATGATGTTACCTTAACCGTTTGCAGCTGCCTTTAGCAATGGATGGGAAAAAAAGTTACGAAATTCTGCTCCTCTCACCTCTTTCTCTCTCATACCTCACCCCCTTCTTGAATGTTCTTATTGTTCTTGGTTAATTTTCCATTGTTTGATCACAAAATTACAAAAAATAGCTTCATTATTTTTGTATGAAATTATCCAATCCTGGCAGTGACTTGTGTTTTTTTCTTAATATTTTTTCCACCATATATCAAATATTGATTTGTGGCTTCCAATCTTTCTATTTACATCTATAAATACTAATATATGCCTTCCCATTTCCATTTTGCATTTTCAGCATATTCACTCCATATATAACATAGCAGATATGAAAGGTATAAGAATTGGCAACAATATATATTGTAAATTTCATTTATAAAAAGATATAGAAAATTTATATATATGCAAAAAGTAAATTTGGTTCCAAAATGACCAGATTTCAGCATACTTCTAGGGATGTCAATTTTGCCCCGACCCGCAGGTACCCGACCTGACCCGTTGCATTTGGGGAGGGTTAGAAATGGGCAGGTCCAGCCCGACCGGTAAACGGGGTGGGGCGGGTTCGGGTACCACATAAGACTCGCCCCGTCCCGACCCGCTAGCCTAGGGTTTACTATTATAATATTAATATATTATATCCTTCAAAATTCAAATGAAGATTAGAAGATATTGCAGCGCAGCGCCTGTAACTGTTAATACGACCTCTCACCATCTACCCTCCCAATCCATCATCTCTCACCATCTACCCTCACAATCCATCACCTCTACTTCAACATCGCTTGTGGAGCTTACACGAGGATTCGTCCTCACTTTGTTTATTTCTCTGCCTACGTCATATCTCTGCCATCCGGAGTATCTTTCAACCACTGCCGCTTCATTATTTTCTCTCTCTCCATAAATAATCCTTCTTTCTTTCTTGGTTCTCACTCCATGCTTTTCAGAGACTATTGAGAGAGCTGCGAATTGGTAATTTCTCTCTTTTCTCTTTACCTGTTATTTTCTGCAGTTAAAACTTGGAAGAATTCACCTATTTTTTTCCAAGGTTTTTTTTTCTATATTTAAAGTGTGTATTTTTTTTCTGAGGGGAAAGTGGAGAACTTAGTTTTTGGTTTTTTGCTTTTTTTTTCAATCGTAGAATTTTGTTATTTCTGAAAATATTTACTGTCACTGAGGGAGGCTGCGGAGATTCTAGTGATTTCTCTTTCTCGTGTCTGCGTACGAAATTCTATTTGATTTTGGTGAATTAATGGTTTTTGCTGAAGAGAATTTTCTATTTTATGTTTGATTTGTTGTTAAATGAAATTAAATTTATGTTTCTTCTCTTTCTTTGCCGTCGTGTTTTCACTTTTTCAATTTGTATGCTATGTGTATTCCTTCTTGCTCACAGTAATCTCATTGAATTCTATTTGTTATGTTCGCAATTGCGTTTGAATGTGAAAAGTTATTTAAAGTTTGGTTGTAATCTCATTTAAAGTTATTTAGCTGCTTGGATTTTTTTTATAATTTTAGGAAAAACAGTGAAGTCTGAAATTGGAGAATGAGACTCAAAATTTTAGTTAACCCTTGGAATCTTATTGTCCTTGAGTAAGCATCAAGCATCTGTGTTCATAGAATGCTTATTAATGCCAATTATTGTCCTTGTTTATTTTTGCTCTAATATTTTATCAAGTATGCATTCACAAAATTTTTGATTACTGCCATAAATATATTAATTTGCTGTTTTTTTTTATTTTGAAGAGAATCAACATCATGGATAGTGAAAAAGAATCACATTCAATGATCCCAAATATTGACATTTCACCGTTTGAATCACCATCGTCTACTCAGAGTACTCCCATAGGATCTCCCTCCACGCCTACATCTCAATCTTCAAATTTTCCAAGTGAATAATATCTTGCAACTTTAGGTGAGAATAATGATAGTAGCACTATCAAGGATGCTTTGGTGCATAGAGCAACAACTGGAAGAGTGTTCTCTAAAGTGTGGGCACATTTTCATAAAGTGGACATAGATGGAAAACGCAAAGCTAAGTGCAAGTATTGTGAGAAGTTGTTGTTGGGTGACCCGAAACAATGTACTAGTCACTTGACAGAACATTACAAAAGATGTCCTAGAAGAAAGATGACGGATATAAGACAACAAGTCTTGAAAGCCAACTTCAACAAGGAAAAAATCGAGCTTTCTCCCTTCAATTTTGATCAAGAAATTTCTCGACAAGAATTAGGAAGGATGATTATCATGCATGAGTAACCCCTTAAGATAGTAGATCATGATGGGTTTAAGAGTTTTGTCAAGAGTTTGAATCCTTGCTTCAAGATAGTGACGAGAAACACAATTAAGAATGATTGTTTAAAGATGTATGAGCAATTGAAGGGGCTCACAATGTCTACTTTTGAGAAAAATGAAAGTTGAGTGGCAGTGACTACAGATATGTGGACATCAAAAAAAAATAGAATTCTTGATATCATGCATATAGGTGGCTATATAAAAGATCAATAAGAGAATTTTACTTGTTATTTCAAATATTTTTTTCTAATCTTAAATTACATATATCTTTGGCTCAAGTCCAAAATTACCCCATTCCATAAGGCAATGTACTTTTCTATCCATTTTTTATCAAAATAACTTTTTTATTCATTTTTTTGTATATTTTATCAAATACATTCTAATACTACCCTTTAACTATATTTATATTTTAATTACTAAATGAAATTCAAATACATTATTTGAATACAAAATTTAATATTTTAAAATATAAAAAATTCTATAACCCCAAATTATTTAAAAGTTGAAAATTCATTTCTCCCCCCTAACAAGCTCCACCCAAACTCCACTGAAACCACTACTTCAATCATGGACTCCCCAACGCAATTAGAATCCCACCACGTACCATCCCCATCACTTCAACACCAATCACTAATGAAAATCCTAGGATAGAGCTTGGATTTTATTGATGAATCTAAAGATGTTTTGCACGATGATGGTCAGATCTGAGATGAGGATGTGATTACATGGAGATGGGAGAAACAACAGTGATTTTCGTTAGAGAGAACAAAAGTGTGTTAAATGTTAGATTTATGCCGACAAATCTAGAGAAATTGAAGCGGATGATGGTGGAGGTGCAAGGTCGCTCGCACTCGGAAATGAAAGCATCGGGATAAGCGAAGAAGGTCAGAGAAGGTGAATGAGAGTTGATTCGCTCGATAGTTTGTGTGATCTGAAATTGGAGGTGGGGCATCGGACTGTTCGAAAAAATAGATAAGAGTTTGAGTTATAATTTTTTATTTGTTATTTATTTTATTTTATTTTACTTTTGATTTCACAATTTTGAGTTGTGGAGTGACTTTGAATTTGATGATTTGAATGTTGCGTGAATAATTGTGAAATTTCTTAAATTTTTTTATTTTGTAAATAATTATCATCATAATCGTATATGTAGGAGAAAATCGTAGAAATCGTGTGCTATTTAATGTTTTGATATATGTACACAATATGTAAGATATATAGACGATATGTATCTTACTATGTGTACACGATATGTATAATATTCAACGTGTACATTACGATTATGATATGTACACGATATGTATCTTACAACGTATATAGGATAATTATAATCCAAATTATAATCGTGTGCACGTTATGAATCATGTACACTATACCTATATATAATCACATAAAAATTGTGTACACGATAATCTTGTATTCCATAAATTATGTACACAATACCTGCATACAATCACATAAAAATTATGTACATAATAATCGCATACTTCATAAAAAATACTCATGTACAAAAAACCTAAAAATCGTGTGGACTGGATCATATGGAAACAAATAGTATTTATATATTTCTTAAATCATAATTATACCCACTTATTTTCATATATATATATATAATTCCTAGATGGATTTTGGTTGAAGCATAATGTTCAAATCTTAGATGATTTTTCTCGAGTTTTTGTTGAAGAGCGGTGTTTGTATCTTCAATTTTTTTTCCCCAAATAAACATATCTTTTAGTTGAATAGTTGTGTTTGGATGTTGAAAATCTTTTTCCCAAATAAACATATCTTCACGGGCTAAATAGATCTTTGAAATCTCTTTCCCTAAATAAACAGACCTTTAAAACATTTTTTACATGTTGTGTTTGAAGAACAATTGTTAGAGACGCATGTCTATCAAATACATTTGCAGAGAAATTGGATATAGAATATAATATAGTGTATTTAAATTTAAATTTTAAATACATAAAAATGGAATATATTATTAAGTAACTTGGGGACGAAATGAACATTTTACCATTTAAATTGGGTAAAAAGTAGTATACAAAAAGATGGGACATAAAAGTATGTTGGCTTATCAAAAGGGGTAAAGAGAGACATTTTCACTATATCTTTTATAAGATGGTTTGATATTGAAAAAACAAAATAAGGTACAATAATTAGCTAACATTACTCTGCTTTTATATGTAAACTAAAAAATCTTTATAATGTACTGAATTCCTTTATAATATACATCAAATTCATGAGAACAATGAGCATGTATATTGTTAAATGTAATAGCTAACATTTTTTTGTATTATCTTGCATATAATATAAAAGATCGAATATACATGTGAATCATGGAATACATACTCAATTCTTTGTTGAATCCTTGGATTTGTGAATACAGACACAATTTGTGAATCCTCGAAGGGCCAAACTTGTTCACAGTTGAGAAATTTGGTGTCATCTTGCAATCTGCAATTGTGGAAACAACTATATACATCAACAAAATATGTTAAATCACAACCAATAAAAGGAGGAGTATGTAGGGATGGCAATGGGGCCGGGCTGGGGTGGGTAGTTCACTATCTAGAACCGCCCTGTGCACATATCCGCGGATCCGTCCCCGTCCCGTGCCCTGCCGCTGGTCTTGCTGAGCGTCCCGTGCCCCGTCCCGCACCCCGAATGGGGCGAGTCTGCCCCGCCCCGCCCCACCCCGCATTATCCCTATATTTTTTTTAAATATAATTAAAATCATTCAAAACATATAAAATACAATATATTCAAAGAAAACTACAAAACATATAATCAACTCAAAGCAAGCTACAATCCATCAACCACAATAGCTAAGAAATATTCATTCATTCAAAATACACAACTTGAGCAAGAAAATACAATGTCTTGAAGTAACAATGCATCTTCTTCACATCATGCCACAACCTCTATAAGAAAATTAAACCTACAAGATTAAAGAAAATACAATTTCAAATATAAGTATATATTTTGTAAGAACATAATAAAACAAAAATAACTAAACAAGTTAAACTATTATACCTCATTCCTCAACCACACTTCTCATCATCCGAATCATAAAAACCGACATGTATGCTCCATCCGAGTTATGTATATAAAATTGTAGATCTAAATACAAATTATAGTGAACAAATTGATATAAAATTAACTTAATATTATAGAAGAATTTTACCTTTCTCGGCTAATATCCAACTTTGTGCACACATCAAACCTTCAATTGTCTTGTGGTGAAGCCTACTACGATGAGGAGTAACCAATTGTCCACTTGTACTAAAGACAGATTCTGAAGCAACTGTCAAAACTGGAATTGCTAAGATGTCTTTGGCAATTTGACTTAAAATAGGATACTTACCCTTGTTTGCCTTCTACCAAGATAAAACATCAAAATCAACGGTTCGTGGTAGAACATCCTCTCCTAAGTATAGATCCAACTCCGATCTCAAAGACTTTCTTTTCTTTGTAGATGCATACAAATCAAATTCACTAAGTGAAACATCAATATTAGAACCACTCTCCATAAAACCACTAACATCACCATCAACTTTCATTTTCTCAATATCTTCATATGGCTTAAGCAATTCACGACACAAACCAAGAATCTTCTCCACCTCATACTCAGATTCATGAGAATAAATTTTTGGAAAGTAACACTCAAGCAACTCCAATTTATACCTAGGATCCAAAACTACAGCCATCCCCATAATTCCATATGCAACAGACCAATATTTGTCAAACTTTACAATCATATTTGAGGACATCTTTTCAACAACTTCAACACCACAAGAAAGCCAATTATACAAAGCAACCTTGATCTCACAAATTTTTGGAAAATATGAATTTGCAGTAGGAAATAACAAGTGAAATTCTTTTATTGATCTTTTATATAGCCACCTATATATATTTTTTTTTGTTATAATTGAGAATACACATGCTTCTGATGTGATGATTTATCAACTAAGTGTAATAATAAATAATAAGTAATCAATGGACATGCCAACAAAATATAACAATATAGGATGCAATTATCACAATTATTAATGCATATGATTTTTATGTTCAGATATATATAGATTAAGTTATATTATAATAAAATAAAAATACATCATTGATTATTTAATTCAATGATCATGCTAAGTAGCAGTGACATCATTTTATGTTAAATTCTTTATTTTAATGAAAAGTTAATGCTTTTTTTTATAATAGAGTACGAGATTGCATACCACTATTAAGAAGGAATATACTCTAAAGTTCATAGATGTTTTGATCGAGGGGCATTTGTTTGCAGTGAAATCTTTTTATTGTGCTCAACAATAGAATGAATTTTAAAACTACAACGAACAAGTATATCGATCATGTTTTTACATGATACAAAGGTAGTGGGGATTTTTAATGAGAGTTTTCCATCTATAATGTTTGAATGTCGTCGATTTAATAATGTGGCTGTAGTGGATGATATCAATGAATTTGAGCTATTTGGTAATATAAACATTCTTATTGATTTATATTCTAGCATGAATACTACTTTTAGAGATCATTCATTTTATTTTATTTCAATATAGATATTATTGGAAGGGTTTTTAGCGTAGATCGTCCGCAAAGTCGAATACAAGACAATTGTGAGACGAGATGGATAAAGATCACTTTGGAGGATTTTGAGTAAGTAAAAAAATTAATTTTTAATTTTCGGTTAATTATCTAGTTTTCATTGCGACAGTAGATAGACTTTATAATAACACACTTTATCAAGGGCGACCAACTTCGATGTACTTCATGGAATGAATATGTGGATTAAATGATGGAGTGTGTTCGTAACGGCAACGAGGAAGCCCAAATTATTATGTTTTTATTTTGCTGCGGAAAAATATATCAAGGTATTTGTTGGAAAGTATTTTCAAGTTTTGTAGATTTCTAAGATTGTTGGTTTGAATTTTTTTCTTCTTGATAGATAGATAAGGTTACTATATCAACTGTATACAATGCTACGACAATGATTATTAATGGTGACATCGAGTATGTTGCTGATTATCGAAAGATGTATACACTTCCAACCTCTTTTTTTTTCTGTAATTAGTATTATTATATTGAATTTATGGTTTTTTCTCTTGGTTCCTAGGTTTGTTAGTGTGAGTTCAGTGAATAGTTTTTTCTCTATCTTCCATTTGTCATGGAAATGGGGAGTCCAATTATGTTTCTATTCTAGAAAGAACTATATAACAGATTTGTTGTGGAGGACAGATATATATTTATATTTTACATTCTGATTTTTCATTTTAATATGTTGTCTTTAACTGTAAATTATACATTAAGTACAATTTTATTTGATAGGTTGGATGTTTTTGGGTTCATGCTAGGATTATTAATATTGAATCGGGTCAGAAATGGTGTTATGTGTCTTGTTGTAAATGTCAAAAGAAAGCTAATAAAGTTGAAAACAATTTCTATTGTTCAAGCTGCGACTATTTTGAATCCGGTGGAACCCTTAGGTTTGTTCATTTTTTTTTATTATGTAGTGTTTTCTTCTTAAGATATACATTGGTTTTGCATTTTTGAGTAGATATAAGATAGAGGTTATGGTTCAAGATAAGACAAATAATGCATGATTGTTGCTATGAGATCCACAATGTGTGGAATTGCTAGGAAAAACTGTATATGCACTACAAGAAATTTTGCATACAACAACGCCCATTTAACAACGCTTTTCATGAATTTGTATTGTCTTTTGGAATTTACAATGCTTTTTTCCGAAAAGCGTTGTCTTTTTAAAAAAAATTCGCCATACGACAACGCTTTTTTAGGAAACGACAACGTTTTTTTAGTAGCGTTGTCGTATGGCATTTTTTTTTAAAATACAACGCTTTTGTGTAACGCTTTTGATGCGTTGTCGTAGAGCGAACTTTTATTTCAAAACGACAACCCTTTATGCAACGCTTTTTGGCGTTGTCGTTTCTTAGTACTTTTTTTACAATTTTACAACCCTTTATGCAACGCTTTTTGGCGTTGTCGTTTCTTAGTACTTTTTTTTTCAATTTTACAACCCTTTATGCAACGCTTTTTGGCGTTGTCGTTTCTTAGTACTTTTTTTTTACAATTTTACAACTCATAAATTATAAAATAATTGTTTTTTAATTAACTTAAATTTAATTAATTTGTAATGTTATCTTGTATTACATTATTTGCATTAATATTATCTTATATGAACAAACTCATAATTTTAGAAAATAGTATTTTTATAAAATACTATTTTGAATTAATGAAGAAATTAACTACACCTAATTAAATATTACTCCCACCCTTTGAAATAATAATACAAAATTGGTATATTATTTTAAAACATAATTCGAAAATTGTGTTTTATAATTCATAATTCATAAATTACGAATGTTTTTCTTAAAAAAAGATAAAGATAAAATTATTGTGTTTTAAAATTAATACAAAAAACATAAAAAAAAGAAATATATATATATATATATATCATATCAATTAATTAAGAATATATAACAAATTTAATTATACAACAATAAAAAAAATATACATTTATTTATTTGAAAAATATAAAAATTTGTATTACATAATAATATAAAAATTATATATTATTATTTTAGAAAATAAAGATAAAATGAGTTTGGTTTTAATTTGAACCAAAAATTATTTTACAACAAAAAAAAAACAATACATACATTAATTTGAAAAATATAAAAATTTGTATTACATAATAATATAAAAATTATATATTATTATTCTAGAAAGTAAAGATAAAATGAGTTTGGTTTTAATTTGAACCAAAAATTATTTTACAAAAAAAAAAAAAAAACAATACATATATTAATTTGAAAAATATAAAAATTTGTATTACATAATAATATAAAAATTATATTTTATTATTTTAGAAAGTAAAGATAAAATGAGTTTGGTTTTAATTTGAACCAAAAATTATTTTACAACAAAAAAAACAAAACAATACATACATTAATTTGAAAAATATAAAAAATTGTATTACATAATAATATAAAAATTATATATTATTATTTTAGAAAATAAATATAAATTAGTTTAGTTTTAAAATTAATACCAAAAACATAAATTATTTGAAAAAATTATTTTATAAAATAAAAAAAGATATAAAAATGATTAATTAAAAGAATAATATGAAAAAAAAAACTTAAATATGTTAATTGAACCATAAACTATTTTTCAAAATAAAAAAACATACATATATTAATTGGTCAATACAATTTTTTTTATATAATAATACAAAAATTATATATTATTTTAATTAAATTAAAGTTGAAAAGTTTAATTATTTTATGATGTTATTTTATATTATTTGCATTAATATTATCTTATATATATGAACAAACTCATAATTTTAAAAAATTATTATGTTTATAACATATGTTAAAAATATGCACTAGTATACTTTATAATTGTTTTAATATGAAATTAGATTAAATATTATTAAACATATTAATTAATCATTAATCTTCCAATTATATATTAATTAGTCATTAATTATATATGTATATATATAAAATTAGTTAATAAAAAAAATACATATATAATATAAACACATAAAGTACTAGTCGCCTAGTGGTTCAAGGTCCAACAAAGGTCACGAGTTCGAATCCCAAACAACGCACATTTGTTTCTCATAACGTGGCAATGATGTGTTGGAATTGATTTTTTTCAAATAAAGACAACCCTTTTCTTGCAACGCACCAAAAAGCGTTGTCGTATCTACATACGACAACGCTTAAAAATTGGATTTAACGACACGGAAAAACCGTTGTCGTAGGGCGTTTTTTCAAATAAAGACAACCCTTTTCTTGCAACGCACCAAAAAGCGTTGTCGTATCTACATACGACAACGCTTAAAAATTGGATTTAACGACGCGGAAAAACCGTTGTCGTAGGGCGTTTTTTCTTGTAGTGATGATTTAAGGGATATTATGGATCAGGTAATACATCTTATTTGGTAATGAATTATTTATTTTTGATTTGTTTGGATTGATTTTATTTAAGTATGAGATGTGTTTTCAGATGACTGATAATAGGACATGCCATAGTTGTTCAATGTATTGTTAGGGATAGAGATTTTGTTCAAAGTATAAGCTAGACCAGATCAGTTGGAAGAATTTCATGGTGCATATACTGTGAAGAATATATCAAATAATGGAACTCTAATATGTCAGAGCATGACCTCTTATGGTTGCAGTCAGGTTGTTTTGTAGATTTAATCTTTTTTTAGTATTTTTTATTTTTTAAGTTTATAGTTAGCTTATGTAGTTTGTTTTGTGTAAAGAGTTGTGATCCACTTTTTAAGAGCGGGATAATGTTTGGTGAAAGTCATGAGGTAAAAAGTTAAAATTCAACTGAATTAATGATTTAACTTTGATAATAAATGAAGTATTGTATGTTTTGTCTTGATCGGTGTGTTATTGTTAGAATTAATATTTTTTTGGAATTCTTTATGTTGTTAAGGTTGTGAACTTAATATAATCAAGACTAAATCTCTTGATTTATGTTATGCTATTATCCCCCCTCAAGCAAGACGTGGGATGAGGTCCAATGCATAGCTTGTCCCAAAAAAAACTTGAAGAGAGGTCGAGGTAGAGCTTTTGTGAAGATGTCCGCAATTTGTAAGTCAAATGAAATAAATTATGTGTCTCAGCGCCATTGTAGAAAGAAGCTCTCGAACAAAATGATAGTTAATATCGATGTATTTTGCGTGTTTATGAGCATTTGGATTTTGACAAAGACAAACAACACTATTTTTATTAGAATATAGAGTGGGACATAAGGGACTTGACTTGAAGCTCATGAAGTAGGTGGAGTATACAAACCAATTCTGAAGTTGCATTAGCTATGGCACGATATTCTGATTCACAGTTGGACCGAGAGATTGTGGGTTGTTTCTTTATACTTCACGAGACTAGATTACCACCAAGATAAATAAAGTAATCATAGGTGGATCGTCTAGTTTCCATGCAACATACCCAATCAGCATCAGAATATGAAACAATAGTGGGCGATGAGCTACGAGAAAAGGATAAATCATAGGTTGGTGTCTGTTTTACATAGCGGAGGATGTGTTTCACAACTTGAAAATGCTCAACAGTAGGACTGTGAAGATACTGGCTGACAATATTATCTGCAAAGGATAAATCTGGACGAGTAATCGTCAGATATTGGAGCCCCCATAAGTGATCGATAAAGTGTGGGATCATCAAATAATTTGACATCCATAGGAAGATGACAATCAACAACTAAAAGAGTAGAGATAGGCTTCAAATCTTCAAGAGAAGCCCGTTTAAGAATATCACGAGCGTACTTTGCCTAATTAAGAAAAAATTCAGAGGGAGTGTAAGTCACCTCAAGGCCTAAGAAATAGCTAAGTTTACCCAAGTTTTCAATAGCAAATTCCTGCTGGAGATGAGCTATGAATGATTGCGAACCATAGAATTTCATGTTAAGATGAAGTCATCAACATATACAGAGATATAAGATAGATGACCCACGAATGTATATAAACAGGGAGGAATCAGAGCGACCATAGAAAAACCTGATACTTAAGAGAAAATCACCATTCAAAAAAACATTTTGACATCCAACTGATGAAGAGGTCAATTATGCAAAACAACTAGAGACAACACAATTCTAACTGTAGATGCCCCCAAATCACAGGCTGAAAGTTTGTGAATAATCAAACCCTAGGAGCTGAGTAAAACCCGAGACAACAAGTTGAGCTTCATGTCAATCAATAAAAACATCAGCCAACAACTTAGTTTGAAAAACCCATTTTGAACTAACAACATTTGTGTGTAGGATGAGGCAAAAGATCCCATGTTTGATTATGAGACAAAGCAGAAAGCTCATTCATAGCATTTACCCATTTTGTACGTCTTAAAGCAAATTTAATGCCATAAGGTTCACTAACCACAATAAGAGCATTAAACAGATTGATGGAAGCATAATTAGTGATATGCTTGGGCTTAAAAATACCAGACTTCCTCCTGGTTTGTATTGGACATGTGGATAAAGAACAAGCAGGTGGATTAAAAGACTTGGATGTTAGACCAAGCGTTGGAGTGGGCTCATCACTCGAAGCGGTGGTGTCGGTATTGTGAGTCTCAACCTTAGTATGCTCAGGCTCCATTGCAACGGGCTCTTGCTCAGGGGCATGAAGCTCGTCAGTATTTGTCACAAGAAAAATAGCAGCAGGAGAAGTGTTTGACTTATGCAAAGAACATATTGTGCATGGAGACGAAGAGGTTGGCACAGAACCAGTCGTAGGACGACGATCAGGTAGATTGATTATTCAATTGAACCGGCTCAAGAAATTCTAAGATAGACACTGAGGAGGAGGTGGACCTCTCAGGCAACTTAGAGAATGGAAAAAGTATCTTATCAAATTTTGTATGACGAGAAATGTAAATGCGGAAGGTTAAAGGATCATAGCAACAAAACCCCTTATGTGAACTACTGTAACTCAGAAAGACACAAGCTTTGCTATGTGGGTCAAACTTATGAGCAACATAATTTTAGAGATACGGATAAACTCGACATCCAAAAGGATGAAAGTTCTCATAATTCGAAGTAGTAGAGAATAATAGTTCAAATGGTGATTTACCATCAAGCACATTGGTAGGCAAACAATTTATGGTGTATATTGCATTACAAAAAGCATCAACCCATAATTTAATTGGTATGTGAGAGTGAAATAACATTGCAAGCCCTGTTTCAGTAATGTAACCCAGAAAGACACAAGCTTTGCTATGTGGGTCAAACTTGTGAGTAGCATAATTTCAGAGACATGGATAAAACCGACATCCAAAAGGATGAAAGTTCTCATAATTCGGAGTAGTAGAGAATAATAGTTCAAATGGTGATTTACCATCAAGCACATTGATGGGCAAATGATTTATGGTGTATACTACATTACACTACAACATAAATGACTTTATGTAACACCTAAAAAGTGTTACAATAGCCATTACGTAACACTTTTAGGGGTGTTACTGTTGTTGCCGTTACATAAAGTTTTATGTAACGCTTTTGAAAAACTTTAATAACACTCATAAAAAAGTATTACATAAGGATATCGTTTGTAACACTTTATAGTGACACTTTAAAAATGTTACATACAAACTTTTATATAACATTTTAAATGTGTGACAATTTTAATGTAACACTTTTTGTACATTTTGAAAAAATGTTACATTAGGATATGAAATGTAACACTTTTTATTTTTTTACAAATGTTACATATAAATATTTATGTAACACTTATTATTTTTACAACTTTTTGGGTTTGAACCCATGTCCTTGAAGATAACTATCATATTAGTAACCACTAGACTAATCAAGAATGTTTATAAGCTTTTCGCTATACAATATTTTATTATTTAAATATTCTATTTTTTCTCTATTTGTTATTGTTTTCTTTATTATAAACAATTTTTTTATATAATTTGTATGTATGTTTTTATATATGTTGAGAAATGATATATTTTGTAAGTATAAAATGAAAAAATATGTATTTAAATTAATAAAGAAATTATTTAAAATGAATTATAATTTAGTTATATGAAAATGATATTTTAATGATAATTTAAAATATTAAAATGAATTATATTTTCTATACATATATTACATATTAGAATATTTATAATATAATAAACTATTTTAAATGATAAAAATTGATACAAAGTTTTTAATTTTTTACAAATTTGTTCTGATTGGTTCATTTAATTATTTTATATATATTATATAAAATATATATGACTTTGCCTAAAAGAATATATAATTCATACAAATATATATACACAAAAATAGAATATTTATTTAGTATGTAACAAGCACATATATATATACATATCTATTTTTAAACAAAAATAATATTTTAGCAAATTCTTTATATTATTTTCTTCTAATGCCAAAATTTTAAATAAATTATTAAATGTTCTTGTTACAAAGAATAATTAAAAGATGTTAAAAAATATATCATTTATTTAAAGTGTGACATGTAAGTGTTACATATTAACTAAGTGTTATATGTATCTGTTACATATTTAATAGAGATACAAGTGTTACATATTATAAAGTGTTACATATATATGTTACATATTAATAAAGTGTTGCATATATGTGTTACATATTAATAAAGTGTTATATACAATTGTTACATATTACTAAAGTGTTACATATATGTGTTACATATTACTAGAGTATTACATAAAAGTGTTACTTATTAATAAGTGTTACATGTAAGTGTTATATATTAATAAAGTATTACATACAATTGTTACATACAAATGTTACTTATTAATAAAGTGTTACAGAAAATGTTACATATAATATTTTAATTTAAGAGTGTTACAATAGTGTGTTACATAAAATAAAATGTTACAATCCAATGCTGCATAAACTCATTTATGTTGTAGTGTTACTAAAAGCATCAACCTATAATTTACTTGGTGTGTGAGTGTGAAATAACATTGCAAGTCCTGTTTCAGTAATGTGTCTGTGCCTACGTTCTGCTCTTCCATTCTGACTGGAGTATGTACATGAAAAAATGTTTCTAATTCCAGAGTCTTGAAAAAACTATTGTACCATATTATTTGTAAACTCAGTGGCCTCATTAGGGATGGCAACGGCGCCGGTGCGGGGCGGGTAGTTCACTACCCAGACCCGTCCCGCGCACAGATCCGCGGACCCGTCCCGGCCCCATGCCCCGCCGCGGGTCTTGCTGAGCGCCCCGTGCCTCGCCCCGCCTCGCCCCTCGCATTATCCCTATATATTTTTTTTAAATATAATTTTAAGCAAATATAATTAAAATCATTCAAAACATATAAAATACAATATATTCAAAGAAAACTACAAAACATATAATCAACTCAAAGCAAGCTACAATCCATCAACCACAATAACTAAGAAATATTCATTCATTCAAAATACACAACTTGAGCAAGAAAATACAATGTCTTGAAGTAACAATGTCTTGAAGTGACAATGCATCTTCTTCACATCATGCCACAACCTCCATAAGAAAATTAAACCTATAAGATTAAAGAAAATACAATTTCAAATATAAGTAATATATTTTGAAAGAACATAATAAAACAAAAATAACTAAACAAGTTAAACTATTATACCTCATTCCTCAACCACACACTTCTCATCATCCGAATCATAAAAAACCGACATGTATGCTCCATCCGAGTTATCTATATAAAATTGTAGATCTAAGTACAAATTATAGTGAACAAATTGATATTAAAATTAACTTAATATTATAGAAGAATTTTACCTTTCTCGGCTAATATCCAACTTTGTGCACATATCAAACCTTCAATTGTCTTGTGGTGAAGCCTACTACGATGAGGACTAACCAATCATCCACTTGTACTAAAGGCAGATTCTGAAGCAACTGTCGAAATTGGAATTGCTAAGATGCCTTTTGCAATTTGACTTAAAATAGGATACTTACCCTTGTTTGCCTTCTACCAAGATAAAACATCAAAATCAACGGTTCGTGGTAGAACATCCTATTCTAAGTATAGATCCAACTCCGATCTCAAAGACTTTCTTTTCTTTGTAGATGCATACAAATCAAATTCACTAAGTGAAGCATCAATATTAGAACCACTCTCCATAAAACCACTAACATCACCATCAACTTTCATTTTCTCAATATCTTCATATGGCTTAAGCAATTCACGACACAAACCAAAAATCTTCTCCACCTCATACTCAGAATCATGAGATTAAATTTTTGGAAAGTAATACTCAAGCAACACCAATTTATACCTAGGATCCAAAACTATAGCCACCCCCATAATTCCATGTGCAATAGACCAATATTTGTCAAACTTTACAATCATATTTGAGGACATCTTTTCAACAACTTCAACACCACAAGAAAGCCAATTATACAAAGCGACCTTGATCTCACAAATTTTTGGAAAATATAAATTTACAGTAGGATATTTGGTACCAGAGAAAAGTTCAGTTGCGGTGTAGAACAATTTTAACCTACTGCAAATTTCTTTGGTCAAACTCCACTCAAATTCACTTGGCAAGTTCTTATATTTTGGATCACGATGCTTCAAGCGAAAGAAAACATCTTTATAATCTAAAGCTGTTTGTAGCATCAAATAAGTCGAGTTCCAACGAGTTTTACAATCAAGTGTAAGTTTCTTACCAAGAGGAATGCGAAGCTGATGAGTCGTCTCTTCGAACTTCTCCCATCTTTTAGGTGTCCCGGACCAATACGATACACTATCTCTTACTTTCTCAATAGCATCTCCAATGACCTCCAAACCATCTTTCACAATTAGATTCAATATATGAGCACAACACCGTATATGAACTAGCTTACCACCAAGCAAAAAAGAATCCAACGAAAGCTTCTCTAAAAACAATTTTATCATTGCATCATTTGTCCAACAATTATCCACTGTTGTAGTGGATAATTTTCAATCTATATTCCAATCCAAAAGGCATTCAACCAATGTTTCACAAAGAGTTTCACTAGTATGCGAACTTGGCACATAAATAAATCTACAAAGTAGTTTTACAATGAAATTAAAATCTTTATCATTATATGTATAATACTACTATATTTCTAAATAACAAAAAAGACCTTGGAAATTAATAGTTACCTGATGATTCGACTTTGTAGCTTCCAGTTATTGTCAATGTAATGTGCTGTTACAGCCATATATCCTTTCTTTTGAAAAGAAGATGTCCACATATCTGTAGTCACTGCCACTCGACTTTCATTTTTCTCAAAAGTAGACATTGTGCGCCCCTTCAATTGCTCATACATCTTTAAACAATCATTCTTGATTGTGTTTCTCATCACTATCTTGAAGCAAGGATTCAAACTCTTGACAAAACTCTTAAACCCATCATGCTCTATTATCTTAAGGGGGTACTCATGCATGATAATCATCCTTGCTAATTCTTGCCGAGAATTTTCTTGATCAAAATTGAAGGGAGAAAGCTCGATTTTTTCCTTGTTGCAGTTGGCTTTCAGGACTTGTTGTCTTATATCCGTCATCTTTCTTCTAGAACATCTTTCGTAATGTTTTATCAAGTGACTAGTACCTTGTTTCGGGTCACCCACAACAACTTCTCACAATACTTGCACTTAGCTTTGCGTTTTCCATCTATGTCCACTTTATGAAAATGTGCCCACACTTTAGAAAACACTCTTCCAGTTGTTGCTCCATGTACCAAAGCATCCTTGACAGTGCTACTATCATCATTCTCACCTAAAGTTGCAAGATTATATTCACTTGGCAAATTTGAAGATTGAGATGTAGGCGTAGAGGGAGATCCTATGAGAGTACTCTGAGTAGACGATGGTGATTCAAACGGTGAAATTTCAATATTTGGGATCATTGAATGTGATTCTTCTTCACTATCCATGATGTTGATTCTCTTCAAAACAAAAAAACAGCAAATTAATATATTTATGGCAGTAATCAAAAATTTTGTGAATGCATACTTGATAAAATATTAGAGCAAAAATAAACAAGGACAATAATTGGCATTAATAAGCATTCTATGAACACAGATGTTTGATGCTTACTTAAGGATAATAAGATTCCAAGTGTTAACTAAAATTTTGAGTCTCATTCTCCAATTTCAGACTTCACTGTTTTTCCTAAAATTATAAAAAAAATCCAAGCAGCTAAATAACTTTAAATGAGATTACAACCAAACTTTAAATAACTTTTCACATTCAAACGCAATTGCGAACATAACAAACAGAATTCAATGAGATTACTGTGAGCAAGAAGGAATACGCATAGCATACAAATTGAAAAAGTGAAAACACGACGGCAAAGAAAGAGAAGAAACATAAATTTAATTTCATTTAACAACAAATCAAACATAAAATAGAAAATTCTCTTCAGCAAAAACCATTAATTCACCAAAATCAAATAAAATTTCGTACGCAAACACAAGAAAGAGAAATCACTAGAATCTCCGCAGCCTCCCTCAGTGACAGTCAATATTTTCAGAAATAACAAAATTCTACGATTGAAAAAAAGCAAAAAACCAAAAATTAAGTTCTCCACTTTCCCCTCAGAAAAAAAATACACACTTTAAATATAGAAAAAAAAACCTTGGAAAAAAATAGGTGAATTCTTCCAAGTTTTAACTGCAGAAAATAGCAGGTAAAGAGAAAAGAGAGAAATTACCAGTTCGCAGCTCTCTCAACAGTCTCTGAAAAGCACGGAGTGAGAACCAAGAAAGAAAGAAGGATTATTTATGGAGAGAGAGAAAATAATGAAGCGACGGTGGTTGAAAGATACTCCGGATGGCAGAGATATGACGTAGGCAGAGAAATGAACAAAGTGAGGATGAATCCTCGTGTAAGCTCCACAAGCGATGTCGAAGTAGAGGTGATGGATTGTGAGGGTAGATGGTGAGTGGTGGTATTAACAGTTACAGGCGCTGCGCTGCAATATCTTCTAATCTTCATTTGAATTTTGAAGGATATAATATATTAATATTATAATAGTAAACCCTAGGCTAGCGGGTCGGGGCGGGGCGAGTCTTATGTGGTACCCAGACCCGCGCCGCCCTGTTTACGGGTCGGGGTGGACTTGCCCCATTTCTAGTACGGGGTGGGTTTTACCCACCCCAAATGCAACGGGTCAGGTCGGGTACCAGCGGGTCGGGGCAAAATTGATGATAACTGTCAATTTTCACTTATTTTTGCGTATGTTATTGTATTCATTTGAATGTGTTGACTACGTTTTTATGGTGATTATTGTGATTATTTGTATATAAGATGCATTTGATGGGTTTGTGTTTAGTTTCATGATTTTAATGAGAAAAAGTGCAAGTTTCGAAGAAAATGGTCATGCAGAAATACACGACCTTGCCTCATGGCACGGCCAGACCGTGCGCGACGGATTTGAGGCTGCAAGATGTAGCACGACCATGCCCCATGGCACGGTCGACCGTGCCAGACCCATGCCAGGCGTGCCAAAGATTGTAGGATGGGGCACGACCGTGCCGTATAGCACGGCCGTGCCCGGGCGATTAGTAATTTCAGTTATTTTGATGAGGTTTCATTCTTGGATTGATATAAAAGACCCCAAGAAATGAAAATAGAAGATAGATTGGCGATAAGAGACAGAAATACACATAGAGATAGAGAGAGAGAGAGACGGAAGAGAAGACGGAGAAGAGACGAAGGAATCGGAAGATCGTTGTCGATACGAGTTGAATCTTTCCTCTCTCTTTAGTTATTCATTTTAAGAGATGATATTGTTAATCTTGTCTATGAGTTTGACGATAATCATGTCTAGCTAATTTCTTTTAGGGTTTCTAGGGCTAGCTAGTAGTTTAATTCGAATCTTGATGGATCTTTGATTTAATTCAATGTTCTCAATCTTTCATCTTATTTATGTGTTTATGAGTTGCTTGTTTGTTTGATTATTTGGCCAGTAATTAAGCATGTTTTAATAATTGAATCAAAATTCGAGATATGAGATTTAATTATGGAAGAATAAACACATGACACATAAAAGACTTAGATCGGGAGATTAAGGAATTTATGTGATGAGAATTCAGTCCTTGGTACTTTTGGGAGTTGTTATGGTTCTATCAGATTGTGAAGGGATACCGCTGATGACATAATAGCCAACTGATTAATTGACTCGGGAGAGCTATTAATTGATATTTGTGATTGCTCGTATAGGATGATTGATTGATGAACTAGAATTGGTTAAAGTGATATTTTGATAAGAATTAGATGAACGCATGTCCTAGAACCTGTCTCAGTTATCTGTCAATTTTACGTGAATTTTACTTTCGTAATTATTGGTTTATTAATTTAATTGCAATTCATGATATTTGATTTCTCTAGATAAAATTGTGAATAGAATTTAGGTAGTTAGTGATTTCCTGAATCGACAGTCTCTGTGGGATCGACCTTGCTAACCGTTTCTACAATCTACACGTACACTTGCAGGAGTAGCTAAAAGAAATTAGTGAACAAGTGTTTGGCGCCGTTGCCGGGGACTGAAGTTTAGGAATAATTAATATTCGAATTTTGTTTTCAATTTTAATCTAGGATTTTATCTTTATTTCTTTTTCATTTTTTTAGAGAATATCTGATACTTGTTTTTCAGGTGGTTTCAAATTGTGCATGAACACTCCCTCTAAAAAGACGAACTTGAGTGCACTAGATTTGGAGATTGAAGCAACTTGCAGACGTCGTAACGCGCGAAGGTAATTGTTTGCTCCACTTCAAGTAGCTGACGATAATCCAACGGATCACGAACTAAACAATCAAGGAGGAATGAACCAGGCACCACGAGTTGCTCAGAGACCCATCAGAGACTACTTTCCACCGCAACAAAATGGAAGGGGGTAGTAAGACCACCTATTCAAGCAAATAATTTTGAGTTGAAACCGGGTCTAATTAGTATGGTGCAGCAGAATCAGTTTGGGGGAAGCCATCTAGACGATCCCAATGCGCATCTGGCGCAGTTTCTCGAAGTTTGTGATACGATAAAGTTAAATGGTGTTTCTGATGATTCCATAAGACTACGACTGTTTTCTTTCTCTTTACGAGATAAGGCAAAACTATGGTTCAATTCACTTCCGTCAGGATCAATTACTACATGGGATGGTTTAACTAAGAAGTTTCTATTCAAGTATTTTCCACCAAGTAAGACGTTGAAGTTGAAGAGTGGGATTACACAATTCAAGCAACTTGACGGGGAGTCCTTGGGCGAAGCTTGGGAAAGATTCAGAGATATGCTAAGAAGATGTCCCCAACATGGATTTCCTGAAGATCAACAAGTTTGTTTTTTCTATAATGGACTGTATGGATCAATGAAAGCAATGATAGATACAACGGCAGGAGGAGCTTTGTTAGCAAAAAGTCCAGACGAGGCAATATATATCTTGGAGGAAATGGCAACAAACAGCTACCAATGGCCGTCTCAGAGGAACACATATAGAAAAGTGGCTGAAATTCAAAGTCAAGATCAATTGTCCACACTATCTTCACAAATAGCAGCTCTCACAACTCAAGTATCTGCGCTGGCGAAGGTTCAAACTCAAAGCTTAGGAAGTGTTGGAAGTCAAGGATGTGAGTTCACCCAACAAGTCTAGGAAGTGTTGCAGCCACCTCCGGGCTTTTCTGTTACAAATTGAGTCATTGATGAACCGAAGAAACCGGCACTTGAAGATTTAGTAGGTGCATTTTTGAATGAATCACGAGATAGATTCTCAAGGATGGAAGAGAAATTTGATGCACAGATGAAGGCCTTGGAGTTACAAGTAGGGCAAATGGCTGAAAACATGGGAAATCAACACAAGAAGGGACAATATCCAAGCACTACTCAAATAAACCCAAGGGAGCAATGCAAGGCAATCCAATTGAGAAGTGGTACGGAATATGAAGGACCAAGCATGCCAGTGGTGGAGGAAGATGAGAACGAGAAGAAAGAAGATGAAGAAGTGATGGAACAAAAGGAAGTTGAAGGCGAACAAAAAAGGGCTGAGAAGCCAAAATCAAATTCTAACCCTTCACTCCCATTTACTATTTCCTCTCTTCCTTTTCCTCAACGTTTTCAAAAGAAAAAGTTAGATGCTCAATTCGCTAAATTTCAGGAAATTTTCAAGAAAATTCACATCAACATTCCTTTTGCAGATGCGTTGGAACAGATGCCCAATTACGCAAAATTTTTGAAGGATGTCATGTCAAAGAAGAGGAAAATAGCGGATTATGAAAGAGTGAATCTTACGAAGGAATGCAGTGCGATCATACAACAAAAGTTGCCGCAAAAGCTTAAAGACCCAGGAAGCTTCACAATCCCTTGTGTGATTGGAGAATCAAGTTTTGACAAGGCTTTGTGTGACTTAGGAGCAAGCATAAATCTGATGCCACTATCCATTTTCAAAAAGCTTGGGCTTGGTGAAGTGAAACCCTCCACGATCACGTTACAATTAGCTGATAGATCGATAACTTATCCCAAGGGGATCATTGAGGACGTACTAGTCAAGGTTGATCGATTCATCTTCCTAGTGGACTTTGTAGTGCTCGACATGGAGGAAGATCATGTTGTGCCCCTTATTTTAGGACGACCATTCTTAGCTACAGGACGAGCATTGATCGATGTGCAAAAAGGAGAACTCACTTTGAGAGTAAATGACGAGAACATCCTGTTCAACATTTACAAAGCCATGAGATTCCATTACAAAAACGAGACTTGCAGCTTCATTGGAATAGAGGATATATGTGTGGAGGATCAAATGGATCGAATCCTGTCAAAAGATACGTTGGAATTGTGCTTAAAGGAATCATGACAAATTCAAGCGGAAAACCTTGATTCTGAAAATGCGGAGGTTATCGACTACGTGTATTGTTTGGAAGCATTACAGGAGTTATCAAGGAAGAAACGAGGAAACGAGAAACAACAAAAAAGGGAAAAAATCGGGCACGACCTTGCGGTAGAGCACGATCAGACCGTACCTGGCACAAAAGTGTCTCTGGACAGTGGAGCACGACCGTGCCCCACGGCACGGTCGACCGTGCCAGGACCATTGGCGTGTCTACAGATCGAACATGACCGTGCTAAGGAGCACGGTCAGACCGTGCTCGACCAGAAAGAGCTGACTTCAGACACGAAAAACACCGTATTCATTCCGGAATTGAAGGACCTTCCAGATCATCTTCAATATGCATTCTTGGAAAGTGATAAAGCTAATCCGGTAATCGTTTCCTCATCTCTAAACTCAATTCAATTAGATAAACTTTTACGTGTGTTGAGAGAACACAGGAATGCCCTCGGTTGGTCTATTTCGGATTTGAATGGAATAAGTTATTCCGTTGTTATACATAAAATAAGGATGGAGGATACTATAAACCTTCAATCCAGAACCAACGGAGACTTAACCCAATTATGCAGGAGGTGGTGAAGAAGGAAGTTCTAAAATGGCTGGATGCAGGAATTGTATATCCCATTTCCGACAATAATTGGGTAAGTCTAGTACAGGTGGTGCCAAAGAAAGGAGGGATGACGGTGGTCAAGAACGAGGATGAGGAGCTCATAGCCACTCGAACGGTAACAGGGTGGCGGGTGTGCATTGATTATAGAAAATTAAACACCGCCACCCGAAAACGGCTGGGTATGATTATTATTGCTTTCTCGATGGATACTCCGGATATAATCAAATTGCGATTGCTTCGGAAGATCAAGAGAAAACCACTTTTACCTGTCCCTATGGCACTTTTGCATTTCGAATGATGCCATTTGGATTGTGTAATGCACCAGCTACGTTTCAACGATGCATGATGGCTATTTTTCCTGATCTGATAGAAAATAGGATGGAAGTGTTTATGGATGATTTTTCAGTTTTTGGAACTTCCTTTGATGTTTGTCTATCTAACCTTTCTCTAGTTTTGCAGCGATGCAAGGAAACTAATCTGGTTTTAAATTGGGAAAAATGTCATTTCATGGTAAAAGATGGAATTGTGTTGGGTCACCGTATTTCATCTTTAGGACTGGAAGTAGATCGAGCAAAGATTGTAGCAATTGAAAAATTACCACCACCGAAAATAGAAAAAGCAATCCGCAGGTTCATAAAGGATTTTTCAAAGATCACCAAACCATTGAGCCAATTGCTAGAGAAAGAGGCCGAATTCAAGTTCGATGAAGAGTGTCACGTAGCATTCGAAACATTAAAGAAAACATTGACAAGTGCACCGATCTTGGTAACTCCGAATTGGTCAACACCATTCGAATTGATGTGCGATGCAAGCGACTATGCAGTGGGAGCTATGCTTGGACAAAAGAGAGATAAAGTGCTGAGGCCGATATACTATGCAAGTCGAACGCTAGATGCAGCCCAACAAAATTATACTACTACGGAAAAGGAGATGTTGGCGGTCGTCTTTGCATTCGACAAATTTCGTTCTTATCTCATCGGCACTAAAACAATTTTTTATACTGACCATGCTGCAATTCGTTATCTTTTCGATAAGAAAGATGCCAAACCACGGCTAATACGTTGGGTTTTATTGTTGCAGGAATTCGATTTGGAGATCAAAGATCGTAAGGGTTGTGAGAATGTGGTAGCTGATCATTTGTCAAGATTAGAGAACGGCGAGGTTGATCAAAGCGATGAGAGTAAGGAAAAATTCCCCGATGAATGCATACTTGCTGTGAACGATGCTCCTGTACCATGGTATGCAGATAAAGTGAATTACTTGGCGCAAGGAATCCTTCCACTAGATTTAAATGGGTATCAAAGAAAGAAATTTCTTCATGATGTAAAGTTTTATATGTGGGACGACCCGTACGTGTTTCGGAGATGTGCAGATTCGATAATTCAGAGATGTGTCCCGCTTGAAGAATAGGATGACATTATGGAGATGTGTCATTCATCACCTGTAGGAGGACACCACAGTGGGAAGAAGACAGCTATCAAAGTACTGCACTCAGGTTTGTATTGGCCAATTTTATTTAAGGATTGCTATAACTTTGTGGCAGGTTGTGATCGATGTCAAAAGACGAGGACAATATCAAGGAAACATGAGATGCCTCTCACCAACATACTAGAAGTGGAGATTTTCGATGTATGGACATCAATTTTATGGGACTGTTTCCCCCATCCAATGGATACAACTACATTTTGCTAGTTGTGGATTACGTGTCGAAGTGGATAGAGGCTATTCCCATCAAAACTAATGATGCTAAAGTTGTTCTACAATTTTTGAAGAAAAACATCTTCAATAGATTTGGGACACCCAAGGCAATTATTAGTGATGGAAGAAAGCATTTCCATAACAAGATCTTTGCCAAACTGTTGGAAAAATACGGAGTCAAACACAAAATGACGTTGGCATATCATCCCCAAGCAAATGGGCTAGCGGAGGTGTCAAATCGGGAGATAAAGACAATCTTGGAGAAGACGGTGAGCGTAAATCGCAAGGATTGGGCATTTCGTTTAGATGACTCCTTATGGGCATATCGGACGGCATTCAAAACGCCAATTGGTATGTCCCCTTACCAACTCCTTTTTGGTAAGTCATGTCATCTCCCGGTGGAATTGGAACACAAGACATTTTGGGCTACAAGAGCATTGAATTTCGACTACAAACGGGCAAGCTCGGATCGAGTACAAAACCTTTTGGAATTGGATGAATTTCGGAATGATGCCTACAAAAGCGCTCGAATCTACAAAGAACGAACCAAACGCTTTCATGACAAGATGATTCAAAAGAGGACGTTCAAACCAAGAGATCCAGTATTGCTATTCAATTCGAGGCTCCGACTATTCCCTGGAAAATTGAAGTCAAGATGGTCGGGACCCTTTTGGGTGAAAAAGGTGTTTGATCCAGGTTATGTCGAGCTATTGGCAAAGGATGGCCGCACGTTCCCGATTAACGCATAAAGAATCAAGCTCTACTACGGAAATGGAACGAAGGAGACGGCCAGGTGCATTTATTTCATAAATGACTCATAAAAGGTACGTTTTCATCTCGTTTGGCTGAAGACGTAAAACTTAGACGTAAAAGGGAAAAAAAGGAAAAAAACTTAGACGTAAAACTTAGATCGCGATTTTAAAAAGGGAAAAAAAGGGGGAGAATTTCATTTTTTTTCTCCCCCAATTCGAAACCCTAGCTTCAATCCATCCAATTGGACGTAATTTCACCGATTATTCAGTCTCAACCTTAGATTCATCACTTCCCCACACCATAATCACGTAAATTTCTTCAAAGTTGGGACGAAAAAGCATCCCCATTGCCACTTAGGAACTACCAAGTGCATTCTTTGTTTTTCGTCAAAAAGGTATGTTTTTCTCCGATGCTTTCAGCTTATTTTGCGTGAAATTGAATGAATATGAGTTGGGAATAGTTTTGATCGGAGTAGAATTTGATTTGGAGAATTTTTATCTTTGAGAATTTTTATCGAACACTTGGTGTGCGCTATGTTTTCTTCAATCTTATTGGAATTTTGAGCTTGATTGGATGTGATTTTCAAGGATTATGATATCTCCTATTGCATGAGTGATGAGTTGATGAACATAGGTTAAAATTTTGAAATTCACTTGCATGCATTGTTGAGATGGGGATAAAAATGTGAATGTGGCTTATGGTTAAGTTTGGGGGGGAACTATAATGGTCGGTGGAAATCTAACTTCATGGAGTGAGGACAATGGAAGTATAGCATTTGAGGTCGAATTGATGCTTTGAGTGAAACCAAAGTCATGATGCGTTTTGTGCCTTATAAGTCAAAAATTCGAGGAGTTGATATCGAATAGTGTTACACTGCATTGTTGTTGATTATTGTTTGTTGTCTTGCTTCTGTTTCAGTGCTTTGATGTGCAATATTATATCATATATAACTGATTGCGGATAAATTTGCAGGATCGAATATGGTTGGAGGAAAGAAGAGAAAGACAACCAAGGGGGCTTCAACTAGCTCTGCGATCCCTCAACCCACCTCTCCTACAAATTATGAGGTGCGGTTAACAGATCCCGACCATCAGGCTCGGTGAAATGCATTGGTTGGAAGACAGATATAGGCGACTCGTTACGCTGATGACGGTGCCTTACAGACGTTAAGCCTACACGATGATTTCTGGAGACTAGTCGAAAACATTGGGTGGACGGCCTTTTTCAGAGGGCGATGGAGGACATACCCGAAGATTGTACTGGAGTTCCTCAGTACACTATCCGTGAAGGAAAGAACGAGACCTCTATTGACCCCGGAGAGTATCAGCTTCCGTTTGCAGAATAAAAGATATGAGATTTCGATTGCGCAGTTCCGACAGATTTATCACTTACCGGCTGAGGCGACCACAGTGAAGCATCACCGGGACTTCAGGGCGATAGAATTTTGGGGCCTGATCACTGATTGCAGTGTAGGAGAGCCGATCCCGTGGGATGCGAGGAAGGCGAAGGCCACCTGGATACGCAACCCCATTTTCAGATACATGCAGAGGGTGTTAGCCAAGACGTTATTTGCTCGGCATGATAGCGGTGGGTTCCGGGTGGATGAGCTATATATTCTATATTACATGGTTCAGGCCGTGGAGGTCGATGCCGCTACGTTTCTAATCAGGCAAATGAGTAGGGCAGCGAAGCAGACGAGTGGGGTGATTGTCGTAGGCGGCATGATCACTCCTTTGGCGCTACACGTTGGGATGGCATTGGACTCGTTATCACATGTGCCCGGGCTGACATCGATTGATATGCAGACGCTGGTGAACCAGCACTTCATCTATCCAGACCCGACGGGCCACGGTTACTTCTTTCAGCAGAAGGGGGCACCCGGATTTCCGCTGCCGAACCCGCAGTTCACGACTGTGGGTGACGAGAGTGAGGATACGGGTGAGCCAGATCAGCTGAACTGGTCCATGGATACTCCAGCGCACATTGCCCTATCTGAAGGTGTACCGTATGAGCCAGCGGTCCCCGATGTGCCGGACATGCATCGCGAGACGATGGAGGAAGAGGATGCATACGAGCGAGGAGCAGATCATGATTACACCGCGCCTCCACCGCATGAGGAGTATTCACAGCAGCCGCAGCAGCAGCAGTACGACTACACCGCTCAGTACGATGCTCGATTGGGAGTGTTGGAGACTGGCTTGGATGAGTTGCGCGGGGAGTTTCGAGATTATAGGGCGACGATTGTGGATTTCATGGCACGTATGGACCACTGGAGGATTTCCAGTGGCCATGTCTACCCACCACCACCACCGCCGGCTGAGGATTGAACGACGAGAGGTCTTGTTGCTTTTGTCTTTCCCTTTTCTTGTGTTTTTCATCTTTTGGTTTCGTTTCATTGTTTTGTCTCCTATTTTTATGTCTTTTCTAGAATTGTAGACTTTAAGTTTGGGGGATGTTTATCGAAACGAAATTTGCGTATTGTGTTGAAATTTTTTTTTGGGAAATGCATAAGTCTATGTTCGGTATTGTGTTTGAATTGATGAACATGCTTAGTGCACAATAGGTTTGATGATGTCTTGATTTTTGTTCTTAGAGCTATAAGAAGCATAAGTTGAGTAAAATAAATATGAATCCATATTGCTTGATTGAAATTGAGAGTTTGTGTCGTACTAGTTTTTGTGAATACGTTTGAACATGAAATGATTGTGTATTCTTGAGGAGTATGAAAATTTGTGAGATTTGAGCCTTGACTTGTGATAGTACACCAAGTTTTATTTTCTTGATTGAGTGTTGGCGATAGTCTTGTATATACTTCTAAAACTTGCTTTGGTATCTCTTTTGAGACTACAAGTACATGTGAATTTTTGAAAATGATATAAGGCCATGTTTGCTTTCATGAGTCACTTAGCCAAATAATGCCCACCAAATCTGAATTATTTCCTTTGTGAGCCCCATTGAGCTTATAAGCCTATTTCTTGCTTTAGTCTAATTAATTGGGTAGATTATCAATGCCTTTATTTTGAGCCTACCTATTTATGATTCTGAAGCTCAAGTAGGAAATATATGTAAAGTTGGAGAAAAGTTTTGGTGGAGTATATCAGTGAAAAAGAGAAAAAAAAAAGAAGAAAAAAAAAGTGTAGTTGGCTTAAAGAATGGATAGATGAGAAAAAAAGAAATTTTTTTTTTTGCATGAGTTATGCCTTTTCTGGAACTCGATTGAATAATTTTTATCACGAGTTGTGCCATTTCTGGAACTCAATTGAATGATAAGTGTGATTGATGTATTGCTGGAACTCATGTTTTGGGAGAGGCAGCCAATTGAAATTGTATGATGAAAAGCAAGAAGTTGTGGTTTGAAATTTCTAAAGGAGCTTCGATCATCTGTTTAAGAAGTCACTTTTATCCCAAATTTTTCCTACCCTGTCCAAAGAGCCTCATTGCGTCCGAATGAAAGTCCTTATTGATTCTTGATAGTCGCATGTACAAACGTAGTGCAGAAGTGAGACGATCTGCAAGCCTATGGTAGGTATTACTTGATTTATCGTTTTGAGCGTATACACATCCTATTTATAAACACTTTTGAGCGTGAGTGATACACTTTACCTTGTGAGGTTCATTACTCCTTGAAAGTGCATGGTTATGAATTGTTTGAAGTATTCATTATAAGTTCGGATGAATTTTTGATGTCGATTAGGTGTATGTGATTTATTGTTTATGATACTTGATGTCATGGCTTGTGGTTTATTTAGTTAGATGTTTAGTTTTGTTAGAATTGTCGTTTGAGTAGTTGATGTTGCTCTAGGACGAGCAACAGTTTAAGTTTGGGGGATTTTGATAACTGCCAATTTTCACCTATTTTTGCGTATGTTATTGTATTCATTTGAATGTGTTGACTACGTTTTTATGGTGATTATTGTGATTATTTGTATATAAGATGCATTTGACGGGTTTGTGTTTAGTTTCATGATTTTAATGAGAAAAAGTGCAAGTTTCGAAGAAAATGGTCGCGCAGAAATACACGACCGTGTCTCATGGCACGGCCAGACCGTGCGTGACGAATTTGAGGCTGCAAGATGTAGCACGACCGTGCCCCATGGCACGGTCGACCGTGCCAGACCCATGCCAGGCGTGCCAGAGACTGTAGGATGGGGCACGACCGTGCCGTATAGCACGGCCGTGCCCGGGCGATCAGTAGTTTCAGTTATTTTGGCGAGGTTTTATTCTTGGATTGATACCCCAAGAAACGAAAAAAGAAGATAGATTGGCGATAAGAAACAGAAATACACATAGAGAGAGAGAGAGACGGAAGAGAAGACGGAGAAGAGACGAAGGAATCGGAAGATCGTTGTCGATACGAGTTGAATCTTTCCTCTCTCGTTAGTTATTCATTTTAAGAGACGATATTGTTAATCTTGTCTATGAGTTTAACGATAATCATGTCTAGCTAATTTCTTTTAGGGTTTCTAGGGCTAGCTAGTAGTTTAATTCGAATCTTGATGGATCTTTGATTTAATTCAATATTCTCAATCTTTCATCTTATTTGTGTGTTCATGAGTTGCTTGTTTGTTTGATTATTTGGCCAGTAATTAAGCATGTTTTAATAATTGAATCAAAATTCGAGAGATGAGATTTAATTATGGAAGAATAAACACATGACACATAAAAGACTTAGATCGGGAGATTAAGGAATTTATGTGATGAGAATTCAGTCCTTGGTACTTTTGGGAGTTGTTATGGTTCTATCAGATTGTGTAGGGATACCGCTGATGACATAATAGCCAACTGATTAATTGACTCGGGAGAGCTATTAATTGATATTTGTGATTGCTCGTATAGGATGATTGATTGATGAACTAGAATTGGTTAAAGTGATATTTTGATAAGAATTAGATGAACGCATGTCCTAGAACCTGTCTCAGATATCTGTCAATTTTACGTGAATTTTACTTTCGTAATTATTGGTTTATTAATTTAATTGCAATTCATGATATTTGATTTCTCTAGATAAAATTGTGAATAGAATTTGGGTAGTTAGTGATTTCCTGAATCGACAGTCTCTGTGGGATAGACCTTGCTAACCGTTTCTGCAATCTACACCGTACACTTGCGGTAGTAGCTAAAAGAAATTAGTGAACAATTGACATCCCTAGGCCTCATCACTGTGAAAGGTTTTAATATGATAGGAAAACTACTACTGAACAAGTTCATTAAACTGAAGTAGCACATTATAGATAACATAATAACATAATCTAGAATTAGAAGTAATGGGTGCAATCAGAAGTAATGGGTGTGGATCCCCATAAATCATAATAAATATTATCCAAAATAAAAGATGATCTTTGCGATCCAAAACAAAAGGTAAACGCTTACTTTTGGCTTGCTCACAAGAGTCACAAATAACAGGTTTTGGTAATATACCAGTAATAGAATATACCCAATCTTAATCAAAAAAGAAAGTATATCAGAGGAAATATGATCAAGCCTGGAGTGTCATAATTTAAATAAAGCTTTTAGTGTATGGGCAACAACCAAAGCCAATTGAGTGTCATCTAACACGTAAAGACCATGCTTACGGCTACCTTAAGCCAAAATATCCCGAGTTACCTGATGCTAAATTGTGAAATAATTATTAGTAAATACCACATTAACCGATGAATCAAAAGTTAATTCGCTAACTCAAAGCAATTTTTTGTGGGACCCGTAACAACCAACACTCTAGATAAATTAATGGAATCATTCACAAACCTTTCATGAACCAAATGATTTCTCGGTGTCATCGACAGAACAACCAATGGCCAATAACTGGTCGCACATCAGTTTAAATTCACAATCGAACTCAGCAACTGATCGATCATCCTTCTTAATCGACTGGAATTGGCCTTTGAGATGAAATTCACAAGCCTTTAATTGATAACTGAAGATGTTTTCAAGTGCAATCCAAACATCTCGAGCAGTAGTACATCCGACGACAACTGACCTCGACTCTTCAGTGAGAGATGAAAAGATGAGACTCTTAAGTCTCTGATCTTCAACATGCCAAGAGAGGTACTTTGGATTCGGTGCCGATTTATCATCCACAACCACTTCAGTCGGTCGTGCTGGACAGGATCCGTCAACAAGGTCGATGAGAAACAGATAAATCTAGCTTTTCCACAATAGGTAGTTCGTGGAAGAAAGCTTAATGTTCAGCAAATGGATCAACATCGCAAACGGGAGAGAGTCAGTGGATGAGGAAGAAGAGGTGGGATTTGAAGTGAGGGATGAACTGAGAGTGAGAGAGAGAAAGGAGAGGAAGAGTAAATTTTAGGTTTAAGTTGCCTAAGGCTGATACCAGATTAGAGGAAATATTATATATCTCTCATTGAATATTTAGATTACAAAGGTACAATATATATATAAAGAATAATTACTTGCCTAATCTATATAAGGGGAGGTCAACTAAATTATTATACAATCCCAAAATTATAGGCTAAGTTCCCGTGTAATCAAGACTAAATCTCTTGATTTATGTTATGTGGTTTTGCTCAAATGTCCACCATGGGCAACTCTTAATATGTCCATCGATGATGTGTAATCATTCCATCCCCTCGTTATATGAAAAGTAAAATTAATAGATGCTTTGGATTTTTGACACATCCATCGTGCGCACATATTAATGTGCCTACTATGGGTAGGTGAGCAGGACTGTTATGTTATACTATTATTAAGTGTTGGTCCCAAGTAGCATCGGAGGTTTAGGGGGGTGAATGAACCTTCGTCGATTTTGAAAAATGTTTCATACTTGTTACACTGTAAATTACTTGAACTTACAGCAGGGGATGATACAACTTACAGCACTAGGATATAGTGCAGTATGCTGTATCTAAGAGTTCTTGCAGCGGAAAATTATACTTTGATTGAAGGCTTATTTTCTCAAATGTGCTTTCTTATAATGATTCTTTTATGATTAAGATAAGATAAACACAAAATGCAACACAGAAAATATAAAGCGATCAAAAGCATTTATGGTTTATAGTAGTTCGAAGGTGGTGTAATCCTTCTATGTCCACTTTACTGCTTCCACGAGCAAGAACTTCATTAAGCAAGATTGGTTTACAGGATATCACCTAACAATCTATCTACCTAACAAGTTAACACCTACTAGAACTCAGCTTACACACAACTTGCTGCAAGTTCTAAAGGTAAACTCACTCAGGATTTCTATCACCCATAAAGAGAAGTTGTCTTTCTCCTAGAACACTAAATACAATCGGCAAGGATAAATCCTATCAACTAACGACACCTAAAACAACCTAGCACACATCAAATAGGTTAAAGTATATGGATGTTATTTCTTCAACTGGTGCGGTGAAGTGATCTTCTGAATCCTCTTTGCATCTTTGAAGTTGAGCTTGTTCACTTCACTTGGTTAAGTGACTGAAACTTGTAAGAATGCTTGAGAGTATTAGCTTGTTAATGCTTGGTCTTTAGAAAGTAAATGTTTTAGTTACCAGCTTTAGTGCAACTCGACCTCTATTTTTACTTGTAGAAAGATATCTGTTGAAAGAGATACCTCTCATTTGAGTTTAGTCTGATCAAAGGCATGACTCACATTTAATGCTTCTTGACTTATCTTCTCAGTGCATTTAATCTGGTGGTTGCGACTTGCAGCTCTCTACATCCTGTCAGGCTATATGTTATCTCTGCATTGGCTTTGTAATTGCAACTTTGATCTTGTCTCAACCGGCTCTATTTTAGTTGCTTTGATCTTTGTTCCTCAAACTGTATTTAAACTTCCTAGGATTGCAGGGCATCATTTCAGCTATTGTGTTCGAGGTTTGTTGGAGTATGTAGCAAGTCTTGACTTCTGCTCTGCATCCTGGAACTTCTTGCAGCAACTCAAACTTACTGTACTGATGTAACTTATTCTTGCAGTGTTGTTGTAACTTCTGCTTGCAGCGTAGCTTCTTTTCCTTCTTGCTGCTGCATTGCTGTAACTTCTGCTTACAATTTCTTCATTCCTTCTTTTCTTGATACAGTACTACTTCTTTGAGATCCTCTATCTTTCAGAAACATAACTTACAGACTCAATCCTAATCTATATGTTTTCACTTAAACACTGTGAAAAATGGGGTACTCTAATGACACGACCACACTTACTCAAACGAATATAAAACAAACTTTAAATATATAACAAATCAAAAAACCCATTATATTTTTTTTTCAGCATAACATCCTCTCATATTGAATAATCCCTATTCACATTCATATAAAAAGAGTTTTAACAAACCAGCCACCCGTAAACAAGCTTCATGTTAATCCACTAGTATGCATCATGTTGTGTATTACAGGACATATAAAAAAGAGACTTAATATTCAAAAGCAAAAGCAACATAAACCACATTCATGCCCAACAGGTCGTCATCTATGTACACAATTGCTCAAAACCTTGTAGGAGCTCTACAGCTTGCCAGAGCATCCGTAACGTTACACTTTATCAAAATTACAAAGAAAACATAAATCAGGTGAGATGAATCTTAGCAGAAATTATACATGATAATTTGATTTTTCACAACTCTTTTCCATACATCCCCTTTTGGGATCACCTATTTTATTTCTAACACTCCACACTCACCTTGTTCATTTATGTTGGTCCCAAGTGGTGTCCGAGGTTCAGGGAGGTGAATGAACCTTGGTCTATTTTGTAAATCTTTTACAAACTTACTGTTCTGAAAGTTACTTGAACTTGCAACGCCAGACAGTTACTGCTTACAGCACTAGTATGTAGTGCTACAAGCTGTAACTTAAAGTTTTTATATGCAACGAAAAATATGATTTTGACACAAGGCTGGTTTTCTCAAATATGATCCTTTTGAAGATGTTTTATGCTTATGACAGATAGATATGTAAGATAAAACACAGATATAAAAAGCAATAAAACACTTATGGTTTATAGTGGTTCCAAGGTGGTGTAATCCTTCTACGTCCACTCTACTGCTATCTCGAGCAGGAACTTTGTTAAGCAAGATTGAATTATAAGACACTCCTAACAATCTATCAACTTACAAAGATAAACACCTACTAGAACCCAGCGTACACACAACAATTGCAAGTTCTAAAGGCAACCCACACAGGGTTTCACACTCCCACACCGGAAATTGCCTATCAACTAGACAACAATACAAATAAGGTCGAGTGACTGTTCGACACAAGGATAAATCCCACATAAAGATAAATCATATCAACTGTTTGACACCTAAAACAACCTAAGCACACAACAACAAGGTTAAAAAAGTATATAAAATTGTTCTTCAACTGGTGCGGTGAAGTGAGCTTCTGAATCCTTCAAAGGATCTTTCAGCTTGAACTTGGTCACTTTACTGAGGTCGAGTGACTGAAACTGTAGAGAATGCTTGAGAGAATATAGCTTGAATGCTTGGTCTTTTTCGCATAAATGTTTCAGTTGTCAGCTTCAGGGTTGCTCGTCCTTTATTTATACTTGTAGAAAGATATCCATTGAAAGAGATATCTCTCATTTGAAATTAAGCGTACTTGATCAAATGTATGGCTCGTATTTAATGCGACTTGACTTCTCCTTTTCGAGCATTTAATACGGTGGTTGCGGCTCACAGTTTTCTGCAGCGCGTCAGTCCACGTGTCATCTTGGCATTGGCTCCGTGTCTGTAATTTTGATCTTCTCTGAAACGGTTCTATTTATTCTTGCTTGGTTCTTCGTTCCTTGTACTGCATTTATCTTTCCTCGGATTGTAGGATACTTATTATGTTTGTCATTAGCACTGTTGGTCGATTATTCAGTAAGCTTCGCGTTGTATCCTACGTCTGCTTGCAACTGTTCGTTCTTTACAGTGCTGCTGTAACTAGACCTTCTTGTAGTAGCTTCATACAGTACTGCTGTATCTTTTCTTGCAGTACTCCAGTAGCCTTTTCTTGCAGTGTTGTTGCATGTCGTTCTTAATTGCTGCATTGTTGTATCTGCTTTCTTGCATCAGCTTCATTCTAAATTTCTCGATGCGGCAGTGTACATATGTATACCTCCATCTTTCAGCACCTATAACTAGACTCAATCCTAGTCTATGTTTTCACTTAAACATTGTGAAAAATGGGGTACTCAAACTTCCTATTACATATATGGTTTGTCTCATCAATATCTAAACATTGAAATCCCAATAATTTCTAATATATTTAGTGCACACAGCACCTCGGGTTATATCCTGACATGAATTTCATGCACACAACACCATATACTTCCACGCACAAAGCACCACACGTATACAACACTATATAATTCCATATATAAAACACCATGTGCATACAACACCATATAATTTTGTATACAAAACACCACGTGCACACAACACCATATAATTCCGTGCACAAAGCACCACGTGATCCATATTTAAATAACCCATTTTCTTGTCGAAAGAATACCACTTGATAAAACTCAAAACTTCAAATTTCAATAACCATCCAACTTATAGGTTCATGTATTTCGCAACAATCACTAAATAATAGATCAAATCTCGTGAAACATGAAGTTTTTACGTATCACAAATTAACACAATCATTTCATAGAATACTAATTTATGCTTTATAATTGTAAATAAATTTCTACTTACCTGAATTGTCGAGGATTTAGACCGCTCAATCTGATAATTCACGTATGATTAAATATTGAGAGATACAACTAAGACAAGAGATGTTCTGTTTTTGTAAAGTTCAAGAAGAAAATATGTATATGCACTTTATTTTAATCCACCGCCTCCCAGTTTGCTTCTCTGCTAAGCTTCCTATTTATTTTTTTATTATTATCATCATTAGGATTATTATATTATGATATCATTAGTGGCTGGCAACTCATTTGCCAAGTATATTCACACAGAACACATATTCATTATTAATATATTAGTGCTAACTTTCTCATATATATGTATATATTTGTGGCTACTATTTATACTGGCACACATATATATACACAATGAGTTTAAATTTATTTTCTTTTTAAAATTTATATTATTATTAAATAAATAATTTAAATTATGCACTCGAACATTACTAAAGTCTCAATCAATTATGATAGAGATTTCTCAACACTAATCATGTAAAAGTATAAACTAATTCAATATTTGAAATTAAAATATAATCATATAAAATCACAAATAACACATAAATAATAAGAAATGCATGTAATAAAATGTGAGGAGCTCGGGTATCGCATCCCCCCTCCTAATAAAAATTTAATCATCGAAATTTCACTTAGTTGTAATGTTCTGGGTATTTAGACTTCATTTCATTTTCCCTTTCCCAAGTGGCCTCTTCTACAAGTTGATTTCTCCATAACATTTTGACTAATGCAATTTCATTATTCATGAGTCGTTTTACCTCTCGTAGTAAAATCTCCACCGATACCTCTTCATAACTTAAATCTGCTTTCAGCTTTGGGGGCTCATTATTTAAGACATGAGATGGATTTGCAACATACTTTCTCAGCGTAGATACATGAAACACATTATGTATTTAAGACATTAACGCAAGCAAATCAAGTTTATAAACGACATCACTAATCCTTTCAATGATAGGAAATGGCCCAATGTACCTTGGACTAAGTTTTCCTTTCTTTCCAAATCGCATCATACCTTTCATTGGAGACACTTTCAGAAACACTTGATCACCTACTTCAAATTCTAGTTTTTTTCTTTTTTTTATCTACATAGCTTTTCTATCGACTTTGAGCAGTCTACATTCTTTCTCGAATTTGCTCTACCACTTCACTCATCTCCTGAATCATATCCGGACCCAAAATTATCCTCTCTCCAACTTCATCCCAATGTACTAGAGATTGATATTTTCTACCATAACATGTTTCATATGGAGCCATTTTGATGGTGGATTGATAACTGTTGTTATAAGAGAATTCTATCAAAGGTAGAAATTTACTCCACTGACTCTTGAAATCTAACACACAGGCTCTCAACATATCTTCCAAAATTTGAATCGTTCGTTCTGATTGTCCATCTGTTTGTGGATGATATGATGTATAAAAAGATATCTGAGTGCCCAATGCCTTGTGTAAGCTCCTCCAAAAGGCAGACAAAAATTTGGTGTCCCTATTTGAAACAATAGTAAGTGGTACACCATGAAGCCTAACAATCTCCTGTATATACATTTGAGCATAATGATCCATAGGATATGTGCTACAAATCGGGAGAAAATGAGTTGACTTACTCAATCGATCCACAACAACCCAAATTGCATTATAACCTTTAACTGTCTTGGGCAAATCTGTGATGAAATCCATAGTTATATTCTCCCATTTCCATTTCGAAATAAAAAAAGGGTTGCAACATGCATGCAGGTCTTTGATGTTCAGCCTTGATTTGCTGACAAGTTAAATGTTGTTCTATATACCGCGTAATATCTTTTTTTATACCCGGCCACCAGTAATGCAAATTCAAGTCTCTATACATTTTAGTGGCTCCTGGTTGATTTCTTTCAAATCCATTCAGTTCTTCCTGCATAGCTTGAACCCAATTGCTGTCTTGAAGAACTTCTTCTATGCTTTTTGGCTCAGTTTAAGAAATTGCTTCATGAAGAATAAATCTTCTTGTTCTTACTCCTATAGATGCTCTTTTTCATTGTTGAGGATATAGCACATGCATCCAAATATATGTAGATAGGAGATGTTTGGTGTATATCCATTCCATAGTTCATATGGAGTCTTGTCAAGGTCTTTGTTGATCAGGCATCTGTTTTGAGTGTAGCATGCAGTATATTTAGCTTCTGCCCAAAACCTTTTAGGTATCTCTGTCTCTTCTATCATTGTCCTTACTGTTTCCTTAAGGGTTCTATTCCTTCTTTCAGCAACACTGTTCTGTTGAGGTGTTGTTGCAGCAGAGTATTCATGACAAATACCATTATCAGAAAAGAATTTCTCTATGAATTTGTTGGTGAACTCAGTTCCTCTGTCACATCTTATCTTCACAATGCTTAAGTTTTTCTCATTCTGAATCTTCAACATGAGGTCAGGTAGCTTGTTCTAAGTTTCTGATTTCTTAATGGTCCATGTATATCTGGAATAGTCATCTACTACCACAAGTGAATACTTCTTCTCACTTATGCTTACTCATTCTATTGGTCCAAAGAGGTCTATATGTAGAAGATCTAGAATTCTGTGAGATGACTTCTATAACTTGTCTTTGGAGGAGCTTCTAACTTATTTGCCTTTCTGAAAAGCTCCACAAATGTTTTCTTTTTTGAATGCCAAATCTGACAGTCCTCTTGCAAGTCCTTTGCTTGCTAATTTGTTTATCGTTTTGAAGTTCAAATGACTAAGTCTCTTATGTCATAGCCAGCTTAGCTCTGGTGGACTCTTTACAATGAAGCATGTAGGTTGAATAGAAGAGCTCCAATCTGCAAGATATATATTTTCTCTTCTTGTTCCTGTAAGATTAACTTCATTGGTTTTGCTATTCTTGATTAGGTACTTGTTGAGGTTAAACTCCACAGTGTATCTCTTGTCACAAAATTGACTAATACTCAGAAGGTTGTATTAAGTCCTTTTACATAGGATACATCATTGATTTGAATATGTCCTTTGATAAGATTTCCACTTCTTCTTATGCTTCCTTTGGAATCATCTCCGAAGATGGCCTTTGGTCCTTTGCATGGTTGAAAATCTTTTAAGGCCTCTTTGTTGCCAGTCATATACCTTGAGTAGCAAATTCAAACAGATTTAGGTACCCATATCTATACGGGTCCTTTGCGGTTAATTTCTTTTGGAACCCAAACTTTCTTAGTAGAAATGACTTTTCTGTAAGTATTGTTGGTTTTCTTTCTGTAGGCAGTTTTGTTGATATATTGCTTGTTAAAGGTGTGTGTAAAAACTATATATATGTTACCAACACTACTGCGGTGTGGTCTTCCACCATACTTCCCTAGAGTATGTCTTCTTTTAGGTTTAGACATTAGAGTCTTAATATTAATGGGGTAGAGATTTTTGTACTGTAACTTTGTGGGTTGCTGTATCTTCTTGCTGCTTATAGCGAATTACTTCTGCTGCAGCCAGCTCTTGTATACAGGCTTACTTCCTGTAGTTGAGCACATGAGTTTCTTACCCTTGTCTATTGTTGTTAGTTTGTTCAAGGTCTTTTCAGAGTTACTTAGTTACTCATTTTCCATTGAAGTTTCAGCTTGAACAAACAACACAACTTTGGATGAGCTTATTGTATCATAAAAGGTATAGCGCTATATCTTAAGCCAGTTTTCTTAAATGGACTTCTAGCCATCAACAGACACTCTCTTGCTTCTTTAGCAGATTTGCTGAAGATTCTTATTGTTGACTGCAAGTTTTCCTTCTCATGCTCTAGCTTAGTGACTCGCAAATTGAGCCTTGAGACTTCCTTTTGAAGTTTGCTGCATCTTGAGTTGTCAGACTCAAATATTGATAGCATCTTTGCTAAATCAATGTTTTTGCTTCTCAGGTTCTCATTTTCAACATTCAGCTCTTCATGAGTTGAGTTTATCCGCTCAAAGTCACTTATGATCCTTTTAAGGGAATGGATCATATTCAGCTCCTGATTTTTAAGCATAGATAGAGGTTGATAAATTACCTCATCATCTCCACTATCTTCGCAATCCTTCACCATCAAACAGATTAACGCTTTTTCATCTGAGAATGAGGTTTCACTACCACTTTCAGAAGATTCTACAGCTTTCAGCACTTCCTTGGTGGCTGTTGTGCCCTTAGCTTTCTCCATTTCCCCAAGGAGAGCTCTCAGCTTCTGTCTTTCATTTCTTCTTTTCTCTCTCCTCTGATCTCTCTCTCCTTTAAGATACCTATGGACCTTTGGGTGTGGGCAGCTTCTTGCATAGCATCCAAGCTTCCTGCAATTGTAGCATAAGTCAGAAGTATTTCTATTTGTTTCGGGAGAGGAAGATACCTGAGGTGAGGGGTGACTTCTTCTGAAATCACTTATGTTGTTGTTCTTCATCAATCTTTTAAATTTCTTTAGGAGTAGGGCCATGTTTTCTTCTGCATCCTCTACAGACAGCTCAGTTTGTTTACTGCAACTTGCAGTTGTTGTATCTTTTGGACTTCTTGCTGTTAAGGCAGTTACCTTGGAGCTCGACTCTTCTACCTCATTCTTTCTTCTGTTGATATCATACTCAAATGCTTTGAGGTCAGAGAAGAGGTCGAATGAGCTCATGGATTTCAGATCCATTGAAACACTCATAGCGGTTGTCTTACTATCCCATTCAGTTGGAAGGGCTTTTAGCACTTTCATATTTTTCTCCTTGTTAGTGTAGTGCTTGCCCAAAGCTTCGAGTTCATTCACTATTGAAGTGAATCTTAGTTCCAGCTGCTCAAGAGTCTCTTCATTCTTCATTTCCAAGAGTTAAAATAGTTGAGTGGCATTGGAAATCTTGTTATCTTTTGTGAGTTGCGTGTCCTCACAAATTTGCTCCAACTTCTCCCAAATTTCTTTGAATGTCTTACACGTCTTGACCTTGCTTATGACGAGATATATATAAGATACAGCACAAAAATATAAAGCAATAAAACACTTATGGCTTATAGTGGTTTGAAGGTGGTGTAATCCTTCTACGTCCACTCTATTACTATCCCGAACAAGAACTTCGTTAAGCAAGATTGGTTTATAGGATATCACCTAACAATCTATCAACCTAATAAGTTAATACGTACTAGAACTTAACTTACACACAGCTTGCTGCAAGTTCTAAAGACAAACCCACTCAGGATTTCTATCACCCACAAAGGGAAGTTGTCTTTCTCCTAGACAACTAAATACAATCAGTAAGGATAAATCTTATCAACTACGACACCTAAAACAATATAGCACACAACAAATAGGTTAAAGTATATGTTTGTTATTTCTTTAACTGGTGCAGTGAAGTGGTCTTCTGAATCCTCTTCGAACATTTGAAGTTGAGCTTGTTCACTTCACTAGGTCGAGTGACTGAAACTTGTAAGAATGCTTGAGAGTATTAGCTTGTTGATGTTTGGTCTTTAGATCGCAAATGTTTCAATTACCAGTTTCAGTGCAACTCGACCTCTATATATACTTGTAGAAAGATATCCGTTGAAGGAGATATGTCTCATTTGAATTTAGGGTTCTGATCAAAGTCATGACTCGTATTTAATGTTTTTTGACCTATCTTCTCAATCACATCTCGCAGCTTCCTACAGCCTGTTAGGCCACGTATCTTCTCTGCATTGGCTATGCAACTGCAACTTTTATCTTGTCTCAACCGGCTCTATTCTGAGTTGCTTTGATCTTTGTTCCTCATACTATATTTATACTTCCTCGAATTGCAGAACGTCGTTTCTGTTGTTGTGTCCAAGATTTGTTGGAGTATGCAGCAAGTTTTGACTTCTGCTCTACATCCTGGAACTTTTTGCAGCAACTCAAACTTACTATACTGCTGTAAATTATTCTTGCAGTGCTGCTGTAACTTCTGCTTGCAGGGTAGCTGTAGCTTCTGCTTGCAGCATAGCTTCTTTTCATTCTTGCTGCTGTATTACCGTAACTTCTGCTTACAATTTCTTCATTCCTTCTTTTCTTGATACAGTACGACTTCTTTAAGATCCTCCATCTTTCAGAAACATAACTTATAGACTCAATTCTAGTTTATATGTTTTCATTTAAATACTGTAAAAGATGGGGCACTCTAACTTCCTATCACATGGTTGGTTTGTCTCATTAAAATCTAAACACTGAAATCCCAACATTAAGTAATATTACTTAAGCAATATATATATATATATATATATTATGCTAATATAACATAAAAATTATACTCATATAACATAAAAATTATCACATAAATTAAAAACAAATATATGAGCGCATATTCTGACTGAATCGGACTCGACCTGACCCGCACACCCCCAATTGTACGGATCTAGATGCATACAACTAATTAACAGAAACAGTATTCTACATAAAAAAGAATCATTACTATCACACATTATTTTTACCATCTTATATTTTTATCTCCTACCAAAAGAATTAACCCTCATATAATAACGATTGTTTCTCGAGGAACGAACTAGTAACTGTATCAAATTGTGAAATCTCAAGATCATTTATCCTAAGAAAATATGGAAAACACTAATAAGAAACTGATTATTATAGTTTTATGTAGTAAAAACTCGAGTTGAACAATACTTTGTAATGACCAAATTAACACAACCAACCTGATTTCAAGCTATCGAAGTTTGGAGTTCCAAAACAACAATAATGAGATCTCTTAATTATGAAAAATTCCCCCATCTAATCATAGGTCCCTCAGTTGAATGAGATGTAAATTGAGGGATGTGTCTGAGTTGGTAGACACTTGTGGGTAGTGACGAAGTTAGAAATTGTATTTAGGGGATCCACTTACAGTATATAAAAATTCAATATACAAATTAATTATATAAATATGTATATATATAGAAACGTTTTCATTTCATAGTGAACATATATTCAACTTTAAATTTTTAATATTCTTTTAACAAATTCGAATTAATTATTTGATACTAAAATGATAAACCTCAAATGTTGGATACTTGAATAATACAAATATAGGTGGTCAAAAATATAATTTACTCATTTCAATTATCTAGAAAACTCACATGCACCACCATTCTATTATTATGAACTTGGTACGTAAAATGATTAAGAAATCAAAGATTGAAAAACTGTGAAGATATGAGACTTATAAATAATTAAATGAAATAATATATATATATATAGATTTAATATAAAATAAAATTATAGTCCTAATTTAATTACACTTTATTAAAAAATCACCATATATATATATAATTTTTTAGAATTTGGGGTTCTCAATGCCCCCTTGACCCCCATCTCCCTTTGTCTTCGCTTGTGGAAGGGAGCCAGCAGATACAAACCGATGATAAATCTCAATTAAAATATGTTCGTGAGGTTTAAACCTACAAATTGGAGGATTTCTCTCCACATCACCACATGCTTAATCAACTCAACCATACCTTGGGGAACAATAACAAGATCTTAATTCCAATACTTAGAAAGAATGCAACTAATGAATTTTCTGAAACTTACAACCAACAAAAAGGATATATTCATAATAGAGGTCAAGCTGAGTATTTCAATAGCTAAAAATTTGTTAAATACTTCTTCAAGCTGCCAACATGTTGATCATCCAACTCAAGACTTGTACTGCTGTAAGTATAGTGTTTTGAAAAAAAAACATTAAACAACACAGGTTGATAACAACCTTGCAACACCTATTTGTATCTTCTTAAAAAAATAAATGACCAGACATAAAAAAAATAAAGAAAACAAAACAATCTTGTTGGTCCCAAGTGGTATAAGGTTAAGAGGGGGGTGAATTAACCTTATCAAATTTTAACTTTTCTCTAAAAAATATTAAGTCCTTGGTTAGCAGGTAGCTAGAAAGCTTGCTGCGAAGTAGGTTGCTGCTCGTGCAGTGACTTCTGGACTTAGTCAGAGATAATAATGAACAGCGAAAATAATGTGATTTTTGAAGATAGGCCTTTAATGCAGTATGCTCAAGGAAAACAGACAGATATATATAAAGCAGATAGAACACAAGCAAGCTTATAGAGGTTTGAGGGTGGAGTAATCCCTCTACATCCTCTCTACTCCTTCTCAAGGAGGAACTTTGTTAAAGCAAGTTTGATTTACAACAGACTCAGCTAATACAAACTCTACTCTACACAAAACTGTTAGCTCTATCCACACAGGTAGCTGCACAGTGACCAAACTAAGCGACCCACACAGGATCTCCACACAGGTTCCTTGACCCACACAGGATTCTTTCTCTTCTTCAGAGAGAATAACAACTTAGCAGAGTAGACTCCTGCCTAAGTGACTCCTAGTCAGTCTGTTTGAATAAGATATAGAAATCTTTAAACGGTCGAGTGCAGCAAGCTCTTTAAACTTCTAAAGATTCATAATGGTAGCTTGTTTGCTGCTGTTTTGACTGAATGACTTAGATGTGAAGGTTTTGAGCTTGTAGATGAGTTGATTCGCTTAGGATAGCTCAATTCTCGGACCCCTTTCTTTCGGTGCATTCAGTCTTCTATTTAAAGGCATTAGTGGGAATTCTGCCCGTTGAGAGGGCAGTCCTTCACTTGGTAAGGTGTCTCACTCTGATTGGTTCTGCTGATCTTCTGACACCTGCTCTGCAATGCCTTCATTCTGTTCTGCCATTGCCTTGTCCTTTTTCTGCGCAACTTCATTCTACAGTCTGCTGTACTCTGTCCTTGCTGTTTTTTCACACATGGCAGTCACTGATTCGTTGAAACTGGAATAACTCTACCGGCTAGTCAAGTTGCACTGATTTTAATGTATCTGGTAGTCTCCTCTTTAAGCGAGTAAGTCAGCTTCTTTGACCATCTACAGGTTCCTTGCAACATCCTTTGAAGCTTGGCTACTGGTTTCTTGTGGCAGTATGCAGGTAGCAGGGACTTGGCGTAGGTTCCTTTGCAGAGTCTTCTTCTCTTTCCAGCATCCTTGCCTTAGCTATTTTACATATGGAAACTTATCTGAATAGCTAATGCTCTAGTCTATTACACGTTTTGTCTCATCAAAATCTATTACAATTTATCCTATCAATTTCTCCCTTTTTGATGATGACAAAACTCCTTAACAGGATTAAAGAATCATATTTCATTTATCTTGGAACAAAATGCAAAATAACAAAAGCATTCATAATCATGCATTAAGTTCACAAGATGTGAGCTTTCATAAAAAAAAAATTATCATAGTCTTCATTGATCAGTTTCAGATACAGAGAGCATAAAAAAAAATAGAGAGATAAACAGATAGCATCAAGACAGAAAGATAGACAGATACAAAGAGCATGATACTAAGACTTCAACTAGCTGGCTCTCTTCTTCCTTTCAAACTTTGTACCTTTCCACCAGTTGGCTATGGAGTCTTGGTAGCTGGGTTCCATCCTCTTTACAACTTCCTCAGATTCCTCAAACCTGAGCCAGAAGTCTTCACAGTATGGTATGAACTCCTTTCCTAGTCTCTGCTTTAGCTTGACTTGGATTGGAAGTCTACCTTTCTTGGTCAGCTCCAGAAACCTCTACAATGCTTCCTTGTTGGTCCGAAATCCTCTGAAGAGAGCAGATTCCTTACAGAGTGTCGTGAAGTACTTCATCAGCTCCATTCTCTTGAATCCTTCAATCTGGAAGAATGATGGATTGACATCAGTGGGGAGAGCGACTTCCGAAATCTTTGGAATAACAAACTTGTCGCTCCTGGAATCCGGGCTAGCTTCCAGAAAGGTCTTGAGAGATGCACTGGCTGCGCTGGCAGGATTCTGCATGTTCTTCTCCAGCTCAGTCATGTCAGGCAGCTTGTGTGGTGGGAAGATTTTATCAAGAACAACCCTTGGATCCTTCGAGAAAACAGCATCCAGGTTGCTTTTCAGTTCTGCCTCAGTCTTCCTCCTCTTTTCATCTCTCATATCAGCACCCTTTCTGAAGCCTGGATGGATTGACCCTGAGACAGCTTCTGATTTCCTCTTCAAGCTGCTATCTGAAGGGCCCCTTGGTCTAGCTCCCCTATGTCCACCATCTCCAGCATCATCTCTTCTTCTGCTCACTACCATCTGCTTGCAGGTAGCAGGATCCTGTCCACTCTTCTGCCGGCCTTCTAACCTCCCTTCCCCCTTTTTGTCATCATCAGCACGTCCAACCGCAAAGCTGACCATAGAGTGAATCTCGAACAAGGTGCCTGAGTGTTCTCTCAAGGTTTGCGACTGGTTGAACTGCTCTTCATCCATTCATCCTACTGCAGTGACAAGAGCTTTCTGGTTAGATTCAAGGGAAATCATCCTCTCCTCTTGTCTATTCAGCTTTTCCATCACATTCTTGACCACTTCCACAGTAGCATCCTCCTTGGGGGGTCGGTAAGCAGTGATCATCTGAGAGTCTTGACAGAGCTACGTTGAGGGAGTCCATGAAGGAATGCGTCTTGATAGAGTGTGAACGGGTTTCCTTGCGGAGTTTCCCGCTCGCTTTCACCAGAGACTTCCCCATCTGTTCAATAGCTATCAAGACCTCGTCATTTGATCTGGCAGGTTCCTGGCCTTCTCCTGCTGATACCTGCTGAGATGAAGCAGAGGTTAGAGCTTTGGATTTTTCGGCTCTAGTATCACCCTGTTCACTGGGTGACCTATCATCGCTGCTGGAAGGGCTACTGGATCCTCCATCTCCTGATCCAGTGTCCTTAGTTGGGGCCTCATCTTCCTCTCCAGTCTTCTTCTCCTTATCCTCCTCAACTTCTTTTCCCTTGCCAGCCTCCTCATCAACCTTCTTATTAGCCTCCTTCTCCTTTTCAGCCTCCCGCTCTTCATCAGTCTTATCCTGCTTCTTAGCTTCCTTTTCACCTTCTTTTTCTACCTCTAGTGCTTCTCCCGCTTCCTGTGCTTCATCCACCTGTTTTTCTGCAGCTACTTCCCCCTCAGTGACCATCTCTCCATGGTCCATTGGCTTAGCAGGTGTTGCCTCCTCTAACTCCATTGGAATAGCTACTGCAGCTTGTTCCATTTCCAACGGGGCAGGTTCTTCCAACACTTCAACAGAAACAGGTGCCTCATTCTCCTGTACTTGTTCCCCCTCAGCCTCTACCTCCATTGGCGTGGGTATAGATGTTTCTGTGGTGTCATTGGCGGCTGCTACTGTGGGTGGGACTATCAGCTCAAGAGATGCCACAGCAGCGAGGGTTTCTAACTCCTTTGCCTTGGAAAATTCAGTTGGCGTCAAGCTACTCTCCTTTATCGGCGTCTGCACAGGGACTTCAGGCAAAATAATCAGGTCAGTAAGGTAAGAGAATTCCTCACCATTTTATCTCCACGAGTGTATTCAACGCACTCACCCCTTATTCTGTAATTCACGTTACAGGAGGTGATGAGCATGATGAACCCTAGAAGGAGAGAGGAGGTGCTATATTTTTTGATCTGTAAATTATTTTTAATATGATGTTTCTCAAACTTTTCTCTTTATAAAACAACGTTGTAAGAAATCCAAGTTTGGTGGTTAGATGATATGTATTCGGGATGTCAGATCCTGATGATGATGTGTGTTTGGGATATGAGATCCTGATGTTTTTTCCACTGTGAATATTATGTTAAATCGGTTGAAACCGATGGTTGATACGTAATATCTTCTGTTCATGCCCGTGTGGAAAACTTTGATAAATTTTATGAAATAAAATGGGGCGTGACAGTAAGATTGAATTACAGGACACTACTAACAATCTATCAACTCAACAAGCTAACACCTACTAGAACCCAATGTACACACAGCAACTGCAAGTTCTAAAGGCAAACCCATACAAGATTTCACACTCCCACACAGGGAAATTGCCTATACCCTAGACAACTTATACAAATAGAAAGGATAAATCCTATCAACTGTTCGACACCTAAAACAACCTAAGCACATAGTAACAAGGTTAAAAGTATATAATGTTGTTCTTCAACTAGTGCGGTTAAGTGAGCTTCTGAATCATTCGATGGATCTTTCAGCTTGAACTTTGTTCACTTCACTGAGGTCAAGTGACTGAAACTGTAGAGATGCTTGAGAGAATATAGCTATGAATACTTGGGCTTTTTAGCTTAAATGTTTTAGTAGTCAGCTTCAGGGTTGCTCGTCCTTTATTTATACTTGTAGAAGGATATCCGTTGAAGCAGATATCTCTTATTTAAATTTAAGCGTACTTGATCAAAGGTATGACTAGCATTTAATGCGACTTGACTTCTCATTTCAAAGTATTTAATGCAGTGGTTGCGGCTCACAGCTTTCTGCAGACCGTCAGTCCACGTGTTGTCTTGGCATTGGCTCCATGTCTGAAACTTTGATCTTCTCTGGAATGACTTTTTTTTTCTTACTTGGATCTTCCTTCCTCGTACTGCATTTATCCTTCATCGGATTGTAGGATACTGATTTTACTTGTCATTAGCACTGTTGGTTGATTGGTCAACAAATTATAATCTTTGCACTGTATCTTAGGTCTTCTTGCAGCTGTTCGTTCTTTATAGTGTTGTTGTAACTTAGCCTTCTTGCAGTATCTCTTTGTACAGTACTGTTGTATCTTTTCTTACAGTATTCCTGTAGCCATTTCTTACAGTGGCGCTGCTTGCCATTCTTACTTGTTGTATTTACCTCTTACAGCAACTTTATTATTTGAATTCTTGATACAGCACGATCCAATAGAGTTTCTCAAATTTTCAGCACCTATACCTAGACTCAATCCTAGTCTATATTTTCACTTAAATATTGTGAAAAATGGGGGACTCAAACTTCCAATTACATATATGGTTTGTCTCATCAAAATCTATACACTTAAATCCCTATAATTTCCCCATTTTTGATGATGACAAAACCTTTTACATTATTTCGTTCATGAAGGAAGTTTTTACTCTGCACTATATCATATTTGATTAAGATTACATATTTGATATATTGAGAAGGAAAATCTAATCATGGATTCATCATAGATGTATCTTTTGTAATCATTTATCTCATAGCATCAGGATAAACAAAAGTATGCAGAGGTTCATAAGGAATGAACTTTGAACAAAAACAGAAAATAAAATTTCTTCATTAAAAGAAAGAAATTTTATAAAGAAAGCAGAAAGATATATACAGATATGTACATAATCATACATTGGTTACTGCTGAAACAAGGACCTCTTTGTTGATGATTCATCAGGTCTTCTTTCAGTAGTCCTCCTTTCTTGCTCCATCATCTCTCTTGATCCTTTGCACCAGTCTCGAATGGACTCCTGATAAGATTCTTCTAGTTTTTTCTTGATCTTCGGAATTTAAATCCATCTCAGCCAAAAGTCCTCACAGTAAGATATAATCCTGTCTTGCTTCACTAGGGTTATATATTTTGTTTGAATCTCTAGCTCTCCATCCCTGACATGCAGATTCCTGCAGAGGTATCTGAAGTATCTGAGGTACTCTGATCTCTTGAACAAGGTGATCGCCTCAAAAGATGGATTTCTGTCAGTAGGCAGTATGATTGCTTTGAAGATGTTAAAGCTCAAGGCCATACTCTCTCCTTCAGGCCTCTAATCCATCAGAACAGATACTTCAATAGATATGTTGTGTGTGTCGAGACGTGGAATGTCTTGAGGGGGGTATTGGTAGAGAGTTCTGTCTACATCTTCCATCACCTTTGGTCTACTCTCTCCAATGACACCAAGCCTCTACATCCAGACATTTTCTTCTTGTTCTGCTCTGGCTCTGTCTGCCCTTTGAGCAGCCATCTTCTCGTTGTAATGTTTTTCAGCTTTAACTCTACTAACCCTCTTTCTTGAGCCCTGCTGCTGATCCTCTCTCCCTCTCTTAGTTTGGTGAAAAGAGAGAGGTGTTGCATCTTTCTTTGCAGTGCTACTGTATGCAGCGCCTGCAGCAGCTGCATCACCAGCTCCTCCTTCATCATCTTTTCTCCATCTTTTTGGAGAAGGAGCGTCAGCAGCAACAGATGATCCTGATTTTTTCCTCCTCCTACTTAGAGGCTAATCATCTTCTTCTTCATCTTCTTCTTCTTTCTCCCCTGAGCTCCGGTAACTGTCTTGAAATCCTTTCCCCTTTTTGGCATAAGCATGTTAATATCGACCTGATCCATGGGTACCCGCCCTGCCCCCACTTGCCCCATCCTAGAAATGGGGCGAGTTCAACCTAACCCGTAAACGTGACAGGTTAGGTCTGGGTAGCACATAGACCCCTTCTCGTACGCAATTAATATATATAATATTATATATTTAAAGAAACATTTATTTTCTATTGTTGATATTTAGTGCTCTTTGTTAGCTATAGAATTTGATGGGAAGTTACTGAAGATCTCAAGGTTTCTTAAAGAAGAAGATGGTAATAATAATAGAAAATAGTTGCTCGTAGACTTCATCGAGGATTTTAATAATCATTACGGTACTCTTTGCGCACATTAGGATCATCTGACAAAGGAATTGAGATAAAATTTTAATGGAAGCTCCTCGTCGAGTTTAGATTCTTTCGGCTCGGAAGATTCTCCGAAGAAAAAGGGCAAAAAAATGGAAAAGTTAACATAAATTGGGGTAAAATGCAGTTATCGTCGAAGAAGAACTCAGAGTAACGCTTTTGGAAGTAGATGAATGGAAGAAGAAGTTGAAGGTTGCCATAGATGAACAGGAAGTAGTGAATCTGGAATATCAAAGAGCTTTGAGTAGTAAAAGTGAGGAATGGGGCGGGACGGACCCACCCCATACGGGGCGGGATGCTAAGCAAAACCAGTGGCAGGGGATGGACCTGCGAGCATGTGCACGGGCGGACCTAGGTAGTCAACAACCCGTCCTGCCCCGACCCCTTCCCCATCCTTACACTATATTTATCAACAATCCACCACAACTCAATCTCTCAATAAAATATTCATTTCTCTTTCATCCGCAACTTATACAATCTACAATCCAACCCAATTTCTATTTTTTTTACTCTATCGACAACCCAACTCAACCTAACTTTTTAATAAAATATCTATTTCCTCTCATTTATATATATACTACAATTATTAATATAAAATTGCATACTATTTTGAGATTTTTTTAATTACATTAAAATTATAATAATTGTATAGATTAAAAAATATTTTAATTTCGAATTATAGTAAGAAAATTATTTTGAAAATACACTAAAAATAACATACTAATATAATAACTAAATTAAAATAATTCTATTAAAATTACAATAATGAGAATACAAAAATTGAAAAAAGATGCATGAAATATAAAATTACAAACATAAAAGATACAAATTATATAATCAATTATCATTACCAAATTTTTTCCATATATGCTCAATCAAGTCATTATTAAGATAAAATAGAGAGATTTTGATAGATTGGATCCAAGACGAACTACTGTAGGGAGTTTATTAAAACCATTGACTTCGGAATATGGTAAAGTAGCTTCTGGGTGGGGGATGACTCCTTTGATGGGTGTCGCAATGGCCTTATTTGCGGTATTTCTATCTATTATTTTGGAAATTTATAATTCTTTCATTTTATGATTCAAAATATGTCAATATTAGATTTTATTTATAAATAAAAAAATATAAGAATTTTGATTATTTATAAAAAATAAAATAAAATAAATTATATATCATTTATCAAGAATTTAAATTATATCCACAAAAATTAACTACAACCAATTAGAGTGTGATACTTATCATATAATTGGATTAAAAAAAAAGGTTGTTTGGTGGGTTAGTCAATACACCCATATCCTAACCGGTTGCCTCATTTCTTTTCATTTCTCTTTATTTTATTTTCCAATTTTTTGTCTTATTATAACAAAGGGTTGTTGATAAAACAAGTCTTAGGACCCTACCCTACACACAACCCAACTTTTGATAAAAGTTGCTAGAGTAAAAGCAAAACTTGTCCAGCTTCTTCCTTTTTATTTTTAAAATTTTTAATTTTGGTAAGTGGATTTGGGCGGGAAAACCACATCTTTCCACTTTTACCACTATTTTACTATTATATACATATATATATAGATTTTCATTTTTTTTTGGAATTTATTTAAATATTTATTATTTAAATTTTAAATATTAAGATTTTATTAAGTAATATTTAGTAAAACTTAATCATAATTCTTAGTTTAGTTAAAGTAATTTTCCATAGTTTAAATTACAAAAAAATATTGTTAAGTAATTATAACCCGATTTAATTAAACAAGCAATTGACCATACCTTAAGGAGAGGGTGTGGAATCACAAAAAATAATTAGTAATATATAACTCTAAGAACAATCATTATTTTCATCAGAATCATACGAGCAAAAGCATTCTCCATTACAAATTCCATTGGGATTCTTTGAAGGACGGAACACATTGCAATCTCTCTTGCATCCTTCAATGTCATTTCCGCATGGCCCCAAACTTACCGAACATCTTATCGTTTTTATTTCTTCCAATGCTTCTTCATTACCCTTAACTGCACATAATCATATTACGGGAAAGCATATCCATAAAATTAGCTTATTAAAATGTTTAAATTATTTAGATTTGGGGAAAAGAGGAAAAACTATTTTAATTAATCAAGAGTCTTACCTGTGACTGAAAGAAGCGCAAAGAGAATGAAGATTGTTGATGTGATTTTCTCCATTTAATTGGATTCAAGATATACGAACAAGTGTTTGATTTTTTTTTTTTTAATGATATTTTATGTGTGACCACTCCTCTTTTTATAAGGATTTGGATGTGCTCGTCATTTTAGCAACTTTAATGCATGATTTCTGTTGTGAAAATTGCAGTGATTATGAGATATGCATGAATCTTAGAAATTACTCCGGGGATTTTCTTTATTAATTATTAGGAATACATTTTAAATTTTTTTTTGCACGTGAGTAGCCAATTAGGATCCGCTATTATAATTTTGGTATTCTAACTTTAATTCTATTGTCTTTCTTACATTTAGTATATTAATTGTTGATGTATATGGTAGTTATTTTTGAAATAATAGATGAAATACATAATGGATTAGAAGATCTTATTTGCATACTAATCAAATATTCGTATCATCATAATAAGATAATATAATTGCAAGAAAAAATCATAATTTTTCCTTTGATTGCAATTTTAACAATTTTTTTTTGATAAGTGCAAAACATACATGACATTAGTTACATACAATTACAATTAAAACCGTCAAAACAAGACACGTCCATTGAGCTGGCTGGCCCCATCATACTTAAAAAGTGCAATGAGCAGATTAATATTTACAGCCCGCTTAGAGGCAGGCCTAAACGGGTCATACCACCGGGGCTGAGACAGGCGGGGTGGGTTATCCCACATTTTTTTTTTCTTTACACAAGTCTATGTGTCTCTATCTAGTATCTACATATATTAGTAACTCTACTATGGGCTATAGAATATTCCCATATTAAATATATCACAACTTAGAGGCTCATTTCCCATTTTCCAAATTGTACATAGCATGAGATAAAAGTATCCATCCGATTCAAACAATCCATTTGATTCCACAACACGGATCTAGAATTTTGTTCGAGGGGATGAATTTTTATTTTATAATCTTATGAGTAGTGTTTCTATGTACCAGTTGCATGGTGCAACTATGCGTGGGGGTCGGATCTAACCCGGATACGTGCTCAAATATTTTTTAATTTATGCGGTAACTTTTATGTTATATTAGAATAATCTTTATGTTATATTACTTATACTTTTCTCAGCATAAAATTCATGTAGTATAGTTATATGTTTATGTTATGATAATTTAACATTTATGTTATACTAGTATCCTCGTTATATATAAATATCATAATCTTTAAGTGATATTACTTATAATTTTCTATCAACATAAACTTCATGTAATATAGCTATACCTTTATGTTATAATAATTTAATATTTATTTTATATTAATATAACCATTATATATAAATATCATAATTGTTGGACTCCCGACCCGAGTTCGAACAAAACACATGATCTGGTTGGATTGTGGAGATTTGTGGTCATAAAGAGCCCGATCAGGAAAGCTCATTGAGTAAATGCCTAGATGATCTGACCAAATAAATCCCCTAGCTAGCCACCAAGAGATCCGGCCAGGACTGATTTTATGGCGGGTCCAATACGGCATATATCAACCCGGACAAGATGTGGCACGAATGATCGTGCAGGATGTTCCTAATTAATGGGGGATAATGGAAAATAACCTCCTACTCCCTAGAAAGTAGGCAAAAACCAAGGGAGAAGTGGGCATAATCCCCACTACTTATGCTCTCTCTTAAGCTATAAATAGTAGAAGCTTTAACTCGTAAAGGGTTCGAACATTTTTATATTCAAGCACAATAGAGCTTATTTCTCTGCATATATTACATATGATTCGGCCGGCCATCACAGATCGATCAAGATTAGCCGACCAAATTCACCCGAGTAAGCTTTGGGTACAGTGTTTTGTGCACTTCTATTCAATTTCTTTATCCAATTTAGCTCATTTAATCCAAATTTAATAAATTTGAGTGTTTGACTAGGAATTAAATAATTAAATAAATTCCGATGTCAACATTTTAGCGCTAGAAGGAGGGGGATTTATTATAAACAAATAACAAGCTACAAAATTGTGCAATAAACGATGAAGAACGGAATATTACTCCGGATTCCCAGGTCCGGCTCTCTCAGCCTAGTGGATCCGACCGGCCAAATCCGACCGCACCAGAAGGGATTGTCCAGATGGTCCCCATCACATTGAAAATCCTAGGACTCCCATGTCCACGAGCAAAATCAAGGCCAAATGGCCCAGCTAAACGAGAGGCTGAAAGAGGCCGAGCAGAGAGAAATGGCCCAGTGGGTAAATGGGCGGATGGAGGATGTAGAGCCATCAAACGAGCCCATGCCGAGGAGAAACCTAGAAAAAAGAATTATGGAGGATCACAGAAGTGTAAGAATCCCATCACCATGCCGAGCTCAAATAGACGAAAGAGTACGGCTGAATTGAGTAGACATGGAAACTAGAGGTGTTTCCGATCGAGTACAACCGACTTGGGCACTAAAGGCTAGAGTATCGATCAGGAAACAAGACGAGAGAGAAAGGATCCAGCAACCCCATGAGGAGAGCACTGACCATACTCAAAAGTATTCGTACCTGGCCGAGGAGTAGGAGTCGAAGAAGAAACTGACCAAAATTCAGTCTACAAAGAGCAAGATTGACAAAGGAGGTTGTGTTAGGATGTATACTATAAGCCTAACTTTTGTATGAACATTTATTCATGATATGAGAATCTTTTATGGTCAAATATTTGCATTTTATATTTGTTATATATGTTATTGCAATTGTCCAATTAATTTATATTGTAGATAACATTGTGTGTGGTGCCACAGAGAAGATTATGTTATCAGTTCCTTATAAATTATAAATAGTGGCTTACAACCGAGATGAATTTGGACAAATTATCGGAATGGTTGTAGTGTAATTTGGTATTAGTTTATCTTGACTATAAAATTACACTAGTACATTTTGTGTGTATTAAACAGGACCAATTGAGGTTGTTCGATTTATACTGACTACATACATAGAACAAGATCTCTATTATTATGGATGTGCGTCCTCTTAATCATTATATGATAACGGGCATGTATACTCAATATATATTTCTTTAATTTATCAATAGGTGAGATTTATTTATTAAATCAATAAGCTCAGTAAATTGGGATACAATATTGTTTATATGGTGTGTTGTTGATTATATAATGAAACTGTGTCCTAATTATTTAGGATGATGATGTCTTCTTGAGGAGCTCATAAAGATTATCATGTAAACCCTGCAGGTGGATTTATTCCGACATGATAATAAAGTTGAGTGGTACTACTCTTGGAAATAAATGTTCATTAATTAAATTATCAGTAATTCATTTAATTAATAGACATTCGATATCTTAAACACAGGGAGATAAACGCGCACATAATAAATAGGAGCCCATATTTAATATGGATTTGGGACGGTAGTTCAATAATATCTCTTTAGTGGATTGAGTTATTATTGATAGGATTAAGAATTATGTTCAAGACAAACTAGGACTCATAATCCTATCAGGAGACCGATTCCTAATCCTCCCCAAGGTCCCTGTTGTAGCCTATAAATAAGCACTAAGTCAGCCGCTTCTAAACATATAAAAATCTAAGAGACGATTTAGTAGAAGGTGACTGGTACTCTCGAAGGATCGTTGCCCATACAACGTTCGAGAAAAAAGAGAAGAATACGATAGAAGATCGTGAGGTTCAGGCTCTATCGATAGTTCAGAACTGGTTCGTCTTCACCTATTACGGTGAAATATATGATACGTTTTCCACTGCGTGTTAATCATATCTTGTATGGATCCCAAGTCAGATAATTACATAGGATTTGCGATCCGGTAGTTCCAACAATTGGTATCAGAGCCGTGGTTTTCTAACTCTATGTGATTGATTCGGTTAATCATATTGTGATGCGTAGTTAGATCGGATAATAGTAGGATGTGCGATATATTATGATGTTTCTACAGGAACCCTAAATCCAACTATTATGGTCTGAATGTATGTTTATGTATGAATTAAACCCTCGGACATGTCGAGGTTGTTTTGATCATGTATGATTGTAATAGTAAAATCATGGTGGTTTGTCGTATTAGGTTTTAATTTTCTTTTCGATCTAGATCATGTGTAAACTCCTTCGTGAAGTATAGGATCGATGGATGTAATTAAATACAGGGTTAGGGTTAGGGTTGCGATGGAGATTCCTTGGATCATGGAGATTCTGGAATGACGAGGCCATAATAGTTGGAATTTATGTTTTTCATATTTATTGCTTTTATGTGTTGTTTTGTCAAGCATGCTTTTATGTGTTTCATATGATATGCATGTTAAAATCTCTCATGTTAAATAACTAAGTGGGAGAGGGATTAATTAATTTTTTAAATAAATCTCATGGCCTCCATTATTGTTTTGTGAGTGATGCATTTCAACTTACGCATTGGTTTTAAGTACCTTCCTCCATATCAGATGAGTTTATTTACGGATCACTAGATCAAACTTCTTTTATGGATGATTATAGAAAGTTGTCTAGGAGTATGTCATCTTCTCCATCTAAAGGGGCATAATCCTAGATAATGGACTTAGTATCAAGTAATGGTATACACTTAGATGCATTTGATAAGTATCCTCCCCATCGGAGTCACTGCTATTATTTGTATGGCCAAAGCGATACCAACTATTAATTTTATTTGTCATAAAGTTAAGTTGAAAAGATAATAAAATTAATGGGTGAAACATCCTCTAACAAATGTTTGAATTAATATACGTCCACACTATCGTGGCATACGAAGTTCATGGTATGTTGAGGTGTTGGTGAATTTAAATTATATTATTTGAGGGAACAATATGATTTGTTAATTCAACTATTTTAACCTATGTGTTTATCTATATGATTCTCAGGATTTTCATTATGGCTTTTAATCCTCTTGTTGTTATACTTAAAGAAAACAAACTTACTGGTTCTAATTATATTGATTGGAAATGAAACCTGGATATTATCCTGACTGCTGAAGAGTACAAGTTTGTACTCACTGAGCATTGTCCTGACATGCCTAATGAAAACTCTAGTGAAGAGGAGAAAATGCTTTATAGGAAGTGGGTTAAGGCAGATGAGATGGCGCGGTGTTACATTTTGGCTTCCATGTCAAATGTGCTGCAACGTCAGCATTAGGCCATGCCTACTGCCTATGATATGATGCATAATCTTAAAGAACTCTTCGGTCATCAGAGTCGGGCTGCCAGACAGGAGGCTATGAGAAATTTGATGACTACCACCATGGCTGAGGGGACACCTGTGAGTGATCATATCCTCAAGATGATGGCTCATCTGAATGAGATGGAAGTCTTTGAAGCTGAAATCGATGGGGAAACCCAGGTCGATATCATTCTCCAAATGCTGCCTAAGAGTTTTGAGCAGTTCCGTTTGAATTACAACATAAACAAAAGGTTGTATTCGTTGGTGGAACTTCTGACAGAACTTCAATCAGTAGAGGGACTGTTTCGTCAAAATTCTCAGGCTTGCGTTGCTGAAAATATTTCTGCTTCTAAACCGCAAGGTGGAAAGAAGAAGATGAAACAAAGTTCTTCAGCAAAGAAAACGGCTGAACCTCAAGTGGATAAGCCACAAGGTGGCGTGAAAAAGTCGAAGGGCAAGTGCTTCAATTGCAAGCAGCCTGGACATTGGAAAGTGGATTGTCCCCGTAAAAAGAAGAACAATTCAGGTACATCTTTTTCATTAGTTGTTGAAACATGTTTAGCGGCGTTATCTACTGGTAGCTGGTGTTAGATACGGGAGCCACTGATCATGTCTGCAATTCATTGCAGGGGTTACAGGAAACCAGATGACTCACTGATAAAGAGATTACAATATACATGGGCACCGCTGTGAAAGTAGTGGCCGTTGTAGTGGGAGATGTTTATTTATCTTTTCATTAGAATAAGTCTTTGATTTTGAGAGATTGTCTTTACATACCTTATTTTAGAAAGAATTTGATTTTAGTTTCTAAACTTTTTAAGGATAGATATTCTGTTTTTTTTTAATAACAAAGTTGTGGTCAAGAAGAATAGAGTTATTATCTGTTCTGGTATGTTGGTTGACAATTTATATACTCTTAATCCAATAACTCCTACGATGCAACAAATGGACATCTTCTAAATCTAATAAGAGAAAAGAACCTTCGAAAATGAATCAAACATATCTTTGGCATCTACGGTTGGGTCATATTAACTTAAGTAGAATTCAAAGGTTGATAGCCGATGGACCTTTGTGTTCCTTGGAAATGGAAAACTATCCAACCTGCGAGTCTTGCTTGGATGGAAAAATGACCAAAAGGCCTTTTAAGGCCAAGGGGTATAGAGCCAAAGAAGTGTTAGAATTAGTTCATTCTGATTTGTGTGGCCCTATGACTATTCAGGCAAGAGGTGGTTTCGAATATTTTATCTCTTTTATAGATGATTATTCGAGATATGGATACATTTACTTGATACGCCGCAAGGCTGATGTGGAGAAATGTCATGGTAAATGTATCAAGACACTACGATCTGATCGTGGTGGTGAGTACATCTTAGGAGAGTTTAGGAGTTACTTATCTGAGGCTGGGATTCAATCCCAATTGTCTGCACCGGGTACACCCCAACAGAATAGTGTGGTAGAACGAAGAAGTAAGACTCTTATGGAAATGGTTAGATCAATGATGAGTTATTCAGAATTATCAAATTCATTTTAGGGATATGCTCTGGAAACAGCGACGTACATTCTAAACTTGGTACTTTCTAAATCAGTACCCTCTACTCCCACAGAATTGTGGACTGGGCGCAAGCCTAGTCTGAAACATATTCGGATTTGGGGTAGTGCAGCATATGTGCTGAAAGGAGATGCTGATAAGTTGGAATCTCGTACGGAAGTACACTTGTTTGTGGGCTATCCTAGAGGAACAAAAGGTGATTTATTTTGTAGTCCTAAAGATCAGAAGATCATTATTAGTACGAATGCCCGATTTTTAAAAGTGGACTATGTAATGAACCACAAGTCCATGAGTACAATTGTTCTTGAGGAAATGAGAGGAGATAATTCTTCTATACCAGCGGTACAAGATGAGATACCATAAGTGACTGCACCGCGTTTCACAAATAATACACAATTACCGGTAGTGCCTCGTCGTAGTGGGAGGGTTGTTAGACAACCTGATAGATTCATGTTTTTGAGAGAGTCTTTAGACTTGGTCCCTGGTGAACATGAAATAGATCTTTGGACTTATGACGAAGCACTCCAAGATAAAGATGCGACATTTTGGCAAAAGACAATACTCTTTGAGATAGAATCTATGAATTCTAATCAAGTTTGGAGCTTGTAGAATGACACGACCACACTTGCTCAAACAAAAAATAGAACGCATTTTAATTATATATCACCATTTGAAAACCTGTTATATATACATGCATATATTTTTTTTTCAGCATAACATCCTTTCATGTTCACCAATTCCTATCCACATTCATATAAAAAGTGTTTAAACAAACCAGCAACCCATAAACAAGCTTCATGTTAATCCTCCAGTACCATCATGTTGTATATTACAGAACATATCAAAAAGAGTTTTAATATCCAAGAGCAAAAGCAACATAAACCGCATTCATGCCCAACAGGTCGTCATCTATGTACATAAGTGCTCAAAACCCTACAGGAGCTCCACAGCTTATCCAGAACGTCCATAACGTTACACTTTATCAAAATTACCTACAAAACATAAATCAGGTAAGATAAATCTCAGTAAGCAGAAATTATACAGGATAATATGAGTCTTCACAACTCTTTTCTATGCATCCCCTTCTTGGGATCACCTATTTCATTTCTAACACTCCACACTCCCCTAATTCATTTCTAATATATTTTGTGCACATAGCACCTCAGGTTATATCCCGGCATCATGTGCACACAGCACCATATAATTTTGTGCACTAAGCACCATATAGTTCCGTGCACACAGCACCATATAATTCTATGCACAAAGCACCACGTGCACACAACATCATATAATTTCGTGCACAAAGCACCACGTGCACTAAGCACAATATAATTCCGTGCACTAAGCACCATATAAATCTGTGCACTAAGAATCATATAATTTCGTGCACTAAGCACCATATAAATCTGTGCACTAAGCACCATATAATTTGTGCACTAAGCACCATATAATTTCGTGCACAACGCACCACGTGCATTAAGCACCATGTGACCGATATAAATATAATCTAGAAATACGGTTCTATTTTCTTATTGTCAGAATACCACTTGATAACCCTCACAACTTCAATTGACAACAGTCATCCAACAAATTCATTTATTTCAGAATAATCACTAAATAATAAATCAAACCTTGTGAATACTAAATTTTTACATATCATCAATTAACACAATCAATTCATAGAATACTAATTTATACTTTGTAATTGCAAATAAATTTCTACTTACCTGAATTGCCGAAGATTTTGACCACTGAAACCTTCTTTGTATCAAATCTCTTATGAATAAAAGAAAATAAAGGTACACTTCTCTTTTCAGTAAATGAACCGAAGTAAAAAATATGTATCTCTGGTTGAACAAAAGTCTTAATTGCTTTCTTTAAAAGCTGTTCTTCCCCTTTTTTGTTTTTTTAATTAATGTTGCGGCAGATATTTTGTAACTTCCTCCCTTCACTTAACACATAACCATATATATATATATATTAATATTACTTAAACTTACGTGTGCACACACGGCACTTACACACATAAATATATATTATAATACTTCTTTATAATACATACACCTACTTACTATTATTATTTGCGTCTACATATATAAATATCAATTATAAATTTATTTTAATATAATTACACTAGTATTAATCAAATTATTAATATTATGATCTCAATATTACTAGAATCTCAACTAATTATAATAGGGGTTTCTCAACACTAATCAGGTAAGAACAATAAATAATTCAATATTTGGAAGTAAAATATTATCATGCAAGATCACAAGTAACACATAAATAATAAGAGATGTATATGATGCATGAAGTGTATTTAATTAGTAAGTTGTGAAGAGCTCGGGTATCATATCCTCCCCTTCTTATAAAAATTTCGTCCTCGAAATTTCACTTACCTGAAAAGTTTTGGGTATTTCGACTTCATTTCATCTTCCTTTCCCAAGTGGCCTCTTCTACAAGCTGATTTCTCCAAAACACTTTGACTAACGCAATTTCCTTATTCTTGAGTCGTTTTATCTCTCGTAGTAAAATCTCTACTGATACCTCTTCATAACTTAAATCTGCTTTCAGCTTTGGGGGCTCATTATTTAAAAGGTGAGATGGATTTGCTATGTACTTTCTCAGCGTAGATACATGAAACACATTGTGTATTTGAGACATTGACGCAGACAAATCAAGTTTATAAGCGACATCACCAATTCTTTCAATGATAGGAAATGGTCCAACGTACCTTGGACTAAGTTTTCCTTTCTTTCCAAAATGCATTATACCTTTTATTGGAGACACTTTCAGAAACACTTGATCACCTACTTCAAATTCTAGCTTTCTTCTTCTTTTATCTGCAAAGCTTTTTTGTCGACTTTAAGCAGTATTCATTCTTTCTCGAATTTGCTCTATTGCTTCACTCATCTCGATTCGGTGATTCCAACAGGTTGGAAGATGGCCACCCCCTTTACAGAACACATAAATCCGTGATGGCCACACCGGCCAAGTTCAAAATATCGCTAATTGGACAATATAATAGTGAAATTAACCCAAGTACTCACCTTGACAAGTACTCATCTTGGATGGAGCTTTAGGGAATTGTAGAGGAACTGATGTGCAAGGCCTTCCCACTTACTTTGGGAGATCGAGCACAAAGTTGGTTCAGGTCATTTTTTAACTTTTCGGTTGGAGAATGGGATAAATTAACTGAACTGTTTCTAACACAGTTTATGGGGTCGAAGATGAGGTCGACCCCAAACAAAAGGTTAGTCAATGTAAGGTAGGAGAAGACGGAATCTCTAAAATTATACCTGGGCAGGATCAACAAGCTGGTCTTAAAGATGGAATTGATGTCAGACGATATCGTGCAAATGGCCTTTATGGCCGAGCTGAGGCCCAGGATAAGGCTCAGGTGGTCAGTTCACGAGGAGGGACCGAAAACTTACCATGAGTTTTTGACTCGAGCAAAATGGTACATCGGGACAGAAGAGGCAATTCCTGATGACAAGCCATCTAAAAGAGTATAAAAGAGAACGGAGAGGAGAGTAGAGAAGAGAGAAAAAAGAAGGTGTTGGTCCTAGTGGTATAAGGTTAAGAGGGGGGGTGAATTAACCTTATCAAATTTTCAACTTTTACACCAAAGAATATTAAGTCCCTGATGAACAGGTAGCTAGTAGCTTACTGCTCGATAGGTTCCTGCTCAGGCAGTGACCTCAGGACTTAGACAGAGAGTGTAATGCACAGCGGAAATACTTATGTTTTTCGAAACACGCTTTTAATGCAGTATGCTCAGATGCAGATCTATAGATAGAAAGCTATAAAAGACACAGCAAGCTTATAGAGGTTCAAGGGTGGAGTAATCCCTCTACGTCCTCTCTACTCCTTCACAAGGAGGAACTTTGTTAAAGCTAGTTTGATTTACAATAGACTCAACTAACACAAACTAAACTCTAAACAAACTGTCAGCTTTATCCACACAGGTAGCTGCACAGTGACCAACTATCGACCCACACAGGATCTCCACACAGGTTAACCGACCCACACAGGATCCTTTCTCTTCTTCAGAGAGATTACAACTTAGCAGTTTCAATACCTGACTAAGCGACTCCTATCAGACTTAATAAATGAAAGGTTAAAAACACAATCAAATGCAGCAAGCTCCTTGAACGTCAGAAGATCACAAAGGTAGCTGGCTTGCTGCTTGCTCAGTCTGATTAACTTGAGAGTATAAGCTTTGTGCGTCTATTTGCTTCTCAGTTTTTACTTGGTTGTATATATGATCGTTGTCTCTTCTTTTTGCCTTTGAAAATCAGACTTCTATTTATAGGCATCAGGTAGTTTTCTGCCCGTTGGTAAGGCAGTCCTTTGTATGATGAGGTGTCTCTTTCTGATTGGTTCTGCCGATCTTCTGACACCTGTTCTGAAATGCCTTCATTCTGTTCTGCAACTGCTTGTCCTTTGTCTGCGCAACTTCATTCTGCAGACTGTTTGTACTGTGTCCTTGCTGCTTTATCACACATGGCAGATTCTGATTCGTTGGAACTGGAGTGACTCTACTGGCTAGTCAGGTTGCATTAACTCTGATGTATCTGGTAGTATCCTCTTTGAGTCAGTCAGCTTCCTTGATTATCTCCAGGTTCCTTGTAGCCTCCTTTTAGAGCTTTGCTTGCTGGTTGCTCGATACTGTATGCAGGTAGCAGGGACTTCGGCTTCCTGGCTACTTGGCAGAATCTTCAAGTCCTTCCAGCATCCTTGCCTTAGCAAATTTACATTAAAAACTCATCCAGATAGCTAAGGTTCTAATCTATTACACGTTTTGTCTCATCAAAATCTATTACATTTCATCCTATCAATTTCCCCCTTTTTGATGATGACAAAACTCCTTAACAGGATCAAAGAACCATATATTATTAACTTGGAACAAAGATGCGGAGAGATAAAATCATTCATAAGCATGCATCAAGTTTACAAGATGTGAGCTTTCATCAACTAGAAGAATCAAATTCTCATTGATCAGAATTAGGTACAAGGCATATACATACTCAAGCAGATAGCAGAATCAAACAGAAATTTAAACAAAACAACAGAGTAAACATAGGAAAGAAAAGAAAAAAAAAGGTAAAAACATCAAGTCTTCAACCAACTGGCCTTCTTCTTTCTTTCAAACATTGAGCCTTTCCACCAGTTGGCTATCGAATCTTGATAGCTAGGTTCCATCCTTTTCACCATTTCCTCTGACTCCTCAAACCTGAGCCAGAAGTCTTCACTGTATGGTATGGGCTCCTTTCCAAGTTTCTGTTTTAGCTTCACTTGAATTGGAAGTCCACCTTTCTTTGTAAGCTCCAGGAACCTCTGCAAAGCTTCCTTGTTTGTCTTGAATCCTCTAAAAAGAGCAGATTCCTTGCAGAGGGTGGTGAAGTACTTCATCAGCTCCTTCCTTTTGAAGGCTTCTATCTGGAAAAAGGATGGGTTGACCTCAGTAGGAAGAGTGACCTCCGGGACTTCTAGGGCTAGGAATCTGTCACTCCTGGGATCCGGGCTTGCTTCCAGGAAGCTTCTGAGAGTGGCACTTGCTACGACATCTGGACTTTGCAAATTTTTCTCCATTTCCACCATGTCAGACAGCTTGTGCGGAGGGAAGATCTTGTCAAGGACAACCCTAGGATCTGTTGCAAAGACAGCATCCAGGTTGTTTTTCAGCTCTGCTTCAGTCCTCCTCCTTTTCTCTTCTCTCATATCAGCCCCCTTCCTGAAGCCTGGATGAACAGACCCAGAAACAGCATCTAATTTTCTTTTTGCACTGCTGTCTGAAGGGCCCCTAGATCCAGCTCCCTTATGTCCGCCATCTCCAGAGTCATCTCTCCTCCTACTGCTCACTATCATCTGTCTGCAGGCAGCAGGGTCCTGTCCAGCCTTCTGCCTGCCTTCAATCCTTCCTTCCCCCTTTTTGTCATCATCAGTACGCCCAACCGCAAAACTGACCATGGAGTGAATATCAGACAAGGTGCCTGAGTGATCCCGCAGAGTCTGAGATTGGTTGAACTGCTCCCTGTCCATCCGGTCTACTGCAGTGACTAGAGCTTTCTGACTGGCCTCAAGAGAGATCATCTTCTCCTCTTGCCTGTTTAACTTCTCCATCACGCTCTTGACAACTTCAACTGCAGCATCCTCTTTAGGGGGTCGGTAGGTGGCTATCATCTGAGTGAGCTTTGACAATGTCACGTTGAGGGAGTCCATAAAAGAATAGGTCTTTACAGAGTGGGAGCGGGTATCCTTGCGGATTTTCCTGCTCGCCTTCACCAAGGACTTCCCCATTTGTTCAATTGCTGTCAGCACCTCTTCATTTGATCTGGCAGGTTCCTGGCGTTCTCCTGTTGGTGCCTGTTCATCAGAAACAGATGTTAGTTCTTTGGATTTTTTGGCTCCGGTATCACCATGTTCACTGGGTGACCCTTCATCGCTGCTGGTAGAGCTACTGGATCCTCCACCTCCTAATCCAGTATTCTTAGAGTGAGTTTCCTCCTCAGCATCCTCCTCTTGTTCTCCCAGCTTCTTATCCTGTTCAGCTACCTTACCCTTGCTGAACACTATTTCGGCCTCATTTTCCTTCTCTATCTCCTCTACTACCACCTGCACTGCATCCTTCTGCACTTCAGCCTCATTTTCACCCGCAGGCTCCTTTTCTCCACTTTTGTCTCCTTCTTCCTCCTGCACTTCCACCACCTTTTCACCCGCAGCTACTTCCCCCTCAGCGACCATCTCTCCCTGGTCCACCGATTTGGCAGGTGTTGTCTCCTCCACCTCCATTGGAATAGCTGCATCAGGTTGCTCCTTCTCCATGGGGGCAGGTTCCTCCACTGCATCAGCTTGAACAGGTGCCTCCTGCTGCACATGTTCCCCCTCAGCCTCTACCTCCATTGGTGTAGGAATGGTGGTCTCCGTGATGTCATCGGCGGCTGCTACTGTGGTTGGAACTATCAGCTCGAGAGATGCCACAGCAGTGAGGGTTTCCAACTCCTTAGCCTTGGGAAAGTCAGTTGGCGTCGAGCTCCTCTCCTTCATCGGCGTCTGTACAGGTACTTCAGGAAGAATGATCAGGTCAGTAAGGTATGAGAATTCCTCACCGCTTTTCTCCGTTGGTGAAGGTGACCGCCTGCTGATAGGTTCCACCATCAAAGCTGAGCAGGAGGATCCTTCACCTATCTGGGGTTCCCTTACTGGCCTTCGCATCCTGGTATCTGCCAGGCTGATATCAGCAGCCTGCTTCATCATCCTCTCCATAGCTTCCTGCTCCCCGTACTTCGCTATCTGGGCCTCAGCAAAGCCCACATCGTCGCCTGCTCTGACCTGGTCAGCAGCAGCATCCAGTATCACCTCCTTCCTATAGAAGTCTGGCTGGATGACAGCTTCCTTTCCCTTCAGGCTCCTGGGGCCAGGCAACTGTGCAGCAGCTTCCTTTTGCTTCCTGGCCTCCAACTCAGCGGCTATCTCCGCGTTTTCAAGAAATTCCGGCCATTTCATCTTCTTGAGATCCTTCAGAAATTTCTTTTGAAGGACCTCCTCCAAATCATCCATGGCGACCCAGTTCAGTGCCCATTCCTCCTCAGACTTCCAGTCTGTCCACTGGATGAGTTCCTCCCTGGGCAGGTGCCTGTACTGCCACCAGGTGGTGAATCTTTCCACCAATTTACCGAACTCCGCCTCCAGCTTCGGTATGCTGATGATGAACTCAGCTACCTCCTCCTCATCATCATCATCAACAGCTGTATTCCCTTCCAGTTCCTCCCTTGGAGAATCAATCTCCACTTCCACTGCAGGCTTCTTAACAGCCCGAGTGGTGACGATCTCTGGTTCATCATCAGAAATGACCAGTCTCCTCTGCACATCTTTCTTATGCTTGATCTTCTTTGGTACAGCAAGAGCTGGTGAGGGCTCTGCAGACTCTTTCATCCTCGAGCTGCTTTCAGACGAAGGAGAGGCAGTGTCGCGGAATGTCTTCTTTGTCCTTGGAGCCCCCTTGAGGTCCTCAGAGACCTCTCTGGTTACTGGGGATGACCGAGCAGTGGTCTTCTTGGCAAAGACCCCACCCGCACCGATGAATTTTCCTTTCTGGATGGGCTTTCCCTAGGACAGGTCCACCTTCAAGTGACCCAGGAGGGTGTTGATGATAAGCCCATAGGTAGGCTTACCTACCTTCTTCTCCACTTCCTCTACCAGCCTGGAAAGCAGGTAGCTGGCCCAGTCCACCTTCTCCTTCTTCACAATGGCCATCATCATCCTGTACCGGAAGTTGGTACACTTATCAAAGGAACCAGAGCGGTTCTCTATGATATGGCAGCAGATATCATGCAGCAACTCAAATTCCAGAAGGAAGACCTTCTTGCTGCAGCTCCGGGACATCCCCACCGTGTCCTTCTTCCCGGTGAACGTCATCCAGAACTCCTCCAGCTGGTCTTCTCCGTAGGTGGAGAGGTCACTGGCGTTCATCCCTGCAGTAGGCAGAGCGAACACCTCTTCCAAAAGACCGGTGTCCACCACCACAGTCACTCCACCAACTTTTGATGTGATCTCTGACCCATCTGCAGAGACCTTCGCCCTCCAGTAGAATTTCTCCACCTGCTCCTCCGCGTACGGGGCCTTGTGATAGGAGCAGAGTCTGAGAAGTCCGGTTTCATAGAGGCATTGAAGGATGTTCTTCATGACCTCCTTTGAGTTCCCTTCTTCCTCCACCATCTTGAGGAGGATCTTGCGGTCTACTAGCCTTCCATCAACAACTTGGGATGTTTTTGGTGCCATTTCTGTGAGAGAGAGAGAAATCTGAAAATTGGAAAGCTTTGAGAGAGAAAGAGCACGAGAGATTAGAGTTTGCAAGAGAATGGAAATGTTTAAGTGTAAGAGATGAGTGAGAAGAAAGACTCCCTTATATTTGAATTTTGGTGAGAGATGATCTGACGGTTCTGATTGATCTTGAATTCGAAAAGACCCTCAATCCAATGGTTGAGATTTTTGGCGCGGTGTACGTGTGCGTAAGGACTTGATGTGATATTTTGTGGATATCGAGGAGTTTCCTGCAAAAATGGCTGATAACCGCGGGCTAACTGTTCCTCTTTTCACGCGCTTCAGTTACTGGATCCTGCAGGTAGCTCAGAGCAGTAACATTGTATCCAGTAACTGTCCAGGGACCTTGAGCAGTAACCTTTAGGTTGTTGTTCTTCCTTCGTCCTGCCTATGGTTCCCCCTGAATGTTATAGCCATTTCAACAGGAAAACATAGAGTTATATAGAAAAGTTATCATAAATTGATTATTCCCAGCTCGTTTCTTAGAAACGAAAATCTTGATTCGCATAGTGGCTTTGTGAATATGTCAGCTAGTTGTAGATCAGTATGCACTTTTTGCAAAGATATATCTTTCTTTTCAACGTGATCTCTGATGAAGTGGTGTCTGATATCAATGTGTTTAGTTCTTGAATGTAGAACTGGATTGTGGGTGATAGCTATTGCGCTTGAATTGTCACATAGGATAGGTGTTTCCTTCTCTTCAATTCCGTAGTCCTTTAGTTGCTGTTGAATCCATAGAATTTGTGCACAGCAGCTTCCTGCAGCAACATACTCGGCCTCGGCTGTTGAGGTTGCTATAGAGGTTTGCTTTCTGCAGAACCATGATACCAGTTTGTTTCCTAGTAGCTGGCAGGTACCACTGGTGCTTTTCCTGTCAATTTTGCAACCTGAAAAATCAGAGTCAGTATAGCCAATAAGCTTGAGTCCTTCTTCTCTCGGGTACCATAGACCGGCTTCCTGGGTTCCTTTGAGGTATCTTATGATTCGTTTGGCTGCGGTCATATGTGACTCTTTCGGAGCTGCTTGATATCTTGCACACATTCCCACTGAGAACATGATATCTGGTCTGCTTGCTGTCAGGTAGAGCAGTGACCCAATTAGTCTGCTGTACTTTGTAACGTCTACTGCTTTGCCATCAGTGTTCTTGTCTAGGCTTCCTGATGTTATCATCGGTATGCTTACTGTGCTTGCATTTTCCAATCCAAATCTCTTTATCAATTCCTTAGTGTATTTTGCTTGATTGATGAAGGTTCCATTGCTCAGTTGTTTGACTTGTAGACCGAGGAAGAAGCTTAGTTCTCCCATTATGCTCATTTCGAATTTGGATTGCATGAGACTTGAAAATTTTTGGCACAATTCTTTGTTTGTTGAACCGAAGATAATGTCATCGACATAAATCTGAACGAGCAGTATGCTATCTCCATCTTGGATTCTGAAGAGTGTCTTATCCACCTTGCCATTTTTGAATCCATTATCAAGTAGATACTTCGAGAGAGTATCATACCAGGCTCTAGGTGCCTGCTTTAGCCCATAGAGAGCTTTCTTCAATCTGAAGACCATGGTTTCTGGATTTTCTTCAAATCCTGGAGGTTGCTCCACATACACTTCTTCGGCGAGCAGTCCGTTGAGAAAAGCACTTTTGACATCCATCTGGTAGACTGTCAGATTGTTGTGAGCGGCATAGGCTAGGAAGATCCTGATTGCTTCTAATCTTGCTACAGGTGCAAAAGTTTCTTCAAAATCTATTCCTTCCTCATGGCAGTAACCTTTTGCTACTAATCTTGCCTTGTTTCTGACTACTTGTCCTTCTTCATCGAGTTTGTTTTTAAATACCCATTTTGTGCCGATTACTTCTTGGTGAGTAGGTCTAGGAACTAAATACCATACTTGGTTTCTTTTAAATCCATTAAGCTCTTCTTGCATTGCCTGTATCCAGTTGGTGTCCTCCAGAGCATCTTCTATGCAGCTTGGTTCTGTTTGTGAAATAAAGTAAGCAAACATTGCTTCATGGGGGTTGCTTCTTCTTGTCTTCACTCCAGAGGTGGAATCTCCTATGATCTGATTCCTTGGATGATTCCTTAGCCATTTCCTTCTAATTTCTTCAACCTGTTGTTCATTTTGAATTTCAGCAGGTTGCTCGTGATCGTCCTGTTCAGCTTGCTGATTTGGATCGTGCTGTATCTCTAACTGTACTTCCAGTTGAATTCTTTCAGGGTGGTGTATATCTTCTTGTATCACAGGTGCCTGCTGATTTGGAGTAGTTTCATGTTCTCCATGTTGCTGTGTAGGTGCAGGTTGCTGATTCTGAGTTGATTCAATATTTTGGAGATTTGGTAACTCAGCATCAATATATTCAACGCGAGCGTTGGTGATGTGAGTTTTTCCAAGATCTTCATTAAGTTCATCTATATCAGCCTTAGAACAGTGTGGTTCATCAAAATCCACATGTACTGTTTCTTCTACAACAAGTGTTCTCTTGTTGAAGATTCTGAAGGCTTTGCTTACCGAGGAGTATCCTAAGAATACTCCTTCATCTGACTTTGAGTCGAATGCTTTCAGGTAATCTTTTCCATTGTTGAGTACATAGCACCTGCATCCAAAAATATGAAAATGTTCAATATTTGGAGTATAACCGAACCATAGCTCATAAGGAGTTTTATTCAATTCTTTGTTGATAATGCATCTATTCTGGGTATAACATGTTGTGTTGATTGCTTCCGCCCAAAATCTCTTGGGTAGCTGTGTTTCAGCTAGCATGGTCCTCGCAGCTTCCTTCAGGGTTCTGTTTTTCCTCTCTGCAACACCATTTTGTTGCGGCGTCCTAGCTGCTGAGTATTCATGCTTGATTCCATTGTTAGAGCAGTACTCTTCAATAAACTTGTTTGTGAACTCAGTGCCTCTGTCTGTTCGAATTTTGATAATGTTCAAGCTCCTTTCGATCTGCAGCTTCTTCAGTAGCTCCGGTAACCTTCGCTGAGTGTCCGACTTCTTTGTTAAGAATAGTGTCCATGAGAATCTTGAATAGTCGTCCACCACTACAAGTGTGTACTTTCTTCCACGCATGCTTACTGGTTCTACCGGTCCGAACAGATCCATGTGTAGTAGGTCTAGCACTCTTTCAGTTGACCTTTGTATCTTGTTTTTGAAGGATCTTTTAGTTTGCTTTCCCTTTTGGCATGCTTCACATAGACTCTCTTTCTTGTACACCATATCGGGTAGCCCTCTGACCAGTCCTTTCCTGGCTAATTTGTTGATCGTTTTGAAGTTCAGATGGCTCATCCGTTTATGCCATAGCCAGCTAGCTTCTGATGATCCTTTTGCTATGAAGCAGGTAGCTGTGATTACTGAGCTCCAGTCAGCTACATAGATGTTTCATTTTCTAGTTCCAGATAGCTTTACTTCCTTGGATTGGCTGTCCCTTATCAGGCATTTGTTGTGATTGAACTCCACTGAGTAACCTTTGTCACAAAATTGGCTTATGCTTAGCAAGTTGTATTTTAGGCCTTTGATATACGACACTTCTTTAATGTGAGTGTTTCCTTTGATGAGAGTTCCAACTCCTCTAGTGCTTCCCTTGGAGTTGTCTCTGAAGATTACTTTGGGTCCTTTGCACTGTTGAAAGTTCTTGAGGATTTCTTTGTCTCCAGTCATGTGTCTCGAACACCCGCTATCAATGTACCATACTTCCTTGCTGGATCCTGCTGTAGGTACCTGTAAAATAGAGATTACTGATTCTTAGGTACCCATACATGTACGGGTCCTTCTTTGTTAGTACCTTTTGGAATCCAAACTTGTCTCACAACAATTGTTTTATTGTAGACTTGGTGGATTCGTCTATAGGAGGTATCTTTCGGATACTGAAGTGTGTGTGCAATCTGTGTATACCCGTCACTTTTGAAGTGAGGTCCTCCACTATACTTTCCTTGAGCATGAGCTCGTTTAGGTTTAGACATTCTGGTCTTAGTATTGGTGGGATAGAGGTTTCTGTTCAGGATCCTTGTAGGTTGCTGTTTTCTCTTGTTTCTATCAACAGATTTATTCTGCTGTAGCCAGCTTTTGAAAACAGGCTTATCCCCTAAGGATGTGCACATGGGTCTCTTGCCCTTGTCTATTGCGTTCTCCAAGCTTGCTGTTGAGTTATTGGATAACTCATTTTCTTTTGGAGTTCCAGCTCGAATGAAAACAATAGTTTTAGATGATCTTGATGTTCCTTGAGAGGTTCCTGCACAGTATCCTAGGCCTGTCCTATCAAATGGACTTTTGCCCGAATTCATGCATTCCTTGGCTTCTTTAGCTGACTTGCTAAAGGATCCTATAACTGCTTGAAGATCACTCTTCTCATTCTCAAGTTTGGCGATTCTCAAATTGAGCTTAGATGTTTGCTTTAGGAGGTCACTGCACTTAGAGCTATCAAGCTCATATGCAGATAGTTTTTCAGCTAGCTGTTTGTTTTCCCTCCTGAGTATCTCATTTTCGAATTTTAGCTCCTCATGAATTGAGTTTATCTGTTCGAATTCGCTCATGATTTGTTTAAGGGAGAGGCTTGTTTTAGGCTCTTCATCTTCCATTATGAGCTGGTTAGGATATATCACATTATCATCCTCGCTATCCTCAGCTTCCCATGCCATTAGGCAGATAAGTGCTTCATCTTCCGAGGATGAGGAGTCACTGTCATCATCAGAGGAGTCCGTATCTTGCTGAGCCTCCTTGGAAGGTTCCTTGCCCTTTTCCATCTCACTTAGGAAGGCTTTAATTCTCCTATGTTCCTCTCTTCGTTTTTCCCTTTTCTGGGATGACTCCCCATTGGGGTACCTGTTGACTTTAGGATGAGGACACTCTTTGGCATAGTGTCCTGGTTTTCGGCAATTGTAGCAGAGATCGGACATATCCTGGTTTGGTTGCTGAACAATGGGTTGTTGGAGAGGTGTCTGATACTTCTTAAAGTCACATTTTCTGTTGTATCTGATGAATTTCTTGAAATTTCTAAGAAGAAGGGCCATTTCTTCATCAGTACCCTCGGCAGGTGGCTCACCCTGTTTACTGCAGATAGCTCCAGAGTCTTTTATGTTTCTGGCTGTCAGGGCAGTTACCTTTGTGCTAGATTCTTCAGCTTCCTTCTTCCTTCTGTTGATATCATATTCGAAGGCTTTTAAGTCAGAGAAGAGGTCAAAGGTACTCATTGACTTTAGATCCATTGACACCCTCATTGCAGTGGTCTTACTGTCCCATTCTGCAGGTAGTGCTCTTAGCACTTTCATATTTTTCTCCTTCTGAGTGTAGAATTTGTCCAAGGATTCAAGCTCATTTACAATGTTTGTGAACCTCAGATCCATCTGATCTAAGGTCTCTTCAGGGAGCATCTCGAACAGCTCGAATTTCTAGGTTGCTGTAGATACCTTGTTTTCCTTAGTCAGCTCTGTTCCTTCGCAGATTTGTTCAAGTTTGTTCCATATATCCATAGCAGTCTTGCATGTCTTGACCTTGCTAAAGGTTCCTTTATCCAGAGTAACGAATAAGGCGTTCTTGGCTACATTGTCCAGGTTAGCTCATCTTCTATCATTAGCCGACCATTCTTCCCTCGGTTTGTCAATCACAGCTTGATGGGGAATGGCTCCTGCATCGCCAACTTCGGCAGCTCTCGCAAATGTTGGGTTAGGTTTGGTGATCCTTGGAGGTCCATCCGTGATAACCATCCACATTTCGTCATGCATGGCTGAGAGATGTGCCGACATTCTAATCTTCCAATCGTCATATTCTTCAATGGAAAACATAGGAAGCTTGTGTGTGTCCATGATATGATGAAAGCAATGTATGCAGATTTTCGAAAAATAGGGATCAGGGATTTGACCAGACATATTGAGTTTCTAATCCAACCTGCTCTGATACCACTTGTTGGTCCCAGTGGTATAAGGTTAAGAGGGGGGTGAATTAACCTTATCAAATTTTCAACTTTTACACCAAAGAATATTAAGTCCCTGATGAATAGGTAGCTACTAGCTTACTGCTCGACAGGTTCCTGCTCAGGCAGTGACCTCAGGACTTAGACAGAGAGTGTAATGCACAGTGGAAATACTTATGTTTTTCGAAACACGCTTTTAATGCAGTATGCTCAGATGCAGATCTATAGATAGAAAGCTATAAAAGACACAGCAAGCTTATAGAGGTTCAAGGGTAGAGTAATCCCTCTACGTTCTCTCTACTCCTTCACAAGGAGGAACTTTGTTAAAGCTAGTTTGATTTACAATAGACTCAGCTAACACAAACTAAACTCTAAACAAACTGTCAGCTTTATCCACACAGGTAGCTGCACAGTGACCAACTATCGACCCACACAGGATCTCCACACAGGTTAACCGACCCACACAGGATCCTTTCTCTTCTTCAGAGAGATTACAACTTAGCAGTTTCAACACCTGACTAAGCGACTCCTATCAGACTTAATAAATGAAAGGTTAAAAACACAATCAAATGCAGCAAGCTCCTTGAACGTCAGAAGATCACAAAGGTAGCTGGCTTGCTGCTTGCTCAGTCTGATTAACTTGAGAGTATAAGCTTTGTGCGTCTATTTGCTTCTCAGTTTTTACTTGGTTGTATATATGATCGTTGTCTCTTCTTTTTGCCTTTGAAAATCAGACTTCTATTTATAGGCATCAGGTAGTTTTCTGCCCGTTGGTAAGGCAGTCCTTTGTATGATGAGGTGTCTCTTTCTGATTGGTTCTGCCGATCTTCTGACACCTGTTCTGAAATGCCTTCATTCTGTTCTGCAACTGCTTGTCCTTTGTCTGCGCAACTTCATTCTGCAGACTGTTTGTACTGTGTCCTTGCTGCTTTATCACACATGGCAGATTCTGATTCGTTGGAACTGGAGTGACTCTACTGGCTAGTCAGGTTGCATTAACTCTGATGTATCTGGTAGTATCCTCTTTGAGTCAGTCAGCTTCCTTGATTATCTCCAGGTTCCTTGTAGCCTCCTTTTAGAGCTTTGCTTGCTGGTTGCTCGATACTGTATGCAGGTAGCAGGGACTTCGGCTTCCTGGCTACTTGGCAGAATCTTCAAGTCCTTCCAGCATCCTTGCCTTAGCAAATTTACATTAAAAACTCATCCAGATAGCTAAGGTTCTAATCTATTACACGTTTTGTCTCATCAAAATCTATTACATTTCATCCTATCAGAAGGAAGTCCATGAAGCTGTTCAGGTCGATAGGAAATTTTAGGGCCTTCTAGCCTGAAGGACTCGGCCAGAAAACCAAAATACTAATGATTACTCCCACGCAGGTCTTTACAGAAATAAAGGACAAAAACTTACTGACGAAGTCGAGGCCATTAAGAGTAGACCCAACCTGCCTCAACCAGAATAAGTATTGCAAGTACCACAAGACGAAGGGTCATGATACGGATAAGTGTTGGCACTCTTGGCCGAACTGATGAAGCTAATAGACCAGGGCTACTTGAAGAAATATGTGAAGGGTAAGGGACAATAAGGTCAGGGGCAGCAGCTTGTGCTACCCCGCTTCCGCCGAATGGAGCTGTTCGGGAAATCCTGAACCTGATTAATAATAGTTTCAGCGAACATAGGGGCTCCAACAGAGCTCGAAAAGAACAAGTCAGGGAGACCAGAAATGCATATCAAAGATGCATCCCACCCAGGATGGAGCCCCAACATGCACCTATGTTCTTCACCGAATTAGATAGTGAAAGAATAGTCTATCCCCATAGTGATACCTTAGTGGTATCACTAAACATCTGCAGAACTATAGTGTATAGGATCATGGTCGACACAGAAAGTTATGCCAACATGCTCTACTTAAGCATGTTTAAGCGATTAGGCTTCCACGAATCCCAGCTCGAGCCCTCCTTCGACATGATTCAAGGCTTCGGAGGGATGAGGACTAAGGTGCTGGGCACCTGCGAGCTGAAGGTCCTTTTTAAAGAGGATTATCATGCCATTTTCACAACAACGGCGTTCAAGGTGGTAGACCTTAACTCCCAGTATAATGCCATTTGGGGCCGGCTATTCCTGACAAAGCTGAAAGCGGTAGTTTCCATCTATCACCACACCGTCAAGTTCCCGATTAATGATGAAATGTATGTAGTGAAAAAGAACCAACAAGTAGCCCAAGAGACTAATATGGGGTTGCGCCCAAAGGAGGATGCATTCGAGAATACCGTCTTTAAAATAGTTGAGCTCGACCAAGAAGAACTTATGAAGGTAGATGAGGAGCTATCACGGTAAGAAACCTAACCCAAACTATCGATCATCCCAACTTTCGAGATCAGGTCCTCCTCAGGCACAACCGACCAGAATGGTAGTGAACGAGCAGAGGAAAAAAGACAGCCACCACCCGAGAAATGGGGATCCTTAGATACTAAGAAAGATGTGCCCAAAAAAGGATAAAACCAGTAGAAGAGCTAGACCTGATAAATCTAGATCCGACTCGACCAGACTTGGAACTTTGGATTGGAAGGGAGGTGAAGGAGCCATTTCGGGGCGAGCTGGTTTCTTTTTGCAAGTAAATATCGATGTCTTCACTTGGGCCCATGAAGACATGGAAGGTATCTAATAAGAAGATGTCTGCTACTATTTAAACATAGGCCCAGTAGCTTAGCCAGTGGCCCAGAAGAGGCGAAGATTAAGCCCGAACAGGTATGAAGGGTTGGAGTTGGAAGTGCAGAGACTATTAGGGCATCGCTTTATTAAGGAGACCAAGTATGCGACCTGGGTGTCCAACCCCGTCTTGGTCAAAAAAGCGAACAACCCAAAGGATTGCTTTCCTTTACCCAACATTGACCAGCTCGTCGATACAACAGCCGGGCACGAGCTCATGAGCTTCATGGATGCGTATTTTAGGTACCACCAAATACCAATGGCCGAGTAGGATTAAGTACATATCACATTTATAACTAATCGAGCTGAGTATGAAACACTCATAGTCGATCTTGACATGGCGAAACAATTCGGAGTTGAAGAACTGGAGATTTTCAATGATTCTCTCCTAGTGATGAATCAAATATCTAGCGAGTATGTTGCTAGGGAAGAACAAATGACTAGGTATTTGAGGTCGGTTGAGCTGGCCTCAATGGGTTTAAGAGAATCCATACCGAGTAAATCCTAAGAAGTAAAAACGCACAGGCTGATGCTTAGCTCGGCTGGCCAAAGTGAAGGAGCATAGGACATTGGCTCGGTCAACATTGGGTCAGTAGATAGTTCAGCACTTTACTAAAAAGAAGTGTACTCCACTGACTAGAAAATAACTTGGATGACTCTGATGTCCAATACTTGGAAGGGGGGAAGATGTCCGCCAACCAAGGTGAGACAAGAAAGTTACGAATTCGAGCTGCAAGGTACACGATGTAGGGTGGAGTTTTGTATAAAATGGGTTTTTCTCGGTCTCTTTTAAGATGTTTAGATAAGGAGGAGGCCGAATATACATTGACAGAGGTCCATGAAGGAGTGTGCGGTAATCACTCCGGCGGGTAATACTTGGCCTTTAAAATTATCAGGTAAGGTTACTTTTGGCCAAGTCTGAAGAAAGATGCCATCAATTTCGTCAGGAAACGTGATCGGTGCCAGAGGTGTGCATCCCTCATCCGATCACCATCTGAAGACCTGAACTTAGTTATAGCTCCCTAGCCATTCAGTAAGTAGGGAATTGATCTGATTGGCCCAATGTTGACAGGTCGAGAAGGAGTGAAATTCGTGATAGTCATCATCGATTACTTCACTAAATGGGTAGAGACCGAGCCCCTAGCAAAAATAACCGAGCTCAAAATCACCAATTTTATCTAGAAGTCTATCATTTGTCAGTTCGAAATCCCACATTCTATCATTACGGATAATGGGAGATAATTTGATGCAGAGGACCTCAAAACATTTTGTGAAAACTTAGGGATTCAAAAGTTATTCTCGACTTCATATTACCCTCAAAGAAACGGCTAGGTTGAGGCTATCAACAAAATCATCAAATATACCCTGAAGGCCAGACTTGAAGAATCAAAAGAGGCTTGGGCTGATAAACTTCCCGAGGTACTCTGGGTATACAAAACGATGGCTAAGACAGCAACGGGGGAAATGCTATTCTCTTTGACCTTTGGATCCGAGGCAGTCATCCCGATCAAGATTAGTATCCTGACCTGTAGAGTGAAAAACTAACAAGAGGAGCAGAACACTAAGGCAATGGCGACAAGCCTTGACCTGGTCGAAGAAAGAAGGATTGATGCCAACGTAAAAAACTCAATCTACAAACAGAGAAGTGCGAGATATTACAACTCCAAAGTCTGAGAGTGGAAGTTTGAAATTGGAGACTTGGTTCTCAAAAGGTTCTTCAGCACACTCAGGAGCCTAACACTAGGTCTTTTGGAGATAACTGGGAAGGACCGCGTACAAGATCACCCGAGTCCTGATCGGTGGTGCGTATGAAATAGCTGAACTCAATGATGATGTCTTATCCAAGCCATGGAACATCAAGCACTTAAAGAAGTATTATCACTAGCCAGCTAGGAAATATCTTGTAACTTTGTCTTGTATATTTTTCCATTGATTCTTTCATTTAATAAAGTTAAGTTCTAACTCGTTAAATTACTAAAGGCTACAGCCACATGCGAGCCCTCTAGGCTAAACAGAACAGTAAGGCTTCGGCCTAAAAAGGCTACGACCTCATCCGAGCTGTCCAGGTAGGATGGAACAATAATGCTTCGATCTAAAGGCTCCGGTCCAAAAAGGTTACAGCCTCGTCCGAGCCTTCTAGGCCGGACTGAACAGTAAGGCTTCGGCCCAAAGGCTCTGTTTCAAAAAGGCTACAGCCTCGTCCGAGCGGGGCTATAGTAAAGACAGGAATCTCGATTTCATTTGAACCGACCTGTGGCTGTGTTTTGTCTGATCTAAATCGACCAAATTTGGTACATGGTAAGAAAGTGGTTAAATTAAACCAAGTTCAAAGATGAGCCGAGCTCTAATGATTTAAAATCATAAACTAACGAGCCGACCAAAGGTTTAATAGTTAAAAACTTGATAATTATTATAAGTTAAGCTAGTCAAATCGAGCCGATCAGGTGATAAGATTGAAACTTAAACCATTAAAACCAAGCAGAACAAGTTTTTAAGTTACAATACAGGTTACATTGTCTTGAAAATTATACAAGTACGGGAAATGTAAATCCAAGCTGAGCAAGTCAAATGTTATATTCATTCAAAATAAACTCCGGTTTGGAGGCCAGGACCTCGTATAAAAAGGCCAAATGGCCGAGCAGAAAAAAAAAAGATAAAATACAAGTATTTACTGGTCGATCTCGACCACCTCACCATTTGTCGTCTCAGAAGTGCCGACCTCACCCTCCTACCCAGCATTAGTACCGGTGATGGGCGGAGCCGACTTGAAGAGCTTTCCGACCTAGGAGGGAGGTATCCGGGTAGATCGCTCATTATCCCCAGAAAGTAAGAAGGGAATGGGTTTTTCTCCAAATAGCCAGCCAGGGCTACCATGAAAGGGTGCTCGTCCAACTTCTCCTTTCGGGCCACATCGATGGTGTCGATGAAGATAAAGAGATTACCGAGGATTTCTTTATACTTGCACTCGTCAGAGTTCTCATACTTGGTCACGACAACCATTTCATCGACCAGGGTGGCCCGGGCAGCTTCGAGCTCGACTTTGGCGCCCTCCAGCCCATCTTGGAGCTGAGCATTCTCCATGGCCAGGTCGGCTACCCTCTAATGATCCAACTCGGTAGCCTTCATTGTCTCGGCTATGAGATCTTGAGAAGAGGCCAGCTGAGCCTGAAAAGTCTCCCTCTCTTCGGCTGTGATGCTTAGTTGGTGGGTCTTCTCCCTCAGCTCGGCCTTCTTGGCTTGGGTATTTCTCTAGCTGGTCGAGATGCTGGAGATGGCCATGCTAGGTGAATATAGAGGCATGCGCCATGAGAATAGATGCACAGACATCCGTATCCACACCGATCATTTGGTCTGTATACTATTCTAGCTCCTCGGTCCAGACCTTGATAGGGGCCTCGACCTTTGGCTCCATCCCGACAAGAAGCCGACTTAGTAAGTCCTAGAACGGGTGCTGGGCCCAAGAGTAGCTAATTTGGAATAGGGGCCGCCAATCAAGGTACTTGTTGGACACCTAGATCCTGGAGGATCCCACCTACAGATGCTGACCGACCCAGCCACTGGACTTTCTGATTGTCAAACACCGGGAGGGGTAGTGATTGTGATGCTCAGTGTCCCCGAGGAGGGGCCTCCTACCTCAGTCCTGGCCTCTTAGCCGGAGGAGATCTTGGGCTAGTCGGTCTGGGGTGGGAACGGTCATGGTGGAGACCAAGGGGTCAAGGCCTCGGGCCCTTACCTTGACCCCTGACTGGTGGCCTCCTCACCTACTCGGTCCTCTGCCGGATGCATTCACAAGAATTCATCCTGAGCGGCATATGCCTTCTCGTGGGAAGATAACTGAAAAATAAAAAGGTGTAAGTATAGAGGCATAATGCCGAGTAGAAGATTAAATAAAAATATATAAAATAACTGACCGATGAAGTTATTGGGAGAAGGGATAAATGAAAGTACAAGGTCGGCCTGAGCAAGTCGCTCTTCGATGATCAACGCTTTGAATATTCGACAAGACTCCTTTGTGTTATCCTTTAGAAATACTATCTTTTGGGAGAAAGTATTGTTGTCAAGAGACTTTAGGCAGATACTTCTACAAAATGGATAATAATTAAAATCAGAAAAACTGAGCAGAAAAGAGATGTAAAAATACCATTTGCTATCCCGAAATGGGTGGGGTAGGCCACTCGTTGGGGTTCCAGCTAGCCAATCAGTATAGGGCTCATCTAGTCACCCCGACCCAAAACCACTTGGTCTTTCAATCCTTGATAGAGGAAAGAAGACCACAATCAAGTTGTGGCCAGAAGGGTCGGGGGGAGAAGTAGTATGGGTGGTTCTTTACCCTTGTGAGAAGCTTAATGCTTAGCACCCAGGCCAGCTCATATGGGGTAGGAACCCCAAGATTGAAAGTCCAAAAGAGGACAAGCAAGCCTAGGATCGACGACCAGCCGTTCGGGTGGATTTGGGCTAGTGTGACATTCTAGTGACATAGGTAGCCTGTGAGGCAAGGAGCTAAGAGGAAGCGGAGGCCGGCCTCAAGGGCCCGAATGCTGATAAAAACGCATCCCTTGGACGGCTTGTCCATGCGCTCCTCGGGTCTTGGAATATCAAACGTGACACCTCGAGGTATATTGAAGAACATATGCCACCGATCGAGCTCGACCCGAGTAACTACTAAAGCCCAAGAAATGGCCTCAAAGTCCTTCGAAAGTTGTTCGGTCTTTTGATAGCATCGAGGAGGCCTCAGCACTCCTATAGGAATGTAAGTGGATGTCTGGCCTGGGGTTCCCATCTCTTCTACCACCGAAGCTGGACTCCTCACCACCTCGGCATCAAGAGAGCTGGATTCCAAATCCAGGTCTTCTAAACTATACTCAGACCTTCTCTGGTCGTAATCTTGAGCCGACCCACACCCGAAAGATTCGGAAGAAAAAGAAGAAGATATAATTTAAGTATAGTAGTTACCTAAAAAGAAATCTGGATGGTTGATTCTGTGCGGTTGATTGTGCTCGGTTAATTTAGCTCATGCTTCTCAAGAATCACTCTAAGGGTTTTGAGTTCATGAAAAGCAAAATGAACAGGAGTCGTCCCTATTTATAAGGAGAATGTTGGTCCAAGTGGTGTCCAAGGTTCAGAGGGGGGTGAATGAACCTTAGTCGATTTTGTAAATCCTTTTAAAACTTACTATTCTGCAAGTTACTTGAACTTGCAGTGCCAGACAGTTACTGCTTACAGCACTAGTATGCAGTGCTGCACGCTGTAACTTAGAGTTTATACGCAATGGAAAAATAGGTTTTATACACACGACTGGTTTTCTCAAATATGATCCTTTTAAATGGTTTTATGCTTATGACAGAGATAGATATATATAAGATAAAGCACAGATAAGAAGGTGGTGTAATCCTTCTAGTGGTTTATAGTGGCTTATAAAACACTTATGGCTTATAGTCGTTCGAAGATGGTGTAATCCTTCTACGTCCACTCTACTGCTACCTCGAGCAGGAACTTTGTTAAGCAAGATTGGTTTACAGAACACTCCTAACAATCTATCAACTATACAAAGTTAAAGCACCTACTAAAGTTTAGCGTACATACAGCAACTGCAAACTCTAAAGGCAAACCCACACAGGGTTTCAAACTTTCACACAGGGAAGCTGTCTATCTCCTAGACAACTATACAAATAGCAAGGATCTCTCCTATCAACTGTTCAAGACCTAAAACAACCTAAGCACACAACAACAAGGTTAAGAAGTATATAAATTTGTTCTTCCACTGGTGCGGTGAAGTGAGCTTCTGAATCATTCGAAGGATCTTTCAACTTGAACTTGCTTCACTTCATAGAGGTTGAGTGACTGAAACTGAGAGTAGACTTGAGAGAGTATAGCTTGAATGCTTGAATGTTTTTGCACAAATGTTTCAATAGTCAGCTTCAGGATTGCTCGTCCTCTATTTATACTTGTAGAAGAAATATCCGTTGAAGGAGATATCTCTCATTTGAATTTGAGTGTACTTGATCAAAGGCATGGCTCGCATTTAATGCAACTTGACTTTCTCTTTCGGAGCATTTAATGCGGTAGTTGCGGCTCACAGCTTTCTGCAGTGCGTCAGTCCACATGGCGTCTTTGTATTGGCTCTGTGTCTGCAATTTTAATCTTCTCCGGAACGACTCTATTATTCTTGCTTGGTTCTTCGTTCTTCGTACTGCATTTATCCTTTCTCGGATTGTTGGATACTTATTCTGTTTGTCATTGGCGTTGTTGACTATTTATGCAGTAAGCTTCGCGCTGTATCCTAGGTCTGCTTGCAGCTGTTCGTTCTTTACAGTGCTGCTGTAACTTAGACCTTGTTGCAGTATCTTCATTCAGTACTGCTGTATCTTTTTTTATAGTACTCCAGTAACCTTTTCTTGCAGCGATGCTGCATGCCATTCTTTCTTACTTTGCTCCATTGCTGTAACTGCCTTCTTGCATTATTGCTGTATCTGTTTTCTTGCAGTAGCTTCGTTCTGAATTTCTTGATGCAACATTATACATATGTGAACTCCATCTTTCAGCACCTATAACTAGACTCAATCCTAATCTATGTTTTCACTTAAACATTGTGAAAAATGGGGTACTCAAAACTTACTATTACATACATGGTTTGTCTCATCAAAATCTAAACATTGAAATCCCAACAATTTTCCCCTTTTGATGATGACAAAACCTATACATTATTCATTCATGAAGAAAGTTTTTACTTTGCATTATATCATTTTTCATCAGGATTACATACTTGATAAGCTTTGAGAAATAAAGTCTAATCCTGGATTCAACAGAGATGCATCTTATCTAATCCTTTATCACATATCTTCAGGATAAGCAAATAGCATGCAAAGATTCATGAAATATGAACTTGATCAAATGCAGAAAAATAAAATTTCTTTATTAACTGAAAGAAATTTTACAAGGAAAGAGATACATCAGAATATACAGATAAGCATGCAGAAAAACTACTGAAACAGGGACCTTCTTGATGACGATTCTTCAGGTCTTCTTTCAGCATCTTTTCTTTCTTGTTCGGCTCTTTCTCTTGATCCCTTTCACCAATCTTGAATGGACTCTTGATAGGATTCTTCAAGTATCTCCTGAATTTTTGGAATCTGAATCCATCTCAGCCAGAAGTCCTCACAGTAAGGCACTATCTTGCCTTGTTTTGCTAGGTCTATGTAATAATTTTGGACTTCATGCTCTCTAGCCCTAGTAAGCTCTTCATATCTTCTCAGTGCAGTTTGGCAGGTTTGAAATCTACTGAATTTGCCCTTTCTGTACAGAAATCTGAAGTTCCTGAGATACTCGGATCTCTTGTACAGTGTGATTGCTTCAAAGGATGGATTCCCATCAGTAGACAGCTTGACTACCCTGAAGATGTTCAAGTTCCAGACAATGTTTTCTCCAACAGGCCTCTGATCCATCAACACTGACACTTCAGCAGATATATTGTCTGTATCGAGACGTGAAATTTCTTGAGGAGGATATTGGTAGAGGTGTTTGTCAAAAATTCTCCTCTCGCCAATCAGTCTGAGCCTTTGCATCCAGGCATACTCTTCTTTCTTAGCTCTGGCTCTCTCCGCCCTTTGAGTAGCCATCTTTTTGTTGTAATACCTTTCAGCTTCGACTCTACTTACCCTCTTTACTGAGCCTTGCTGCTGGCTTTCTCTCCATCTCTTTGTATGATGAGAAAAGAGAGGTGTTGTATATTTGCTTACAACACTGCTGTATGCAGCGCCTGCTGCTGATTTGCTTGCAGCAGCTGCACCACTAGCTCCTTCTTCATCATCTTTTCTTCATCTTTTTGGAGAAGGAGTGTTAGCAGCAGTAGATGATTTAGATCTCTTTCTCCTCCTGCTAAGAGGCTGATCATCATCTTCTTTTTCTTCCTCGGCTTCTTTCTCCCCAAAGCTCCGGTATCTATCTTGAACTCCTTCCCCCTTTTTGGCATCATCAAAACTCAGGGGTGGAGTAGGGGTTTCTCTAACCATTGAAGAGCGTGGTCTTCTTGTAGGTGCTGGGGCTTCCCTAGATCCTTGGCCATACTGAGGGAACGCATTCACCATCATGTCCCTCAATTCTCCGACGATCATTTCCAGGTTTCCCAATCTATCATCGACACTTCTGGATCTTCTGGGTTGATCAGATACATGGTCAGAAGTGTCTCTAGTACCAAGGAGTGAGAGTTCAGCCTATCAGTTGCTGTATCAATAGATCTCTTACAAAACTTGATCTCAGCACGGGTAGTAGCAGCATCTCTCTTCAGCTCTCTCTCCATTCTAGCTCGGTCCCGAAGCAGCCTGTAGATAGACTCATTCAAGACATGTCTGATCATTCCAGGCAATGCTTCCAGATCCTTCTTGAAACCAGTCATGGTTTCAGTATAGAATTTGACACCTACTCTCATGCTGTTTTTGATTTTATTTTATGAACACATTGTGTAATTGTATTCAACCGAATAGTATTCTAAAAATATTTTTAACACTTTTAGGAGTGTTTTATAATTGAATTACAATGTATACAACCTAAAAATATTCTAAAAATAATTACAATGTATACAACCTATTTGTGTCATTTTCATGTCAACATACATTTTATATATTTTTTTATTGTGATTATGTCATATTTTGTTTAACATAAAATTATTGTGTACATAATTAATTGTTATCCTTTCTAGTTTATATTTTGATGGAACAACTAAGGGTGAGCATGGTCAGGAGCAAGTCGGGATAAGAGAATCTCTAGAATTGCTCCAAACTTCGGAGATTTTCAGAGAATTCCAAATAAAATTCTCCAAAATTGCTCCATCACGTCAGGTAGGTTCCTTCGGAGATTCGGGTAATATGGATCGGATCAATTCAGATTTTGAAGATTCGAATTTTATAATATAAAATAAATATTTATTCAAATAAGTCATAAACAAATAAAATAAACTTGACAAATTACTAAAGTAGTCGTCTCTTATTGGAAATAATAAATTACATTCAAGTTTTTCTTCATATTTTATTTTTCAAAATTTTTTTATTCTACATCTCATAAGTGGTCATTAGAAATTTTGCATGTTGAAAGTGAAATAAATATAGGTTTTATAGTAAAATTTGAACTTAAAGACCCAGGGAGCTTCACAATCCTTTGTGTGATTGGAGAATCAAGTTTTCACAAGGCTTTATGTGACCTAGGAGCAATCATAAATTTGATGCCGCTATCCATTTTCAAGAAGCTTGGTCTTGGTGATGTAAAACCCTCAACAATCACATTGCAACTAGCTGATAGATGGATAACTTACCCCAAGGGGATCATTGAAGACGTGTTAGTTAAGATTGATCGATTCATCTTTCTAGTGGATTTCGTAGTTCTCGATATGGAGGAGGATCATGTTGTGCCTCTTATTTTAGGACGACCATTTCTAGCTACGGGACGAGCATTGATTGATGTACAAAAAGGAGAGCTTACCTTGAGAGTAAATGACGAACACATCCTGTTCAACATTTACAAGGACATGAGATTCCATGACGAAAAAAAGAACTGTAGCTTCATTGGAGTAAAGGATGTGTGTGTGGAGGATCAAATGGAGTGAATTTTGTCGAAGGATTCATTGGAATTTTGCTTGAGTGAATCCTTACAAACTCAAGCGGAAAATCTTGATTCTGAAAAACGAGGAGGTTATTGATTATGTGTATTGTTTGGATGCTTTGCAGGAAATACCAAGGAAGAAGTGTAGCGGAAAAGAAAAGAAATAAGGAAATGAGAAACAAAGAGAAGGTGGAATGGCCAGGCACGACCGTGCTGTGGAGCATGGTCAGACCGTGCCCGGTAGAGAATCAAGACTGGAAATCGGGGCACGACCGTGCTATATGGCACGGTCAACTGTGCCCGGGACTATGACAAGCGTGCAAGTCAAGCACGACCGTGCTCAACCAAAAAGAGGTTATTTCAAACACGAGAAGCACTATGTGCATTCCAGAATTGAAGCACCGTCCGAATCATCTCCAATATGCTTTTTTGGGAAGTGATAAAGCTAAGCCGGTGGTGCCAAAGAAAGGAGGAAAAACGCACAAAGAATTAAGTTGTACTATGGAAATTGAACAAAGGAGACTGCTAGGTGCATTTATTTTTTTAATGAGTCATAAAAGGTACGCTTTCATCTCGTTCGGCTGAAGACGTGAAACTTAGCGATACTTGGGAGGCAACCCAATTAGTTAGGTTTTGTTTTTTTTTTATTTATTCTTTGATTTTATTTTTGTTTTGTTTTCTTTGTGTTTTTTCAAGTTTTAATGTCGTCTTTGGAATTGTCGACTTTAAGTTTGGGGGATGTTTTCGAAATATAAAAAAACATCGAAATCGTGCTTAGTTTTGTCTTTAGTTTATGTTACATGACCAGTTGCATGATAGGTCTGATGATTAGGAGATATGAAAGAAATTCTTAAGTTACAAGAAGCATGAAATTGAGTAAAATGAACGTGGATCTATATTGCTTGATTGAAGTTGAAAGTTTGTTTCGAATTATTTTTTGTGAATACATTTGAGCATGCAATGATTGTGTATTTTTTAGAAGTATGAAAATAAGCTTGTGAGATTTGAGCCTTGACTTGATATTACACCAAGTCTTATTTTCTTGATTGTGTGTTGGCGATGATGAAGAAAATGACCAACCTCTCAGCAGGAGAAAGAAGAGGTCTGGGTCATCTACTGCTGCTGACATCCCCTCTCCAAAGCACTGGAAAACAGATGATGAAGGTGGACCTGGTGCAGCTGCTAAAAGCAGATCAGCAGCAGGTACTGCACACAGCAGTACTGCAAGCAAGGATGCAGCACCTCCCTCTTCTCATCATTCTAAGAAAGGGAGAGAGAGACAGCAGCAGGGCTCGAGGAAAAGGGTAAGCAGAGCTGAAGTTGAAAGGCATTACAATGAGAAGATGGCTACTCAGAGAGCGGAGCGAGCCAGAGCTGAAGCTGAAGAAAATGCCTGGATGCAGAGGCTTGGGCTGATTGGAGAAAGGAGACTCTTCGACAAAAACCTCTACCAGTACCCTCCTCAAGAAATCCCAAGACTCGACACAGACAACATATTTGCCGAAGTGTCAGTGCTGATGGATTAGAGGTCGGATGGAAAAAATACTGCATGGAGCTTGAACATCTTCAAAGCAATCAAGCTGCCAACTGATCGCAATCCATCATTTGAAGCCATCACTCTGTACAAGAGATCTGAGTATCTTAGAAACTTCAGATTTCTGTGCAGAAAGGGCAAGTTCAGCAAATTTCAGACATGTCAATCTGCATTGAGGAGATATGAAGAGCTTACTAGGCGAGGAGAGCTTGAAATTCAAAATTACTACATCGACCTAGTGAAGCAAGACAGGGTAGTGCCTTTCTGTGAGGACTTCTGGCTGAGATGGATTCAGGTTCTGAAGATGCAGCAGATACTTGAAGAATCCTATCAGGAGTCCATTCGAGATTGGTGGAAGGGATCAAGAGAAAGAGCTGAGCAGGAAAGGATGAATACTGAAAGAAGACCTGAAGAATCGTCATCACGATGGTCCTTGTTTCAGTAGTTTTATATGCATGCTCTTTTGTATTCTCTGTTGTATATCTATCCCTTGTAAAATTTCTCTCAGTCAATGAAGAAATTTTTTTAGCTTATTGTTTTAGATCAAGTTCATCGATTATGAACTCTTGCATGCTTTTGAGTTTTCCTAAAGATATGTGATGAAGGAATAGTATGATGCATCTCTGATGAATCCAGGATTAGACTTTATTTTATCAAAGCATATCAGGTATGTAATCCGGATGAAATATGATATAATGTAAAAATGAAATCTTTCTTCATGAACGAAATAATGTAAAGGTTTTGTCATCATCAAAAATGGGAAAATTGTTGGGATTTCAGTGTTTAGATTTTGATGAGACAAAACATATATGTAATAGGAAGTTTTGTGTACCCCATTTTTCACAATGTTTAAGTGAAAGCATAGACTAGATTTGAGTCTAGATATAGGTGTTGAAATATGGAGGTTGTCATATGATATAAAGTTGCATCGAGAATCTTGGAAAAAAGCTGCTGTAAGAAAGTAAATACAGCATCGCTGCAAGAAAGTAGTTACAGCACTGCAGCGAAGTAAGAAAGAACGGCCTGCAGCATCGCTGCAAGAAAAGGATACAGGAGTACTGCAAGAAAGAGATACAGCAGTACTGTACGAAGACACTGCAAGCAGGTCCAAGTTACAGCAGCACTGCAAAGAAGTATCAGCTGCAAACAGACCTAGGATACAGCACGAAGCTTACTGCTCAAACAGTCAAACAGTGCTAATAATATACAGAATAAGTATCCTGCAATCCGAGGAAAGATAAATGCAGTACGAGGAACAAAGATCCAAGCAAGAATAAATAGAGTCGTTCCAGAGAAGATCAAAGTTGCAGACATGGAGCCAATACAAAGATGCCACGTGGACTGACGCGCTGCAAAAAACTGCTAGCCGCAACTGCCGCATTAAATGCTCCGAAAGAGAAAGTCAAGTCGCATTAAATGCGAACCATGCCTTTGATCAAGTACTCAAGATTCAAAAGAGAGATATCTTCTTCAACGAATATCTTCTCATACAAGTATAAATAGAGGATGAGCATCACTGAAGCTCGTTGCTGAAACATTTGCGCAAAAACTCTCAAGCATTCAAGCTACACTCTCTCAAGTTTACTCTCAGTTTCAATCACTCAACCTTTGTGAAGTAAAGCAAGCTCAAGCTGAAAGATCCTTCGAAGGATTCAGAAGCTCACTTCACCACACCAGTTGAAAAACAAAACCATATACTTTTAACCTTATTGATGTGTGCTTAGGTTGTTTTAGGTGTCGAACACTTGATAAGAGAGATCCTTGCTGTTTGTATAGTTGTCTAGAGTTAGGCAGCTTCCCTATGTGGGAGTTTAGAATCCTGTGTGGGTTAGCCTTTAGAGTTTGCAGTTGTTGTGTGTACGCTGGACTCTCGTAGGTGTTTGCTTTGTAAAGTTGATAGATTGTTAGGAAAGTCCTGTAAATCAATCTTACTTAACTCCTCGGGGTAGCAGTAGAGTGGACGTAGAAGGATTACATCACCTTCGAACCACTATAAGCCATAAGTGTTTATAGCTTTCTTATATGTGCTTTATTTTATATATATCTATCTTTTTGTCATAAGCATAAAACGTTTTGAAAAGGATCATATTTGAGAAAACCAGCCTTGTGTTATAAAACGTATTTTTCCGCTGCGTATAAACTCTAGTTACAGCATGCAGCACTGCATCCTAGTGCTGTAAGCAGTAACTATCTGGCGCTGCAAGTTCAAGTAACTTGCAGAATATGAAGTTTTTTGAAAGATTTGCAAAATCAACCAAGGTTCATTCACCCCCTCTAAACCTCGGACACCACTTGGACCAATAAACTCCTTAAAAAATCATCAATGGATTATTAGTATTTTTAATAACTACTAGCAGGTTTACTAAAGTAATAATAATATATGTATAAACATTAGTGCTATTGTTACAACTATATATTACATTTATCCATTGATGAATCATCAGATTTCTTTAATAATAACTAGCTGTTTGAATATTTGAGATAATATTTATTTGTAAATTTATAATTTTTTTAATTAATAATACATTTAGTTTTTAATATGAAATTTATAAGTTTGGAAGCAAGAATATAAATAAATGCACAAGCCTTAAAAAAAAAAACACTAAAACAAAGAAAGAAAAACGAATCTACGGTGGAGCGCCAGTCATGAAGCTATATGCATGCACACCACATTTCCCATTTATAACTTATAGCGTTTGCTAATCTGATTTGTTTGCAACTTTTTGCAATTAAACTTGTGTTTTGTTTCTTCACTGCACCATTCACACCACATCATTCACTTATTTTCAACTCGAGTTGCTATTGTATTTGGCCGTTGTTTCAATTTTTATTTTTTTTGTATTAAAAACATAATTGATGGTTATTAAAAGTTATATTTTGTATAATTTTTTTCCTGAATTAATTGGATTGTGTCAAATAAAAAAGGGGAAATAATTAATTGGACTGTGAATGATGGATTCAACCTCACCTTCTCACAAATATGGATCTCAATTTATGAAATAGTCTCAAATAAACAATGATAGAGACTGAAATTTTGTCATAAAAGTCCTATTGACAATAGTAAAAGATTTAGATATTATGCGTAAATTATACATATAGTCAACCAACCATGCATCTTTTCATTTTACAATTAGCACTTGTTAAATTTTTTTATTTTCAATATTCTTTATTAAAAAAAATTTTAAATAAAGATCATTGTTAGTTTTAAGCAAGTAAATTATAATTTTTGGTAACATACTTAAGTATTTGTGGACTTGTATTAAATATTTGATGATTGAAATGATATATTGAATACTAATTTATTAGAAAAACACATAATATATGGCCGCAGACATAATTTACACATTTTAACTTTCGAGGAAATTCACACTGTCGACATGTAAATATCACAGAATGTAAAAGTCTCATGATTAATCTGTCAATTACACTTTTTCATTAAAAAGTATGAAAATTACTAAAATCGATGAAGGGTATGATCCAGTGCAGCGCACCTCATCCCCTAGACATAAGACCGACTGATTGATGGGACATTGAGCAGAGACCCAATCCATATCAATATTGCATGCAAAAAGCTATCATGAAATGTTTACCAAGTCAAAATAGACTTAGAAAGGGGGTTGAAGCGTGTGGAACCGGTGGGAAGCGCGTAAGTAAATGGATTCGGTCAAACTCTCCTTTTTCACATGCAAACAAATAAAGAGAACAAAACGAGCTTCAACCATCTTTTTCTCTCTATTCCCAACTTACCCCTCTTATTTTGAATGCCAATAAGCAGTTCTGTTCTCTTTGCTTATTCTTACTGCATTTCATAAAATAACATATCATATCAGCAAGTGATTTGTGAGTCAATGATATATATATATATAAACAATTCGTTATTGTATTGTTCTATCTTGACTATCCATGAGGATGGATAGATAATTTATTTCATGTATTCATTCTAACCCCATAAAATCCTCATAGATAATTTATCTCATGTATTTATTCTAACCCAATAAACTTTATAGATAAATAAAATTCAATCAATAATTAAAGCAAACATTTCATCATAATATGAACGATCTAATTTCAGATATATATATATATATATATATATATATATTATATAATTTAACCTTTTCCAACTCATTTCATGGCACAATGCTACCAAAATAATTAGATTTTAATTTCAAAAATAATTCAAGCTCTCAACAATTTAAATATTAACACATCTTCAAATTTTAATTAAGGAGAAACGCTTTTTCGATTTTGCCTTTAATCATCCCTTTAAAAATACTAAGAATAAGGGTAAAATGCATATTAAGTTCTCTAAATTCTATATAAAGATTTATTCATTTATGAATATTTTGGAGATTTTACAACGCATTTTCCTAAGAGTAGGACTTGGCTGGATTAGGCGCCTAACATGTGTATTTTTTTGAGTTAATTTTATATTATGTCTAACTAATATATATATTAAAGTTTATCATATAATTTTAAACTTCAATAACAATATTTTAAAAAATAAATTAATTTAAAGGAAAGAAAATTGTATCTAAAATAAATGAAAATATATATAAACCAATCATTACCGAAACAATCTATAATATATTTTTTTAAATCATGGTAAAAACACATATATATTTTGCCTTAGTGATAAAAACATGCATGCAAGTGTTTAATGCTTAAGTTGTATACTCATTGAGACATATATATATATATATATATATATATATATATATATATCGTGAAGCTGTATAATCATAATAGATAAAACAATTAATAAAACAGAAAATTTATAAAATGTTTAAAAATGAGGTAATCCTTCTATTCCATCTTTTCTCAGCCGCACTGAGGAAATCCATAAGTAGTTTAATTTCCTGAAATTACAAAGCCTATGGTTTGACAATTAATGATGCCATAAAACCTTTTTACAACCACACTTTCACGCTAAAGATCATTTTAATTCTAAATCTAATTCCTACTCCAAGTACAATTAAGTTCCTATAATTTAAACTCAATTCTGCAAACTCTTCAACTAAAACAAAAATATTGAAGTTTGGTTGAAAGCTCAAAAACAATGATCTAAACCCCTTTCTTTTTTTGGTTTTAATGGATGGATATTTTTGTTAAAATGACACTTTTTACGCTAAAAATGTTATTAATTATGTTGGAAAAATCTGTAATTTTGCTCATTTTGGGGCAATTTTGCATGTGGGTTCCGTACTCAAATTAAGAAATAAGTTGTTGGAACGTGTTCTCCTCTGAGAGAGGTTCGGGACGGTATATAGCTTGCCCAAAATTATTTAATAAATGAATGAGAAATTATGGGTCGACGTGATAACTTTGGATCCTTTTTGAAATGTTTGAGAGCTTAGAAGTGTCTTGTCCCACATCAGGAAAGTGAAACTAATTTTATTGGTTTATATTGGTTTTCCCCTTTGTTGGAGATAAGAATGGTTGGCAAGAAGGCTCTTTCGCACGCACGAGGATGCAAATCAAATGTGGTTTCAACTTCGGACCTTGGACTCAGGTGTATGCACGACCTGTGTCGGTCCGAAGGATGTAGGTCTAGCCTCGTTCCTTTTGCCACTTAAACTTCGTGTACACGATCTTGACGACTTTTTGCATACACAATCTTGACGACTTTTCGTGTACATGATATGTTAGCTCTAAATGTCTTTTCGTCTCTTCTGTAACGATTAACTTTCGACCTTCCAACTACCTGTACGGTCCTGAAGTGGCTATATAATGAGCTAGCCCCCACTTCGAAAACACAGAACTTAATTCTTCTTCGTATATCTTTTTTTTTTTGGATAAAATGTAAAAACTTTATACCAAGGGTGGGAAAGTGTACACGTACAAGGGCTCAGTAGAGAAAGGAGATGGAGTTTTGGCCCATTTTCGAAACCTATCTACTTAAAAGAGGCGTTATGTAAACCACGAAGGTTAAAACCCAAAAACACATGAATGCCACCAACCTTAATCTTCACAAGGGAAGATATGTTAAGGTGAGTATGCTATAAGGAAAGTACAATGTCTATTCGGACATACCCTAAACAAACAAAAGCAAAAACAAAAGATGTACTTCCAACGGGATGATCCAGGTCCAAGACAAAATGAGAGGTTTGATGCTGATTATACTGAGGTGTGCTTTTTATGAGAACAAAGTACAACTTTGGATAAGCAGCGGCATCCTTGGGCTGTTCAGATTAGAAAGAAAAGGAAGCAGATCAGAGTGTACATATATATATGCGGCAGAGACCTGTACTATTATCGCAAAATATGATAAGCACATGTATATTTATAACACAAAAAGAATTGTCCAGTATATACACAAATATGTATGTAGTAATTATGACCATTTGGAATTAGCCCATTAGGCCCAAAAGTAACAACACAAATAAATACTGGCCATGAAGGATCAAAAAAGACATAACAAAAAGGTCCAATTATCAGATTAAGCCCAAACCTGGCCTAAAGAGAGTACCCTCCAACCTAAAGATAATACAAAAAAGATATAATTTTTATTTGCATATCAAAAGTTGGTATGAAGGAGAAGATTTTCAATAGGCCCAAAAGAAGAAGAGGCCAAAAGAGAGAAAAATATATACATATACCTGTCTGCAGCATACCTAGACCTGAAGGGTTCTCAAGACATGAAAAGGCAGGTTGGGCAGGATCATGAAATCAAGAACCCAAAAATCTCATAAAGACCGTACCTTTGGGCCTTTAGAAAACTTTGGAGCCCAACCCTAAGGCCCATAAAACAGATGCTCACCAATCAGATAAGATAGGGAAACAAGATGGGGGTACATAGAGAGTTAACACAGGCCGGGGAACGTCCAACAAACTGGACATGATCAGAAGTTAATGACAACAGACGGGAATAAGAAATAGAGGATTTTATACACTTGGACTTTAATCTTTGCAACGATTGCCTCAACTGCAGAGATAGATCCTTCAAAAATGAGCAAGTTCCTTATTCTCCAAAAGTTAAAAATGGTGCAGCAAATAGCTATCTTTCTAGCTTTTTTAAGGACAGGGCCCCCGGGTTCTTTTTTGATCCGTTTTAGGCCACTAGCGATGGTATTCATAGCTCATCGAATCCCCAGCCATCTTTTTATCTAATTCCAAACAGATTTAGAGAACGTACATTCAAAGAAAAGATGTGAGGATGATTCCAAACATATAGAGCATAGAAGACAAGTAGGATCAATATTCAGAAAAGTTAAATTATCCCTCGATTTGAGCCTATTTTTCATAGCTAACCATACACAAAAGGAGAATTTTGGAAGGATAAAAATTTTCCATATAGCTAACTTCCAAAAATTTAGCTCCTCTTTCTTTCAAAACAGATCATACATACTAGACAAACAGAGCCCAAGAGCATTCGATAGGAGGGTAAGCTTTTGTATGGCAGTCGATATAGATCCAAAACTTAGAATAATTTCATCCCTAATTTCACATATTCTTTTAAAGAGAGAGGATATATTTTTTAGGGGGCTCCAAGTCCAAAAATTCTGATTCTTGAGATAATAAGAATTAAGCCATTTAACCCATAATGAATCAGATTTTGCATGTATATTCCACAGAATTTTACAAAGAAGGACCTTGTTCCAAGAGGATATATCTCTTAATCCATGCCCCTCCCCATTGAGAAGGAGACATAAATCTGCCCAAGCCACAGGGCTTGTTCTTTTTCCCCACAAAAAGAACCTACACAATTTATATATTCTATCAATAATGGATTGGGGAAGGGAAAATATTTGAATCCAAAAACATTCAACCCCTTGTAACACAGATTTAATGAGTAACATTCTTCCTGTATAAGAAAGAGAGTTAGCCATCCATGCATTTATGTACGAAGCAATTTTATCCAAGAGGGGGCAGCCAAGGGGGCGCCCAAGTAACGGACCGGTAAGGTTCCAACTGGAAAATCAAGTAAGTCAAGAATGTCCTCGAGATCATGTCCAATAATTACAGCATTGAAGACACATGACTTTGCAGTATATATATTCAGTCCTGAAACAACTTTAAAGATGTGTAAGCAATCGCATAAAATTTTAACATATATGAGATCTCCCCTAGAGAAAAGCATAAGGTCATCGGCAAAGACAAGATGTGTAATACTCAATGACTCACATCGAGGATTATAATTAAAATCAGGATCCTTAGTTTTGGAGATAATCAGTCTAGATAAATATTCCATGCAAAGAATGAAAAGGCTTGGGGACATAGGATCCCCTTGTCTAATACCTCTTTTTCCCTCAAAGTGGCCATTGAGGCTCCCATTTATGCATATGGAAAAAGAAGTCGTTTTAACACATTCCATAATCGAAGAGAAAAAGATATTAGGAAAACCAAAAGCAACAAGAATGTCTTGAATGAAGGCCCATGAGATAGAGTCGTAAGCCTTTTTCAAGTCAACATTTATTATGCATCGTGGGGATATATGTTTCCTAGAGTAGTTTCAGATGATTTCTTATGCAAGAAAGATGTTATCCGACATGTTTCATCCAGATGTGAATGTTGTCTGTGTTGGATTAACAATTAAGGGCAAGATTGGTTCAAGCCTTTTAGAAAGTAATTTTGTGATTATTTTGTAGATAACATTACAACATCATTAGGTCTGAAATTTGCAACTGTAGGAGAGTGGTCAGTCTTAGGAATCAAGGCAATATAAGTATGATTTAATTGTTTCAGAAGCTTACCATTTCTGAAAAATTTCAGTATTGCTTCACAAACCTCATTTTTCACAATGCGCTAGGATTTCTTGAAAAACGCAATAGAATATCCGTCAAGTCTTGGTGCCTTATCATCACCAATTTCAAACAAAGCATATTTTATGTCTTGATATGTAAAAGCAGCAAAAATGTCATCTTTGTGATGAGCAAGAAGGCAGGGACCACATTCACTGACTTTCAGGTCAATTGAGTCAGTTTGTACACTTGTTCCAAAAAGATTTTTATAGAAATTAACAAATGCTTCAGAAAGTTGTTGAAAAGATGATGAGGGGTTTCCATTTTCAAGTGTAATTGATGCAAGGTGTCTTTTAAGAGTGTTTCTCTTGATAATATTATGGAAAAATTTAGAATTACGATCACTTTGAGACAGAAAAATACACTTTGATTTTTGAGAAAGGAAAAAAATTTCAGCATTAGCAAGCAGAATAGCTTTGTCCTTAAGGACAATATTAGCATTAAACAATACAGCATTGAGGGGATCCTTTTCCAATGCTAGATGATTTTCCTTTAAATCAGATTTGGCCCTTTTTGTTCTTAAAGAGATGTGACTGAAATGTTGAGTGTTAAGGTTGGAGAGCGATTTTTTAAGTGATTTCAATTTTTTACATAGCCTAAATTGTGTCGTGCCTGTGTGATTACAATTCCAGTTTTGGGTGACAATGGGTAGAAATTCAACATGCAATGACCACATATTAAAGAATTTAAATGACTTTTTCAGAACAGGGACATGCTGGAAAATAGATACAATAATAGGGGAGTGATCAAAGAAAATCCCTGGGGGTGCAACAAAGGCTTCACAAAGATATCCTGAAGACAACCATCAGATAATCTTAAAGCAAATCATACATCTTGAAAATCATTGAGTTAGTAATTGGTTAGGATAGGACCATTCAATTTTTCATTTACGTTTTTAACACAATTGAAATCCCCAATTAACAACCATGGTTAATTTAAAGCATTTTCAATATCTAGAAGTTTATCCCACATAACTCTTCTATCTACAACCGAATATAGGCCATAGATGAAAGAGACATAGAATGTGTTTTGTGTTACTTTACACAGTACCTTAACATGTATAAGTTATAGAACATGTATTCCACATTAATTATCAACATGCGGTTATTACGGCAAGTATCAAAATTATGTATATAAGACCAACCATGAAATTTAAATTTCATAATGGTATCGCATAAGGGGGAGGAGAGACAGATTTCAGATTCCAACTTTGTTTCTAGAAGACAGACAATATCCAAATTCGGTTGCTTAATTAACGCTACTAGTTCAATATGTTTTTTTGGGTCTTTAAAGCCCCTAATGGTCCATGATATAATCTTCATTATAAATTAGGTGTTTAGCAAGAGGTTTAGTAGAGGTAGATTTGGCATGCACTTTAGATGAGTGTTTGGGTACGCAAATAATGAGGGGGTATTAATCATACCAGAGTGTGCTAAAATCACAGATATTCCAGCAACTTCAGTTTCAATAAGCTTTCCTTTCAATTTAGATTTCCTACCCTTTAGAGCAACACACATAAGAGCTGAAGTATCAAGCACGGGTGGGTCCAAGGCCTTCACTTCAGAATTTGTAGAGATTGTTGCCTATTGCTGCTGAGGGTCCAGAGATTCCTAATCAATAGCAGGTTTTGGTGGGAGAATGGGAGGTGGGAGTAGATAATCCTCGTTGCTACTGGAATTTTCTGATGATGATCCACAAATATCAAATGGTTTGTTCGCACGTATAGGTTCAACTTAAGGAATAGGGGGCTGTTTCTCAGCCTATGTTGTAGTTTTTGGAAGGTAATTAAATTGGGTTTTCTGAGGAGGTTGTGAGGGAATTCTCAAAGAGAGACGAGTTTAGTTCGCATTTGGATAAGTACCCTTAAAATGCCCAAAAGTGGAACACTTAGAACAAAAATGGGGATGGGATTCAAAGTGAACCAATTGATTAAAGATTTGGCCATTGGGGAGTTGTATCTTAACTGTCGTGGGAAGTGGGACAATAGCATCAACCTCAATGAGGATACGAGCATACGAGGTTTGTATCTTTTCTTGAGTGTGCTTACTCCATTAAGCAGAACAATTTTGCCTTCACAAGTATGGGGACTCATTTGGAAGACTTTCTCCCAATCTGCCTTATCCTTGAATCTGAAGATAACATAACTTTTAATGTGTAGACTAAAATCACAAACAACATTCCAAAAGGATATTAGATTTCTGATGTTTTTTATGCCCGACCATCTCCCTGCAAACCAGGATTGGAGACAATAGCCCCATTCGAGGCTAACATCACAAACATCAGAGTCAGTACGGAGGATAATGTCCTCGGAAATGGAAAAAGAATCCAGTTTTAGATCATTTGACTGAAGACCATCTAGAATTCCAAACCAAGAAGAGAGGGGAGTATTACCTAAGAACTTACCTTCGGGCTGAAGAAGGGGAGGTTTAGCAGTAGTAGGGTTCGGAGATGAGGTATCTTCATCCAAATATTCCTGGTGGGCAGTAACAAAAGTGAGGTCCTTATCAGGAAGTACAGGTTGCTTGAGATTCGGAGAAGACTAGTCCTTGATGATGGAAGAGGTCGAAGAGAACGAATCCTCTTCCCTAAGGGTTTGGGACTCAGTGGGGTCCGTCAATCTGGAACGATGCATAGCCGAATCTAACTCCGGTGAGGTGAAACGTCTGTGGTTCCCACTCTGAGATGGGGAACATCGGAGAGCTGTTCTTCTTTTGGCTGACCTAGTTTTCGCCATATGTAGGAGCCGCGATGAAGATGGTGGGGGGTCACTTTAAGGGGGTTTCCTTCGTCGGTATCCAGGAATCTCCGGTCAGATTACAAGGACTTGAGGGAACAAAGATTGGGGGTTGGAAATCCGAAAAATAGACCGCGAGACAGAACAGGTAAATCGCATCGCAGGTTTGAATTTCTTATTTGCAAATATGCAAAGTAGGATTGCAAGGAAATAATTAATTAAAGAGGAAGGGTATGAGATTATTCACGAACAGGATGAAGATCTTAGAAAGGAGAAATGAAGAGGCACGACGTCTCAAGGGCAGAAACCCTAGCCGCGGAATTCCCTTGGATTTTTTCACATTAATTAAATATATGGTAAATGTATAATATTTAAAGCTTGTTGGTGGGAATTAAAACTGGGAGACTAGGAATTCGAAATGAAGATCTTGGGAAAGAGAAATAAAGAGGCATGGTGCCTCAAGGGCAGAAACCCTAGCCGCGGAATTCCCTTGGATTCCTTCACATTAATTAAATATATGGTAAATGTATAATATTTAAAGCTGGTTAGTGGGAATTAAAACTAGGAGAGCGGGAATTCGAAATGAATTCCAAGTATTTTTCCTTAGAATTTGTTACGTTGACCGAAGCAAAAGCTGAGTAGGATTTCCACTTTACACACTAATTAATGGGGGAAGTAAAGCTGAACAAATTCGAAAAGGAGAAAGAACACGATGAAGATCTTCAAGAAATTTTGAAATTATTATCGTTACTTGATGAAAGAGCAAGGGGAAAGTGTGAGCACTCTAGAGAGAATACTTCTAGAGAAAGAAAAACTATAAACCCACGTTAAGTCTCAGATGTTATTCGTATATCTTTTTTGTTTCGTTCTCTCTTTGATTTATTGGTCTTTCGTTGATATTGATCGGACGTGCTTCCAATTTTTCGTCGGTGGGAGTTATGTGCTCGACTTGCCATCTTGCAACCGTTGTATCCTAGGAAATGGACTTTGATGACTTTTCGTGTACATGATTTTTCAGCTCCAAGTATCTTTTCGTCTCTTCTGTAACGGTCGACTTTTGACCTTCCAACTACTTGTAACGGTCCTAGAGTGGCTATATAATGAGCTAGCCTTCCACTTCGAAAAACACAAAACTCAACTCTTTTTCATATATCTTTTTGTTTCGTTCTCTCTCCGATTCATTGACCTTCCATTGATACTAATCGAATGTGCTTCCAGTTCGTTGTCAGTGGGAGTTGTGTGCTCGACTCGCCATCTTGCAACCGTTGTATCCTGAAAAACGGACATCCTTGTATTCCTCTAACACCATGTGGAGGGAACAAATCTATTTTAAGGAAACTGTGAAAATAGGTCTCGGTTTTATTCAATTTATTTCTGATTTCGATTTTGTTTCTTAACCGTTCCCTCAATTGCTTATTACTAACAAATTATTGATTAGAATAATTGATCTTTCTTTTTCTTACTAGTCTAAAAAATAGTAAAACTAATATTTTTTAAAAATCAATTCAAGTTGTATTACAATTCAAATATTTATCTCAATAGAAATATAGGAAGTATTGAATGTTGATATTGGAATAATTGTTAGAAATTAAGAAAGCCCTCACTTTATTGATGGGACATTTTGATCCTCTTTTCCTCTCACCCGGACCCGGTTCTGGTTCAGGAATGCCTGGTGGATCTGCACCGCTCCCTGGTCCTTCTGGGGGTTCGGGCTCCGGATAATTTTTTATAAATATTTATTAATGTTTAAAATATTTCAATACATCCCTAATATATTCAATATCAATGTTTATTATATCTGAATAAATCATTAATATTTTCATTATCAATGGTTTTGATTCTTTCGTAGTGAATAAATACATTTTAGTAAAATTTATAAAATATCAAAAGATATAGATATTAATACATATCCTTAATTTGAAAGTATAAAACTGATCAAAATTTAAAAATTGAGATTAATATACAATTTCCTTAATATTGATATTATTTGTTTTTTTTAAATTATTAAATATGTTTCATATTTTGACTTTTCTAAAATTTTAAACAATTAAAAAATTTTGATTTTATTTTAGTATTATAACCATTCCCGAATTACTCTTCTAGGGCCAAAAAAGTCAATTCAGATAATCTATATCCAAAAGTCTTATCTCATCATATACTACATCCCAAAATCACATTCATTATATCTTACTCATGCACCATTTTCCAAAACAGCACCATTTTCCAAAACCACATTATATTGATATGAAAATATTAATGATTTTTGTAAACACATGTTAATTTTGTAATATCCTCAAAATTTATTTTTATTTTGTTCTATTATGGAATTAAGTTAAGAAATTAAATTAGGTATAATATAGTATATTATGATATAATTATATAAGATGGAAGCTCTTTAATTAAAGGATTATGCAATTCTTCAACATGTCTTAACGAAGCCACCTCATCCTTAAGCATAAGAGCTTGACAAATATGTCATCTTACTATTCTGAAAAGCATAAGAGCTTGACACCTATCTAGTCTAGGAGCCTAAACTAGGATTAGAAGTTGACTCTTAAAAGCTAAAGTGCAAGAAATAAGATAGAAAAGTGAATAAATAGTACATCTCTTCACCTCTCCCTCTCTCTCTCACGTCTACATTTTACCATCTATATTCCTCAGAATATCACCACCACCACCGCTGGACTCCGCTGCCACCACCGTTATCTTTACGAGTCATCTTTCCGACAAGTCTTTCCGTTTAAATTAAAGAACTCATCAAGCCCGCCGTAAATCCGGCCTGGAAATACTGAATTGTCGCCGCCTCCGCCGTAAATGGCTGCAGAGAGGTGCGGCTGTTTCTCTTCCATTTTCTCATCCCCATCTTCTTCTCCACTGCTAGGTTCATCGCCGTAGTGGGTCGCCGGTGCAAGGTTGCACCGGCGTGTGCGTTGCATGTGTTGGCCGCCGCAGTGAGCAGCGACGGTGAGTGTGTATGTGCTTGTGTGCTGAGTGTTGCTTGTGTGTGTTGTGTGAGTGTGGTTGGTGTTGGGTGGTCACCGGTGACTGGAGGTCGCCGGCAGCGGCGGACTGTGGCTGGAAGAGGGATTGGGGGTGGAGAGGGTTTTAATTGTAAATTATGTATGATAGAGGACTAATTTGTAAATCCTAGTTTTAAGATAAATTGCACACAAATCCTCAACTTATAAGTAATTATGCATGTGATCCCTGTAATTTTGAGGACTTGAATATGAACCCAGAATTCTTTGAAATTACAGATTGAACCCTAGTATATACTGAAATTGTATGATGGACCCTAGAGTCTGTTGAAATTGCATAATATACCCTGTAATTTGCTGAAATTATACTTTGTACTCTTAAGTAGCAAAATTTGTAGATTTTGCTTTGGATTTAAATAGAATTGCTGTAAGGACCCCAAACTTTGATGCAATGATAAAAGGATCCTATTTTAGGCTAGATTGCTACTTTTAAGTTCCGGAATCGTTCGATTAGGATATGAAACCTTATACCTTTATCGAAGTATAGTTTTCTTTTAAAACCTTTCTTAATTTATCTGTTTATCAGAAGAATTTCTAAATTAGGAACTTACATTAGTTTATGAATAGCTCGATTGAATTTTAAGATGGGTTGATATACTTTGTAGGGTACGCTGAAGGGGAACAAGATAGGACGGCCTAAAACCTAGGAGCATACAAAACGCTTACTGAAGGTGGGGGTAACGTCCTTTAATTGTGTTATCTATGTGAACTTCATGTGTTTAAAACTACATGATCTTGATGTGTTTTATTAGACGCGCGCGTGACTTTATGTGATGCCTTACTGAATAACAAGTATGCATTTTTAAGATAATGACATGAGTTGGTGATGCGAATGCGTGATTTTGTGATAAAGTAAAATTGTTTTCAAGGCGGTTAAGATCCGTAAATATTTTCACGACAGTTAAGATTCATAAATATTTTCACGACGGTTAAGATCCGTAAATATTTTCACGGTAGTTAAGATTCGTAAATATTTTTAGGGCGGTTAAGATCCGCAATTAAATAATATGTTGATTGATTTGCTATGTGATGTTATTGTATGTTGCTTGATACAGTTTAATCCACTGAGTGTTCACGCACTCACCCCATGTATGTTAAAATGTTTTACAGATTATAGACATAATGACGGAAAATGAAAGAGAGATGCTGTATCGGTTATTTGTAAATTAAACATGTTATTACAGTTTTCAAAAAAACCCTTGTCTTTGAAATATTTTGTATAGTTAAGGCCGGGAGGCTATACTCTGATGATATTTTCCGTAGTCACTATAAATATGTGTAATATTTTAAAAACTCCTTTTGGGAAACGTCTGTTATTACAGGTTATTTGGTCTTTTAGTGTTTTAATATTTTACTAGTTGCTGGATGCCCGAAGTCTAAATTTAATATTTTATTTTGATCCGAAAACGGGACGTGCCAATTTTGACTACTAATTCAAAATGTCAAATAACCTAATATTCCCTCCAATCACAAATCTGATGTAGTATATACTATTCACCAATTACATCGTTGTCATTTTGTTCAATAATCGCATAAGTATACCCACATTATCTACAAAATAAAAGAGGTCATGAGTAAAAATTTATCCAAAAGAAGTCATGAGTAAGAACCTATCCAAATGACCTGGGTTACCACATTCACCAACATGTTGCTGGCAAAATTCCCAAGGACATGGATGGCGTATACAACGAGCTGTCCAAGCTCTTCAACCTCTCCGCTTCAGTCAGACCCGCAGCCAACATTGCAGCATTCCGATTATAAAGCATGTGCTGCAGCTTAGCGTAGCATTTCGATTATAACCCATGCGTTGTGTTGGAGCTCAATCAGGCCTTAGAATTTCCGATTATCAAGTTTATATATAAACTCTGCAGTTTATCCTCGAATCCAATATGCATTTAAAATCAACATTATCTTATTATGACAAAATTGCGATTTAAAATCGATATCGACAAATTTTAAATCACTCAAAAATATATTCTAAAACCATAAACATTCACAGTTATCTCATTATTATAAATTAGTATTTAAAATTGACATTATCTATGTTGATATTCATAATCACATAGTATTGAAAATTTCGAGAAAATATTAATAAATTTGAAACCACCGAAACATATATTTTAAAAGTCAAATTTCATTTTATGAAAAGAATATTTCAAAAGTCAAAATTTTATTTATGAAAGAAACCAAGTGAGTTTAAATAAGCATTTAGACTATCTCATTTAGAAATATAGTCAAATAAAATTTTAGGAAAAATATCTCAAATATGAAAGAAAAATTCTTAGAAAAAATGAAAACAATTAAAGAAAACATCATTCTTCTAAAGAATGAAATGAATAAAATACAAATCACTGAATATTCCTTCACAAAATACAACTCACAAATTAGAAACGATTTTTGCAGTCAATACAATATATAAATGAATTATTTGTCAAAATAAATTTTGGTAATCTATCACAAAATTTTCAAAATGAATTTTGATAAGAGATAATAGTTGGTAAATAAAACCGTAAAAAAAAGCGGAAACAATTTCTTAATAGAATATGAGTTTTTATATATATAAAATTGTGACTACTATATTTTTATATTGTATGATATTTATCATCACAAATACTTTTAAGAAATTTGGAATCTTAGATTCATATAATACAAACCCGACGTGAAATCACTTTTCATGCATCAACGTGAGTTTTGACATGCCCCAGCCCATGCACCCAAGTGTGCATATTACACATTTTCCCTCATATTCATGTTCTTACAAGCATTCATATCTTTTAGTTATGTAATTCAAAGTGATTAATATAATTTATGTTATGACATTCATACATTTACATTATATTATACAAATATGTAATACCGTATTTAAACCTTTATGTTATATTAGGTGAATTTTTATGTTATTATAATATAATATTTATGTTGATATAAATATATAAGTAGTATTACATAAATTAAGATTATATTGATATAAAGATATAAGTAATATTATATAAATGTATGAGTAATATCACATAAAAATATGTTGATATAAATTGGATTAAAATTGGTTTTTTTTTTAAGTTACAATATTATATAAAGTTCATATTAATATAATATAAAAATTAATGCATGAATTAAAAAAATCTAGATAAAATCAAACGGATTCGGGAGAGATAAAGGTTATGCCTAGTTGCACCATACAATTGGTGCACACAAGAGCAATTCTATTTGTAGCGCCCAGGATAAAAACAAAGTATAATTGGTTAATTAAATAAGTAAACCCTTAATAAAAATATCCTATGTGTATTAATTCTTGAATGTTTAATTTAATTACGTGCGTTTCAGATATGTGTTTAACGACCAATTTTAGATGAATAAAATTTATAAACATGGAATATAGAACATTCTTACACCAGTAGATGCATAATGGAAAAACGAGAAGATAGAAACGAACTAGAGGTCAATCGGACACCCGTAGCTCAAACGGCGAAGAAAAGGGCAAAATATGGAGTTTCGAAAAAATGAGGAACGGAATCTTGATGAACAGTAACCGAAATCTTATCGTGAACAGTACTCTACCCTCATGAACAGTAACCTACTCATGAATAGTAACTTTCCAAAATTTCTATAAATAGGTCCTCATTCGATTTCATTTTCACCGTTTCTTCGAACAAGGCGAAAAACGCCGAACACATGTAAGTTTCTCTCTCCTCTCTCTTTCTTTCTCCCTTTGTTTTTCTGTCTCCGGCGCGCCACCACCGGAGTTCGTCGGAAAATTTCAAACTTATCGATTTTAGTCGATTTTCGCACACAACGTAGCCCTCGACCAGATGAATTTAGGACAACTTCCGCAATTCAATTATGATTTTCTGTTCGTCGAAAAATGACGAAAAACTATCTTCAAACCCTAAAACCTTACTTTTTACCACATTTTCTCTCTCTCTCTCTCTCTCTCTCTCTTCTTCTCACGGTTGCAGGCACCGGAGGGCCTGCCGGGGTTATGGGCTAACCACTGGAAGGGTGGCGCCGTCGTGGGTGGCGGCGCCGGTGCCGGAAAACGGGCTGGAAGGGGGGGCTGTTGCATGGGGTTTTGTGTGTGTGTGTGTAATGTGCGTGTTGTGTCGCCGGCCAGTATCCCCGGTGGTCGGGGGAAGGGTCGCCGCCGACCGGAGCTGGAAAAGCAGAGTTTGGTTATGTATGTGTGTGTGTGATGAAGGGTGTTTGAGGCTGTTTTTATGGCACTATTCATGCCGGATTTCGGCGAGGGATGGCCGGAGGTGGTAGCCGGTGGTGCAGGCTCACTGGAGGATAAGGTGGTGGCAACATAGGACGGCGCCGCAACAGTTGGTGGCGCCGGGAAGTAAGCTAGTCGAGCAGGTCGACGCCGGGAGGCCTGGGCGCGAGACGGGGCCGAGGCTGCCGAGAGGTGCTGCCCCGCTGTCGAGAAAACTCGACAGCCGACGAGAGACGTTGCCCTGTTTTTCTCCCGTCGCAGGGGACGCGCGCGACGCCGTATTTCGATGCGATTTTCGATCCGAATCTCATCTTCTTTTCATCGTACTTTATCATCAAGTTATCGCCAACGAGATATCGTTGACCGGGGATCGTGGGTCCCGGTCAAAGTCAACCCTGTGATCAAATTACCGAAATACCCCTCAATTTTAAAAAGCTCCGTTCGAGCTCGTTTTAACTCCGATTGAGCTCATTCTTTTTTTTTGCGATCCAAAATTCATTCTCTTTCACCTCAGAGGTATAAATTGATATTTCCCTCTTGTTTCTTCAACCTCAATTGTTAGGCCCTTCATTCCGATCCGTCTCATCTCGATCGATAGTATCCGCTCCGATATCGGTTAAATATTTAATTATATTTAATAAAGATTTAAGAAAACATCATAAATTATGTAGGCTACCTGTTGGATTGAAGTATTGGGATACGTGATCTTGGATACTTGTAACTCACGTGGTAACCACCGAACAAGGTGGGGGTAATTTCTAACTCTTTATTTGTTTACAGTTTTCCTTTCCAAGCATGATTGAGGAATACTAAATGTTGTGATTGTATTTGATGTGACATACTTATTACTGTGAGGGATGGGCCCGCTGAGGCGCCCCTTCATGCATTCGTCCCTTACCTCCATTCTTCTATGAAAGGTTTGGTGGTCTTTGAAATGCACCAGCGGTATTTGAGACCGTTTTATGGGATAAGACGGGCGATGCCCGCACCTATTCGTCCCTTACCATTTCTAATGTCTGCTGTGCATATTTCGTGCTGTGTTTCATGATGATTATACATATTGCTGATTTAATTATTTGTCAAAGATTTAGACGCAGATTTTATCCCCACGAGTGTATTCAACGCACTCACCCCTTATTCTGTAATTCACGTTACAGGGGGTGATAAGCATGATGAACCCTAGAAGGAGAGAGAAGGTGTTATATTTCTGGATCAGGTAAGGTAGCAGCTACGACTTCTTCCTTCTGGGCTTACTTGCCAAGAAATTAGATTACCGGACGGAGAAAAGAAAACTAACTAACCTTAGATCTTGGGTCACCTGGGGTGACTGAAGAATATTCTGATTCAAGACCACGAAAAATATGAAGGTGAACCACAATGTGAGATTGTATTTTAGATATTGTCTCGCGGAAGAAATGAGAGCATTGACATTGAAGAATGCGTACTCCCGCGAACATACGAATAATGAAGACTCGAACAAGAAATCTCCTTAGAGAGTCAAGCAAAGAGGGAAGACTATAAAAGAGACCCGCTTTTCTATTTAGGTGAGCTTTCTCCCGCACAAATAAATAGAGAATTCCCTTATCAAAGGCTCAATTCCTTCTTCGACCCACAACCAGCTCGCTCAGATCCCAACCCCTGGCGGGAAGACATATGCTAAGAGACTACTATCTGTAATTATTTTAATATGATGTTTCTCAAACTTTTCTCTTTATAAAACAATGTTGTAATAAATATACGTTTGGTGATGATATGATGTGTATATGGGATGTGAGATCCTGATGATTTTCCGCTGCCAATATTATGTTTAAATCGGTTGAACCGATGGTTGATATGTAATATTTTATGTTCGTCTCCTACCTCTTTTCTTCCTGCACGCCCGTGTGGAAAACTCTGATAATTTTTATGAAAGAAAATGGGGCGTGACACTATTATCATATATAGAATACATTGTAGATATATTTCTATAATTGTAAAGTTTTTTAGGAAAACAAAAAATATATTATAAGTTTGGAAAATGCTAAAATACCCGATGGACAACTTTTAATATGTCCACTGATAACGTGTAATGATTTCACTCTTTTGTTATTTGAAAAATAAAATTTATAGATTTATTAAATTTTCAAACACATCAATGCAGGATTGTCATAAATATTAACAAGATGAAACCCAAATCAAAATATAGGATTTTGTTCAGATTAAAAAGAGTTAATTTTTTATCAACACTCATCTCAACACATTAGATCAAAGTTCAGCTAACGTGTTAGTTGGCATAAGAGAATCATTTACATTTGTCTATTATTTCTCGCATTCAACTAATTTTACACTTTGTTGATAAATTTTCATTTCTACTTAGATTTTGTTTTTATTCTCTTACCTTGGTAATTTGATTATTACTTTTATCACCCGCTCTATAATAAATAAGAAAGACATATTAGTAAATAAAAATAAAATTATCAAGGGTATATAACTCAAAATAAAGAGGCTAGATATTAAAAAAACAAAGTTTTTCCTAAAAAAATTGCGTGGTTATACCTTTTTCCTCAAACAAAAGAAAAATAAAAATCTCGCAAAAACTGAAAAACTGCATGATTGATTAGCTGAAATGAATTAAAAGAAAAAAAAAAGGTTATGAAGGGCATTATGGTAAAAGAAATGGGCCCAAAACATCTTGTTTGGTTTTGGAATTTTCTAGAAATCCAATTACTATTCAGTGTTTGGACAAAGCAAATTTGGACAAACATCGATACTATCAAAATAACCCACCCCACCCCACCCCACTCTACCCTCCCCAGTAAGAATCCAGTCAGCGTCTCCTACTCAGACTTGTACTAAATGTAGATGATATTTATGTAACTGCTTTCCATTCCTCATCACATTTCCGATCAGATTCCGGCCACCTCTTTCCCTTCGCCGCCGACACTTTCCGGTGAGTGTGCCACCGCCAAAACGAAAGAAAGATCTAATCTTTGACTTTGTTGAGTAAGTTTAAATGGTGGAAGTTGAAATGTTAAGTTGAGTTGGGGAAATGGGTTCATGTTTAAGTGTTGAAGAAGACCACCAACTTCCCTCACAAAGCAAATCTTCTGGTAACCAACCTCTTCTTATATTTTTCCATTTTTTTTTTGGGTTGTATTAAAATCTATATACCCTAACATTGTATGTGGGGTGGGGTGGGGTGGGGTGGGGGTGATCTTGGTTGAGATGGGATTTGGGATTACTCTTGATTATTATTTCTATATGATTTGCATATCTTTAGAGGTATCAATGATGATAATCAGATATGTATATTACATAATCTTGAATTTCTGCTAACTTAATTTGAATAAATGTTGAGTTATGTAAGCAAGAGTGTAAGTGTTAATCTTTATTCTACAATGCTCTGATTAGTATGCATAGACAAGTTATGATCAAGTGTTAATTTGCTATGTTTAACATCCTCAGGTGTGTGTGGTGATTCTGGGCTTGCAAAAGGGGGCTCTGAAAGTTTGAACAGCATTGTTATAATTCCGAAAAATGTAAAGGATTTACGGCAAAGTTCTGGGAATGGTGATCTTGATATCTTCACGTATGAGGAGATGAAGTTGGCAACGAAGCACTTCCGGCCAGATCAGGTGCTCGGTGAGGGTGGCTTTGGTATTGTTTATAAAGGAGTTATTAATGATAATGTGAGGACCGGATATAAGGCAACTCAAGTTGCCATTAAAGAGCTTGATCCTGAAAGTCTACAAGGGGATCGAGAATGGCTGGTAATTTTCTCATGTTCCATTATGTTTTTACTCTTTCACAAGAGAATTTTACACTCTCTGTATTGTGATGGTAAATAATTTGCATTTGCAGTAGGACTTACACTACAAGTGTACTTATAAATATACTAATGGCTGTATTTTGTGAAACATCCTACCAAAAGAAGGATGAAGCAAAAATAAAATAAATAGAATTACCAATGCCCCCTTGAAGTGTACACTGACTAAGCAATATAACCTTCCTTACCTGAAAAACCAAGACGTCCTTCATCTTTGTTGTTTGCTTTGCCAAGATGCTTTTGAGTTAATAGCCATATTTGAAGGGGATAAGACCAATACATGTTGTGGTGAAAGGAACTAAATTACAATTCCATATGCACAGTTGTAGCATTTGCTTCAGTTTATTACTTTATTTTCATAGATCTCTCCTACTTTAGAATCACTAGTTTACTGGCAACATTCCTGAAATGCCTTCTTGGTAGTTCTATCATTTTGTTAATATTTTGACTTTAAGATTCTCCTTCGCTCTGAAAATCCGTTCCTTTTGCTTGTGGCATGTCAAGTAACAAACATTAGTTGCATATTTTTAAGCACAACAATAAAAGAAAAGGGGGTCTTGAACATTAATATAATTTGCTTTGAGCTACTTATATTCTTTGCTGCGATCTCAACAAACTATTAGTGTGTGATTTCTTTTACTTTTACTACGTATTGAAAATTCCAAAGGTCTTGAAATGCAGTTAAAATTTTGAAGTGTTTACTTGCAGGCCGAAGTCAATTATTTAGGGCAACTGCGACACCCTAACCTGGTGAAACTGATCGGCTATTGCTGTGAGGGCGACCATAGGCTGTTGGTGTACGAATATATGGCATCTGGGAGCTTGGAGAAACACCTCTTCTTAAGTGAGTACCAAGACCTTAGAGAATACTACTCATATATATATATGGCTATTGTGTGCAACAATAACAAAATAGACATTTGGAAGATTGCTTAGAATTCTCTGATTTATGCCTTTAACTTTTCTTTCTTGAACTTTTTACCAGTAAATGTAGTAATATACCTTGAATATATTTAAACCTTTTAATGTTTGTTTATTGTAGGAGTTCGTGCCACTTTAACGTGGCATAAAAGATTGAAGATTGCTTTGGATGCTGCAAAAGGACTTGCTTTTCTTCACGGTGTGGAGAAGCCTATTATATACAGGGATTTTAAGACTTCGAACATTTTGGTTGATGCGGTTAGTAAATCTACTTCTCACTCCAAAATTCATTAAGTGTATCTAGCAAATTTTTAAGTGAGAAAATGAATGGCTCGTTAAACAGAAAACAGTATAATGACTATTTTTTTCTAGTTTTCTACTCATAATATTCTTTGGTTTTGCAATTCAACATAATATTTGTGTGAGTTTTTCATAGCTAAAGTGAATCAGAAAATCTGCAGGAATTCAATGCAAAGCTTTCAGATTTTGGTTTGGCAAGGGTGGGTCCCACTGGAGATCAAACGCATGTTTCAACCCGAGTTATGGGTACTTATGGTTATGCTGCTCCAGAGTATGTCATGACTGGTCAGTCTTATGAAAAAACAGTCTTGTGCTGTAATTTTTATCCAAGGCTTATAGAAAAAATAAAAAACATAAAAAATTAGAGTGGCTTTGAAATCAGTAGGTTGACTTACTAAAAATTGCTTGATTAATATTCTTGTGTATGGCTATTTTTCAGTCATTTCATTCCACTACTTTCATGAATGTTTGGTTGTCAAACTTCCACAGGGACCTTAGATATTGAAATTATTTTAAAATGTTCATATATTTTTTATTTGATTTGGTTATTATTGGATAGGAAAGTTTAACCATTACCCACTTGGGATGAGGAAAATGACATACCCATATGTTGAAGAAAACTAGAATCTACCCACTTTGCCACATAAAAAGATATCCTTAGGGTATGTTTGGTTAAGGCTTAAGTGGGTCTGGGGAATCCCGACTTTGAAATTCTTGATTAGTTAAGTCCTTATGAATAATGAATTGATATGTTTGTTTTCGGTATGTATATTATAGAATTGTATTGAAGACATTGAATTAATGTTGATCCTAATATTATATCATTGTAGGATGTCTTGGGAAATGTAGAATGAGAATGAATGAATTAGATTTTGTTGAAATTTGTAAATATAGGTGTTAATTGGTGTAGGTAGTATTTCTAGAGTAAAGCTTTGGTGGATAGTAAAATTTGAATTTGAGTTCCAAAACAAACACGGATTTTGATATCCAAAATCCCTTTAGTGTGAAAGGTTAAAACAAACATAGCTCTCATATTACATTCATTAATGTGTCGAAACTTTAAACACATTGGATCATTTGAGACAAATTTGTCTTAGATGGCTTCAAGACATTCATAGTACTTCAACACATTCATAGTAAGATATTGTAGCTTCAATTTTTCTCTTGATGACAGTAATATGTGTTGTTATTATTCTGCATTATCTCTTTTGACAAATTCTTCTACAATAGGTATTTACTTATATATTCCTGCTAACTTACCCACTGTGGGCATATTAATATGTGGCAATTGATCATGTGTTAGATATCTAACAGACATTTAATATATATTACATATCATCCATCAGTCGGCATATCCCATGATAGAAATTTTTACATTTTCTCTACTTATAATCCCCTATTTTGTTAGACAAAACAAAAAATATATCATCTCATTTTCATCATCTACTGTTCAGGACATTTAACAGCAAGAAGTGATGTTTATGGGTTTGGAGTTGTTTTGCTCGAGATGCTGATTGGGAGGCGGGCCATGGACAAGAGCAGGCCTAGCAGAGAGCACAATCTAGTCGAGTGGGCCCGTCCCCTACTGAACCATGGCAAGAAGCTTGTCAGAATACTCGACCCCAGAATTGAAGGGCAATACTCGAGTAAAATTCTTATGAAGGTGGCCAATTTGGCATATCAATGTCTCAGCCAAAACCCGAAAGGGAGGCCATTGATGAACCAAGTGATCGAGATTCTCGAACCCCTCGTAGCCCAGGAAGTGAGCCGAGAAGATGTCATTCTGCATAACGGAGGTGGTAGTGTCACACTTTATGAAGTTCCGAAAATGCCCCCGATGGAAATGAGGCCAGTCGAAAGAGAAGCTAAGGCTGTGAATGTGAGGAGTAAAAGTGAGCCTCCCAAGGAGTGTGATCTTTATGATCCTAATTCAGATGCTTTGCTACTTGAGAGATCAACCTCTGATGCAACTTGAACTGCACCTTTGTAAACCCTAAATCTTGGGGGCAAATGCAAAATTAATCTCATTCATTTTAGAATTCAACTACTCAATCCTACATCTTTTTACATTTTTACATGCAAAGCAGGTGACCAATCTGGGGATTTCCTTAAATTCGATCAATCTAGATTATGTGTTCTGTCAATATTTGAAATTCCTTAAAATTTTCTTGGCACCAAGGACGTAAATGTTGTCCAATTTTGTCAAAATTTCCGTTTCTTTACAAGAAGACTGACAATAAAACGAGTTGTCAAAAATATCAATAAAATAACTATATTGATTTCAGTATTAGTGACTTCACAATATAAATTGTTGGAAAATTGATGAAATATTGATTTGGATAAAAAATCATTTTTCTAAAAAATAAATGATTTATTATTAATCAAATTTTATAATGACTGACCATCACTCTTAAAGATGAAATATTGATTTGGATAAAAAATCATTTTTCTAAAAAATAAATGATTTATTATTAATCAAATTTTATAATGACTGACCATCACTCTTAAAGAAAAATACTGTATTTTGCATTTAAATAATATCATAATTTACACGTACATTATAGTTGTAACAAAAAAAGAAAAAGAAATTATCGTTGAACCCATCTATAAGGCTGCCAAAAAGAGAGGAAATATTCTCTTCCAAAACACAAACTCCAAATAAGGTCATTCACTCTATCATTTCATACTACTTTTTAGCTTATATATATATCTAAGTTGAGTGAGGCTTGTATACATGTGTTGTATGGATATTAGATTCATACAACACGGGTCAGGTCGGATCGAATTCGACCCGAATCCGTACATTTCCTTTTTTTTTTTTTTTTTATCCTGACCTTTATGTTGTGTTATTGGTACCTTTATATTATGTTAAACATACATTTATGTAATACTTTAACTTTTTAAAAAAACCCTAATTTTGACCAAAAAACCCTAATTTTAACCAAAAAACCCTAATTTTGAAGAAAAAACTATAATTTCAGCACAAAAAAATCCTAATTTGTACATATATACCTTTATGTAAATATTATGCATACATTTAATTAATATTAGTCATATTTTTATATAATACATAAGGTATAACTAACATAATTAAAAGGTATGACTAACATAATTAAAAGGTATGTTTAACATAATATAAAGATATGCTTAACATAACATAAAAACCTTAAAGGTATGCTTAATATAACATAAAATCATAAATGTATGCTTAACATAACATAAATGTGTGATTAACGTTAAATAAAGGTATGCTTAATGTTGTATAAAAGTATGCTTAATATAATATAAAAGTCCTAAAGATATGACTAACATAACATAAATTAAGGTCTAGCACCTGGAGCGAATTTGAGTGGGTTTGAGCGCACCCACCCAGACGCGTGGGGACGCGTGGGAACGCGTGGAGGGCGCGTGGAGTGCGCATGGAGGATGCGTGGATCGGGTCAGATCAGGTATACGGATCCTAAATCCGTACACCATTTGTATAAAAGTTTTTGTGATCTAAGTTTTACAAACTGGACAAGCATAGTAATTTCATTTTTCAAGCAAAAGCACAATCCGCGTAATTGACTAAATTGTTTTCTCCTTCAACGCATCTCTCCATCTATTATTCATCATCAGTGCAATAAATTTGTTGAGAATAAAAAGGTTAGTTAACTCAAATACTTAGCTGAATATTAAATTTTTCATATTGATTTGTTGGTCATATTTCCATCAATAACTTATATTAAAAATTATGTGCTAATGCTCTAAATCTTCATTTTTATGCAAACTTTGGTATAAATACTTCAAGTTGATTTGTTGATCAATATTTTTTCATCAATAATTAATATTTAAAATTTTGTGCTAACGGCTAAAAATCTTCATTTTTTATATAAACTTCGGTTTACTTATACATGGAGTGCCTTGTTACATTTTAAATTACTTTAACTTTTTTCTGTAATATGATAAACTGCAGTTATTTATAATGAGATATGTTTCTAGCTTTTCAATTAATGAAACAAAATGTTTATGCACAAAACTGCTCATGATTATCGAAGAATATAAACATATAGTATATATATTCAGAACTTTAAGATACTTACGTGACCATTGTCGTGATTTACGTACTTACTTTTAAGATGAACAAAAAAAAAAAAAAAAACACTTATAAGCATTATGATAATTATGTTGATTATTGTCCAAAATAATTAGCTTATTAGTCTTTCCATTTCGTGCTTATTTTAATCTTTATGACAATTACGTCTCATTGTCCAAAAAAAAAAAAAGAAAAAAAAACAACTTATTAGTCTGTCGAAAGTCCAGACCTGCCAAAGAAGAAGCTTCCCCGAAGTTTAATGTGATATTTCAGTTGTATTATATTTAATGTAATAAATTAAAACTTGAGATTAACCGTTTTTTTCCTAGAGAATTTAAATACATAAATCATAATACTGGTCCTGTCACCTGTCAGAAAAGTTTAAGAATATTTTTATGAGTGACCCCCACCCAATCCAACATTAAAATATTAATTTTTTTCTTTTTCAGCTACACAATCCACAACCCAACCTAATTCCAACATTTTTATAGTTTATTAGTGACACCAACCCAATCCAACTCAATATTTTTTTTTAATATTTATATATTATTTTGTGAGCCTATTTTTTATTATATTCCACAATAAACTAAATCGAAATTACAATAATTGAAATACGAAATAGAAATTACAATAATTGAAATACGAAATCGAAATTACAATAATTAAACTACAAATTATATATTTAATTATCAATACCAAATTTGTTCCAAATATGCTCAACCAAGTTTAAAAAAGATTGAAAGTTTGGGTAATTTTGGGAATTTGAAAAATAATTTGGATTATTAGGATCCATAATTTCCTAAAAAAAAGAACTTGAGATTGTGAGACAAATGAGAATAAATTTTGGATTAGTGAGTAAATATGTCAATATTGAACTCTATTTATAGAGAATTTTTTTTTATAAATTTTGATATTTTTTAATTTTTTTAAATAAAAATTATTTTCAATATATAATATTTTAAATTAAATCCAAAAAAAATTAATCGAGACTAATAGAAAAATGACACGTGTATAAATTATATACAAAATGAGTGTCATGACATTGGTCATCATGTGACCAATGCCACGACATTTTCTTTCTCTCTCATATTAAACAATTAATATACGTGGTGACATCCACCAAATATGACCAATAAAAGTGGTCTTAGCAACAATCACTTGGTGTGTGTATTGTACACACGCATTAGTCTGATCGCTTAGTCAAATGACTCCATAGGCATTATGATATTCTAAATTATAAAGTGCAACCTTAGATGGACGTAAGTTTAAATTTTTATGGGAACTTGAAAAGTAAACTTACTTATAATAATATTTTTTATTAATTATTGTTATTAATTATATACTATACTATTTCTAATATATATGTTATAGTATATTCTAATTTTCTAACTCATTCCATAAATAGTACAATATTGAAATAACTTAGATTTACAAGAAATCAACAAAATATTACAACATAATAATAATAATAATAATAATAATAATAATAATAATAATAATCTATACTATACTAATAGCAAAACGGTTGTAAATAATTACAATAATGTTATTTTTCCGCCCATTTTTCTATTCTTTTTCTGTTTGTTTGTTATTTTGTATATGTAGCATTTTGATTTTTTTTAATAAGACCAGCATGGTAGATTTTCAGTTTTCGATGCTGGTATTGATTCTTTGTAATGATGTATCTGAAAATTATTTTATTTATATAATTATTTATCATTAACCAACAATTTGTAATTTATAGGTTCAAGTTGCAAAAAAAAAAAATTTATAAAGATGGTGCATTGTTCGAGATATGGTGAATGCATTCTAATGATGTTGCTTGCCAAAGAGGTAGCTCAACAAACAATAAATTGGAGCCAATCACAATTTATGACAGCAATGAAAATGGGAGCTCAATAAAAATGCAACAACAACCAATCACATATTAAAAGACTATTAGCTAGAGCCAATCACAATTTAGCAACAATGAAAATGGTGGCTTAATAACAACAACCAATCACATATTAAAATACTATTAGCTAGAGCCTATCACAATTTAGGGCAACAATGAAAATGGGGGCTCAATAAACAATGCAACAACAACTAATCACATATTAAAAAACTATTACTTAGAGCCAATCACAATTTAGCAGCAATGAAAATGGGGGCTTAGTAACAACGCTAATCATATATTAAAATACTATTAGCTAGAACTTATCACAATTTAGCAGCAATAAAAATGGGGGCTCAGCCTATTAAAAGACTATTAGCTACTTATAAAAAGGTATTAGCTAATTAATGAAAATATGTAGATCATGATTATCTCCTACACAAATATGTGTAGAGTTTGGTGCATGATGTCGGAATATGCTGAGTTGCTGCATGAGCTTGCAGCATCTTGAGAGGTCTAAAGAGTAGTTGTTGTGCATAAGGCTGTTCAGTGGCTCCTCGGATTCCACATGAAATGCTCTATAAAAATTTGATGTTGGCATTGTTGGCAAAGTTCTCTGTTTCAACAAAAGCAAAGTTCATAAGAGTTTATATTCTAAAACTATCTCTACAATTGAATGTATGTACCTTCCCTTTAATTTGCTTTGTGCATTTCTTTTAGTATTTGAAGGTCTGATTTGAAGTTCTATCTTTATAGTATGGAGCCATGCTTCAGTTTAGTACGTCAGATTGGTCCATCTAGGACGCAGTGGGCTTTAAAGCTCCGCTTAGTTCGCTGGTATCACGTTCCTGCATTTGGTAATCATGACAGAATACGTAGTGTTGAATGCATATTCCATGATATTAAGGTATGAAGAAGTTTCGGGTTATTTTATTTGTAGTTGTTTCTGCAGATTTACAAAGAGTCCATGTTCAATTTCTGATACTTATTTGCAACAGGGACAGAGAATCCATGCAAGAATCAAGAGTGATTTGCTTCCTAGACTGAACATGAACTTGACAGAGGGTGCACTGGGTGATGTGAAAAACTTTGTTGTGACTAACAATAAGATGAGAAAATAATACATGTTGGTGAGAAAATAGTTTTTTTAGTCTGGTTTTGAGATTTAAAATATACAAAAGGGAATAATCTTAGTTATCAATGTTCATGAAGTGCTCATAAGCCCTTTTTCTGATCATTGTATATACTAACTACGTATTGCAAAAAAAAAGGTGTATTATTTTACAATTCATGTGCATATATATATATATATATGTAATCATATGTTTATCATATACATTTATTTAGTTGGGTGTAAGTTGTATAATCATATAAATTATTGTTTTTTGATGTAGTTGAAATCATCATATGTACCATTTATAGTCATAGCAACATAAGAAAGCTTACACAAAGTACGGTGATAAATAGAAAGTATGACAGAATTACAATCCATGAAAGATGTGTTCAAATAGATGTATTCTGTGATTTATTTAAATGCGTAGATTGTAAAGTCATCGGAATAGATAAGGACAATCAATATTATTGAATTTCTTGCAAACACATAAACTGCAAAAAAATAAAAATTACTTTTGTTACTATCATATTAATGTATGTAGTTTATTATTGAAGTAGATGCATGAAGTTCATTCTTTATTTAGATGAACTATTTAGTTTAGGTAATGGAGTAGATAGCTACAATCAAACTATATAATATAAACCAGTTATGTGAGCTGATAACTTATCTGTTTTTTTTCATTTGTTGAGGTCATGACGATATTTGTCAATCTTTAAGCCAGTACCATGATCTTCTTTATATGTTGAATAAACAAAGAAAATACTATCACGCCCCATTTTCGAAACGAGTTAAAATATTAAATTTTCACTTTGGGCGTTCAGCAACTCATAATAAGCTCAAAGTTAAAAGATCGATCGTCTGGTTATAGTAAAAAGTTTTCACGAGCATTTTATATAAAATATTGAGATTTTAATAAAAACAATGGAAATTTACATCAGAATATAGCCCCACGGGCTTTAACTTTACAAATCTTAAAATTACTATTTTCGAAATATCGGGAGAACATACCATTTACGACCAAAAGATAGGGCATCTCCCCTCAGCTTCTTTTGTCAAAACCTGGATCTATAAAAGGAAACATAAAAAGGGGTGAGTGCACAAAGGCTACCCAATGGGTCAGATTGTAGAAAAAAGAAAATAAAGAAAACGTAACACTCAAATAAATAAATAAATAATTCACATTCAATCACATCACTTTCTTTTACGGTTCTCAGTCGCCATAGATACGGTTTTCATCATCATAAATACAGTTCTCAGCCGTCATAATTATGGTTCTTAGCCACCATAGATACGGTTTTCACCACTATAATTACGATTTTTAGCCGCCATAAATATGTTTTTCACCACCATAAAATACGGTTCTTTGCCACTATAGATACGATTTTCACCGCCATAAATACGGTTCTTAGCCGCCATAGATACGATTTTCACCATCATAAATATTTCAAAGAGTTCACATATTTCATACTTTCTTTGTATATAATAAACATTTAATCACTTCACATAACACACTATTCGTTCAATATGATAAACATACTTCCCTTCATACAAAGATAAGATTTCATGATTTTGAAATAATTAGGAATAAACATATTTACAGAAAAAGTATTTTACTCCCACCTTTATCACGACGTTTAGAGAGCTTTAAAAGTATTAGGCAGACTTATTTCGGTTCCTTTCTGTGTACCCTATAAAGTATAAAAGCTCGTCTTAGAAACTAATCAAGCTATACGTAAAAGGAGTACATTCTTAACTTAATCCAGAATTCTTCCTGATAACGAAAAACTAATAAAGGATAAATTGTATTATGATAACCCGATTTGGGCTCACTTGTCATCTTACCTACCCAGTATTGGGCTTAAAAGGTAATATCAGTAACTTCTAATGTTAACTTTAATAACTTCAAGAACTTAAGGATTGGAATCTAAAATTTTGAAAGTTATGGGGTCCAAGTGTCATAGTTCAAAATTCAGGGGTCTTACAGCAAAATTTATGAAGTTAAGGGGTAAATTTATAATTCTAAAAATTCTAAGGTTTGTTCTGCAATTTTAGCATGTTCTGGGATTCAAATGTCATTGTCCAAAAGTTTAAGGGCCTCATTGCATACTCTATAAAGTCAGGGTGAGTTGTATATAATTCATAACTGTTGGGGTCAAAACTCAATTTCTATAAAATTAAGGGGTAACTTGTAAATTAACAAGAGTTAGGGACTAAACATTAATTTTAGCAAAATCTAGGATTTGCATATAGATCCCTACATTAAATCAAATTCAGAAAATAACCCCCACCCCAAACCCTAACCCTAGCCGCCACCACAGTCCTCTCTGTTGCCGCCACTCACTGTTGTCGGCGACTGCAAGTCGTCGGCGACCACACACACCCATGAAGGAACCTACGGGTCACCAGCCCCATACAATTCTAATTCAGGGTCCATGTAATGTATAACAAGCGCAATGAAAAAATGAGTCATACCTTTCACGGAGAAGATGAGGACAAAAATAGACTGATTTGGAACCTCGACCTCTCGATCTTCTGCTTTATTCCTTGCCTATTTCTCGAACATTGTGTGGTCAACGAACCTTCGAGAATCTGAGTTCTCCTAAAATCATACGTGAGATTTTTCGTATATGTGAAGCGACTGACTTAAAGCTTATTTATAGGTTACAACAGGGACCTAGAGGAGTAATTAGGGTTAGGTCTCCTAATGGGCTTAGGCGTCCTATGTTCGGCTCGAACACACAGCTTAAGTCCATCAATAATAACTCGGTCCACTAAGAAGTTATTATTGAACTACCTCCCATATTAAAATATAGGCTCTTTCTTATTATGAGTACGTTTATCTCTCCGTGTTTAAGATTTTGAATATCCATTAATTAAATGAGTTACTGACAACTCAATTAATTAACATCTAATTTCCAAGAGTAGTACTACTCAACTTTATTATATGTCGGAATAAATCCACCTGCAGGGTTTACATGATAATCCTTATGAGCTCCTCAAGGAGACATCATCATCTTAAATAATTAGGACACACATTCCTTTTATAATCAACAGCACACCATATAAACAACACTGTCTCCCAATTCACCGAACTTATTGATTTAATGAATAAATCTCACCCATTGGCAAATTAAAGAAACAAACATTGAGTACATGTGCCTGTTATTATATAGGGACGCACATCCATAATAACAGATGTCTTGTTCTATTACATAGTCAGTATAAATTGAACAACCTCAAATGGTCCTGCTCAATACACACAAAGTGTACTAGTGTAATTTATAGTCAAGATAGACTAATACCAAATTACACTGCAATCATTCCGATGATTTGTCCAAATCCATCTTAGTTGTGAGCTACTATTTATAATTTATAAGGAACTGATACTATGATCTTGTGTGTGGCACCACACACCATGTTATCTACAATATAAATTAATTGGACAATTACATTGACATATATAACAAATATAAAATGTAAACATTTTGCCAAAATGATTCTCATTTCAAAATAAATGTTCATACAAAAGCTAGACTTATATTATACATCTCAACAATCTCCCACCTGTACTAAAAGATAATGATGCCATAAATGCTGCCATACGTTTGATTCTCATCCCCTCAATATGCTCATCAAAGGCTTTCGTCGGAAAAACATTTGTGAAAGGGTCTGCTAGGTTATCAGCTGATGTAATTTTAGCAACAACTTCCTCTCGCTTTACGATGTCTCATATCAGGTGGTACTTGCGCTCAATATGTTTATTTGCTTTATGGGCTCATGGTTCTTTCGAGTTTGCTATTGCACCACTGTTATCACAATATGTTGTAATAGCCTTAGGCAAACCATGAATCACTTCTAAATCCATCAAGAAGTTTTTGAGCCATACAATTTCTTTGGCTGCCTCAGAGGCTACCACATACTTAGCTTCCATGGTGGAGTCCGAAACTCATTTCTGCTTAACACTCCTCCACACTATGGCTCCACCTCCCAAAGTAAACACATACCCCGAGGTAGATTTACTATTGTCTCTATCTGACTGGAAATCAGAATCAGTGTAACCCACAGAGAACAAATCATTTGCTTGGTAAACTAGCATATAATCTCTAGTCCTTTTCAGGTACTTTAAAATATGTTTTACGATAGTCCAATGTTTTTATCCTGAGTTACTTTGATATCTACTAATCATGCCCATGACAAAGCCAATATCCGGTCTCGTATATAGCATCACATACATCAAGCTTCTTACAACCGAAGCATAAGGAACTGCCTTCATTTCCTCTATCTCCTTTGGTGTCTTAGGATACATCACCATAGAAAAAGGCACTCCATTTCGAAAAGGTAGAAAACCTTTCTTAGAGTTTTGCATGCTAAAACGAGCTATGATAATATCAATATATGAAGATTGAGATAAACACATCATTTTCTTGCGATCCCTTATAACTTTGATACCAAAAATATGTCCAGCTTCTCCTAAGTCCTTCATAGCAAACTGCTTGGACAGACATACCCTTATATCCGACAACACCTTGACAATGTTGCCAATGAGCAAGATGTCATCTACGTATAGTACAAGAAATACCACCACATTTTCGTCACTCTTCTTATATACACAAAACTCATTCGGATATTAAATAAATCCATAAGATTGTATTACCTCATCAAAATGGATGTTCTAAGATCTTGAAGCTTGTTTCAGTCCATAAATAGACCGATTGAGCTTACATACGAGATGCTCTTTGCCATTTACAATGAATCCCTCTAGCTGCTTCATATAGATGTTTTTTTCAAGACTTCCATTAAGGAAAGTTGTCTTGGCATCTATTTTTCGAACCTCATAATCCATATGAGCAGCAATAGATAGAAGAATTTGGATAGACTTAAGCATAACTACCGACGAAAAGGTTTCCTCATAATCTATCCCTTCTTTCTGATTATACCCCTTCGCAACAAACCTTACTTTAAAGGTTTCTGCCTTCCCATCTGATCTTTTTTTTCTTTTTGTAGACTCATTTACATCGAATGACTTTTACACCATTTGGTGGTTCTACAAGCTTCCATTAGAATCCATAGATTCTATCTCAGAGTGCATTGTCTTTTGCCAAAATATCGTAGCTTTATCTTGGAGTGCTTCGTCATAAGTCCAAGGATAAATTTTATGTTCACCAAGGATCAAGTCTGAAGACACTCCTAAAAACATGAATCTTTCAGGTTGTCTAACAACCCTCCCACTATGATGAGGCACTACCGGTAATTGTGTATCATTTGTGATATGCGGTGCAGTCACTTATTGTATCTCATCTTGTAACATTGGTACTAAAGAAGAAATTTTCCCTCTCATTTTCTCTAAAACAATTTTACTCATGGGCTTGTGGTTCACTACATAGTCCTCTTCTAAAAATTGGACATTCGTGCTAACAATAACCTTCTGATCTTTAGGACTATAAAACAAACAACCCTTCGTTCCTCTAGGATAGCCCATAAATAAGCACACTTTCGTACGAGATTCCAACTAGTCAGTATCTTCATTCAGCACATGTGCTGGACTACCGCAAATCCGAATGTGTTTCAGACTAGGCTTGTGCCCAATCCACAATTCTATGGGAGCAGAGGGTACTGACTTAGAAGATACCAAGTTCGGAATGTACGCCCTCATTTTCAGAGCATACCCCTAAAATGAATTAGATAATTCCAAATAACTCATCATTGGTCTAACCATTTCCATAAGAGTCATATTCCTTTATTCCGCCACACCATTCTGTTGGGGTATACCTGGTGCAGACAATTGGGATTAAATCCCAACCTTTGATAAGTAATTCTTAAACTCTCCTAAAAGGTATTCCCCACCACGATCAGATCGTAGTGTCTTGATATATTTACCATGTCATTTCTCCACATCAACTTTGTATTCTTTGAACTTATCAAAACACTCAGACTTGTGGTACATCAAGTAAATATACCCATATCTCGAATAATCGTCTATAAATGAGATAAAATATTCGAAACCATCTCTTGCCTGAATAGTCATAAGATCACACAAATCAGAATGAACCAATTCCAACTTTGGCTCCATACCCCTTTGCCTTGAAAGACATCTTGGTCATTTTTCCTTCGAAGCAAGACTCGCAGGTTGGATAGTTTTTCACTACCAACGAACCCAGAGGTCTATCGGCTATCAACCTTTGAATCCTACTCAAGTTAATATGACCTATCGTTAGATGCCAAAGATATATTTGGTTAATTTCTGAAGACTCTTTTCTCTTATTAAAATTAGAAGATGTGTTATTAATTTTCATTTGTTGCATCGTAGGAGTTATTGGATGAAGAGTATATAAATTGCCAACCAACGAACCAGAATAGATAATAACCCTATTTTTTCTGACCACAACTTTGTCATCAAAGAAAACAGAATATCCATTCAAGACTAGTTTAGAAACTGAAATCAAATTCTTTCTAAAACATAGTATGTAAAGACAATTTCTCAAAACCAAAGACTTGTTCTTATAAAAAGATAAATAAACGTCTCCCACTGCAATGGCCGCTACTTTCACATCATTGCCTAAGTATATGATAATCTCACCCTCACTAAGTCGCCTTGTTTCCTGGAACCCCTATAATGAATTGCAGACATGATCAGTGGCTCCGTATCTACACACCAGGTACTGGTAGATAACACCGCTAAACATGTTTCAACAACTAATGAATAAGATGTAACTCCATTGTTCTCCTTTTTATGAGGACAGTTTACCTTCCAATGTCCAGGCTGCTTGCATGTGAAGCACTTGTCCTTCAACTTTTTCACACCACTTTGTGGCCCAGCCACTTGAGGTCCAACCATTTTTTTTTGTCGAAACAATTTGCTTCTTCTTCTTCTTTCTGCCTTTCGAGTTAGAAGCAAAAGGATTTTCAGTAATATAAACTTGAGCACTTTGACGAAACAACCCTTCTGCCGATTAGAGTTCCGTCAGAAGTTCCGCCAACGAATACAACCTTCTGTTCATTTTATTGTTCAGGCGGAATTGCTTAAAACTTTTAGGCAGTATTTGGAGAACGATATCGACCTGGGTTTCCCCATCGATTTCAGCTCTAAGGATCTCCTTCTCATTCAAATGAGCCATCATCTTGAAGACATGATCACTCATAGGTGTCTCCTCAGTCATGATGGTCGTCATCATGTTTCTTATAGCCTCCTGCCTGGCAGCCCGACTCTAGTGTTTGAAGAGTTCCTTGAGATTGAGCATCATGTAATAGGTAGTAGGCAAGACCTAATGCTGATGTTGTAGCACATTTGACATGAAAGCCAAAATGTAACACCACGCCATCTCATCTGCCTTAATCCACTTCCTATAGCTCATTTTCTCCTATTTACTAGAGTTTTCATCGGGTATTTTAGGACAGTCCTCAGAGAGTACAAACTTGTACTCTTCAGCAGCCAGGACAATATCCAAGTTTCGTTTCCAATCAATATAATTTGGACTAGTAAGTTTATTTTCTTTAAAAATAATAGTTAGAGGATTGATAGCCATAATGAAATCCTGAGAAACACGTAAATAAATACATAGATCAAAACATTTGAATTAAAAATCATATTATTCCCTCAAATAACATAATTAAATTCACTAACACGTCAACACGCCGTGAACTTTGTATGCCACGATAATGTGGACGTACACTAATTCAAACATTTGTTAGAGGAGGTTTTACCCATTCATTTTATTATCTTGTCAACCTAACTTTATGATAAATAAAGTTAATAGTTGGTTTATCTTCGGCCATACAAATAACTGTAGTGACTCCGATGGGGAGGATATTATCAAATGCACCTAAGTGTGTACCATTTACTTGATACCAAGTCCATTATCTAGGATTATGCCCCTTCAGATGGAGAAGATTATACTGCTCCTAAATAATTTTCTATAATCATCCATAAAGGAAGTTTGATTTAGTGATCTACAAACAAACTCATCTAATACGGAGGAAGTTACTTAAAGCCAACATGGAAGTTTAAATGCATCACTTACAAATCAGTAATGGAGGCCATGAAACTTATTCAAAATAATCTCTCTCCCACCTAGTTATTTAACACGAGAGATTTTAACATGCATATAATATGAAACACATAAACAACATGCTCGACAAAACAACACATATAACGGCAATAAATATGGAAAATATAAAATTCTGATTATTATGGCCTCGTTATATACTTGTTGTCGTCTTGCATCCTTTTCAATCGCAACTCTGGACACCAGAAACTTTCTCCACAGTAAGGAATTAGGCCGCAACCAATGAGAAAAACAATTTACATCTATCGATCCTGTACTCCACGAAAGAGTTTATACATGATCTAGATCGAACAGAAAATTAAAACCTAACATGACAAACCGCAGTATTAAAACTATTACAATCATGCACTAACCTAAATAAAACAACCTCGATAGGTTTGAGGGTTTAATTCATATATATACATACATTCAGGCCATAATAGTTGGATTTAGGGTTCCTACAACCACTGAGTTAATCTGTCCATATCCTACTATTATCCGATCTAAAAAATATGCATGAAACAAGATATGATTCATAATAAGATTAACTGATTCAATTGCACAGAGCCAGAAAACCATGACTTTGATACCAATTGAAGGAACCTACGGGTCACCAGCCTTGTGCAATTCTGATTCGGAGTACATGCAAACGCAGCGGAAAAATAAATCATACCTTTCATGGAGAAAATGAGGATGAAAACAGACTAATTTGGAACATCGACCTCTTGATCTTCTGCTGTATTCCTTGCCTATTTCTCGAACGTTGTGTGGTCAACAAACCTTCGAGAATCTCAACCATTTTCATGATTTGTCCAAATCCATCTTGGTTGTGAGCTACTATTTATAATTTATAAGGAACTGATACTATGATCTTCTGTGTGGCACCACACACCATGTTATATATAATATAAATTAATTAGACAATTATATTAGTATATATAACAAATATAAATTGCAAACATTTCACCAAAATGAAAAATAAATGTTCATACAAAAGCTAGACTTATAATATACATCCCAACAACCTAAACACACACATACACACACCACAGCACCGCTGTCCCACACGACGGCACGACTAGTCCTAGCCACCGACGCAACCTGTGCTAGTCACTCACTGTAACACCCAGTTTTCAGAAAAACGTGCATTTCATATTTTTAGAAATAAATTCAAATTTTATTTTTAAATAATTTCTTTATTAATGACCTTTATGACAAGCTTTATGTTTATAAAAAAAAATGAGCTAATGTTTCTTTAAGTTTAAAAGTCTTGCAGGATAGCTACCCGAGGAGATCGAGTTCGATTGTAATGCACTCGACAAGTACGAGCAATAGATCGAAAAAAAAAAGGAAGATAAGTTACAGATAAAATAATTTTAATAATTAATATTTAAAATAAAATGTGACTTATGTGTTTAATTATAGTTAGGTAGATTTTTATTATATAGTTTATGTGTAATAAAGTATGTGACTATTACGATGTGTTAAATTAAATATATTTTCAAACATACTTATATGATTTATATGATATAGTGAGTTGAACATACCTATACATACATAATTATGTAATCACAATATTATCAAGACTCTAATTTAAAGATGCGCAAATTAATTTCAAGTCATGCCATCATATATATTTGTGACACCAATTTGATTAAATTTATATGAATTTAATATGATGTGCAATAAATTACACCAATAAGAAATTAATTATCATAATCATGAATTATTTTATGTCACATTAGATAAGTTAAGCTACAACTCTCAATGTCACTACATGATACTATATCTTAAATTATATCATTATACAAGTGATCTACATGTATTACACCTTAAATTAATTATCCTACAAGAGATACACATGTATTCTACATGTATGACACCATATATGCTACATATAAAAGAGAGAGACTCCACTATTTAGTCTTTCATTTTTCATTTGATAAGATGCACTCTCTCTCTCTCTCTCTAACTATTTTGCTCGACCTTCTCTCTAAACTCTTATTTCTCTCAAAAACCTTCATCCCCATCTTCAACCAAGCTGCCATTTTCATGAATTAAGTGAAGAATCAAGATCCTTTCAAGACAAAATAGGAAATTAAACTCAAATTAAGAACTCCTTCCAAGCAAGTTTCAAGAACACATAGTTAGTGCATTCAAGAGGTAATTTTTACAAATCTTCACCATTTTTCTTCCTTAGGAGTATGATTAAGTCCTAATCTTGAATTGCATGTAAGATTTAAGTGAGTTTTCCTACAAATGTGATAAAATGGTTGGATGTCTTGTTCTAAGTAGTGGATCCTTAAAATATGTTACATTTGGGTGTTGATTGAGCAAATGCATGTTGATTTAATCCTTGCATGTTTGATTTTCTTACCTAAACACATTTCATGTATGATCCAAGGGTGATTTTCTACTAATGTGAAGAAAATGTTCAAAATCTTGTTGTATGTGGTTGATCTTTAAAATATGTCTCTTTTGGGAGTTGATTGTGCAATTGTATGTTGATTTAGTCTTTGCATGTTTGATTATCTTGTCTAAACTCATTGCATGTGTGATAAATTGAGTCAAGATGGTTTATTTGAGGTTAATGGGATTATTAAAGTTGAATATACATTTTAATTAAGAAAGTGGATGAGCTTAATAAAGTTGTGAAAAACATTAGTAGTGGCAGTCCACTTTATCGATTTTTATAAAATTGTATACTTGGACTTTTTCAAAATTGTTTTAGTATGTTATGATACATGAAGTTTTGAGCTTATGATAAAAATTTGGTAATTTTTGGAGTAATTTATAAATTATTATGATTTTTCAAAGATAGTCCAGTTTGAGTTGGAATTATGCAGTTTTAGACCTTAGAAAAATAATTTTATAAATTCGGTAAATTACAATTTTTGAAAACTGTTTTGTTATGTTATACTAAATGAAGTTTTGATTTTATGGTTAAAATTTGGTAATTTTTGGAGTAGTTTATGAATAATTATGATTTTTCAAAGATAATCCAGTTTGAATTGAAATTATGCAGTTTCAGACCTTAGAAAAATAATTTTATAAATTCGGTTAATTACAATTTTTCAAAACTGTTTTGGTATGTTATACTAAATGACGTTTTAAGTTTATGGTTGAAATTTGATAATTTTTGAAGTAGTGTACGAATTATAATGATTTTTCAAATTAAGTCCAGTTTCGAATTTAAGATTCTGCAGTTTTGGACCTTAGAAAATTAATTATATAAAATCGGTCCATTGTACACTTTCAAAAATGTTTAACTATGTTTGAGTACATGATGTTATGAGTCTAAATTATTAATTTCAGAAGATTTCAATAAATATACAATTTACAGTGATTTTTATAACACGTATTGATTTTAGAGCAACTTCGAACATTTTTTTAATTATAGTAAATGATTTATTAAAGCTTTTGTGATATGAATTTATCCCTAATATTTTAGCATGGATGACTGAGGGTTGTTACGTAAATGTATACTTCATTTCATGAATTTTGGATGATCATTTTAATTATGAGAATTGTTGTAAGAGTGTCTTTTCTTCCTATATATTACTAACTTCAAGATCAAATTTTATCTATGATTTAAGAATGTAGTTTGATCATATTTTGAAACTAAAATTATGTGATTAAATGTGTGCTTATGTGTGAAGTATTAAATAATTTAAGTCTTTAGCATACGAATTAGAGTTTTATGAGTTAAGATGTAAAATACGGTTTTTATTCCTTTCAAGGTACAATTGATGCTTATTTTAAAATATGCTATAAAATTCTCCTAAATTTATAGATGTATGTTTATGATATAAATGAGATGTGATTTAAAGACTAAAAAATTAATGAATATGACGAGTGCAGTACGAGACGACAAGATACTTCACTAGCTATCCCCGCTTCAAGCCAAATCTCAAAAGTGGGTAACTTCTACTCTCTAACTACATGTTGTTAATTGAATTAGTAAGTTATGTATGAAAATCTACGGACAAAAGCACCGTAGCTATAACCGGTATGCAGCTTCCCTACCGGGCGTAGACTTTAAAGGTGAGAGTGTCTGGTCTACGATGAGGTTTAGTGAGTGAGCAATCCCACTTTCCTCAGTGGTCCAAGGGTGAGCGTACCCAAGGATAATGTTATGTTATGGTCCAAGGGTCAGCGTACCCAAGGATAATGTTGTAGTATGTGCTTAATAGTTTAATTGCTTCAATGTATTAGAGAAGTACGGTTATCCCACTAGGCTTTCTCTCCGGAGGAGTCTGATGATGTTATCTAAAATGTTTTTCAGGTCCAGCTTACGATGAAGTGGATGTGTAGCCGGCTGTACGGACTTCTTCCCAAAAGCTTATGTTTTAATTTATTTTAATATGTATGGATTTGATATTACATAAAGTCTTTGAAAACTTTTATATTGGATTAACCATTCAAGTAAATTTTTCATGTGTTTTAAATATGTCATGGTTTGATTTACAAATGTAGGTAGAACACGAGTTAGTTTTGATTTAAATTAGAAAGAAAAAAAAATATACTCGTGTTTTTAGTAAAGTCTTCCGCTGAATTTCTCTATGAAAATGATTTTAAATTATTATTATTATATATTTTTACAAATATTTTAAGTACATAATATCAAAGTGGCGCCTTAATCCTCCTAAGTTGGGTTGGGGTGCCACAGCGTGGTATCAGAGCCGAGGTTGGGGTTTTTCCTCCTCGGACTATAAGTCAAAATGTCTTATTTGAAATGATGATTAACTTTTCACGTTTGTACTAGATGAAAAATGTCTTATTCCTCACACACACCTAAGCCTACCCCAGTGCCGCCACTCACGACGGTGCCCAACACGTACACACCTTACACCTGCCGACGTAATCTTGTGCTAGCAATCACAAAGACGGCGAACCAGCAGCAACAACGGAGGCAGAGAAGATAGGAGGAAGAGAGAGGGAGAGAAGGGGCTGCCTATTCCCGCAGCCGTACTTGGTGGAGACGGTAGTCGTTTTCAATTTCGAGCATGAATTTATGACTGGCTCGATGAGTACTACATATTAAACAATAAAACTTACTGGAAAGAGTGGCGACATCAGTGGTTGAAATAAGACAGTGGTGGGGTGCTTTTTCTTGAGAGAGAGAGGGAGATATTGTTTTCTAACCTTTCAAATTATCCACCTAACACACATTTTTTCCCTCCCAATGAAATGTCAAAGTGTACCCAAAATTAGAATGAGGTAAATTAAATAATAAAGAAAATTTGGGTGTTACAAATACTATGAATAATCTATCTTTGTTAATAAATATTTCAACTACAAAAAATGTAATATCAGTAAAGTGATTGATATTAGAAAAACATAAAGAATAGTTAGTCGTATTGATCAGAATGACCTATTTATTGTAATTGTTGTTCTAACATATTTAAGTTATTGAGCAATGTTAGTCAGTTTTTCTACTCCATTAGAATATTGATTTCAGTTTATTGAGCATTGAATTTTGATATTAGAGATTTTTCATTATGTACGGTCTAACACAGATAGAATGAAATGACAGTACGATTAAGTAAACGTCATACATGTTTTTATCCATGTATGTTTAGTAAATAAATGAGTTCAGATAACATGATTTTACATTAACATGTAAAAGGTCATTCTAAGTAAAAGAGACACTTCATAGTGAAACATGTTAGATATCACAAAAACATCGAAATAATGTTAACTGCATATTGAGTATGTCAGCTAATTTAAATGCAGATATGAGTGATGAATAAGTAACATGTCAGATTATTGAGAATTGTATAGAAACATGAACATTACATTCTAATTACATATATTGTGAACTATAGATATTCATAATAAATTGATTTGGTTATGTTGATATTGTGAATGATTTTACAAGGTCTTTATCTATGTACATTATTGGTCCCAAGTGGTGTCTGAGGTTCAGATGGGGGGTGAATGAACCTTGGTCGATTTTGCAAATCTTTAGAAAAACCTTTCTGCTCTGCAAGTTACTTGAACTTGCAGCGCCGGACAGTTACTGCTTACAGCACTAGGATGCAGTGTTGCACGCTGTAACTAGAGTTTATACGTAGCGGAAAGTATGATTTATAACACAAGACTGGTTTTCTCAAATATGCTTCTTTTCAAAACGTTTTATGCTTATGAGATAGATATGTATAAGAAAGAAATAAGCACAGATAAGAAAATAATAAAACACTTATGGTTTATAGTGGTTCGAAGGTGGTGTAATCCTTCTACGTCCACTCTACTGCTCCTCGAGCAGGAACTTCGTTAAGCAAGATTGAATTACAGGACCTTTCTAACAATCTATCAACTTTACAAAGTAACAACCTACTAGAGTCCAGCGTACACACAGCAATTGCAAACTCCAAAGGTTAACCCACACAGGGTTATACACTCCCACACAGGGAAGCTACCTAACACTTAGACAACTATACAAACAGCAAGGATCTCTCCTATCAACTGTTCGACACCTTTAAAACAACCTAAGCGCACAGTAACAAGGTTAAAAGTATATGTTTTGTTCTTCAACTGATGTAGTGAAGTGAGCTTCTGAATCCTTCAAAGGATCTTTCAGCTTTTGAGCTTGCTTCACTTCACAGAGGTTGAGTGACTGAAACTGATGGTAGACTTGAATGTTTGTAACTTGAAAGCTTGAGAGTTTTTGCGCAAATGTTTTAGTAACCAGCTTCAGTGTTTCTCATCCTCTATTTATACTTGTAGGAGAAGATATCCGTTGAAGGAGATATTTATCTTTTGAATTTGAAGTACTTTGACCAAAGGCATGGCTAGCATTTAATGCGACTTGACTTTCTCTTTCGGAGCAATTAATGCGGCAGTTTCGGCTAGGAGCTTTCTGCAGCGCGTCAGTCCATGTGGCATCTTTGTATTGGCTCCGTGTCTGCAACTTTGATCTTGTCTAGAATGGCTCTATTTATTCTTGTTTGGATCTTCGTTCCTCGTACTACATTTATCCTTCCTCGAATTGCAGGATACTTCTTATTTGAGATTGGCGCTGTTTGACTGTTTGGACAGTAAGCTCTGCGTTGTATCCTAGGTTTGGGTACAGCTGATGTCTTCTTACAGTGCTGCTGTAACTTGGACATTCTTATAGTATCTTCGGGCAGTACTGCTGTATGTTTTTCTTACAGTACTCCTGTATCTTTTTCTTCCAGCAATGATGCATGCCGTTCTTTCTTACTTTACTGCGGTGCTGTAACTGCTTTCTTGCAGCGATGTTGTATCTGCTTTCTTGCAGCAGCATCTTTCCGATATGCTCAATGCAGCTAAGTAGCTAATGAAAACCTCCATCTTTCAGCACTTAATTATAACTAGACTCAAAACTAGTCTATGTCTTCACTTAAACATTGTGAAAAATGGGATACTCAAAACTTCCTATTACATATATGTTTTGTCTCATCAAAATCTAAACATCGAAATCCCAACAATTTCCCCCTTTTTGATGATGACAAAACATTTACATTATTTAGTTTATGAAGAAGTTTTTATTCTTACATTATCTCATTTTTCATCAAGGTTACATGCTTGAAAAGCTCTGAACAGATAAAAACTAATCCTGGATTCATCAGAGATGCATCATGTTATTCCTTCATCACATAACATCAGGAAAATGTAAAAAACATGCATAAGTCCATAAGGTTTGAACTTTGATCAGGAATGAAAAGAAATTTCTTCATTAACTGAGAGAAATTTTACAAGGCATATATTACATAAGGAAATCACGAGAGAGTAGATATATTACTGAAGCAGGGACCGCTTTGTAGACGAGTCTTCGGGTCTTCTTTCAGCAAATCTTTCCAGATCTTCTCTTTCTCTTGATCCCTTCCACCAGTCTTTGATGGACTCCTGATAGGACCGATCTAGCTTCTTCTTGAACACGGGAATTTGAATCCATCTCAGCCAGAAGTCCTCACAGTAAGACACAATCCTGCCTTGCTTCACTAGGTCTATATAGAAATTTTGAATTTCTAGCTCTCTTTCCCTAGTAAACTGCTCATATCTCTTCAATGTAGATTGGCAAGAGTGGTATCTTCTGAATTTACCCTTTCTGCACAGAAGTCTGAAGTACCTGAGGTATTCTGATCGTTTGAACAGGGTGATCTCGTCAAATGATGGATTTCTATCAGTAGGTAGCTTGACTGCCTTTAAGATGTTAAAGCTCCAGACCATGTTTTCTCCTTCAGGCCTTTGATCCAGCAGATATGTTTTCAATGTCAAGGCGTGGGATTTCTTGAGGGGGATATTGGTAGAGGTCTCTGGCAAAAATTCTCCTCTCACCAATTACTCCGAGCCTTTGTATCCAGGCATACTGATCTTCTTCTGTGCCCTTCGGCCTCGGCCCCACTCATCCTCTTCCTTGAGCCTTGCTGCTGGCTTTCATTCCCTCTTTTAGAATGATGATAAGAGGGAGGTGCTGCATATTTGCCTGCAGCTCTACTATATGCAGCACCTGCTGCTGATCTGCTTCCAGCAGCTGTACCAGCTCCTCTAGCTTCTCCTTCATCATCTCTTTTCCAGCGCTTTAGAGAGGGGATGTCAGCAGCAGCTGATGATCCAGACCTCCTCTTCCTCTTGCTGAGAGGCTGGTCATCATCATCTTCTTCTTCTTCTTCAGCTCCCTCAGAGCTCCTGTATCTTTCAGTAAATCCTTCCCCCTTTTTGACATCATCAAAAGCCGAGACTGAGCAGGGGCAGCTGGGACCACCTTGGAACGTGGTCTTCGGGATGGTTCTGGGGCTTTCTTGGAGGCTTCTATATATTGAGGGAATGCACGGTACATGATATCCCTCAATTCTCCGATGATCAGCTCCAAGTTCCCCAAACGGTCGTTCACACTTCTGGTTCTTCTGGTTTGCTCGGTTGTGCGGTCCAGAAGTGTGTCAAGGACGAGGGAGTGAGTTTACAGCCTGTTAGAGGCATTCTCAGCATGTCGCTTGCACAACCTTACTTCATGGCAAGTCTGTGCAGCTTCAATCTTCAACTCTCCCTCCATCCTTACCCGTTCCATGTACAGCCTGTGGGAGTGATCATTCAGCGTTCTCTTGATCATCCAAAGACCTGGTATAAACATCCAAAATCCGAAGACCTGGCATCCAAGGTTCGTCAACCTGGTACTTCACTCGAATGTGTCATTTCATTTCATTATACTCAACATATGAGTTATTTTAGTCAAAGTAATTGTAAATAAATGTTATCCACTTTTGACGTTGATTTGAAAGCTAGGACAACTCCTGAAGTATCCGGTCGCTCGTACTTTAGGATTGCACACCAAAGAGTCCTTGAACTCTACTTAGCTTCTTGTCTTGAGGGATTCCTTCTTCTTTCTTCAATCTTGATTTTCTAGATTTGTGGAAGGTGGAAATGAGGGCATTTGGATGAAGAGGTTTGTAAAGAGAATGAGGTTATGCTAGAGAGAGAAGGAGAGCTTCAAATGAAGGGGGAGGGGAAAGAACAAGATATATATTGTGGCATTTGCAAGGTGAGGAACAACATAAATGATATAGTACACTCCTATATATACATATATATTTTGTACACTTCTAATATGATATATAACATGTATATAGATCATAACTTGTAGTGCATAGCAACTTGATATGTGATGATTAGTAACATTGAGATTTGTGGTGGATTTGATGGAGGCATGAAGGATTGAGTGTAGTTCTATCTAAAGTGGCATGCAAAATAAATTTTTAATCATGACAAAATATGACTAAATTAGCACATCACATAAGTCACATAAATATGTTTAAAAAATATATTTAATTTAACATATCATAATAGTCACATATCTTATTGTACATAAACTATATAATAAAAATCTACCTAATTATAATTAAACACATAAGTCACATTTTTATATTAATTATTAAAATTATTTTATGTATAACTTATCTTCTCTTTTTTTTGTTCGTGCCATTACTCGTGCATCTTGAGTGCATTACGATCGAACTTAGTCTCCTCGGAGAGCTATCCTGTAAGACTTTTAGACTTGAAGAAACATTAGCTCATACATTCTTGATAAATAGTAAAATTCGTTTTAAACTCGAAAAGATCATTTATAAATTATTTTATAAAGAATGCAAATATTTATATAAAAAAAATATGCTATGCAAGTTTTATGAAAAATGGGGTGTTATATTGCAAGGATCGAATGTTGATCAAGCGACCATCTGTCATGAATGTGTATCTTGCTTCCAATTTTTTGGGTTTGAGAGATATATATAAGTTTTGATTAAGGGAGTGTTTACGGGGAGGGGAGAAGTGTATATATGTTTGAGATATTTTGTATCTTTCCTAGAAGAGATATATATGGTTTTCTTTTGTGAGTTCAAAAAGACTAGGTGTTTTTATCATATAAATGGTAAAATGCAAATTCTATGGCCTAAATTGAAAGATATAAGAAAATCATTCAAGATCTAACAACTATTTTTGAGAAAGTAGAGGGCCCTTAATGTAAATATGAAACACGTGGAGGTCTGGATAAGAAAAATAACTGTCTTCATTTTGAAAAATGTGTCTTTGCATTAAATGAGTAGATCCCCTAGGATAATGATTTTGCCGCTTAAATGATTGACACTTTATAAGGTCGCAGAGTATATACGGGGTTTCAGTGTAATGAATACACTTAGCAATAAATGATGTTTGTTCATGTTGTATCCTTAATTGTTTTAACCCCTACATGTATCCTATGTAGCTTTTTACATCTCAGTTTATGTACAAGAATGACATCATTTCCCCTTACTTGCATTGTTCTTTCCTCTTGTTGTACCCTGTTATTCATCCTTCTTTAGATCTCTTCTTTTATATTTCTAATAATCCCAAGTTCATTTCTTAGTATAGAGAATTGTGCTTCACACAAAGGTTTTGTGAAAATATCTTTTAGTTGTAAGCTTGTATGAACCTTTTTCAATGTGATGTCTTTCTTCTCCATATGATCTTTGATGAAGTAGTATTTAATATCAATATGCTTGGTTCTAGAATGAAGCATAGGGTTATGAGTGATTGAAATTACACTCATGTTATCATATAGGATTGGAGTCTCATTTCCTTTAATACCATAGTTTCTTAACTGTTGGTGTATCCAGAGAATCTGTACACATCAACTTCCTACAACAACATACTTAGCCTTTGTTGTTGATGAAGTGATATTTGTTTCTTGCAGAACCATTACACCAGTTTTTTTCCAAGAAATTAACAAGTACCAATAGTATACTTATCCTATCAATTTTACATCCAATAAAGTCTAAATCAGAATAGCCCTTTAGACTGAATTCTCCTTCCACAGAATACCACGAATTCAACGTCCTAAGTTCTTTTAAAGTATTTGATTTTTCTTTTGGCTATTGTAAGATGAGATTTCTTAGTTACAACTTTGAATCTTGCACAAATTCTTACTGCGAACATAGTATCAGGTCTGCTTAGTATAAGATATAGCAATGATCTAATTAGTATCCTATATTTGGTGATGTCTACATCTTTCCACTTTCATCCTTGTCAATGCTTGTAAATGTAGTCATAGGAATACTAACTGCAGCTCCATTTTCCATTCCAAATTTCTTTATGAGCTATTTTGTGTACTTAACTTCGTTAATGAACATTTCATTTTCCAATTGCTTAACTTGTAAACCTATAAAGAAACTTAGTTTTCCCATCTTGCTCATCTTAAAAAATTTCTACATGAGGTCTGAGAACTTTTTATGTAGATCTTTATTTGTTGATCCAAAGATGATGTCATCAACATAAATCTAAACTAGCAGAACGATGCCTCCATCTTGAATCTGAAGAGGGTCTTGCTACAATTCCCTTTTTTAATCCATTTTCTGACAAATATAGAGATTAAGTGTCATACCAAGCTCTAGGTGCTTGCTTCAATCCATATAGAGCCTTTTTGAATTTAAACACTTTCTTTTTTGGTTGATCTTCAAAATCTATAGGTTGTCAACATAAACTTCTTTTGCTAGAAGTCCATTTAGAAATACACTATTTACATTCATTTTATAGACATTGAAGTTTTTGTGTGCAACATATACTAGAAATATCCTGATTGCTTCAAGTCATGCCACTAGTGCAAAAGTCTCATTAAAATCAATTTATTATTCTTGACAGTAGCTTAGCAACTAGCCCTATTTTGTTTCATACAAGATGTCCAGATTCCTCAAACTTATTCTTGAATACCCACTTTGTTCCTGTTGGTCCCAAGTGGTATCCGAGGTTCAAGGGGGGGGGGGTGAATGAACCTTGGTCGATTTTGCAAATCTTTAAACAAACCGTTCTGCTCTGTAAGTTACTTAAACTTGCAGCGTCAGATAGTTACTGCTTGTAGTACTAGAATACAGTCCTGCACGCTGTAACCTAGAGTTTTATACGCAGCGAAAATATTAACTTTTAAACACAAGGCCGTTTTTCTCAATATGCTTCTTTCAAAACGTTTTTATGTTATGAGACAATCAAAATACAGAAGATAAACACACAGATAAATAAAGCGATAAACACTTATGGCTTATAGTGGTTCGAAGGTGGTGTAATCCTTCTACATCCACTCTACTGCTCCTTGAGCAGGAACTTTGTTAAGCAAGATTGATTTACAGGACACTCCTAACAATTTATCAACTTACAAAGTTAACCACCTACTAAAGTCCAGCGTACACACAGCAACTGCAAACTTCAAAGGCTAACCCACACAGGGTTCCACACTCCCACACAGGGAAGCTGCCTAACTCTAGACAACTAAACAAACAGCAAGGATCTCTCCTATCAACTGCTTGACACCACTAAAACAACCTAAGCACACAGCAACAAAGTTAAAAGGATAAAAGGTTTTCTTCAACTGTTGCTTCGAAGTGAGCTTTTGAATCCTTGAGGAAACTTTCAGCTTGAACTTGCTTCACTTTGGATGGTTGAGTGACTGATACTGATAATAGGCTTGAATGCTTGAATCTTGTAAGCTTTAAATTTTTCGCAAATGATTTTCAGGTCTCAGTAACAGTTACCAGCTTTAGTGCTCCTCAACCTCTATTTATACTAGTAGGAGAAGATGTCTGTTGAAGGAGACATCCCTCTTTTGAATTTGAAGTAGTCTGACCAAAGGCATGGTTCGTATTTAATGCGACTTGACTTTCTCTTTCAGAGCATTTAATGCGGCAGTTGCGGCTCACAGCTTTCTGCAGCGCGTCAGTCCATGTGGCATCATTTCATTGGCTCCGTATCTGTGCCTTTGACCTTTTCTTTGAACGGCTCTATTTTTTCTTGCTTGAACTCTGTTCCTCGTACTGCATTTATCCTTCCTAGGATTTACAGGATACTTCATTTTGAAGTTGGCGCTGTATGACTTATCTGTACTGTAAGCTTTGCACTGTATCCTCGGTCTTCGTGCAGCTGATACTTTCTTGCAGTGCTGCGGTAACTTAGACCTGGTTGCAGTATCTTCTGGCAGTGCTACTGTAACTTCTTTCTAGCAGAACTCCTGTATCCTTTTCTTACAGCGATGCTGCACACCGTTCCTTCTTACTTTGTTGTATAGAAGATCTATCTTATTAAATCGTTGCTGTATCTTCCATCTACCAGTTATGCTGTATCCATCCTTCTTGCAGCAATACTGTATCCTACCTTCTTGCAGCGATATCTTTCCTTAAAGACTTAGATGCAGTTTTATCCTTGTTTAACCTCCATTTTCAGCACTTAACATAAGACTCAATCCTAGTCTATTTATTCACTTAAACAATGTGAAAAATGGGGTACTAAAAACTTCCTATTACATATTTGGTTAGTCTCATCAAAATCTAAACATTGAAATCCTAACAATTTCCCCCATTTTGATGATGACAAAACCTTTACATTATTTCGTTCATGAAGAAGTTTTATTTTACATTGTCTCTTATGGTTTATCAGGATTACATGCTTGAACAGCTTTGATAAAATTAAATCTAATCCTGGATTCATCAGAGATGCATCATGCTATTTCTTTCATTAAAAATTAACAGGAAAACGTAAACAGCATGCATGAGTTCATAAGAATTGAACTTGGACAGTATAAAAAAAAATTCTTTCATTGACAGAAAGAAATTTTACAAGACAGAACATGTACAACATGGATCACAAGAGGGTATATGTAATTTACTGAAACAGGGAACTTTTACTTGACGGTTCTTCAGGTCTTCTATCAGCATACCTTTCAAGTCCTTCCCTTCCTCTTGATCCTTTCCACCAGTCCCTGATGGACTCTTGATAGGACTCTTCCAACTTGTGCATGATTACAGGAATTTGAATCCACCTTAGCCAGAAGTCCTCACAGTAGGGTATAGTTAATCCATGCTTCACTCGATCGATATAAAATCCTTGAATTTCAAGACCTTCCCAAGCGAGCTGCTCATATCTCTTCAGTGCAGTCTTGCAAGTATGGTACTTGCTGAATTTGCCTTTCCTGCATAATTCTCTGAACTGTCTGAGGTACTCTGATCGTTTGAATATAGTGATTGCCTCAAATGATGGATTCCTGTCATAAGGCAGTCTGATTTCCTTGAAGATGTCAAATCTCCAATCATGTTTTCTCCTTCAGGCCTTTGATCCATCAGAACGGACACTTCAGCAGAGATATTTTCTATGTCAAGACGAGGAATTTCTTGAGGAGGAAATTGGTAGAAGTGATCTGGAAAAATTCTTCTTTCACCAATTACACCGAGTCTTTGAATACAGGCATTAAGATCTACATCTTCTTCTCTTTGGCGCCTATGACTCTCAGACTCGTCCCCGCTCATCCTCTTCCTTGAGCCCTACTGCTAGCTATCATCCCTTCTCTTAGTATGATGGGAGGGAGGTGTTGCATCCTTACTTGCAGCTCTGCTATATGCAGCGCCTACAGCCGGTTTTCTTCCAGCAGCTGCACCAGCTCCTCCAGCTCTAGCATCATCATCTCTTCTCCATCTCTTCGGAAAGGGGATGTCAGCAGCAGCGGATGATCCAGACCTTCTTCTCCTCCTGCTGAGAGGTTGCTGGTCATCATCTTCTTCTTCATCTTCAGCAGCAGCAGCCCCTGAGCTCCTGTATCTATCTTCTACTCCTTCCCCCTTTTTGGCATCATCAAATACCGGGGGCCGAGCAGGGGCAGCTGGGACCACCTTGGAACGTGGGCGACGGGTCGGTTCTAAGGCGGCCGCTGGAGCATCAACATGCTGAGGGAAAGCTCGGACCATGATGTCCCTTAGTTCTCCCACAATTAGCTCCAGGTTCCCCAAACGATCGTCCAAACTTTTGGTTCTTTGAGATTGATCACATACGCGATCCAGAAGTGTTTCCAGGATTGTGGAGTGAGTATTCAGCCTATCAGAGGCACTCTCAGCATGACACTTGCACTGTCTGATCTCCTGGCGTGTTAACGCAGCTTCAACTTTCAGCTCATTCTCCATCCTGACCCGTTCCCAGTACAGCCTGTTGGAGTGTTCATTAAGAGTTCTTTTGATCATCTCCGGCAGTACTTCCAGGTCCTTCTTGAAACCCGTCATGGTTTCAGCATGGAATTGGGCAGTGACCCTGAGACTGTTGCGCATGGTAGACTCATGCTCTTGGAGAGCATGCAGCAGGTGTCTAACAGCAGCTTGAACTCGGTTGATCGATTCGTCAGGAGTCAGCCCCGAATTCCTTCTCGATGAGGCAGCAGTGGATGCAGCGAATGGAATAACATCTTGACAGACTAGTGCTGCATCCTGCCTCGAAACTTCAGTAGCAACCTCATCCTCATGGTTGCTGGTTTGAGAGCTTGTAGAGCTTGAGGATGGGTGCTCGTCTTCTTCTTCTTCTTCTTCTACCTCCTCTTCGTCGGATGAGATTTGAACAAGATCTTCTCCGCCAGATTTTAGCCCATGAACAGCTATGTTGCGCTCCTTTATCATCCTTGCGAAGTCGGCATCAGAGACCTCAGCTTCCATAGTAACCTCTGTTGCTGTAACCTTGGAAGGTTCTTGAGAGCATGCAGCAGCTGTAGCATCAACCTCCTCTCGAGGTGTCTCTAGCTGCACTAGGGTTACCTCAGCTATTCCTCCAGCATCCTCAGCGGGTACTTTCTGAACAGCCTCCCCACCAGAGGTCTTCTCACCCTCAGGGAGTGTTGTCAGAACAACATCCTCCCCTGAGGTCTTCTCCAAGGACCCCGTCTCCTCGGCCGGTCCTGTAACTTCGACAGTCTCAGCTGTAAGAATGGGTTCTTGCAGCTCTGCTTGGTTTCTTGCAGCGTTCACAGTTTCCAGCACTGTATGCTCTACTACTGCAAGAATCTCGGCTTCCACCCTGCTTGACTCTTCAGTTGCTTCTTCTTGGGTGGTTGCCTGTTGTACTGCTGTCGCGACCAGTACAAGGAGTCATGCCTCTACAACTTCCTCCGTGGTTGCGTCATCAGCATCTTCAGCAAGCTCAGAGATTACTCCCTGAATGATGGCTGACGGTTCCCTTAGAGAGTCTGCATCAGCAGCATCTTCATTGTTGCGAACAGGGGAATCATCATAGTCCAACAGTTGAGATTTCTCCTCCTCCAAAGGATCCAGCATGATGATGTTGGAGAGGTCCTCAACTACTTGCTCGTATGCAGGGGAGTTCATCTGATGCTGACTTGAACTTCCTTCTCCCCGCATCCTCCTAGGAGTGTGCTGCAACCTGGTTTCCTTCATGCTTTGTTGCAGCGCCTGTTGTAGCATAGCTTCTTCAGCTTGCTCCACTCCTAAGGTGTCGATTTGCTCTCGAGCAAACGTGACGTCATCGCCCCTTCTTACAGCCTCCGTAGCCGGGGCAAGAAAGACCTGTGCGTCCTCCAATGCTGCTCTCATCGGCAGCTCTGCAGAGTCGGATTCTGTAAGAGCTTTACCCTTCCCTTTGTCCTTTGCTCCATGTGCAGCACTGCATCCTTCGAGCTCTTGAACTCTTGCTGCATAATCAGGTTGCAGGAGTGCCAGAATGTCTTCTGATTTAGCCCACTCCAGGACAGCTTGCTCGATTGTCAGGAAATCCTTCCACTTCAACAGAATTTCCCTCTTAGCTAGCCTCATCTCTCTCCAGAGAGAGTACTGCTGCTCCATATTTCTAGCAGCCGGAAAGGTGGGATCGAGCACTGAAACTTCTGTTTGTAGACGAGCTTCTTCTTCAGTTGGCTCGACCCGGTGCTGATGTGGCTCCTGAAGCCGATGTGACTCATCCCCAAGGTCAACTACAACCATAGAAGGTGTAGAGAGTTGGGAATAAAAAGATCCTTCTTTATCCCTGGGCTGATGTGACTCATCCGCAACAGCAGCAGCAGCCTTCTTGCTGTGTGGGGCCCTTCTCACCAAGGGTGCGTCATCATCCGGGGAAGAGGATTCAAGTTCAGGTACAGCCTTCCCTAAACTCCTCTTGATGACAGGAAGAGGACTCGGAGAGTCCACTTCTTCGGCTTCCTCCCCGCTGCCTGCAGCTTCATCTTGCAGAACAAGAGTTGCATTCTTTTTGTCTTTGGTTTTCTTCCTTGCAACTCCTGCTCCTGCAACCTTTGGTTGGGTCTTGCCCTTCTTCTTCTCCCTGAGATATTTTTTAATGTGAATGGGGGCGGATGCTGCAAGTTGAAGGCCAAGCTTGCAGAGTAGAGAACAGATGGTGATACCGTAGCTCGGACGCTCCGTTATCTTCTCTACTTCCTCCCACAGCCTCTTCATGATGAACTTCGCCCAGTTCACCTTCTCTCCGGCCATGATAGCGGACATGATCCGGAACCGGAGATCCGTGCATTTGTCATAACTCCCAGTCCTTCCTTCGATGGAGTATGCACAGATGTCATGGAGTAGTTCAAACTTCGACTTGAAGAGCTTCTTGGGGGCACTTCTCTTGATTTCAGTCCCTGCATCCCTTGCTCGAAAGAGGTCCCACATCTCTTGAGCAGATGCCTCCCCATAAGTTGTCAATTGACTGGGGGTCAGACCTGCAGCGGAGATGCTGAAGGTGGTGGCGATGTCCCTAATGGTCAAAGACCGTTCTTCATCTTCTGCATCCATCCTGAACAGGATGCAGTTCCTTTCCTCCGCCTGCGTGGCGTAGGCATAAAATCTCTGTACTGACTCCACAGAGAAGCCAGCGTAAACAGTGGTCAACAACCCTAAGATCTGGGTTTGTTGAAGAGCATCAAAAATCCTTTTGAGAAGGGCGTTATCATACAGCCCTGAAGCATAGATATGTTCTTAGTTGATCAGCCTTCCATCCAGAACAATGATATGTGGGGTAGCCATTGAAGATTTTTGAGAGAGAGAAAGAGAGAAAAATTCGAAGTTTTGGACTTAGAGGGTTTTTCGTGAAGAACATTTTCTCTCCTTGGAAGATGGTGAATAATGAATTCAAAAGATACGGTTATGGTGTTTATGGCGGTACTCAAGGGACGTGTGTAAGATTGACGGTTGAGATAAATCAAGAAAATGATCTTGTGGTTCAGGAAAAAGCGGAGATGTCAAATCGTCGCTAATAATTACCTGGCGCGTGAGTCTGACTGCGCCCTTTCCACTTCCTGACACACGCAGACATGCATTTAATGCTGAAAGACATGCCATTTGCCACCTAAATAAATGTCTTTTTAAGGTTACAGCATTCCAAGTACGAGGTTGCAGAGTAGTCAATACTTTCTTTGAAATAAATGTTGTAACCTGGTGCTGCTTGAATTCTCGATTTCTGTTGTTTTCTAAGAATATAAGATGCAACGTTGTCTGAATCCAGTGCTGTATTGACGCGTAGCTTACAGTACCATTCTTACTGCTTCTCACAAGCATGCAGAGGTTCCCCCTTGGTTCTTGCGTCTTCTTCTTTTTTTCTTTCTTCATAGCTTAAGAATTCCTAGCTCGCTTTTAAGCGTAGAAAACCTTGATTCACTTAAGGGCTTAGTGAATATATCTGCAAGCTGGAAATCCGTGTGAACTTTCTCAAGCACAATATCCTTCTTTTCAACATGATCTCTTATAAAGTGATGACGTATATCAATGTGCTTCGTTCTTGAGTGAAATACAGGATTATGCGTTATTGCAATAGCACTCGTATTATCACAGAGAATTAGAGTCTCTTTTTCTTGAATTCCATAATCCTTTAGTTGCTGCTGTATCTAGAGAATCTGCGCACAACAACTTCCTGCTGCAACATACTCTGCTTCTGCTGTAGAGGTTGCGATTGAAGTTTGCTTCCTACAGAACCATGAGACAAGTCTGTTTCCCAGAAACTGGCACGTCCCACTGGTACTCTTCCGATCAATCTTGTAGCCTGCATAATCTGAGTCGAAATAGCCTATAAGCTTGAATTCTCCTTCCTTAGGATACCATAGGCCTACTTCCTGAGTTCCTTTCAGATATTTAATCACTTTTTTTACTGCTAATAGGTGTGATTCCTTTGGTGTTGCTTAGAACCTTGCATAGACTCCTACTGCAAACATAATGTCTGGCCTGCTTGCTGTGAGATACAGCAATGATCCAATGAGTTGTCTGTACTTGGTAATATCAACATATTTGCCTTCCTCATCTTTGTCAAGACTTATGGATGTGGACATAGGAACGAACGTTGCTGCTCCATTCTTCATGCCAAATTTCTTGATAAGTTTCTTCGTATACTTGACTTGACTGATGAAGGTTCCTTTAGGTAGCTGTTTTACTTGCAGTCCGAGAAAGAAACTTAATTCTCCCATCATACTCATCTCGAACTTTGACTGCATCAGGTTGGAGAAATTCTCACATAGTTCTTTGTTTGTGGAACCGAAAATAATGTCATCCACATATATTTATACTAAAAGTACACTCTCTCCGTCCTGTATCCTAAACAGCGTCTTGTCGATCGTCCCTTTCTGGAAGCCATTTTCCAGAAGATAAAGAGATAAGGTGTCATACCATGCTCTAGGTGCTTGCTTAAGTCCATACAGAGCCTTTTGTAATCGAAACACCTTCTCTTCTGCTTGATCTTCGAAGCCCGGAGGTTGTTCAACATATACTTCCTCTGTAAGGAGACCATTCAGGAATGCGTTTTTAACATCCATTTGATAGACATTGAAATTCATGTATGATGCATAGGCTAGGAAAATCCTTATAGCTTCCAGTCTTGCCACTGGAGCAAATGTCTCATCAAAATCAATTCCTTCTTCCTGACAGTATCCTTTGGCCACTAATCTTGCTTTGTTTCTAACAACAACTCCAGATTCGTCTAACTTGTTCTTGAACACCCACTTTGTTCCAATTACACCCTGATGGGTTGGTCTTGCAACTATTTGTCATACTTGATTTCTCTCAAATTCGTTCAGCTCTTCTTGCATGGCCTGCACCCAGTTGCTATCTTGCAGTGCCTCTTCAACATTCTTAGGCTCTGATTGAGATATGAAGCATGCAAACATTGCTTCATGTGGGATGGATCTTCTTGTCCTTACACCAATGGATGGATCTCCTATTATAAGATCTCTTGGATGGTTCCTTAGCCATGTCCTATCTGGCTCAAAGACATGAGTTGGTGTAGCTTGCTCATCTTGTTGCTGTATTGCAGGAGGTTCTGCTGCTGTAAGAATATCTGCTGCATCCAAGGTTGCAGCTTCTTCATCTTTTTCTTCTCCTGTAGGCAGAACTCCTTCTATACAAGGTACAGCACTCTCTTTCCTTGAAGCGGTCTCTTCAGGTGATTCTTCCAACTTCTTTGTGTCACAATGCGGTTCATCAAACACCACATGAATAGATTCTTCTACCACCAGGGTTCTCTTGTTAAAAACTCTGAAAGCTCTACTTACAGTAGAGTATCCTAGAAATACTCCTTCGTCTGATTTTACATCGAAAGTTTTCAGATGTTCCTTTCCATTGTTGAGAATGTAACACCTGCATCCAAAGATATGCAGATAAGAGATATTTGGTGTATGACCATTCCATATTTCATAAGGCATTTTGTCAAGATCCTTGATGATTAGACACCTGTTCTGCATGTAGCATGCAGTGTTGGTAGCTTCAGCCCAAAATCTCTTGGGTACTTCTGCTTCTGCTATCATTATCTTTGTTGCTTCTTTGAGGGTTCTATTCCTTCTTTCAGCAACACCGTTTTGTTGCGGTGTTCTTGCAGCAGAGTATTCATGACAAATCCCATTATCAGAACAGAATTTCTCTATAAATTTATTCGTGAACTCAGTTCCTCTATCTGATCTTATCTTCACTATGCTTAAGCTCTTTTCATTCTGAATTTTCTTCATGAGACCAGGTAGCTTTTCTTGAGTTTCTGACTTCTTTGCAAGAAAGATCGTCCATGTGTATCTAGAGTAGTCATCTACTACTACTATGGAGTACTTCTTCCCACTCAAGCTTACTGGTTCTATTGGTCCAAAAAGGTCCATGTGTAGAAGGTCTAGAATTCTGTGAGATGATTTCTGAATCTTCTCTTTGAATGAGCTTTTAACTTGTTTTCCTTTTTGACATGCTCCACAGACATTCTCCTTCTTGTATGCTACATCTGGCAAACCTCTTATGAGGCCTTTTCTTGCTAGCTTGTTGATAGTCTTGAAGTTCAGATGGCTTAACCTCTTGTGCCATAGCCAGCTCAGCTCTGGTGGACTTTTCACAATGAAGCATGTTGATTGAGTGGAGGAGTTCCAATCTGCTAGGTAGATATTTCCTCTCCTTATTCCTGTAAGCTTTACTTCATTTATGGTGCTGTCCTTGATTAAGCATTTGTTGAGGTTGAATTCCACCGTGTATCCTTTGTCACAGAATTGACTTATGCTTAGAAGATTGTATCTAAGCCCCTTTACATAGGATACTTCCTTGATCTTTATTTTTCTTTTGACTAGGCATCCACTTCCTTTTGTGCTTCCTTTGGAATCATCTCCAAAGATGACCTTGGGTCCTTTGCATTCTTGGAAGTCTCTTAACGTTTCTTTACTGCATGTCATGTGTCTTGAGCAACCGTTGTCGATATACCATACATCACTGCTGCAATCTGGCACTGTAACCTATAACAATTTCAAACAGATTTAGGTACCCATATCTGTATGGGTCCTTTGGGGTTAGTTACTTTAGGAACCCAAACTTTCTTAACAGTCACTGTTTTACTGTAAGATTTGTTGGTTCTCGAGCTGTATGCAGTTGTCTTGAAAAATTGCTTGTTAAAAGAGTGTGCATTAACAACGTGTGTGATACCAGCACTTTTGTAGTGTGGTCTTCCACCATACTTCCCTAGAGTATATCCTCTTTGAGGTTTAGACATGTAAGTCTCAGTATAAGTGGGAAAGTTTCTTCTATGCTACAACTTTGTTGGTTGCTGCATCCTCTTGCTGCATGCAGCAGATGACTTCTACTGCAGCCAATTTTTAGATGCAGGCTTACTTCCTGCAGTTGAGCATTGGGGTTTCTTCCCCTTATCCATTGTTGCTGTTTTGTTCACGATCGTTACAGAGTCACAGAGTAACTCTTTCTCCATTTGAGTTTCAGCTTGAACAAAATTAACAGCTTTGGATGTACTTGCTGTATTCTGAGAGCAGTGATCACTGTAGCCTATGCCCGATTTTTCAAAAGGACTTCTAACTTGTTTTATGCAATCTCTTGCGTCCTTAGAAGATTTGGTAAATGTGCTCATTTTGGACTGCAAGATTTCCTTCTCAGATACTAGCTTAGTGACCAGCAGACTTAATCTAGAGACCTCTTGTTGCAGCTTACTACACTTTGAGTTATCAGACTCTCGTGCAGCGAGCATTTTGGTAATATCAATATTCTTACTCTTGAGGATCTCATTATCGATTCTTAGGTTCTTATTTTCATCCTTCAGTTTCTCATGAATTGAGTTGATCTGCTCAAAGTCACTCATGATCCTTTTCAAAGAGTGGATCATGTTCAGCTCATCACTATCTGGTATGGACAACGGTTGGTAGATTACCTCATCTTCTTCGTTGTCCTCACCATCTCTAGTCATCAGGCATATCAGCACTTCTTCATCAGAGGATGAGGTTTCAGTATCGCTGTCAGAGGATTCTGCAGCTTTCAGTACTTCCTTCGAAACTACTGCATCCTTGGCTTTTTCAATTTCTCCTATGAGAACACGAAGCTTGTGTCTTTCCTCTCTCCTTTTATCTCTCATCTGCTCTCTTTCTCCTTCTGGATACTTGTGCACGGTTGGATACGGACAATTCCTTGCATAGTGCCCTGGTTTCCTACAGTTGTAACACAGGTCAACATTGCTTGTATTTGATTGTGGAGAAGAGGATACCTGAGGAGGTGGATGACTTCTTCTGAAGTCGTTCTTCTTGTTGAGGTTTGTGTTGCTGCTATTGTTGTTGCTTTTTATAAATCTCCTGAATTTCTTTAGGAGAAGCGTCATATCCTCTTCAGCAACTTCTGTTGTATCCTCATTCTGTTTACTGCAACTAGTGGTTGCTGTATCATTGGTTCCTCTGGCAGTCAGCGCTGTAACTTTGGAGCTTGACTCCTCTGACTCCTTTCTCCTTCTGTTGATGTCATACTCAAATGCTTTCAGATCGGAGAATAGGTCGAATGTGCTCATGGACTTCAGGTCCATAGATACTCTCATGGCAGTGGTCTTGTTATCCCACTCCGCAGGTAGGGCTCTTAACACCTTCATGTTTTTCTCTTTCTGAGTGTAGTGTTTGCCCAGAGCTTCTAGTTCATTCACTATGGATGTGAATCTTAAGTCTAGTTGCTCAAGAGTCTCTTCATTCTTCATCTCGAAGAGCTCGAATAGTTGGGTCGCGTTGGAGATTTTGTTGTCTTTGGTGAGCTCAGTTCCTTCGTAGATTTGCTCCAACTTTTCCCATATTTCTTTGGATGTTGAGCAAGATTTAACTTTGCTAAATGTGTCTTTATCCAAGGTAATAAACAGAGCATTCTTTGCCACATTATCGAGGTTGGCTCTCTTCCTGTCTTCGTTTCCCCACTCTTGACGTGGTTTGGTCAGGAAGTTAGGTGGTGGCTGCTCTCCTTCCGCATAGTCTTTTCCATACATTGGGTTCACCTTCATGGGGATTATTGGTCCTTTAGTTATGACCGTCCACATCTCATCGTTCATGGCTGAAAGATGTGCTTGCATTCTTATCTTCCAATCGTCATATTCCTCTATGGAAAACATAGGTAGCTTGTGATTTGAGAAATTCATGATATGCTTTAAGAATGATTTTTATGCAGAGAAAACAGCGAGACAAAGGTGGATTTGGGTAGGTGACCAGATAAGTTGGCTTTTAACCCAACTTGTTTTGATACCACTTGTTGGTCCCAAGTGGTGTCCAAGGTTCAGAGGGGGGGTGAATGAACCTTGGTCGATTTTGCAAATCTTTAAACAAACCGTTCTGCTCTGCAAGTTACTTGAACTTGCAGCGTCAGATAGTTACTACTTGCAGTACTAGAATACAGTCCTGCATGCTGTAACCTGGAGTTTTATACGCAGCGGAAATATTAACTTTTAAACACAAGGCCGTTTTTCTCAATATGCTTCTTTCAAAACGTTTTTATGTTATGAGACAATCAAAATGCAGAAGATAAACACACAGATAAATAAAGCGATAAACACTTATGGCTTATAGTGGTTCGAAGGTGGTGTAATCCTTCTACGTCCATTCTACTGCTCCTCGAGCAGGAACTTTGTTAAGCAAGATTGATTTACAGGACACTTCTAACAATCTATCAACTTACAAAGTTAATCACCTACTGAAGTCCAGCGTACACACAGCAACTGCAAACTTCAAAGGCTAACCCACACAGGGTTCCACACTCCCACACAGGGAAGCTGCCTAACTCTAGACAACTAAACAAACGGCAAGGATCTCTCCTATCAACTGCTTGACACCACTAAAACAACCTAAGCACACAGCAACAAGGTTAAAAGGATAAAAGGTTTTCTTCAACTGTTGCTTCGAAGTGAGCTTTTGAATCCTTGAGGAAACTTTCAGCTTGAACTTGCTTCACTTCGGATGGTTGAGTGACTGATACTGATTGTAGGCTTGAATGCTTGAATCTTGTAAGCTTTGAATTTTTCGCAAATGATTTTCAGGTCTCAGTAACAGTTACCAGCTTCAGTGCTCCTCAACCTCTATTTATACTAGTAGGAGAAGATGTCCATTGAAGGAGACATCCCTCTTTTGAATTTGAAGTAGTCTGACCACAGGCATGGTTCGCATTTAATGCGACTTGACTTGACTTTCTCTTTCGGAGCATTTAATGCGGCAGTTGCGGCTCACAACTTTCTGCAGCGCGTCAGTCCATGTGGCATCTTTTCATTGGCTCCGTGTCTGTGCCTTTGACCTTTTCTTTGAACGACTCTATTTTTTCTTGCTTGAACTCTGTTCCTCGTACTGCATTTATCCTTCCTAGAATTTGCAGGATACTTCATTTTGTAGTTGGCGCTGTATGACTTATCTGTACTGTAAGCTTTGCACTGTATCCTCGGTCTTCGTGCAGCTGATACTTTCTTGCAGTGCTGCGGTAACTTAGACCTGGTTGCAGTATCTTCTGGCAGTGCTACTGTAACTTCTTTCTAGCAGAACTCCTGTATCCTTTTCTTACAGCGATGCTGCACACCGTTCCTTCTTACTTTGTTGTATAGAAGATCTATCTTATTAAATCGTTGCTGTATCTTCCATCTACCAGTTATGCTGTATCCATCCTTCTTGCAGCAATACTGTATCCTACCTTCTTGCAGCGATATCTTTCCTTAAAGACTTAGATGCAGCTTTATCCTTGTTTAACCTCCCTTTTCAGCACTTAACATAAGACTCAATCCTAGTCTATTTATTCACTTAAACAATGTGAAAAATGGGGTACTCAAAACTTCCTATTACATATTTGGTTAGTCTCATCAAAATCTAAACATTGAAATCCTAACAGTTCTAATAACACCTTGACGATCAGGTTTAAAAAATAGTTTTTATACTTCATTTTTCTCAAAATCATTTAGCTCTTCTTGCATGGCTTGGATGCAATTGTTGTCTTCAAGAGCTTCTTCAACATTTTTTAGTTCAATTTAAGAGATAAAATAGACAAACATGGCTTTATGTGGAATAGATCTTCTGGTTCTAACTTTTACGTTAGGATCTCCAGTGATGAGTTTTCTTGGATGATTTCTTAGCCAAGTTTTGTCTAGCTCCAAGACAAATGGGGTAGCATATTGATAGTTGTTTTGTTGTACACCTTCTTAAGGTGTTGTAACTTATTTTGCTGTATTTTCAGTGTCCTGGACTCATGCTGAAGGTTCTTTTGAAATGATGATAGGGGAATCAACTTCTATGTATGGAACTTTGTTATCTTTACTTTTTATCCATATCATATCTTCTTTCAACTTGTCAAGTTCAACTGTATCAAAATATGGTTCATAAGAAAAACATGTATAGTTTATTCAACCATTAGGATTCTCTTGTTGAAGACTCTGAAGGATTTGCTTATAAATGAGTATCCTAAAAATTCTCATTTATCTGACTTTGCATCAAATATCTTCAAATATTCTTTTCCATTATTGAGAATATAGAATTTGCATCCAAATATATATAGATGAGATATGTTTGGAGTATTTCCATACAATAACTTATATGATGTTTTATCACGATCTTTATCGATTAAGCATCTATTCTATGTATAGTACGTTGTGTTAGTTACTTCAGCCCAAAATCTTTTAGGTATAATTACTTATGCAATCATTGTTCTTGTTGTTTCCTTGAGAGTTATGTTTTTTTAGCAACTCTGTTTTGTTAAGGTGTTCTAGCCGCTGAATACTCGTTACATATCACATTTTATATGCAATACTTTTCTACGAATTTGTTTGTGAACTTAGTTTCTTTGTCAAACCTTATCTTTACAATATTTAGACTTTTCTCATTCTGTATTCTCTTCATGAGGTCTGGTAGATGATTGTGTGTCTCTGACTGGCTAAGAAGATTGTCCATGTGAATCCGGAATAGTCATCCATAACTACTAAAGAGTACTTATTTTCACTAACACTTACTGGTTCAACAAGTTCAAATAAATTTATGTGTAGAAGGTCTAAAATTTTACTTACAGTGAGCTTTAGCATCTTTGGAAGGTTTGTTGAAATAATCAAATGGTAGACTTGAGAACGTTCTTCTCATTTTCTAGCTTAGTGACTAGCAGTTTGAGTTTGGATACCTCCACTTTGAGATTATCACATACTGCACTTTCATCCTCATGTTCTACTATTTTTGTTGTGAGTTTAGGATGCTCACTCTTGAGCATTTGGTTTTCTTTCTTAAACTTCTCATGAGCTGAGTTTATCTACTTAAAGTCACTCATGATTTTTCTAAAGTCTTGGATCATGTTCAGTTTTTCATCAATATCAAACGAGAGTTGATAGAGTACCTTTTTAGTTTTTTAATCTTCACAATCTTTGGCAATCAGGTAGATAAAAGCTTCTTCCTCAGATGAAGAGTCCTCACTGTCACTTTTTGAGGTTTTTCTTCAGTTGGTTCGTCTAATAGAGATGGAGAGGTTGTTTTCATAGCTGCTACTTCTCCAAGTAGAGCTCTTAGCTTTTGTTTTTCAGTTCTCCTCTTTTCTCTTCTTTGGTTTCTTTCTTCTTCAGGATATTTGACACAAGTAAGAGGAAACTCTATATGACTAGTGGTTAGGTGATGCTTGTGGGGTTGGGGACTTCTTCTTGAAGTTGTTTGATCTCGTGTTAGTCGTCATGAATTTGTCATAAAAATTGTACAATATTTATCACTTTTATATTTAAATTTTGAATGTTTCACTCCACCATATGAACCGTCAATTTGATGTATTTTATCATATCAAATAAATTATATTCATATACATATCAAAAATCAAGAATTAAAATTTGACATCAAATTTAAAATTCATAAAAAAAAAATGATTAAAAATTTATTAAAAAAATAAAAGACAATTCAAATATAATTCAGCTTAGAAAAATGTAATCAACCCCTCTAAAAAAATCATTTTGGCATTTGTACAAGTACTATTCCATGAGAGAGTTTTTGGCACGCGCATAGTCCTGTCAATATAATTGGATAAAGCTTGTCTATTCTCAATATAATTAAGAGTTGATTAAGACCTCTGAACTTAACTAATAAACGTTTTCTCCCAATTAGCTCATTATATTAGCATACAAATTTATATGATAATTGGATATAATTTCATGTGATATAATTTTGCTATTCATAAATCAAATTCATTTTTCACAAGTTAATTATCATTATATGAGTTATGAGTTGTTGATAGACATGTTTTATAAAATTAAATTTATGAGACAATTTTACAAGAGTTATACTCTTATATTAAACCATTTTCTGCACGGAAAAAATATAAAACTTTATAAAACTAGTATCAAGTTGATGTGGTTTGGTATATTTAAAGTCTAATTTTTCGTACTATATCTAATGTGATATGCTATTATACATTTTATGTGTCCTTTAACGTGGTCCTCATAAATATTGCCTATCAACGTGGTCCTTAAAAAAATTGCCTATTTTTCTTCGACTTAGTTTTGTAGGTTTCTAATTATTTGTAAATGCAATCACCAAGGCTGAATATGTTATTAAACATTCCAGATTATTCACTAATTGAAGTTTAAATAAGTTTAAATATAATTAATTTTAAGATTTGGATTACAAATCTAACAAGTTTGGCCAATAGTGTGTGTTCAGTTCGATTCACTTAATTAATTTGTATTCCTTATAACAATCATGTTATAACAATTATTGAGTAGTGTCAAATTTATTTTAATATTTGAAAGTCTTGTAGATAAAGCCCAACGTAAACTGAAAATGGTAAAGGTAGAAATCGTGAAGCTTATTGATGCATATATATATATATGATCTATTTAATTTCGGATTAATGTAAATCGACTAACTCCAGTTCAGATTGTTACAATGGAACATGTAAAACTATTAAAAAAAGCTCTGATGGTGAGTTGGCAGCTACTTGCACTCCAAATAATTAGTGAATATACATATAAACTACATGAAGTTAAATACATAAATATGAAAAGATCATTTTCTCTTTTTTATTGACCAAATGTCAGTTATCTGAATCAAGATTATATTATTAATTAATAAAATCTGAATAACATGTACTACCTACAAATTGATTAGCACCAATTAGATTATAATATCTTGCAAGGCCTCTACATATATAATGTGCAACACTCTAGTTCAAGTGATTAAAAAGAAGAAGCTTGAAGAAAATGTGGAGATTGAAACTAAGTGAAGGGGATGATGATCCATGGCTTACAAGCTTCAACAACCACATTGGAAGACAATTTTGGGAGTTTGATCCGATGCTCGGAGGAGACGAGGAACGAGCTGCAGTTGAAAAGGCTCGTAATGACTTTCAAACGAGCCGTTATGAGATCAAACACAGTTGTGATCTCCTTATGAGAATTCAGGTGACAATCCTAATTTTGTAACTAGCTAAGTAACTTAATTAGATTGTGTTTGTAAAGAGAAATTTCAAATCTACTTAAATCAAAGTCAAAATCTATACTTAATTAAAATGAAAGTCATGGATTTCTAATCAATATGATCGATCCAAACATCACAAATGAATTAATTATTATGAATTTCAAATCTCTCTATCCAAACACAACCTAATTGTATTATTTGTTTTTATATTACGATCAATTTCATAGTTTGCCAATGAGGATCGTGGTGAGATGAATTCAACGCCAAAAGAAGAAGACGACGATGACGAAGAAAGTAGTGATGAGAAGAGAGTGGTGATGAATGCATTGAGAAGGGCAATGAGATTCTACTCCACTCTTCAAGCTGAGGATGGACACTGGCCGGGGGATTATAGTGGCCCTTTGTTTCTTCTCCCTGCTTTGGTAATATATCCATTACTTGTCTAATTCTACAAGACGACGTCGTAGAGACATTACATGCCACTTAATAAAACCATCATGATTTTCTTAAGATAATTATTAATTTTAGTTCAATAATTTAGCCACATCCCCTTCTAGGATTATAGTGGAAACCAATTTGTAGAATAAAAAACATAAAATAAGTTCCTAAGATTTCCTTGCTTAGTTTACTAGACTCTAAAACGAGTATTACCACATATATATATACTCGACATAATTTTGAATTGAAGAATCTCAAATTAATTTTCAGGTAATATCTTTATCAGTAATGGAAGCTCTAGACACCATCCTCCCAAAGGAACATCAAAAAGAGATGCGTCGTTATTTATACAACCACCAGGTTAAATATATTTAATTTATTCTCCCCATTCGATTAAAAAAAAAAAAAACAAGTTAGTAAGGAGATTAATAAGTTATGTATAGAATGAAGATGGAGGGTGGGGATTGCATGTGGAAGGGTGTAGCAGTATGTTCTGTACAGCCCTCAACTATACTGCTTTAAGGCTTCTAGGAGAAGCTATGGACGGTGGAGATGATGGAGCCATGCACAAAGCAAGGGCCTGGATTCTTCAACATGGTGGTGCTACTTACCTTCCTTCCTGGGGAAAGTGTTTCCTGTCGGTAATTATAAATAATTAATCTATTCTTCAATATATTAATTTAATTTCGATTTTATTTGATTTCGATCAACCTATATACAGATATATATATATATATTTAATTAATTCCAAAGTGTTGATATGTATAGGTACTTGGTGTGTACGAATGGGATGGGAATAATCCTCTACCCCCGGAGCTCTGGCTTCTCCCCTACTTTCTTCCAATGCATCCAGGTTTTTTTTTTTTATCAGAATAGTTTTCAAAATACTTATAATAATTTACTATAGTTTCTCAGTGTATCCTCATCATTTAGATTGTTTTTATATATCTAAAATTGCAAAATTTAAAGTAGAAAACGGTGGTCATCGTGGAAAATTGTCATGTAGTATTAAAGTTAGAACTTGCTATTGGGTGCATTTTTTAGGAAATGTTATTTTTTAGTCACAAGACTTCAATTTAATGACTTTATTATTATTAGAAGAGATCTATTTTAAACATTTTTACCCTTCTTATATTTACATCAGTTCATACCATAAGAATTCAGATCATTTAATTTTATTTCGTACCAACAAAATTAAGTTTTTGATCAACATGATATAATCATAATCCCTACCACAAATCATATATGGCATAATTATAAAAATGACAAAAAAAAAAAATCAGTTGAGGAAGCTAAAATTGTATTTATTTTTTCACAAGAGTTGTTAAATTTGGAGGTTCTCACTTACTATTTCATCACCATATCATGACAAGTTAGAGTAAATTTGGTTAAGGCAAAATTGACCATTAAATTATATATATATATATATATATATATATATTAGGAGTGTAGAAATTTATATACATATCCCGATTAGAATTAGTAATAAGAAAGCAGAAAATTAATATGACAAAAAAGTTTAGATTATCCAAAATTATTAGCTGGATATGGGAAGGTACAACGTTTTACATGGGATCTTCTATTACAAATGATGTAATAAAATTGATCAATATAGTAATTAATGTAGATGCAATTGATGTAGGGCGTATGTGGTGTCACTGTCGACTGGTATACCTTCCCATGTCGTATTTATACGGTAAGAGATTCGTGGGACCCATCACTCCCATTGTTCTCTCTCTTAGGAAAGAGCTCTATCTCCAAGATTACCATCGCATACATTGGAATTTGGCTACAAACCTATGTTGCAAGGTAAATGTCATGTACATATTTAGTGACTTAGTCCTTATGCTACTATTGATGATAAATAATACAATATTGTTGCAGGAGGATTTATACTCTCCACATCCATTTATACAAGATATTCTCTGGAAATGTCTGCAAAAATTTGCAGAACCTCTTCTGATGCAATGGCCTTTCTCTAAGCTAAGGCATAGAGCACTGAGACATGTTATGAAACATATCGAGTACGAGGATGAAAACACTAATTACATCTGTATTGGACCAGTAAATAAGGTAGTAATAATCATATCTTTTTAGTGCATGATTAATTTGATATATCATTATCATATGTGTTGATGGCAAAACAGGTGCTGAACATGCTATGCAGATGGATAGACGATCCACAGTCGTTAGCAACCAAACGGCATTTTTCTCGCATAAAGGATTATCTATGGCTGGCTGAAGATGGCATGAAGATGCAGGTCTCTTATCAACCATATCAAATTGGCTATACTCTTCATCTTATCACATGTATGACTCTCATTTCCAGTAATGTTGATAAGTGAATAGCAGGGATATAATGGGAGTCAATTGTGGGACGTTCTTTTGGCAGTCCAAGCAATAATGGCAACCAATCTACCTCAAGAATACGGTGTAGTGCTTAAACGGGCTCATGACTTCATCAAACGGTCACAAGTATACAATTAAACTTTGGGTGAATTTCAATTTTGGTCATGTATGTATATAAGGTCTTTTCCATTTTTTTACAACCAATTATGGTTCTTGGAAAACGTATACTTGGTTGTCAAAACTGAAACCAACCCTTAAGCTTTTGTGCTATATATCTATCATATGTTGAGTACTTTGATGATGATGTAATTGTTGTATGGTATAGATAAGAAAAGAGAGTTCAGGAGATGAAGTGAGTTGTTGGTATCGTCACAGCTCTAAAGGTGGGTGGGGGTTTTCTACTGCAGACAACGGCTGGCCTGCCTCCGATTGTACAGCAGAAGGCCTTAAGGTTTTGTAGGCCCCTCTATGTCGACGTGGCATTGCCTCTCTTTTATCGGAGGTTTTAACGATATATAAATGCGCGCAGGTAGCGCTTATGTTGTCACAGCTAGAATCGGAGATTGTTGGAGCAGCATTAGAACCCCATAAACTGTACAATGCTGTCGATCTACTTTTATCCCTTCAGGTACGTATGTAACATGTTTTCTGGCTTCACTATACGAGTGTTTAGTGAACAAAATTCATTTCTCTGCGCAGAATAGTAGTGGAGGTTTTGCATCGTACGAGCTCACAAGATCTTATGCGTGGTTGGAGGTATTTATCCTCAAATCCTTCTATCCAAACCCCAAACGTTTATAAATTAAAATCTACATGTTTGCACAGATGATCAATCCGGCAGAAACGTTTGGCAATATCATTATTGACTATCAGTAAGTAGTTCAATTGTTTTCTTCTTAATTTAATTCCATACAACTAACTCACTCCTATAATTTATTCTTATATAATCTTCGAAATATGTAAAATGATATTCCATCAGATATGTAGAATGCACATCTTCAGCTATTCAGGGTCTGAAACTATTCAATGAGCTTTATCCAGGATATAGAGGAAAAGAAATAGAGTCTTGCATTGAAAAGGCACTTAAATTTATTGAAAGCATACAATTATCTGATGGCTCCTGGTAAGTCTTAATTATATAGTACAAGTCATTGGGAATTAATTAAATAGTTTTTAGTAAATAAATAAAATGTATGAATAGGTATGGATCTTGGGGAATATGCTATACGTACGGAACATGGTTCGGAATTAGAGGGCTAATAAAAGGTGGCAAGACATACAAAAACAGCTTACATGTTAGAAAAGCCTGTGAATTTCTTCTATCCAAGCAACTTAGCTCTGGTGGTTGGGGAGAAAGCTACCTTTCAAGCCAAGATAAGGTAAATAAACTAATGTGTATATTATTGCAAATGGGATCATCTATTTCACGTTGGTGTTTCATCTGATATTCCAAAATAACCATAATACGACTATGTGTAAAATATGACATCATCAATTTACACATGAATGAATTAAAAAAATATGAAATACAAGATGAAACATCAACTTGAAATAGAGGATCCAGTTATATTGTTGTGTTACACTGTGAGTTTGGAGGATTTTATACTTATTTATATATGGTAAATATATTTTCTATCCATAAATATTTTGCCACTTTTAAGTTTCAAACAATAAAAACTTGAAACATTTTTTTAGCCGGTTTTTAGGGAATTTTCGTCATTTCGATTAAAGTGGGTAAAATATTTTTTCTTATATGAAAATGTTATAAGCGAATATGAAATATTTCTTGTGTGAAAATTAAAGTGGTGTTAATAAAATTAAAATTAATTACTAATAGCATATATAACAACAGATTTACACCAATATTGGAAAAAACAAGTCACACATAGTAAGCACTGGATGGGCTATGCTGGCCCTTATTGAAGCAGGACAAGTAAGTCTCATCACATACTAATGTATTGTTAGAAAGTTAATTATGTATTTTTTCTATAAATAAAAGAGATGTTTAATTAAATTATTTGGTTAATATTGGAAACAAAAGGAAAATCGCGATCCAAGTCCACTTCATCGTGCAGCTAAAGTGTTGATTAATTCGCAAATGGAGAATGGGGACTTCCCACAACAGGTATTACGTAATATTATTATGTGTTCACAATTGCTAATTACACTGGAAAATTTGTAAACCTGATCCTATAATTTAGACAATCCTAATTTTAGCCCCATATGTACTAAACCTTACCAGGTTATTATACTTGTACACATTAAAAAATTTATAGTCATGTATGTATTGAATTGAAATATTTCATACATTGAAACTTAATGTATACAAGACCAACAGATCATTTTAATGCATTATATTGACTAAAATTGCAGTTTTTTACACATGCACCACTAAAATTGGGTTCTCATAAAGTTACATGAATTATGCAGATATTTTTTCCTACACATATGCTAGGAATACAAATTTTAAGAAAAAATTTGATATTGCAGGAAATAATAGGTGTATTCAACAAAACATGTACGATAAACTACTCAGCGTACAGAAATATATTTCCCATATGGGCCCTTGGAGTTTATTTGGAAAAGGTGGTACGATTTTGAATAAACCAACTAACTATATGTATGTATTTAATTCAATGATTGTGTCGAAATTTATATGTTTGCAAATCAATCTTATTTCACACGAGTTGTTTTCATAATTTATGTGTTTAAAGTTACTGTAAATTGGTAAAGGAGTGATCATTTTGAATATTTTATTTTATTTAAATCATAATTTGTTGATATGATTAAGGATGGTGTGTAGGGCACCCTTATTGAGGTATCCATCCCAAATCCAATTTAAAAATTAATTTGATTATCTATAATCATGTTTGATAATATATTTTGTGAAACTCGGTTAGAGTTATACCAACTTGTTTCATTAGGTTTTTGACCATCTATTCATGGAATATTTAATCAAGTATTTGGCTATCATCGATTTAGTTAAGATTAAGTCTTTCAGCTACTTATAAAACATTAACCACCAATCAAATCATTTAACTACTTACAAGACTACTGATCGACAATGAAAACAATCAAATCATCGATGTAGAACAGTTGTAGTTGGTCAAAAACAATTCACACCGATAAATCTATCGAGAGACAAGTTGGATAAGGTTGAAGAGTACGTAATACATGTATATCTAAATGATAGGTGTTAAACACACAGTGATTTAGCTACATAGCACTCCATGCAACCGTACACTTGTAAATAATAGCAACAATTGTATAAACTACTATAGTAGTCATAATTATAGTTTTATCACAAAAATTCTAGTAATAAATCTCTTGGCTTGATAATGACCCCAAATGTAGTCATTCTTGATGACCTGGGTCAACTAATTTGTATTCATTATTTTTAGTTCATATCAATTTCTCCGTAGTTGTGCTTAAATTCCTAACAGAATTTATGATGATTTTATCTAGCTAAAAGAAATGAGAGTAGATTTTTAATAGTGTAACTAATAGTGTCAAAAATTGGCATGAAACATTCCACCAACAAAGAACTATCTTTCATGGTAATTTTTAACACTATCAGCTAAGTCAATTAAAAATCTATTCATACATTCCTCCTAACTAAATAGAATCATTCCTCCTTACTAAATAGAATCATCCTGAATCTACCTCATAAGCTTTAATTTGAAATTTGAAATAAATAAGATTGGAGTACTCCACCTTTTTGGTGAATAAAATAGTGACCACGTATTTGGAAATAACTGATTAAGTGCAATTCCCCACTCATAAAGGTACTCAATTATAATTTTAATAAAACATTTGATAGCCAAAACTAATACAATCAACATGAGGCATATCCACATACTCATCAACCTGAGGAAAGAAAAAAAAAAGCGATATTTTAACGTCTATATGCATCTAATTTCTCAATACAAATATCATTACAAATTGGACAAGCTAAAAATCCCGTTACGGAATAGATACTGGGGATTCGAAACTTTCCTTAAAATTTCTAGCTTGCTCTCAATCGAAGATGTCTCACCAAAATCTCTTCTCACTCCCAATCTAGTACAACACTCTCCAACACCTTCTCCATCACTATCATATTGAGCGTTAAATTCTCTTAATACACTATTGAGTGCATAATGAAAGAACTTTGATCACAATATAAGACTGGCAATTCAGCTTGCAACTGAATAAACAATTAAAAAGAAAAAGGTAATGGTCACTAATTGGCTGACCATCAATCAACTGAGTCTTTAAGCCATTGATAAAAGTAATGACCACATTTAACTACTTATAAGGCTACTCATTAGCAACGAAAACGATCCAACAAACTCACAATCGGTCAACAACTAAACCACCGACTAAACTTGTTGGATCTTGATTCAAAACACTCTTGGTATAGCTATCAAGAGTTAGGGTCAGTTGGATAAGCTTGTATATCTAAATAGCAGTGATATAGTTATTGTTACCTAGTACTTAATGCCACACAGTACACTTGTAAATAGTAACAACATTTGTACTAGCTATTATATTACCCAAAATTACAGTTTCAAAAATTAAGTACAAAAGGAGTGATCAATGTCCATGAATAGACAAGCAAGAAACACATATGCATTCAACAATAAAAGTCTTTAAATATGCGACATAATTATTCTTATTTGATCAAATAAGTTCACCGAGTAACCTCGTTACTCATCTACCTTTTTCAATTACCATTGATTGGCGAAATACTTAATCACAAATAGTCACCAAATTACCCACAAATGAACAGGTTAATTTGAAAACTGACTTCAAATATCAACACTTTTATTTTTTATTTTTAAACCGAAATTTAGAGCATATATCTCTTAGGCAACACCAATTCGTGTCAAAACAACAAATTGTGGCACATAATGTTCTCCACCGCTACACCATTATGTCTCGCATTCTTTTCTTTTCTTTTGTTCTTAATGATATTCTCTTTTTAAAATTTACATACAGTTTCTATTACAATTTCCTACTAATTCTATGATATTTAATTAAAAAAAAATCTGGAGGAATAAAATTTGAAAATAGATAAATTGGCTACAATGTATTACAACTATCATTTAATTATATTATCACTTATATTGCATTAAGTAATTTTATTTTAGTATTTACTTCATTGAAGTTCTTTTATTTTTCAAATTTGTATATAAGATAATATCATATGTCAGCTATTATGCTATAATTTGTTTGATTATCATACGAACTTAAATAAGGAAATGTAAATTTTATTATGAACAAATATTTGTTGAAACTGAAATAATGTAATAAAATAATAGGGGGTAATTTGAAAATATTCCTTTTGGTGTAAAAGTTGATGCAGAATGATCTGAGATGACTTTCTTGCACCGACTGAGGCTAAGGGTTGAAGATGGCCTCAAAAACTGATTTTTTTTTCAGCCAACAAAATATTTGTCTGAATATTTTTATCTTTCTTGTCTCTACATAAGCCAATCTATATCATCAGGTCTAGATTTGTTTCACTCAACCTTAAACCAACAAAACCTCCATTTACAATAATAAGCCCATCCCACCAAATCTAAAAGAATACAATTGGCAACGGCTGAGAATTACTAAAACTTGATTGATTATATTTATCTTTTTACTACAAGTAGCTAAATCTAGAGACTTCCACCATATTTTATTTGGTCATATTTGGTTCGTGTGTTAAGTTAGTTAGGTTAGTTGGGTTGTGGTGGGTTAATTTTTTGATATGTTTGGTTTGAATGTTTAATGATAGGTTTGACTTAATTTTGTATTTGGTTTGAATGTTGTGGTATTTATTGAGTTAGGTTTATGTATTCAAATTTTGTTTGGTTCAAATGTTTGTTGTGGGTTTAAAAAAATTAAGACCAAAATGTCCTTAAAATAAAATGAATATGATTTTTTAAAAATAAAAATCAATAAAAATGCCCTTAGAATAAAATCAATATAATTTTTTAAAAATAAAAATCAACAAAAATATAATTTTTTAAAAATAAAAATATAAAATATAAAATTGGAATGAAAATTGGGGTTATGGTAGGTTTAATAAACCACCCATTTTTGGATGTTTTATTTAACCTCTCATAAGACTTTTTTGGCATTTTTAACCCGGGCCCGAAAAAAACACGGGCTTTTCAACCCTCAAACCAAATGTGAGTTTATCCGTGTTAACCTAAAAATAAAATAAAATTTTAACAAAAAAAAAAAAAAAAACACAAACCTCCAAACCAAACATGCCCAATTGTCAAAATGGTGTAATAGGATTATTTATACAACTGAAATAACTGTCGCATGAGATTATTTTTTATGGAAAATGTGAATCAATCTGCTTTCTTTTTTTTTTTTAAAGTAAAATAATTCATAAAAAATTGCAAAAATACACTGGAAGTACCTAAAATATATATACATACAGGTAAAGGGAGCCAAGTATTCGTAATTCACAATGATCTAAGAAACAAATAATGTGGTAAAGTAGTGTATGCAAGGGCCATGTGCAAGACAAAGATAGCATGAACAATTAACTGATGATTATCAAAACAATTGAACACAAAGAGGATAATAAATAGGTGTTTTGATAGGACAGTATTTGAAATACATATATTTCTAATCTTGCATTTTAAATACCTAAATCCAAACACAAAACCCGAATTTTCTTTAAAACAGAAGCATCAAGAGCAGCACGACAATGTTTCAGGGATTAAAAACAAAAATGATGAAATTTCATGCCTGAGCTATCTCCGCAACACAAATCTGATCAGTGTTCAATAACTTCAATTAATGCCTAAAAGAAGAGAATGTTTTTTTGGGCACAAACATGTATGATCAAATAATCGAATTTCACTTTCAACTGTAATTGCTTATTTAAGCATGCAAGCAGAAGAATGACATTCTGAAAAAGTCTCTATTTCCAAACCAGGTAAAAGATAAGGCACAGAGCATGATCAGTGCATCTAAAGCATCAACTATGGAATAAATAAACAGCCGTATCCAATATATTTAATTCAACATTATTGACCTTCATCCATAGCATCACTGCCGGGACATGTCTGAGATCGTATATCATTGCCTCCTTGGGCTGACTCTTCAGAATCAGATTTTCTAGCAACAGAATCTTCGAGGGCCTCAAGAAACGAAGGAACAGTGAATTTATCTGCAAGAAACTCAGAAAATGAAAAGAAATTAGCATCACATACATGATACATAGGATGCAAGGGTGTGAACCTCCAAGTATAAATAATTCGCACATTAAGTTGGTATTTAGATGCCAAAAGATAAAAGTCAGAAAACTTTGATAAAGCAAATTATGAGTAGAAGTTAGGGAAACCAACAATGTTAAGCACGTTACATATTTGCTAGTTGGTGCTGATAATATTATCTTCTAACAGTAGGATGTATGTTTACAGAGAAGTGCTTTAGAGAAGGGAAAATCAATTCTGGCCATGGAGAAGGTAAAATTTCTCAACACTCACATTTGCTTGAATCTATACCAAACTGGGTCAGATCCACTTGTCCAGTGCGCAGCACCTAGAATAAAAATAAAAGACCATTAAATATGGCACCAAGACATGCCAAAAAGCAGAACAAAAGAAACGGAAAATTGTCAGTGGGACGCACATAAGTAAATGAATCTAGTTGTTGGCGGAATGGGGGGCTCTGTAGCAATTCAAATAGCTCCTCCGGAGTCCAATTCCCCTGTAATTAGCAACAAATCTCAATTGTTGAGCAGATAAAAATACTTGGATAATTTAGAGAACCATAGATTACCTCTGGTAAATATGATGCCAACTCTTGATCTAAAGGTAGCTCTTGAATATGCGGCAATAAAAATTCCGGTTTCAAAATATCACCTAATCCCAAGCCTAGATAACCAGGAAATGAAACATTTTCAAGTTGAAGAGAAACCTAGATAACCAGGAAATCAGAGCATTTTCAAGTTTAAATACCCCATTCAGGCGGATTAACATCAATATCTCAATGAATCAGAGAGCAAGAGCAGGGTGCTCTATCACTTCAGGGCCCAATAATTTGAACCTCAAAAGTTCCAAGTACAGTTTATCAATTAGAAACAACATACCATGACTAAGAGAATCCATCTAAGATAAAACTGATTTATCCTGATAAAAATCAAGGTTTTTAAAAGAGTTCACCAACTTTTATATTATCAATTAGTGAAATTCCAGTATCCAAATGGTGTGACTGCATTGTGGGGCTTCACATATTTAAAATCTCATATATTAAACTGATAGATTGCTACAGACAAGGTTCATAGCCGAAAGGCAGCCCAAGGCACATTCTTAGCCACGCCAGGGGTTCAAGTTGTTCATATTTTGAGTTTTTGTTTTTTTATACAGCTTTTTAGTATTAGTAAGTCGATGGGCTTTGTGCATGGGCCTATGTCTATTAGTTGAAAACAAGGAGGTAGCCTTTTATCAGATATTTTAGTATTGAGTTTTGGTGTTGTGCACTTAGGCAGAAGAGTTAATCTTTCTGATTGTTGTGATTAGCGCTTAGCACTTGGGCAGGACAGATTTCTCTTTAGAGTATTAATTCTATTTGTTGCTATTATTCGTGTGTGTTTCCCTTTCACTCCAACATAGATGCTCAGCAAAAAAAGAAGCCGCTTTGAACTATGAAATTTCTGACAATGTAGAAACCCATAGGAGACATGCATTGCAATAAGATGAGCTACACTGTTATTCAAGGTTATCATCACAATACATCAGAATGAAAATATCTCATACCTGCATCTGGATCTACCGCTTCATCTACATTTAAAATACCAAAAAAAAAAAAAAAAAAAGTTCAAAAGGTTTCATCTGCGAGAATTCATAGGTAATCAATCACAAAAGTCACACATTCCTGAACCAAGAATACCTGCAGATCCTATATTACTTAGAATACGTTGCAGATCTGCCAGCTTTACCGGTCCAGAAGATGTTACATCACCACTTGCTTCTGCACCCATGCTAGGACCCACCAAATTTCCAGCCCTATGAAAGTAAGAGTGATGCAAAGTTACAGAAATTTCTCCAGCATGTTTCTGAGATAACACGCAAGAGACGGCACTTGCTTTTTATGAAGATAAATTATTTATAGAAGAACCACTCAAGAAAAATAATGGGGAAAATATCAACATATTTGGTGATACATCCGTATCCATCCTACTCAAATTTCAATATGATCACTTGAGGATTTTATCCCTGTACCCAACCGTATGACAAGCTTTTCCATATTGTTAAAAACTTACCTAGACGAGATATCATCTTCAACTATCATTTCTGAACTTTGCACAGGCACTGAAGCATCAGGTTCATCCTCACTGGAGAACTCTGTTTGACATCAAATAAAACTCAAACACAGTTGCTAGAACGGTACAGTCGATTGAGTCAATGACAAAGATCAAAGAATTAAAAAAAGACCTCAGAAACTAAAACTATATTCTTTGCATGGACAAAAAAAACTGATGCAGTTCTATGCAAATACCTAGAGGTTGATTCAAGTAGACATTGACAGAGTTGCATAACTGTGTATCATCCTCAGCTTTGGGCTCCTAGAACAATTAAAACATAAAGAAGGCAAATTTTAGATAATCTTCACACTCGGTAACACCAAGTCTGCACAGAAAAAAAATTAAATAAATAAATTCATACTATAGAGAACTCATGAATCAACCTGCAACCAAAAGAAAAACTTTCTGTCATCTGTATGAAACTTCAAGATGTATACTCTTCCGGAAGCTTGATTAACCTGAAAGATACAGACGAAACAATCTTAGATGAATTGTTTTACAAATAAATAAGGAAATCCTCACATATGACAATCTAATCAATACCAAAGATCTGTACCTTTTCAAATACTGCTTCATCAGGAAAAACAATTTGGTCCTGTGTTTGACCAAAGCTAAGGAATAACAACCAGCTAATAAAGAACAGCTCAAAGAAAGAGATCGTGGAAAAACAATAGGCATCAAACATAATCATTCTTCATAATGAATAATCATTAATCGGGATACATCCTGAACAATATTTAGAGATCTGTCAACCCATTGAAAATGAAGCAGCCCTTCTTCTCCCTGTAAAAGATAAGGGAAGATGGTTAGGTTAAGAAATTAGATATTCCACATAAACACCATTATGTTTGGACTTAATTAGATTGAGCCTTGATATGGAAAACCTACTAAGTGATAAATATTAAAATTCAGAGAAACTAACTCCATTACAGAGTGAGAATAACTTCATAGTTTCGCGAGAAAATGAAAAGGCTAGAGGCACATCAAGAAATGTCACAAGAAATAGCATTTTCTTATCTCATACCCTTCCAATACGAACAAGTCCTTTACGAGAATCAGGGATTACACGTGTTCCTTCCATAAGCATTCTCCCAGCACGAAATTCCAGCAAAACATCCTAGTCAATATAATATAAAGAACTATCACTTTGATTGCAATCAGTAGAAAAATTTTAAGCTCAAGAGTCAAGACATGGAATAAATGTAGAGCAAACACATCATGTACTTATCTCTTTCTCTTTATAGAAATTTACTGCACACAAAATTAAAATTGTGTGCCCAAGATACTGGACATATATACATATATATTCTGTCTCCCACTCTCATGATAAAAGCATTCCAAGACTAGCCTCACAAGTTCATATTAAGTTAATTAAAGACAGCTACATCAAGCATCTCAAAGTAATATGCCCTCACTGAAAAGCAAAACTTGCAAAGGCAAGCTAAAAAATTCCCAAAACTCAGAGATCAAAGACCATTGATACTACATGGTCCATCACACTGACTAATCAATTTGGTCTCATTAGTGATGTACTCCAAACAGCATCATTTCGAAAAACCTTAAGTATCAGACTAAGATAGTTGCCAAAAGGTTCTGGATTCAATTAGAACTTGCCTTCCCCTCATGATCGAAATATGCCTCATCCCTGGGGAGATTACAAACATATGATAGTTGCCCCATGAATGTCTAGGACCTTTCTTTGATGCAGGCACACAAGGGCATGAATTAGTTATCTAGTTCACAATTTTAATTTTTCCAGCAGTTCAGTGTAATTATTTTTAGATTTACAAACATATGATAGTTGCCCCATGAATGTCTAGGACCTTTCTTTGATGCAGGCACACAAGGGCATGAATTAGTTATCTAGTTCACAATTTTAATTTTTCCAGCAGTTCAGTGTAATTATTTTTAGATTTGTACTTAATAAATATTTGTGTACCTAACAAATGATATAATTGAGCTTCACTATCTTTTCACCAACTCTAATACTCATATCCTACTTACTAGGATGGATAGATTTCAAATAAAGGAAGGTAAAATGTTGGTGAAGTAAGAACAGGTGATAAATTACATTTGTCATCAAAATTTAAATATTCCGTCTTCTTGTTATCTTTATATTATGATTTTGTGGTAAATACACATAATCAAATGAGCTCTGCATAATATCATTAAACTAGAAAGATTGTATGCTATGGTTAGATAGGCTTTACATTCAAATGAAAACGCCCCAATGTAATAGTAAGATAATGTATGATATAAATTGAATTCAAGGATTTGAATATTGGATATCTACTATTATCGAAAAGCAGTCAAAATATCATAAGATCCAATTAGTATTTTTTTGGGATTTGTTATTAGAATAAAATTAAGGGGCCAAATCACCATGATTGTGGGATCTCTCATTATGTAGAATTGTCTTCTTGCATACTTTACATTTATGTAGTTGTCTATATTTAACACCCTAGTATGCAGAGAGGGCAGGCAGTATTTATAATCAGTATAGTTGATCTTGATGGGGAGTTCACTCCTGGATAAATTGTAGTTGTTCCGTCTCTTTTATTTTACAGTCACCAAGCTTATTTTCCTACATTGATATAAATCAACTCTTAACTCCATCAATGTACCTAATAATGTTCTACAATTACACAAACTCTCCAATAACCCTTCATTCTCTATCACATTTTTAAGAAAGAATCTCAAGGCTATGCATATGAACCAACTTTCATCCCCAGATAGATTTGACTGGACTCGTGGTTCACCCTGCCAACAACTTAAGTGGAATATATTTCCTGTTGTCTACAAAAATCAATGACCGCAAAAGGAATAGACAATCTTTGAGAATGAAATGAAGTAGTTACGTAACACATAATATTGGGTTTTCAGCATCATTTGTTTCATGCAAAATAGGGAATCAGGAGGACTTCAATTTTGACTCAATGCTTGCAAGAAGTCAATACTGTCAAGCCTACGTAATTTGGTTCTTTTAAGCTCTAGATTCTAGCATACTGAAAGTAGGATGATAATAAGAACAAGTATTAACATGGACATATTACTACTCTCTATCATCAACATTATTAGATGATGAATTTCCAAAGAAGCATAACTCCTGATAAAGGGAGGCCACGTCGTGATTGTATTATTGTTTTTCTTCTTCAACACTCAAATGCTCTACACATGCATCAATTCGATATACACACCCGACAAGCCATGTCATGGTCAAAAGCGAAGAACATTATTACTACACCATAACTTAGGGATGACACATATACAATCGATGAACTGTGATTCAAGCATCCCAGTTGTTCGGGTACATAGTTCAACATCTTATATTTCAGAAACATAGCAAGCTTCTCAAGCAAGCATGCCGCAAAAAAATAATCTCAAATGAAGATGCATCTATAACTTGTAAACAAATCCACAATGTATGGGATCATATAACACATCATATCACAAATCATCCCCATCAAGTTCACTGAAAGTTCAAGCAACCCCATGTTGTGCTCGTTTACAAAGCAAGACAGCAGTCTCTTATAATTAGATGCAGTGCACAACCATAAAAATCAGTATGTCAGTGACAATTAAGTCCATACTATGATGACAAATTATTACCAATTATGCCGCTATATACCAGAACAACATCTCACAAGGTAACATCAACATAGCCAAAGTTAGAAATATCAAATCAATAGAACTTGCAGAATATGCATGTACCTGAAGATGAGGAAAGACATCAGTTTCATAAGTAACCATGAGTCAAAACCTGCTTATACTTCTTTCTTCAACTCAAATTAACTGCCCACCAGTAGAGAAAAGAATCAATTTTTTTCAATTTGAGCACCTCCTTAACACTCGCTCAACCCCAAAAGGGGGGAAAAACTCAACAGTACATTGCTTTTTTTTTTTGGATCAAATAAATTGTAAGAGTATACTCGTTTATACAAACTAAAAAAAAAAAATTCAAAGATTGAAATCAGGGCAGATATTGAAAGAACAAATAAAATCAGAATTATTGTTTTAGCGGATTAACCTTTTACAGCTTGAAAACAAGAAATCGTTTCTTAAACCCTATCTATTCGCTGAGAACAAGATTAAATAGAAGAAAGAAAAAGTTGATAAGAGATAAACAATCAAAATTTTACCAGTGCAATGATGCTTGTGAGGAGAGGTGGACAGAGAAACAAGAGAGAAGAAAGAGATTCAGACGAGATTTTGAGCCGATGCTGACGGTAAATAGTGGGCTGGCCCAATTCGAAAACTGAAAATTGGGCTTCCTTAAATTTAATATCAGTTTTTAGATATATACATCCCCAATTTTGATCAGGCACGTACCTAAAGAATGCGCACAGTGTGTATCTCTTTAAGATTCTTTTTTTAATTTTTTATATTTTATATTATATACAAAATTCTTTTTTCACGCTACACTTCACTTATAACCCCTTATCAACATAGACATTTAACAATTCACATCTCACACATCAATCATATACCTTCTCCCCAATTCTCATCCACACAGATACAACCAAGAAAAATATTGAAAATCAATTAAATAAAACAATGAAAAATATTCAATTAATCAATTATCAAGAAATCCTAAATCCTAATCAATATTCGACATAAAAATTAAAATACGAATTGGGCAACAAAGAGGATAAATTCTCAACAAATCTTCAAAATCAATCCTCAAAATCTCAAGTCATCAATTACCAAGAAATCTTCAATCAATCCTCTAAATGTCAAGTCTGTTTAATATGAAGTAATGAAAAATATTCAATTAATCAATTCTCAACAAATCCTAAATCCTAATCAATATTCGAGAAATCCTCAAAATTAACCATAAAAATTAAAATACGAAAATCCTAATCAATATTCGAGAAATTCTCAAAACTAACCATAAAAATTAAAATACGAAATCCTCAAAACTAACCATAAAAATTAAAATACGAGCAACAAAGAGAATAAATTGTCAACAAATCTTCAAAATCAATATATCATATCCTCCAACTCAATCATCAATTACCAATATTCGAGAAATTCTCAAAACTAACCATAAAAATTAAAATACGAAATCCTCAAAACTAACCATAAAAATTAAAATACTAGCAACAAAGAGAATAAATTGTCAATAAATCTTCAAAATCAATATATCATATCGTCCAACTCAATCATCAATTACCAATATTCGAGAAATCCTCAAAACTAACCATAAAAAATAAAATACGAAATCCTCAAAATTAACCATAAAAATTAAAATACTAGCAACAAAGAGAATAAATTGTCAACAAATCTTCAAAATCAATATATCATATCCTCCAACTCAATTATCAATTACCAATATTCGAGAAATCCTCAAAATATTGGTAATTGATGATTGAGTTGGAGGATATGATATATTGATTTTGAAGATTTGTTGACAATTTATTCTCTTTGTTGTGCTTAGTTTTGAGGATTTCGTATTTTAATTTTTATGGTTAGTTTTGAGAATTTCTCGAATATTGATTAGGATTTTCGTATTTTAATTTTTATGGTTAATTTTGAGGATATCTCGAATATTGATTAGGATTTACGATTTGTTGAGAATTGATTAATTGAATATTTTTCATTGCTTCATATTAAACAGACTTGGGATTTAGAGGATTGATTGAAGATTTCTTGGTAATTGATGACTTGGGATTTTGAGGATTGATTTTGAAGATTTGTTGAGAATTTATTCTCTTTGTTGCTCAATTCGTATTTTAATTTTTATGTCGAATATTGATTAGGATTTAGGATTTCTTGATAATTGATTAATTGAATATTTTTCATTGTTTTATTTAATTGATTTTCAATATTTTTCTTGGTTGTATCTGTGTGAATGAGAATTGGGGAGAAGGTATATGATTGATGTGTGAGATGTGAATTGTTAAATGTCTATGTTGATAAGGGGTTATAAGTGAAGTGGTAGCGTGAAAAAAGGATTTTGTATATAATATAAAATATAAAAAATTAAAAAAAGGAATCTTAAAGAGGTGCGTGCGCATTCTTTAGGTGCGTGCCTGATCAAAACTGTATACATCCCACCTTATCTTACATATATAGTGCGCATTCTTTAGGTGCGTGTCTGATCAAAACTGTATACATCCCACCTTATCTTACATATATAATACTCCCTCCGTCCCACAACACTTTGCACATCTTTAGTGTATAACACTAAAACACTAATGGCATGATTGGTATGAATGAATGGAATTGAAGATGAATGGAATGAATTAAGGAATGGAATGAAGATGTGAATGGAATAGTATAAGAATAATAATTCTTATGATTGGTATTGACAAGGAATGTAATAGTCATTCCTTAATTGATAGTACAATGTTGTCATAATAAAAAATAAGTAGGGATAATTTTACCTAAAATAAGTATATAATTGATTCCTTGAAGAGGGGGAATACATAATATTAGGGGGATGGATGGAATGGTCATTCATGTATTTTTGGGAATAGTCATTCCCAAGGGAATTAGTATTCTCATTCCTAAAATATACCAATCATAGGATTTGGAATGGATTTGGGAATAATCATTCTATTCCTAATCTATTCATGCATACCAATCATGTCATAAAGGTGTGCAAAGTGTTGTGGGACGGAGGTAGTATGATTTTACGGATAATTATGCTGAGGTGGATTCTTATTATTTATAAAATAAATCTATTTTCACAATTTTTTATGTAATTGTTAAATATGAATGTGATCTCACACGTACAAACCACTCTTTATAATATATTTTTTAATTAAAAAACATACAAGATACCAATTTTACCTTGTATGTATTTTTTTTAAAAAAAAAAAAGGCCATTTTGAACTCTTTCGCCTTTCTTCCTCTAATCTCTCCTTTTTCTTTTCATCTCTCTCGCTTCCTCTTGTATAATTTTTAGACCATATAAGGAGGTGCATTTCTTGGGTTAATTAAATTGATGAAAATCATGTTAAAAAAATAATAAAAATCAATTAAACCTGAAACTTCATTCGACTCTAATTAATCGAATATATAGAGGTATGTTAGATCAATAAGAACATGTTATAATATATTCAACCATCAAACATCAGAGTTTTTATTAATGAGATTGATGAAATTAATCTTCATTAAACATTAAATTCATCTAATATATTTGTTAGCATATCAAGTCAATGAGTCGGTAAACAAGGAAATTTCATCAGTACATTTATCGAAGAAATCTTCATTGGTAAAAACCATCGTAATTTTGCTCATTGATGGTAATTTACTGACGGATAAAGTATTTCTCCATCGGTAAACTACCGACGTAAATTTCCATTGGTAACATGTTTGATTTAAAATTAAGAAAATGTGAAAAATCATTAAAAAAAAAAAACAACGGGATTTACTTAAGGATTTTTAGTGTTTTGAGGGAAATTTTCCATCAGTAAATACCAACAGACATGTTTTCGTCGGTAATTTTTAATAATTAAAAAATTTAATGAAAGCTTACCGATGAAAAAATTTCATCGTTATTTATTTGATCTTTTTTTTTTTTTGCGTAGTTTTGTCAGATTTTTTTATTAATAACATATAAAATTAAAATAACAAACGAAATGAAATCTAATGAAAATTAAAAAAATTACAAATTTAATTACAAATAAAAATAAAATTATTTGTTTAAATAAAATTGTTTAGAAATGTTTGACAAACTCAAAATTGATCTTCATCTTCATCCATATCCTCATCAAGTCGGGTTAGGAAACCCACACCGATCGTAGCAGGGGGCATCGGCGTTAGGGGGCACTTGCTAACTAGAAAGTTGTTGTAACGGTCTTGCATCCTTGCCTCGTGCTTCTAACGTAAGCCCTATTATGCTTCTCGCACAATCCTATCAATATCGATCGAATTGGGAGTCATGGCCTGAGAGATGGCACGACTAGTCAACAATCATCTTTGGCCGACCAATCTAAGCTCGTACATCTATCCTTTATTGACATCAACTATCTCGATGTACAACCGATCTAAGTCCATTCCTCAAAAGTCTCCTCAAAGTAAATTAAATCAGAAGAAAAATACTTTTCATAAATTTTGAAATTAAATAAGAAGTATAAATAAAGTACTTGTAGCAATTGTCTTGGCCTTGCCGTCGGTGTACAATCCATCAAGTCAGGGCAATTAATATTAATAATTTGGGCATCCCAAGCTCAAATATATTAATAAAAAATAAAAAATAATTTTTTAAAAAATTTATTAATTTAGTTTCTCTCAATAAAACAGAAATTTTTTTTGGTGTTAAAGAAGAATTTTATGAAAAAAATAAAAAGTTACATACTGTAGTAGATAGAGGACTAAAATATGGTAATTTTTAAACATAAATGACTAAAAATCAAAATGTAAAAGATAAAAGATGGAAAATCCTAAACTTAGACAATAAAAAAAATATTTTTTTTCTTTTTCTTTCTCCTAAAAATATGTAACAACTATATTTATGTTTTGTTTGTATTGAAAATTTGAAATATAAGATTTCAAATAAGGTATTGCTAAAAATAAATTCAAAATTAAGTGATTTATTTAAAATTCATACAATCCAAAATTTATCAATAAATTTATTATTATTAATTTCAAGTTCCTTCATTGCTTTTTTAATGAAAAATGGACTAAGAGAGAACAAAAACAATTGACTACTTAATGAAAGATATAGAAAATAAGAAATTGACAATTTAATGGAGATAGATTGAGATGAATTTGAAAATTATTTTTCGAAATATATTAATGGCAATTAAGAGAGAATTTGACAATTTACTGAAAAATGGAAATAGAGAAAGAAAATTGACAATTTAAATAAATTGACAATTTATTAAAAAATGGATTTAGAATGAGATGAGTTTAAAAAAAAAACACGTGGGGATATAGAATAATAAAGAAATTGATATGGATAAGAAAAAACATTATTTAAAAATAAGATAAAATAAGAAAGAATGATATGGAATAAGAAAAAGTAAAAATGAGATAAAATAAGAAAGAATGAAATAAAATAAGAAAGAAATTGAGATGAATAAAAAAATAAAATTTATTTAAAAAATGGAATAATATAAGATTGTTTGATTGATCGTAAATTAAATCACATAAGAAAGGAGAAAATAAAATAAAATTACATAGTAATAAAAGAATATATATATATATACACACTAGCCCCAAATTGCTTGTCCTCTGTTGTAATGTCTCGATTTCCACGATTTCATCCAAGCTGGTATTATTACTCAATTTTACACCTTTCTTTTATCTGTTTTTTTTTTTTTGATTTGTTTGGGATTATATTCAATTGATTTCAGAGGAATCCATTGGTGGAATTGACCCAACCTTGAAGTTCTGTCGCTTTGATAAACACGTTTGCAAAAGATTTTCGGCTTCGAAACCACAATATCCCGCTCAATTTGTGATTCTAATTCATACGATTCTCCGCCATCGAATAAACTCCAAAGCACGTGTTCTATTTCTTCTCCCTTTTCGATTCGCACATTTGGATTTTTGATTTTTGCGCCACTTCTGATTTCTGCCTCCCGAGTATATTGATTGCTATGTTGAAATTTGAATATCAAGTATATTTATGACTTACTTAACTGCATAGGTCAGTGTTTGCTGCCAATGTGTTTGATGAAATGCCATAGTTAGATTAAGCCATGGAGATTGAGAAAAGTTTCTGTGGAGTGATATCATTTGTTACTATGTACCTTTCAGTCCATGTTTGCTGCCAATGTGTTTGATGAAATGTCATACTTAGATTAAGTCATGAAGATTGAGAAAGTTCCTATGGAGTGCTATCATTTATTACTGTGTACCTTTCAGCAGTGTGTTTAGATTTTACTACGATGCACCTTTCGTCTCTGTTTCTGATTTCTTGGAAAACTATCTCTAAGCTCACAGCTCAGCGGAACATTATTTTAAACCTCACCTCCACCCCATTTGAGAGGGAAGATGGCAATTAAGAATGAAAATTTGTCAATCTGGGAAGAAATTGACTGTGCCGAAAGGTAAGATTTTGTACATCTACCTTCTTCTGATCCAATTTTCTGTGTCGAATTTTTCCATTACGATCATTTTCTTGTTAAATTGTATGCATAAATTTTCTGTGTATGCGGAATGGCAGTTATCTCGTTTGCTGCATGTTCGATGAGGCGATGTCGTTAGCGTCCTCTATCCTTAAACAATTGCTTGAAAATTATAATCACAGCGATAAGGGCAGCGATGTTCCAGAGAATTTTGAAAACGAAAGGAATGATATGATGGAATCAGCGGGGATGATTCTTGTACAGTCTATGAAACAATTACAAAGGTAAGGACTGAGGAGTATAATTGTTTGAATTCTTCTTCTTCCTCTCTCTCTCTCTGTCATTATTATTATGGGTGTTTTCAATAATCAACTTATTCACCTTTTAATTTTAATGTTTAATTCTTTTTGCTCTAATTTGAAGGACGTCGGAGATTCTGAAGGAGCTTAAGTTGTTATTTGGTTCACTCACTGGCATTCCTGTTCAAGTTTTCCTCACTGGGTACCTGTTATTTTTTGTTAGCTATAGTTTTGTTCCTTGTAACTTTTCATGTGATGCTACAAAACTTAGTAAAGTTATTTTCTTTGTTTTTATCATTTTTAGCTTGAATTATTGCAAATGTTGAGTTGCTTCCTTGAAGTATTGTTGTCGTTGGACCATCAAGTCTCCAATTCCATAACTTCAACCTAGATACCTTGCACACTTCACCAAATTTTCTTGGTTTATTGTCTAGAGATTAACTTGAATTATGGGTATAAAGCGATGATGATATGCTTCCTTTACCTGTTTAATGGACATGGAACCTGCTGGAAACTTTTCAATCAAACAGAAACACACAACTTTAAGTTATAATGTATGTATTGACATTGGTATTTCCTCTCATTAGCAGTGTTCAATTGTAACATGCATATATGTTTAAAAAAGACTTATTTGGAATTTTCTAGTCCTCTTAAATACTAAACATGTATGAAATACTAAATTTTATGCGCTCCTTTTTGGGAAGTTCATGAGTTTGGGATGGTTTTGCGGATTTTATATATGATCTCCGATACAACTGGGCTCCATAGAAAACTCAAGCACGGTGGGAGGGGGGGGGTGTGAAGACCGTGGCTCGGTGATCTGGCTGTTGTTCTAATTACACTTGCCTGTAGCATATATATTTCTTGTATGATGAAAAGGCATAATGCATTGTTTTTCTCCCACAGCTCTGGTAATGCTGAATTTCATGATGTCAATGAGCTAATTGTTTGGTCTCTACAGGGTGTGCTTTCAAATGTCGGAGGGCCTGTCAACTACTGTTCAAGGCTTTCTTGAGGAGTTTGTTAATAACTGGATATATGTGGATGACCGATATTATCCTCTCTCGGGTGCAGACGCTAGAGAATCTAACACAGAAGGATCTTGCTTCATGAATTCTCTTGGAGTTGACAAATATTTAGAACTTGTTGAGCTCTATGTGGTAACACTTCTTGCAACAACTGTAAAAGACACTGATCTTGCTATCTCTTGGGTGGAGAAAGCAATGCTGCCCATGGAGAAGCGTCAGGTAACAACTAAATATTTCGTCTTATTTCTGATTCCACAATTGAGACGATTCTAGTAATTATGCATTACATTTATATATATATATATATATATATATATATCACAAACTGTAATTGGAGATATGAGATGTAGAGATTATACAAAGCTAGAGATTTTTTGAAATCAAAGGTGAATAGAGCACACGATTCATTATGTTGGGTCTTGGTGGTAGTTTTAACTTTTATAGTTATATTATCTCAAAGGGCAGAAAATACACTTTGTTGTAGCTGATCACATTGATGAGTGTATGGATCCTGTGAGATCTGATGGTTAGCCTTTATTTTCTTAATGAAGATTCCTTTATTTGTTTGGGTTTGTTCGTGGATATAAATTTATCAAATATACTATAATTTTCAATTCTGCGCATGAACAATGTGCCCAAGTACTTCATTTGATGTTAATGAAACTCCGCCTCTGCATTATCACTTTTACTTGGTCTCTCAGGATCTTCTGAGGCGGTTACAGTCAATGAGTTCTTCTACAGTCACCAGTTCATCTCAAACCTCCATATCACCTCATCTTCCAGATGAATGTAATTGTGATTTCTTACCAGACCTAAAACAATATAACAGGCATGAGAAAGATATTGCATCTGAATCTATTCCGCAGGAACGAAATTATACAGTAAAGGAAGAAATTCTGAAGTCATCCCGACAAAAAGTTTCATGCTTGCGGTGGTTTCCCACCATCAATTTGAAGTTCGGAAATATTCAGTTAATGGTACCAAGCGGGAAAGTGCTGCTGGCATCTCTGCTGTTGATCATGTGTTATATCACAAGGAAAAAGCAAGCCATGTTGAAGAGGTAAGTATATTATTATCTTGGTGCTCATGGATATAAGTTAGATCAGTGTTCACATTTAAATTGGCATGCTACTCTACTTCCAAAATTAAAGGACTAACAGATAAAGTACAATCATCTGAAATACATGCTTTATGAACACGAGACGAAATACTTTACTGCATTTAAATGAAGATAAATCAATGGTATTTTCTTAAAACATTTTATCAACTTTGGAAGTTCATTCAATCACTCAATTACCTTGTTATTATTAGAGGATGAGATTTGGTATTTCATCTCGTGTTGCAGGGTTGTTTCGAAGAAAGCCGTGTCCATAAAAAAGGCTTTAGTGGACTTGTGGCAACTTGCATTCTCATACCAAGTGAATCCGTTAGCTGCTGTTCAACAACTGCCTACCACAACACAAGGAACCCGCTGATTGATGAAGCTTTCCACTTCAAGGCATTTAAATTGTTACACTGTTTTTTTACCTTTTAATAATTTCGTGGTATTTCAAAGTGTCCATGAACAATAGACATTTAGTATGTGTTTAAGCCTAATCTTTGTTTACTCCTTTAAGTACTTATTAAATGCTTGATTAAAAAATTTAGATATCTGGAAATTGAGGCAAAGGTAAATAGAATACATTCCCTTCCCCAGCTTCTAAATTATCCAACTTAATGGAATACTGTTAAAACATTTAAGCTCTAATGCTAATATGAAGTATTTCTTTTGAAAAATCTTGTTTTTTGAGATTTCCTTTGGAGTTCTTGTAATGTAAAAAGTTTCTCTCTTCCAAATCATTACCTCTTTCATTCAAAATGAACTTATATATATATATATGTGTGTGTGTGTGTGATTAAATTTGACCATTGAATGAATTTCCAATTTGAAAGACTTTTGATCAAATGTTCCACGATCATAAACATTTTCTCCATAAAGTTAATGTATTGTAGAAATCTTTTCCAAATGTTCCATTAGTTTCTGTAAGGTGAGTGTTAACTTCTTAGTGCTTCATATGTCGTCGTCTTCTTATTAGTTCCCAATCACTAGTCCAAACTGATATAAGTTCTTGAGTTTTCCTCAATGTATTTATCAACTCATTCCTTTTGTTTGATACTTTAAGAATTTGGATCTAACAATACTATTCAATCCTTCATAAATCAACTACATAGTTCATTTTGCCTTTATTTAAGGAATCTTTAACGGTTATTGAGTAGTTATCTCAAGGTTAGCTGAATTGGATTAGCTATCTTAAAAATATCATTCCATTTTTTACAAATCATAATATATATCCACAACGTCCTAACATATATATATATATATATATATATATATATATATATATATATTCAAGGACAAAATATTGGTTTCGGTGGATATATCCGTACTTTAATTTTATGGAAATATTGGTGGATATATCTGTTTCGATTGAAATATCGGTCATTTTTAAAAAAATATGTAAATTTTGTAAAAAAGAAATTGAAAATTTTGCATTAGACAAAATTTATAACTAATATTAATACATATATTGAACTTAAAATTTCAAATAAAATGATAATTTACAATAAATATAGAGATAAACTACTATTATATACATCATAATCCTTTTATTAAATTTCAAAAAAGTTAGCTAAACTTAATTAAATTATGAAAGTAACCTAAAAGCTAGTGTATTAATTTATTTAAAACAATTTAACTAAATTTATATAAAGTAATTATTTGTTCCATTCATAAAAGAAAATATAAATATAGAGAGAGAAAGAGCTCAATTTTGGTAGATATCCTTTAAATACACACAAAAATTTTATAAATAAATAAAAAAAAGAAGGAAAAAAATACAAAATTCGGCGTCCGTTTCAAAAATTCGATATATTATCGATATATTGCGATATATCATAATATAAAATAAAAACTTGATATTATATCAATACCTCAATTTTCACGATATTTCATAAAGTATATAATAGCAAAACAATATTAAAAAAAAAAGTGTGGTTTTCCAGCCCAAAACCACTTGTCTACGACAGAAACTTAAGTAAATAAATAAGGAGAAATGAAAGCTTTTTGGCAGGTTATGCTGCAAAAGATATGGTGTGTGTATGCGTGGGTTTGGTTTTAGGAAGTTATACAGGAACAGTGGCAGACACACTCCAGGGCATGGGGTGGCAAGCGCCATCATTTTTTTTTTACCTATGAATTAATTACCTAAAATACCCATCACATGATTTAAAATTAAAAAAATATTTTAATTCTTTCTTCTCTTTCTTATTTTCAAATTAATTTTTTTTAACTCCCACTTACTTTTTTCACCAAATCAAACTTACCCTTTCATACTTATTGTTGCTATAGTTGAAAGATCAGCAAAACTAAACTAAAGTGTATCAACGACTATCAGTGAACGGTGATTCTCACTACAAGGTAAAAAATAAAAATGGATATATATTAAACTCTAAGTTAAAATTTTCAATAGTTTAATTCATTTGGAAATTATCAGTTTACCATTGAAATTTCGATTAGTTGTTAGATAACTTAGATGAATTTCTCATTTGTGATGAGTATCATAAAAAATATGGCTTCACAATTGAATGGTTCATAAATGGATGAATGATAATTTGGTGATTTATCTTGAAAATGATATATATTTGAACACGTAACTAATGAAGCTATCATTTACAAGTTTCAAAATAAGGTAAACCGTCAGGGTCAATTGTAAACGACATGATTTTCATCTATAAACTGAATTTTTGAAATCATTTGTAAATTACATTTTGAATGAAAATTAAATTTTTTATATATTAGTTTTAATTGTGTTATCTCTTTGGATACTAAATTTAATTTAGTGTGATGTAATTAATGAGTGTACAATATTGGTCAAATTTGTCACTTTTAACCATATCATATTTTAAATATAAACTTTTCAATATATTTCATTGTTTGTATTCTCACGTACAGTTATTTTCAAAAAAATAAATTTAAAGTTAAAATATGTAATTTTTTTAAATATAAATATTTATATATTAGCTTTTTTTTTTTGTTTTATACTTAATTAAACATTAGTTTGTTATAGAGGTTGACTAATTTAGGCCTATCTGTTTGGAAGTTAGCTATCGTATATTTGACAAAAAAACCTACAAGTTTCCCTGATAACATCAAATGCATTTATTTGAGCACAATAGGGTTTACATTCAATTGAGTTAGGTTGGACACTTTCCTTATCAAACTCTAGTTGATATTTCATCAACAGATAATCTTGAGCTAGTTATTGATCTAATATTTGTTAACTGAATATACAAATTGTTTGAGGTGTTATCGTGTGCATTAGTCGCAAGAACTCGAGATTTGTACAATACGATTTAAATCAAAAATATAAATCTAATTCTATGATTAAATCAAATAAATCATGCTTTTTTCAAAAAAAGGTAAATCATAGCTTCAATTAAAACTAAGGATATGTATTTATTTTTTAATTGGGGAGACACCATTGAAAAGATTAATAGCTTCAACCTAGCTTCAATTGAAACTAAGGATATGTATTTATTTCTTAATCGGGGAGACACCGTTGAAAAGATTAATAGCTTCAACCTAAAATTAAAAGATATGTATTTATTTCTTGATCGGAGAGATACCATTGAGAAGATTAATAGTTTCAACCCAAACACCTCTTTAAATATTCCCCAAGTCCAAGTTCGTAGATCTAGTGGAAAATCAAACCGTTGAGAAGATTAATAGTTTCAACCTTAATAGCTTCAACCCAACCATTGAAAAGATTAATAGCTTCAACCCAAACATCTTCTTAAGTATTCCCCAAGTCCAAGTTCGTAGATCCAATGGAAAATTTAACCGTTGAAAAGATTAATAACTTCAACCCAAACACCTTCTTAAGTATTCCCCAAGTCCAAGTTCGTAGATCCAGTGGGAAATCAAACCGTTGAGAAGATTAATAGCTTCTACCCAAACACCTTCTTGAATATTCCCCAAGTTAATAGCTTCAACCCAAACACCTTATTGAGTATTCCCCAAGTCCTTTAATAGCTTCAACCCAAATACCTTCTTAAGTATTTCCCAAATCCTTTAATAGCGTCAACCAAAACTTCAACCCAAACATCTTTTTGAGTATTCTCCAAGTCCAAGTTCTTCAGTATTCCCCAAGTTCTTCAACCCAAACACCAAGTTCTTTAATAGCTTCAACCCAAACACCTTCTTGAGTATTCCCTAAAAGTATTCTCCAAGTCCAAGTTCTTGAGTATTCCCCAAGTTCTTTAATAGTTTCAATCCAAACACCTTCTTGAGTTTTCCCCAAGTCCAAGAGTATTTCCCAAGTCCAAGTTCTTTAATAGCTTCAACCCAAATATCTTGTTGAGTGTTCCCCAAGTCCAAGTTCATAGATTCGGTTGAAACACCTCGTATTCCCCAAGTCCAAGTTCGTAGATTCGCTGGGAAATCAAAGAACTCTTCTTTAGTATTCCCCAAGTCCAAATTCGTAGATTCGATGGGAAATCAAATGAATTCTTTAACTCTTCTAGGAACAATTAATTTCTTACTTTTGTTGCTTTTGTATAAAAAAAAGCACAGTATATATCATGGACTGAAATTATCCCCTAGTTATACACAAAATGGCCGAAAAATACAAGTTGGGAGGAGAAGAAATATATCCTCAATATTTGATCTCAAATATATCTCTCAAGATTTGATCTCAAATATATCTCTCAAGATTTGATTTCAAATATATCCTCGATAAATCTTGATCTACACATATTTTGCAATAATAATTAATTCTTATCTTTTAAGCACCCTAGTTAAATGGGCTTTTATTGGGCTATTCAGGGGTCTTGAGAATTATGATTTTAAGCACCTTATTTAAATGAGCTTTTATGGGCTACGGAGCCTTGAGAATTATGATTGGACATTCGGCCTAAAAAATAAATATTGAGCCACAATATTATTCTAGTCCATTAAAATTAATTCACCCCACTATAGAATTAATAGTGCACTATCCATCCTAACCCATATTATGAAATATGACTCCCAATTATTATTTCCCGTGTTTAAAATCTAATATCCATTAATTAATTTAAGCTACTGGATGCCTTAATTAATTAATAAATATCTTTATTCCTTGGCAACAGACAACTCAACATTATTATCATATCGAAAATTAATCCATTGGCCAAATTTGATATGATAAACGTTCTGAGCCCATCAAAGGAACATTATCAACTTCATATATTAAGACACGATAAATCTAGCAATCTGTCAAATAATTAATAATATTGCCCAAAATACAAAGTATTGAATCTTATTGATTCTTTACCCATAATAAATCAAAGCAATATCAATTAATTATATACAATCCCAATTAAATGACAGAAATTAAGAAATCAATAACAACTAACATCTAATTCTTGTTTCCATGTCAGTCTAAAAGGATTATCTCATTGTAGTCCTATTTAGCACATCAAATGCACTAGTGTAATCTCTTGGTCAAGTCAAACCAATTCGAGCCTTACACTTCAACTTCTACCAATTGATTGTTCAATTTTATCTAAATTGTGAATTTTACTATACTTATTACACGGAACTGACAATGTAATTTTCTGTGATCTTCTACACACCACATTGCCTACAATGTAAAGTATATTGAACATTTATGCATTTAAATAAATAACATTCATAATATTTAATGAAAACAATGATAAAAAATTTATTCTCATAAAATGCAAGAATCAGTTTATATACAAAGTGGGATAAAAAACATATTTTTCAGTATATCCCTAACAATCTTCCACTTATACTCAAAGTCTGCTTTTAAGTATACTACAACATATCCTAATAATTCTCCCACTTATACTCAAAATAGCTTGGCGATGCACTTGACTCTCATTCCTTCTACATGTCTCTCGAATTTAATCTGAGGTAAACTCTTTGTGAAAGGATCAGCTAGGTTGTTCGTCGATGCTATCTTTGCCACCACTATATCTCATCTCATAATAATTTCTCTATAAGATGGTATTTCCTTTCAATGTGCTTGCTTGCCTTGTGGGCTCGTGGTTCCCTTGAATTTGCAATTGCTCCAACATTATCACAATAGATTGTAAACTGCTAGATAAATCCGGAACCACATCCAACTCCACTAAGAAGTTCTTGAGCCAAACCACTTCTTTCGCTGCTTCACAAGCAGCAACATACTTGACTTCCATGGTTGAGTTAGCGATGCATTTCTGCTTCACACTTCTCCATGTCATGGCCCCACCTCCCAAACAAAATACACTTCCTGATGTAGATTTTCTAGAGTCTATGTTTGATTGGAAATCTAAGTCCGTGTAACCCACATGACATAGACTGTCTGATTGATAAATCAACATTCTCTCTCAAGTTCTTTTCCGATACTTCAGAATATTCTTAACTGCAGTCCAATGTTCCTTTCCGGGGTTACTTTGATATCTTGCCACCATGCCTACTGCATAGCACATATCCGGTCTCATGCACATCATTGCATACATGAGGCTCCAACTGCCGACGCATATGAAATCTTCCACATCTCATCTATCTCCTTTTGTGTCTTCGGACACATGTCTTTTGATAGATGGATTTTGTGTCTAAAAGGTACAAAATCTTTCTTGGAATCATGCATACTGAACCGTTTCAAAATAGTGTCGATGTAAGAAGCTTGAGATAAGCATATCATCCTTTTCTGATGATCTCGAGTAATTTTGATCCCAAGGATATGACCAGCTTCTCCTAAATCCTTCATATTAAACTATTTTAACAGCTATACCCTTATGTCTGACAACACCTTTTTATTATTTCCAAGAAGAAGAATGTCATTTATGTATGGTATGAAGAATACCAAGGTTGTTCCGACACACTTCTTATAAACACAACTCTCAAATTTAATTTGAACAAATTCATATGATAGGATTACTTGATCAAAACATTGATTCCAAGCTCGCAATGTTTGCTTAAGACCATAGATTGACTTCTTAAACTTGCATACAAGGTTTTCTTGGTCTTTTTCAACGAAGCCTTCGGACTGACACATGTAGATGTCTTCTTCAAGACTTTCGTTTAGAAAAACTGTCTTGACATTTGTTTGTCATATCTCAAAGTCTAGGTGTGACTTGGATGTGGTTCTTGGAGTTCCTTGTTGAAGATCTTCACATACAAAATAGTGGTGGTTGGACTGTTATATCAGATAAACAGAAAGACTTGATTGATGTAGTTGACACACTACTCCCTGGTCATGAACATCGTTTTTTTGTGATGCACTTATACAATAATTTTAAAATATCACACAAGGGACTAGCTTTGAAAAAAACTACTATGGAAAGCTGCTAGAGCCATAAGAGTTGTGGATTACAATCAAGCAATGGCTGAATTAAAGGAAAGAGATGAAAAGGCATATGAATGGTTAGCATAGAGATATCCAATTCATTTGTCCAGGTCTCACTTCAGTGGGCTTACAAAGACGGACACCTTGGTGAACAATTTAAGTGAGAGCTTCAACTCAATGATATTGCGGGCAAGAAGCATGCCTATTCTGACAATGTTCTGAGATAATTAAACTTATACTGATGAGGAGATTGCATGAAAAGAGGGATAAGATAATGAAGTATGATAGTGAATTGTGTCCTATGATTGAAAATATTTTAGAGGATAATAAGAAAAAGGCTATGGAGTACATCACTCATTGGAATGGGAAAGATCAATTTGAAGTGGACAACTATTTTGGGAAGAGATTTAAGGTGCACTTGACTGATAAAACATGTAGCTGTAAGAGATGAGAACTTACTGGGATTCCTTGTGTGCATGCTATATGTGGGTTATATTATCTTTCAAAAAACCCTGACGAATATGTGGATGAATGCTACAAGAAAGAGACTTTTTTAAGTCATACAACCACATGATAGGTGCACTTGATGGCATGGATATATGGCCTACTGTCCATTTCACACCATTGTTGCCTCCAATCATTGAGAAATTACTAAGGAGACCAAAGTTGTATAGTAGAAGATTGGATCAAGATGAAAAGACCAAAAAAGGAAAAAAAAGAGCTAGAAGGAAGACTAGACTTAGAAGAAAGGAGACTCAAGTATTGGGTAAGAAATGATCTATTATGAAGTATTCAAACTGTCACCAACCAAACCACAATATCAAAGGATGTCCATTGAAAAAGGACAATGAGGAAGAACAAGATGAAGGCTTGGATATACTTGCACCTATTGAGAATGAAGAAGATGATGGATGCATTGATATTTCTACCCCTCAAGAACAACATGAAGGCTTGGATATACCCGCACCTGAAGAAAGACATATTGATGTCACAAATTGCTGAGGAGGCCCCAATTGAAACACCTGCAAGACTACTCATGATTTCATTCTTATATATTTATTTTTCTATAAATTATTTTTATATGTTACTAATTGTATATTCATTTGTTGTAGGAAAAAATGAAAAAAAGAATTCTAGAAAGCCCACTTAAAAGAGTTACAAGAGTAAGATTTAAGAGAAATACACTCGATAGTTTTCAAGCATTGTATAAATTGTGTGATCTGTTTTTTTGATTATAGGGGATGTTGAGAGCCTGTAATTCCAATATTGAAGTCACTATTGAGGTAGAACCAATACCAAATAAAGAGTGTTAAAGTTGCAACTAAAAGGGTAACTTTTTCTCTCATTCATTTTGATCTTTATTGTAATGAGTTTGAGGTATTCACTTATGATGTCTATTATTTATAAAGGGGAGGCCTAGAAAAGTAAAGCTTAGTATTGGGAGTGTTGTATTGAACACATAAGAATCATGTGTAGTTGACATGGAGTCTGAGGTTTTAGAAAAATCAATTGTTGGGAAAGTATTTGATCATAACTTCATTTCAATATTCAAGTCACTGTATAAGTAGTTTGCTTATTATTGTAAACTAACTCTGAGATACCATTTTTCAGAAGTGCTATATGTGATGTTATCTCTCAAACAAAAAAGGCTTACCAACTCACCCTAAACACAGCTTATTTAGTAAATAGGGTGCTACAACTGCTAACTTGGTAAAGGCTACATTAATCATTCATATATTAGTCATAATTGATAATTACATCATCGTAAGATTGTATAACATTCATTATATGTTTATCTTTTAGGTTTCTATTGGAGGAGGATTTATATCCAACAATAGTTTGACTCAAGATATTAGATTCTCAACAAAGAAAGAACTAACAACGCAACATGCACTTATCCGTGATAATGAGCCAATCTTCAAATAATTGTGATGGTGGAGGCATTTGCATAGTGCAAGTTTTTGAAATATGATGTTATCGAACCTAAAAAATTTGTTTTTGATTTTTAGTGTTATGATCGTAATGGATTAAGAATAGAGTTTTTGAGATGCTATTGAACTAGGTTGACAATAGGTTTACATGCACATCATAGATCAAAAAGTGTTTAGGGGTTGTACAAATTGAAATGGAGTTCATTTTGGGAGTTGCAAGAAATGATCTACAGTGAAGTTTCTTTTTTTTGGGGGGAGGGGGTTTGGGCTATTTGCACAAGTTTTTTAACTTGTAATCACTCGAACACAATATTGACACATTGTGTGATATTACTGTTATATTCTCTTGAGAATGAATTGCATTGTTCTTTCTTTCTTCTTAGTTCACTACAAGAAATTTAGCCTACAACAACCCCCAAAAGACAACCTTTTTTATGAATTTGTGTTGTCTTTTGGGAATTTACAACCCTTTTTCCGAAAAATGTTGTCTTTTTTCAAAAAATTCGCCATACGACAACGCAAAAAATGGAAACGACAACGCTTTTTTCGTAGGGTTGTTAAATGACGTTTTTTTTAAAAGATAACACTTTTGTGCAACGCTTTTTGAAAGGGTTGTCGTATAGCGAATTTTTTTCTCACAAAGACAACCCTTTTATGCAACGCTTTTATGCGTTGTCTTTTCTTAGTACTTTTTAGACAACCCATTATGCAACTCTTTTTTTTGTGTTGCATGTTTTAATTATAAAATAATTGTTTTTTAATTAACTTAAATTTATTAAATTTAATGAATTGATAATGTTATCTTATATTATATTATTTGCATTAATATTAACTTATATGAACAAACTTATAATTTTAAAAAAGTGAGATGTATTTTTATAAAATACTATTTTAATTAATTAAGAAACTACACCTAAAATATTACTCTCACCCTTTTATATAATAATACAAAATTGGTATATTATTTTAAAACATAATTCGAAAATTGTGTTTTATAATTCATAATTCATAAATTATGAATGTTTTTCTAAAAAAAAATAAAGATAAAATTATTGTGTTTTAAAATTAATACAAAAAACATAAAAAAGATATATATATATATATATCAATTAATTAAGAATATATAAAAAAAATTAATTATACAACAATAAAAAAAATATACATTTATTTATTTGAAAAATACAAAAAATTGTATTACATAATAATATAAAAATTATATATATTATTATTTTAGAAAATAAAGATAAAATGAGTTTGGTTTTAATTTGAACCAAAAATTATTTTACAACAAAAAAAACAATACATATATTAATTTGAAAAATATAAAAATTTGTATTACATAATAATATAAAAATTATATATTATTATTTTAGAAAATAAAGATAAATGAGTTTGGTTTTAATTTGAACCAAAACTTATTTTACAAAAAATAAAATACATATATTAATTTGAAAAATATAAAAATTTGTATTACATAATAATATAAAAATTATATATTATTATTTTAGGAAATAAAGATAAATGAGTTTGGTTTTAAAATTAATACCAAAAACATAAATTATTTCAAAAAATTATTTTATAAAATAAAAAAAAGATATAAAAATGATTAATTAAAAGAATAATATGAAAAAAAAACTTAAATATAATAATTGAACCATAAACTATTTTTCAAAATAAAAAAAACATACATATATTAATTGGTCAATACAATTTTTTTTATATAATAATACAAAAATTATATATTATTTTAATGAAATTAAAGTTGAAAAGTTTAATTATTTTATGAGTTTATTTTATATAATTTTCATTAATATTATCTTATATATATGAACAAACTCATAATTTTAAAAAATTTGTATGTTTATAAAATATATTAAAAATATGCACTAGTATATTTTATAATTGTCTTAAAATGAAATTAGATTAAATATTATTAAACAGATTAATCTTCCAATTATATATTAATTAGTCATTAATTAGTTATATATATATAATTAGTTAATAAAACAAATGCATCTAGAATATAAACATAGAAAGCACTAGTGGCCTAGGGGTTTAAGCTCTAACAATGCACATGAGTTTGAATCCCAGACAATGCATAATTATACGCATAATTATTTTCGATGATGTGGCAAGGACATGTCAGAACTATGCTGATATACGATGATGTGTCACTTTTTTGATGACGTGGAAGGATACGACAACACTTTTTAAGCGTTGCAAAATAGTTCCAGAAAATAAAAAAACACAACCCTTTCTTGCAATGCACCAAAAGCGTTGTCGTATCTAGCTAAGACAACGCTTTTTGGTGCGTTGTTGAATGGCGAATTTTTTTAACAATCCTCGATACAACAACGCTTAAAAAATAGATTTAACAACGGGGAAAAACCGTTGTCGTATGACGAAATTCTTGTAGTGGTTGAACTACATTATAGAAAACAAATTGGAACTTGAAAACATAATGCAGAATTTTAAATAATATTTCATAGATCGATAAGATTCAACTACATAAGATTTTGAATCATGTCCAAATTCATGAAAATCTAATGAAAACTAGGACTTGGACAATCTAACAAATTCATGAAAATTTAATATAAACTAGAACTTGGAAAACCTAACATTTAAAACAATACATGACAATGCAGGAAACCATCAATGCAAACCAAAGACACTTCTCCATTTTTTTTCCTTCTTCAATTCATCTTCAAGGTTGTTCACACGTGTTAATAAACCAGGTATGATGAGTTGCGCTCTTTCACACACAGGCGGATCAATCCAAGTAAAAAAGTTGCATCCTCCGTTTTCCTGAATGACAATTGAAAGGGTCACAAATTTAGAACCATGTCAAACTCAATCAATCTAACAATATGCAACTATATTTCCTTAATTTTCCAAGAATACAACTGTACTCAATCAATTCAGGAAAAAAACACATACAAATCATAATCTCTAAAATGTCAAAAATTAACGTGTGCAAGAAAAAGACAGAAAAAACACCCCAAATATAACCTTAAAATGCAGAAATCATAGGCTCCTAACTATTTCAAGAATAAACTCTTGAATTCAGAAATCAAAATAATTGAAAAATATGACCGAACATTAAATTTTAGAACTAAATCTCCTCCTCTCAACTCTTATAGCTGCGAAAAATGGTGGATAAGAAATAATTACCTGAAATTTCTCACAAGTCCCGTCCCTCTTCACAGGGTTTTGATTCATTCACGAAGTGTGGCGTTTGGTTGGATTTCCACAGTTGCAATTTTCATCCATGTTAATTTTAGAAGTAAGTCTCCACAAAAGACTAAATGAATTTAGGAATAACTATATTTTTGAAACCCTAATTTTGAAGATAGAGAAGTAAAGAATGAATTACAGTTGATGAAGTAGCCATTGCCTTTGCTAACTTGATGTAAAAAGACAAGAATAACCTTGATATAGAATGATAAAATTACCCCTTAAAAAACCACGTGAGAAGCACATGACCTCTATCCGGTAACTAAAAATGACGTGACAGCCAGATTTATTGTTCTTTGCAAAATTTGTGTACTTGATATAGTAAAATAAAAACATTTATAGATGATATAGTAAAGTGTAAAAACATGTATATTTAAGATGGGTTTTCATTTTTTATCCTTGATAATATAAAATGTTTAGAGCACTTACAAGTATTTGATAATATTTTAAAAAAAATTACAAACAAGTTCGTGTGGAAATAAGGTATCTACATTTCACATATCAATCACTTTCCCATTATTCTACAACAATAGGCCCACCATTATGCACTTAACGAACCACATTTACGTAGCATCAAAGCAGAGACACCCCATCCAACTGTCTAACTAGCGATAGCCACCTGCAGCAAATCCAAATCTTGAACTGGCTATGTCATAGACTATCTCAAATGTCTGCTGTTGCTGGTTTCCGATGATGGCGATATCTCGAAGATTCGAGTTTGCTGCAAAGGACAAGCATGTTGTCCCCTTCTCTAGTTCTATGATCACATTTTGAGGTTTCAGATTGAGCTATGCTCCTCCTTGAAATATCATCTGAACAGCAGGAACAATGGTGGATATCTCATCATAACTCCCCATGAAACAGACATCGAGTAAAGATATAGGTTCAGTTGTCTTGTATTTGGAGGATATGATCTTAACCAGCTCCTTCTTAAGGGCTGAATACACCGGTGTAACCAACCGTGATATGGTGGTTCCAGAGTCTATGATGGTTGGAACACTATAGTCAGAGGCGGCAAAGCTTGTTGGCTTACCTGACACCGATATGGCTGAGAGCTTCAGGAAGTACAACGTGGGATCTCGAGAATCGGACAACATGGGAGTGAACTTGTAGATGGAGTTAGAAGCCGTTTCGATGGTTAAAAACCTCCGGTTCCAGTTTGTACCAAGGGTGTGGCTGTTGGGAGACAGTAAGAGAAGGCTTTGCCATACTTGGTGGACATCTGGGATAGCATAGAAAGAGGATTCTTTGCTAGGCCAACGAGCCTAGCTGATCTCTCGAATAGGTCATCGTTCTCTTGCCACATCCTATATAAAATAAGAGACAAAAGAAAAGAAACAATATCCCTAATATATAGGAATATATATGGTTAGATCAAGTAATCCTCAAAATAAGGAATCCAAACCCTAACAAATCTCATACTTAACAAAATAAATGATTTTTGAAAATATAATGAAAAAAGGAAAAATTATTAAGTTGGAAAATCCAACATTAACAATCTCCCCTTTTTTTGCTTTTCCAGTTCAAAACCAAAAATCAATTATTCTCCCCTAATTTTGCAAAACACAACCAAACATAATAGATACTGTAATGGCCCGTTCCCTTTTTAATTGGAAATAAGTCATCACCCTTAACTTATTTAGAAATTAAAGGAATTATAATTACTTTCTAATATACAACGGAAGACTTAAAATGAAGACATGAGAGCTATATATATATCCAAAACTAGTTCGTATCTTACCCACATTTCTAGGTAAAATGTTTGCATCAAAAGCCTATCTAAAATTACATGACAAACATATATACATGACAGGATACAAGTCTAGGCCCATAATTTATCATACTATACATATTTAACATGATTTACCTACACTAGTTCCACTAGTGGTTGAGAGGATGCCAGGGAGACCTAAGATGCACAAGAGAAAGCGTTAACCAGATGAAGGTAAAAATCATACAAGAAGAAAAAAAAATGGCGCTTTGAAGTTGTAAAAAAATGGAGTAATTATGACCCGCTCATTGTGTCACAAACCTAATCACAATGCATTGTCATGTCCTACGAAAGCAACATTCCCAATTGGTGTTGAAGAACGTGGAAGAATGGATATTCCAGCAAGTGTTCATGAGGAAATACCAGAAACCAATCCAACAAAAAGGGTAAGTTTCATACTAAACTCATTTATAACATTTGTTTTATCAAATATAAAAATCTATTAAAAGTTGAGAAATTTAACCCTTTGGTTCTGTTGATAGGGTATGAAGAGAAATAGTCATCTGACAACAACAACTAGTGAAGAGCATGTAGGATTGGACATTCCTACAAGTTTGAATGAGGAAACCAATCAACCAAGAGTAAGTTTTACCCTTCACTAATTTACAACATTTTGATTGAGACCTCTTAACATATTATGCATTTTCACAGGCAAAAAGTGTTTTACAAAGAGTTTTAAGGAGCTGTATAATCAACTCATCAGCAAGGAATACCCAAGGATCTTCCACTATTGATGCACCTACTAAGAAGATAGTTGTCCAGAAAGCTGCCAAACAAGCTAAAACACCAAGTCGAGCTGCAAAAAATAAAACTGTTGTAGAAGTCCACAAAAAGAATACACAAGAATCTACAATTGTTGGAGTAACCACTAAGCAAGCAATTGTCCAGAAAAAGACCAAAAAGGCATTAATTATGCCATGAAAACCTCTAGGTAGTGGCAATAACATTACAAGTGATGTCATGTTATCCAGCACAACAAGAGAAGGTGTAAAAAAGGTTTTTGTTAGTGAATCGACTCCAAGTTATAGATAGATGTAGTAGCTTCTGCATCATATGAATGAAGTGTTTTATCAAGTCTTTTGTGGTTGCCATGATGAGGTCTGTAAACCTCCTGTTATGCATTGAATAGTGCTTTTTTTGTGAACTAGAAGACAACTTTTTATGGACTGGGGTATATTATCCTCTTTTTGGTGATATCTATTGGTGAGGTCAGTGAACCTCTTTTTTGTGATTGGTTGAACACATGTTTTGCAATGTACTTAGTGCTTATTTTAAGAGATATTTTGATGGTTTGCAAGCAACTTATATTTTTTAATTGTACTGATTAGTCATTTTCAATGTAGTGGAATTATTTAAGTCATATATACCACATCTCAATACATAGTGCAGTGAAATAAAAAAGTGTTTGTCTGCTTTGGTTGCTCTGTCAAATCTATAATTTTTTTCATTCCATAAAGTTTACATGAGTTTGTTTACTTTGGTTGCTTTGGTTGTGGTCTTAAAATATGTGTGACAATACAGCAAAAAAAATAACAATTAACATTTGATTGGCAATACAACAATCTTTAGCCAAAAAAATAGGTTATTTGCTTTTCAAGACTTAGGTTTCACATATTTGGTCAATCTTAGGTGTTAATATGGCTGAGAAAATAACTAATAAAAAAATCCAACAATACCTATAACAAAACCATCGTATTCTATAACAGAATCATCAGCTCTTTTGTTCTCTTTGCTCTCAAACTCCATATTGTAAGACAAGCCGGAGCATCCACCTTGTTTGACGCCAATTTTGAGACACAGATCTTTATTTTTCTCAGATCTCATCTTACTCAAGGGCCTCAGTGCATCGTCTGTCAATGCAATAGTAGGGGCTAGCAATCTAAAAAAAACATCTTTGGCTGGAGATACTTTTTTAAACTTCAAAAACAATGTATCATAATAGTTTGAATAGCAATTTAATTTGGAAAGAATAGTAATTCATTAGAGTGAATTTGTCAAGAATATAAAGAACATTTCTAAGATTCAAAATAAAAAAAAACTAAATAATAATATTGCAGTTGTTACAGAAGTATACTATAAACTGCAATACTCTAATGACATGATTGGTATGCATGAATAGATTAGGAATAGAATGATTATTCCCAAATCCATTCCAAATCCTATGATTGGTATATTTTAGGAATGAGAATACTAATTCCCTTGGGAATGACTATTCCCAAAAATACATGAATGACCATTCCATCCATCCCCCCTAGTATTATGTATTCCCCCTCTTCAAGGAATCAATTATATACTTATTTTAGGTAAAATTATCCCTACTTATTTTTTATTATGACAACATTGTACTATCAATTAAGGAATGACTATTACATTCCTTGTCAATACCAATCATAAGAATTATTATCCTTATACTATTCCATTCACATCTTCATTCCATTCCTTAATTCATTCCATTCATCTTCAATTCCATTCATTCATACCAATCATGCCATAAGGGGTTGACACCTAATGTATCATGAGTACTAAAAGAGATACATGATTATCCCACAGAAAAATAATGCAATCCAAAGCTTCTTCTCTGCTCTCTTCTTTCATTTCAATTCATCCTCCAAATTCATAACTCGTTCCGATACCATTTCAAGGTTGTTAACTCGAATCAATTCAGCTCAAGATTGTTCCGCACTTGTAATAATTCAGCTTCGAGGTTGTTAATTCTTCTAAGTAGACCCGGGATAATTTGTCGAGCTCTTTCACCCATGGGAGGGTCAATCCAGACAAAGAAGTTGTAACCACCTATTTCTTAAAATGTTAAAAATTCTCAAATGAAATCTTGTTGCAACCACCTATTCTCAATAGGGTTTCCAATTACAATTAAATCTTGTGCAAAGCCCTAAACTTGAATTCCAAAATCAGATTGATCCATGAAACTAATTACAGTTTAAGCAAAATTGATAAAATCACCCGAAATTTAACACATGAAATATATCGTCTCCCTGGATTAAGATCGGTCCATGAAGTTTTTTCAATAGTCAGATTCTTGTAATTGTATTCTCGATCCATGAAAGAACTCTTTATGGTGGGTTTTTGAAATTGGGGCTTAGGGTTTGCTCTTAGAAGTTTTGGAGGAATTCTCTTTCTCAATCCTGTATATTATTTGCTAACACAAAAAAAGATTTTTTTTGAATGGACAGAATTACCCTTATTAAATATCACGTGCATCAAACATGTTAAGTTTTTGCCGGAAAAATGTTGAAAATTAGGATTCAGGGTGTTGTCGGAAAATTCTTAGGAGATTGGGTAGTAATCGGAAAAAAAATTGAGTTTAGGCACCTACTGGAAAAAATGTCCATAGTTCAGGTACCAATTTGATATTAACCCTTAATTTAATTATCAACACATAGTAAAGTGTAGAAGTTACCCACTTGTACGTTGATAGTGCAAGGATTGCTTCTGGATTCACCGATCGTCTCGACTGCGCTCGACACACTTAACTGATTAGCCTCTTATGTCATATAACATAATATTTTGTATTTTATATTAGGTTTCTTTAATCTAAAGTATAATCACACTTATAACTTAGTTGTTAAGCATTTAAACTAGCAATTTCAGAACTAAAATAACATATAAAGATGTAATATTTTTAATAATTCATATATAATTCCCAAAATCACAACATTATTTATATAATCACATAGCTTCTTTTAGCATAACATACTGAAATTTCATAAATTTTAACAGCTTGTACAAGGAATTAAAAATCACACATTTAACTAGTTTTTCACTTCAATTCTAGCTCCAAAACAATCTGATTTTGAAAAATTAATCAAACCCTATATAATTCATTAAATCCTTCGAAATTTCTACAGACTACAGATACCTTATAGAAGTATGACATATAAAAATATCAACTGAAAATAAGATTCACATAATTAGTAATGAATTTTCTAAATCGGCAGAAAAAAGGACATAGTACATGTTGAAAACAGACTTTCTTGTAAAAATTATCATAAATCATACAAGGTTCTAAAAATTAGATGCTAAATTTCTACATCTCTATAAGAACGTGTACTACAACATAGTAAAATATAACTTATATATATGTTTGCATTAATTAATTATGGATTTTAGAACAAGATTGAAAATAAGACATGACCTACACAGAAAACCGACTATGTTGTAAAATTTGTCATAAATCATACATAACTCAAAAAATTTCATACTAAAATTCTGAACGTACCTAAGAACTGTTTCTAAATCATAATAAAAGATCATACATAAAATCAAAGGGTACAGTTCAAGAAAATTATTTGATTCAGACCCAAAAACGAGACAAAAACTGTCTCTAACAGCTTATCTTAGAAAAATCATAGAAAATCGAGTTTTAACTCCAAATCTTCTGAAATGTTACACTCATGTTCTACACTTCATATATTAAACTATGTTAAAAAGGTTTAACCTAAACCGATTCCTATATTACTCAAAAATTTATGATCAGAGAAGTAGAGTATAAAACAGGGCAAATCTATCACAGAACAGGACTATGTTTGAAAAATCATAGTAAATCGAATTTAGGTCCAAATATTTTGAAATTTAACAGATATGTTCTTCACTTCATATATTAGAACATGGCTAAAGGGTTTAGGCAAAAACAATTTCTATAAACTTACGAATTTCTCAGAACATACTTGCAGATTTCATTTCTTACATATGCATTATTTTTACATATTCAAGCAATTTAAATACATAAAATTCTAAACATAATGCCAAATAACATCTTTGGATCTTCTAATATATCTATAAGTCATGAAATATCAAAGTTCAAAGAAGATATTAGAAGGTTTAAGCGAAAAATACCTTCAAGATCAAGAGATAAAAATGTGTGTTCTTCCTTTTTTAAAACGTGTTCTTTCTCTTCTTCTAAACTTGTTGCAAGTTTATCTTCATTTTTTGCTTTCTCATTTGATTCATCAACAACATATTATGTATTATAAGGTTTAGAACATGAAATAGGAGTTATCTTGATTCATCAACAACATATTATGTATTATAAGGTTTAGAACATGAAATAGGAGTTATCTTGAGGTTAGTAGGATGTGTAGGAGAAGGTTCCATTTTGTAGACTAATAATGCATGTATACAAGTAGCATAAGATATTTATTTCTGTAGGTCCCAAGTGGTGTTCGAGGTTCAGGGGGAGTGAATGAACCTTGGTCGATTTTGTAAATCTTTGAAAAACCTTTCTGCTCTGCAAGTTACTTGAACTTGCAGCGTCAGATCGTTACTGCTTACAGCACTAGGATGCAGTGCTGTACGCTGTAACTTGGAGTTTTATGCACAGCGGAAAAATATAATTTATAACATAAGACTGATTTTCTCAATATGTTTCTTTCAAAAACGTTTTATGCTTATGAGATATACAAGAAACAGAAGGTTGAAAGCACAGATAGATAAAACAATAAACACGTATGGTTTATAGTGGTTCGAAGGTGGTGTAATCCTTCTACGTCCACTCTACTGCTCCTCGAGCAGGAACTTTGTTAAGCAAGATTGAATTACAGGACCCTCCTAACAATCTATCAACTTTACAAAGCAACAACCTACTGAAGTCCAGCGTACACACAACAACTGCAAACTTCAAAGGCTAACCCACACAGGGAAGCTGCCTAACTCTAGAAAACTATACAAACAGCAAGGATTTCTCCTATCAACTGCTCGACACCTCTAAAACAACTTAAGCACATAGCAACAAGGTTAAAAGTATATAAACGAGTTCTTCAACTGGTGCGGTGAAGTGAGTTTCTGAATCCGTTGATGGATCTTTCGGCACTGAGCTTGCTTCACTTCACAGAGGTTGAGTGACTGAAACTGTTGGAAACTTGAATGTTTGAATCTTATAAACTTGAGAGTTTTAGCATAGATGCTTCAGTTAATCAGTAGTCAGCTTCAGTGTTGCTCATCCTCTATTTATACTTGTAGGAGAAGATGTCCGTTGAAGAAGACATCTCTCTTTTGAGTTTGAAGTTGTCTGACCAAAGGCATGGTTCACATTTAATGCGATTTGACTTTCTCTTTTGGAGCATTTAATGCGGCAGTTGCGGCTCGCAGCTTTCTGCAGCGCGTCAGTCCACGTGACATCTTTGTATTGGCTCCATGTCTGCAACTTTGATCTTCTCTGTAATGGCTCTATTTATTCTTGTTTGAATCTTCGTTTCTCGTACTGCATTTATCCTTCCTAGGATTGTAGGATACTTCTTGTTGTAATTGGCGCTGATTGACTTATCTGAACTGTAAGCTTTGCGCTGTATCCTAGGTCTTCATGCAGCTAATATTATCTTGCAGTGCTGCTGTAACTAAGACCTGGTTGCAGTATCTTCTGGCAGTACTGCTATATCTTATTTCTTGCAGTACTCCTGCATCTTTTTCTTGCAGCGATGCTGCATGCCGTTCTTTCTTACTTAGCTGCAGTGATGTTCTGTCTTCTTGCAGCGATGCTGTAACTGCCTTCTTTTCTGAAAGACTTAGATGCAACTTTATCCTTGTAAAACCTCCATATTCCAACACTTAAAACTAGACTCAAACCTAGTCTATATATTCACTTAAACATTGTCAAAAATGGGGTAGTCAAAACTTCCTATTACATATATGTTTTGTCTCATCAAAATTTAAACATCGAAATCCCAACAATTTTCTTTTTCCTTTTTTGTTTTTTTTTCTTCTTATATATAATATATATACATGTATATCTACTTATATAAAGAGATAAAAATTAATATAACAATAATGCTATATTAGCATAACATATACAAAAGAGGTAATTTTATTTATATAATTTACTTATGTAAAGAACATATTTTAATACACATTATGATGCATAAATTCATATTCAAAAAATCTATGTTTCATCACATAAAATAACATATAAAGATTTATATTTCAAAATCTTTATGATCTAATATCTCTTTCGAGATTTTAAGGATTTTGCAGGATAACTGATGGAAGAAACCGAGCTCGATCTCCACTCACTCGACACATATGAACGGAAGTAAAAGATAAGATGTTAGTTAATTTTAAATGAATTGTATGATATTAAGTTCATATGCTAATTTTATTCGTTACCACTTTCGAAGGATAACTTATGGAAGAAACCGAGCTCGATCTCCACTTACTCGACACATATGAACGAAAGTAAAAGATAAGATGTTAGTTAATTTCAAATGAATTATAGATATTAAGTTCATATGCTAATTTTATTCGTTACCACTTTCGAATGTTTTCTTTTATGAGATTTTAATTATGATCTTTATATGTTATTTTATATGATGAAACATAGATTGCTTGAACATGAATTTATGCATCATAATGTGTATCAAAATATGTTCTTTACATAAGTAAATTATATAAATAAATTATCTCTTTTGTATATGCTATGCTAATATAGCATTATTGTTATATTAATTTTTATCTCTTTATGTAAGTAGATATACATGTATATATATATATATATTATATATATAAGAAGAAAAAAAAAGAACAAAAAGGAAAAAAGAAATAAATATCTTATGTTGTATACATGCATTATTAGTCTACAAAATGGAACCTTCTCCTACACATCCTACTAACCTCAAGATAACTCCTATTTCATGTGCTAAACCTTATAATACATAATATGTTGTTGATGAATCAAATGAGAAAGCAAAAAACGAAAACAAACTTGCAACAAGTTTAGAAGAAGAGAAAGAACACATTTTCAAAAAGGAAGAACACACCTTCTTTTCTCTTGATCTTGAAGGTATTTTTCGCTTAAACCTTCTAATTTCTTCTTTGAACTTTGATATTTCATGACTTATAGTTATATTAGAAGATCCAAAGATGTTCCTTGGCATTAAGTTTAGAATTTTATGTATTTAAATTCCTTGAATATGTAAAAATAATGCATGTGTGAGAAATGAAATCTGCAGGTATGTTCTAAGAAATTTGTAAGTTTATATAAATTGTTTTTGCCTAAATCCTTTGGCCGTGTTCTAATATATGAAGTGAAGAACATATCTGTTCAATTTCAGAATATTTGGACATAAATTCGATTTACTATGATTTTTCAAACATAGTACTGTTCTGCGACAGATTTGCCCTATTTTATACTCTGCTTCTCTGTTCGTAAATTTTCTGAGTGATATAGGAATCGATTTAGGCTAAACCCTTTTAACATAGTCTAGTATATGAAGTTTAGAACATGTGTGTAAAATTTCAGAAGATTTAGAGTTAAACTCGATTTTCTATGATTTTTCTAAGATAAGCTGCTTAGAGACAGTTTTTGTCTCGTTTTTGGGTCTGAATCAAACAATTTTGTTGAACTGTATCCTTCGATTTTATGTATGATCTTTTACTATGATATAGAAATAGTTCTTAGGTACGTTTAGAATTTTAGTATGAAATTTTTTGAGTTATGTACGATTTATGCCAAATTTTAGAACATAGTCGGTTTTCTGTGTATGTCATGTCTTGTTTTCAATTTTGTTCTAAAATTCATAACTAATTATTTCAAACGTATATATAAGCCATATTTAACTATGTCGTAGTACACGTTCTTATAGAGATGTAGAAATTACCATGTAATTTTTAGAACCTTGTACGATTTATGATAATTTTTATAAGAAAGTCTGTTTTCAACATGTACTATATCATGTTTTCTGCCGATTTAGAAAATTCATAACTAATTATGTGAATCATATTTTCAGTTGATATTTTTATATGTCATACTTTTATAAGGTATCTGTAGTCTGTAGAACGGGTTTGATTAATTTTTCAAAATCAGACTGTTTTGGAGCTAGAATTGAAGTGAAAAACTAGTTAAATGTGTGATTTTTAATTCCTTGTACAAGTTGTTAGAATTTATGAAATTTCAGTATGTTATACTAAACGAAGTTATGTGATTATATGAATAATTTTATGATTTTAGTAATGATATATGAATTATTAAAAATATTACTTCTTTATATGTCATTTTAGTTCTGAAATTGCTAGTTTAAATGCTTAACAGCTAAGTTATAAGTATGATTATGCTTTAGATTAAAGAAACCTAATATAAAATATAAAATATTATGTTATATGACATAAGAGGCTAATCAGTTAAGTGTGTCGAGCGCAATCAAGACGATCGGTGAATCCAGAAGCAATCCTTACACTATCAATGTACAAGTGGGTAACTTCTACACTTTACTATGTGTTGATAATTAAATTAAATAGTTATGTATGAAAATCTACGGCTGAAGCTCCGTAGCTATAACTGGTAGTTGTTTCACTATCGGGTGACGACCATAAGGGCGAAAATGTCTGGTCTATGAAAGCAAGGTTTAGTTGGCGAGCGACTCTCATATTCATTTATGTTATGTATGGTCCACGGTGAGGGTGCCCGAAGAACATGTAATATGTGCTAATTAATTTAATTGCTTCAGTATATATTAGAGAGTACCATTAGGATCCCTCTCCGGAGGTGTCTCATGATGCTACTTTTTATATTTTTAGGCTCGACAGATGATGATGTGGACGTTTTTTATATTTTCAGGCTCGACAGATGATGATGTGGATGTGTAGTAGGCTGGACTGACTTCTCACTGTATCTATAAAATTGTACTAGAATAATGTTTCTTTTCAAGAACAATAAGTTGTTAAATATGTATAGTATGATAAACTATAGGCTTAGACTTGTATCCTGTCATGTATATATGTTTGTCGTGTAATTTCAGATAGGCTCTTGATATGAACATTTTACCTAAAAATGTGGGTAAGACATGATCTAGTTTTGAATATATATGTATATGTATTACGGTTTTAAAAATAAATATATATATATAGCTCTCGTGTCTTCATTTTAAGTCTTCCGTTGTATAATAGAAAGTAATTATAATTCCTTTAATTTTTAAATAAGTAAAGGGTGACGACCTATTTCCAATTAAAAGGGGAACATAGCGCTACAATGGATGAGCAACTTACTGTGATGGACGAGCTCTATAAATAAGAAGACTCTCTTGGAGATTGATATACCGAAACACAGAGATTGAGAGAAAATAAGAGAGAATTTCGAGTCCATAGTTTTTCTAGCCTTCTGGTGTCGCACTGGTGTTAGATCACACTGAAAAAACACCTATCTCTTTTAGTTTGGTTATTGAGTTTTCTTACTCATAACTTTTTAGTAAATATAGGTTAGATCACACTGAGAAAATACCTATCTCTTTTAGTTTGGTTATTGAGTTTTACTTTTAGTAAATATAGGTTTTTGTGTGATCTTTTTAGTCTTTGTATACGTCCACTTGAGTCTAGTGATATCCTTAGGATATAATGTGTTTTTCTATTTCCTTGTAATCAAGTATTCTTATAATTAAAGAGTTTTTCACCTTGAAGGCAGGTCACGAGCATTTGTATACTCATGGATAAATTTATTTTTATTCGTGCTATTTTATTAGTATATTTTTCCATTGTGTTTTTCCGGTGTTGCCATCTAGGGCTAAGCAAAATACCAAAAATTTTGATATACAGCACATACCGTGTCGAAAAATATCGAAAATTTCAAATATTTTGGTATACCAAAAATTTCGGTACGGTACCGAAAATCTCGAAAATTTTGGTATACCGAAAATTTTGAAAATTTTGGTATACCGAAAATTCGGTACGGTACCGTACTGAATTTTTTGATACGATTACGGCATGACGATTTAGAAAATTTCGGTATTTCAGTATATACCGAAATATATTATTATTAATAATATATTATTATTATTATTTTAAATGGACCCAAATTTCTTTCTATTTTGCCCTATCTCAACAAAACCCTATTTTCCATATCCCCTCACAACTCACCAAACAGGCCTCTCTCTGGGCAAGAAAGAAGGCGAACCCCCATCCACTTTGTTCTTCTTTTTATGGAAAACATAGCTTAGACTCTGCATCAGTACTTTCTTGAACACGGATGTCTTTGCCTTTGCTAGCCTTTTCACTTCACTCACTCTCTCCTTCACTTGAGGCCTCTGCTTTTGGATTTGGTAATTTTTTTATCTTCTATTGTTGGATGTTGTTTCTAGATTTGTAGATTGTGTTTTCATATTGTAAATTTAATTGCCATGAGATAAAGATTTAAAGATATTTGCAATTTCTAGGTTTCCCTTTTCCAATTCAAACGTGACAATTTTGGGATACAAGGTTTTAATAGGTTGTGTTTGGATGGGTTTTATAAGAAATCAATTGGAAAGATAAATGTATGCCTTTGTTTTACATGAAATCCGTCTCAGTTCTGTTGAATGATATGCATATTAGAATTGATTGTTGGATTTCCAAAAACCAGTAACTTGCTGTTGCCAACTACTTCTTTTGAGTTCTCAAGATCCTAATTTGAAATGGTTTCTGATTCTTCTCATACGCCACAACCAAGCCAATCTGAAACATTAAATAAGGTGGAATTTGAAACACGTGATGAGTCTACAAGTCAAAAACAAGCAAGAACAGATTCGACATCAAGACCTCCAGTAGCTCCTAAACAACCTAGGAGTCAATATTGGATGCATTGTGAAAAAAAAATGACGAAGTTGGATAATGGAAGTGTACAACAAATTGGAATATGCAATTATTGTAAAGTTGAGATCCCAGCGGCTTACGGAAGTACAAGTTGATTAAAGAATCACTTGGTGAATAGGTGTAAGACAAGTCCACTATACAAAGCCAGTGGGAGTGAGAAAAATCAAGTTGTGTTGACGAATGAGACTATGGGGCAAAGAAGTGCATTGGTTCCTCACTTTTTAATCAAAAACGGTGTGAATTTTAGGTTGCAGAGTTTGTGATTATCGATGAAATGTCATTTCGGGCTGTTAAAGGGAGGGAATTTGTAAGTCTTGTGCATGAGTTACAACCGAGATTCAAAATCCCAAATCGAAAGAAAGTTGTAAGTATGATTTATGATTTATTCTTAGTTAAGAAGAGTAAAATAAAAAGTGTGCTTAGTGGCCAAAGGGTAAGTATCACAACTGATACTTGGACATCTATTCAAAACATAAATTACATGGTTGTTACAGCTCACTTTTTGGATAATGATTGGGAGTTGCACAAAAAAATAATTAACTTCACAAAAAATCACTAGTTATGTTGGGAAGAAATTGGCAAGATGATTGAGGTTTGTTTGAGGGAATGAAGGATAGAAAAAGTATTTTCAATAGTGGTAGATAATGCTTCTTCTAATGATACATCTATTGATTTATTGAAAAAAAGAATGAAAAGTGAGAATGCATTGTTGTTTGAGAGAAGTACTTGCATTTGAGGTGTGCATGTCATATACTTAACTTGATTGTTAAGGGTGGTTTGAAGGAGCTTAATGCTTTGATTAAATCTATAAGGAATGCAATTGTTTTTATTCATTCTTCCCCTTCTAGATTGAACAAATTTAGGGAGTTTGCCGTGTTAGCCAAGTTTGCTAGCACATCAATTGTTCATATGGATGTGAAAATCAGGTGGAATGCAACCTATAAAATGCTTGAAGTTTCATTGAAATATAGAAGACTATTTGAAAGGATGGCCGAAGAATGGTTGCCTTTTATGAATTATTTTCATGAAAAGGATGAAAAGGGTAAAGAAAGAATAGGGCCTCCAACTATTGAGGATTGGGAGAATGCAAAAGCTTTTGTACACTTCTAGAAAAAATTCTATGATGTCACTTTAGAGCTAAGTGCATCAAAAACTCCTACCTCTCAATTGGTATATCAATCAATGATTGCACTACAAATTAAGATTGAGAAAAAGAGAAATGAGGATTCCGATCCACTACTTGAAATGGTTGCAAGTGTAATAAAGTTGAAATTTGATAAGTATTGGGGAAATTGGAATAACTTGAATCCCTTGATTTTTATTGCCACTGTTTTAGACCCGAGAAACAAGCTTCAAATGATCAAAGTTAGCATCAAGAAATTGGGAGGCACTCCTACAAAGGTTCAAGAGTTCATTGATGTGGTTAGATTCAATTTGGTAACTTTGTGGACGGAGTACAAGGGTATAAATGATATCTTGCATTGTGAAAAACAATGTACGCAAATAGAGTGTGATGGTGGAGATGATACTACAAGTGGTGGTGGTGGTGGTGATGGTCTTTGGAGTGAATTGTTCAATGATGTGGAAGCACAAAATGAAGAAGAATAACTTCAAAAGATATCTAATGAGGTGGATAAATATCTAGCGGATGAGATTGAAAAACGATCGAATCAATCTTTCAATTTTTTGGAATGGTGGAAAGGAAGTGAAACTAGGTACCCAATCCTTTCAAGTATTGCCAAAAATATTTTTGCCATTCCAAGATCAACCGTTGCTAGTGAATCTGCTTTTAGTTTGGGCAAAATGGTTGTGGATCCTTTTAGGAGTAGTTTGAGTTAAAAATGGTGGAGACATTGGTGTGCACTCATGATTGGTTAAGAGGAAAAAAGCTCAACTTTTATAAGGATCCAATCGACGATGACCTTGATTTATACAAAGAAATTGAAGAAATTGAAAAGAGTAATATTTTTTTTATTTGACATGTTTTTATATATGTTAATCTAATATAAATTATTTTAATAATCGGTCATGATTCTTTTATAGTTGCAAAACTTTCTTTCCAACCTCCACTTTATCTAAGGTGTAATTTTAAAGGTAAGATTATATTTATGTTTATTTATTTCAACGTAACTTTGAAAATAAGATTTCATCTATATATTTTTCAACTTCAATATTTGTAACTAATTTACTTGGAACTTTTACAGGTCTTGCGCTTTGATTGTTGACGTTTTGGAGTTTCAAAATCTATTGGATTTTTGTATTCGGACATGAATTTTATTATTATTATTATTATTATTATTGTCATGATTATTGCTTTTTGAATTGAACTTTTTTTGTATTATTTGAAGTGTTGTGTTTGGACGTGAACTTTAATTTTATGTTGTTTTTTAATGTTATGTCGTGAATAGGTCATTCACATAATATGTACTTTTTTTCCGGAAATTTCGATAGTTTTGGTAAATTCGGTAAATTTTGGCAAGTTCGGTAATTTTTGGTAAATTTCGGTATGACGGTAAATTTCGGTATATCGAAAAAATCGATAATTCGATATCAAACGGTATAGGCTATTAATATATCGAAAATTTCGATAATTCGATATCAAACGGTATAGGCTATTAATATATCAAAAATTTCGATACGGTATACGGTATGAAAATTTTTTTTCGATATACCGTACTGAACCAGTCCGATTACCAATATCAGTGACAACATCGAGTACTCTGATTGTTTATACGGATATTGTTTGATCAAGTAATCCTCAAAATAAAAAATTTAAAACCAACCGAATCCTATCAAATCTCCAAAACCTAACAAATTTCATACTTAACAAAATAAATGATTTTTAAAAAAATAATAAAAAAGGAAAAATTATTAAGTTGGAAAATCAAAGATAAGCTTAACTAATACCTTTTGTTGTTCCAGGAGTAGATGATGATGCAGTGGGCTGGGGATCAGTCTTGGGTAAAGAACTGGAACTCCCCTTCCTTCCTAACAGCTAACCCTGAATCATACAAGAATTTCAAACGTTCCTGGCCCCTGCAAAAAAAATATGTATTAGTTTAATTTCACAAAATTTAATCCAGGAACCATAAGCCCTGATTCTGAGTACAATGAATATATACGCTACACAAAATACAGACTTAAATTCTGAAATTAATTAAAAAATCCGAGAACCATATTAACATCGGTATGAAATAAAATAAAATAAAATAAACAATTTTTTAACCAGCAGGGGTTTGCAAAGAGGCTTTTTTTGTTGTTCAGTGAAAATGGTGAAGAGTAGAGACGCAGAGTAGATAATAACAAAAATACCCATTTGGCATCGGATCAGGCCGGGTCCATATTGCCATCTGTGGTCAGGCAAAGAAATTGAGAAAGTTTGGGCCAAGAAATGCTTGGGCTGGACCATTTAGCTGGGGCGCCTCTGAATATCTATATCAGAGTATAAAAGGAGAGTTAGGGTCCATTTTCATTTCTTGAAATTGTTTTTACGCCTTTTCTTTTGGGAAAGCGTCTCAAATCACCACGTGACATGCAAGGAAGAAAAAATCGTGATATTTCGGGAAGAAAAAATCGCCATATTTTGAGGATATATCATCGAAATATTGTAAAATTTGGAGGTCCGATATAAAAATACGCTACAATTTTATATCCGTAAAAATATCATGATATATCGCGATATATCGTCAATATATCGCGAGTTGTTGTCACGCCCTAACCGTTGTCCTTTTATTTTTTTTCTTTTTTTTTGGCGCTCAGCGCCTCAGCCTATGTCTGGCCATTTTGTTTTTTTTCCCTTTTCATTATGAGACGTTAATTTTTTTTTTCTTTTTTATTATAATTTATTTATATATATTTAAAGGATATTTTTAAAATTAAACTCTATCTATCTCTCAATATTTATATTTTTATCTATGAATGGAATAAATAATAATTATAGTTAAATTCTTTAAATAAATTAACACACTAACATTTAGGTTCCTTTTATAATTTAATTAAGTTTAGTTAATTTTTTAAAATAAACTTAATTTTTTAAAAAATTTAATAAAAGAATTATGATGTATATATTGTTGACGTCGGAATTTGTAAGAGAATAATTCCTAGTCTAACACCCAAATATAATGAAAATGAGATGAAAAGTATAACACAAGAATGGCCCGGAGCCTACTCGGGCAATGTTGTACGGCTGATCCTGGGCGGTAGAATTACCGGGCAGGACCTTATAACATTATATTAGAGAAATTAGCTCTCTGGTACTGTTTACAGAATGAGGATTCAGATCCTTTACAAGTTAAAATTACATCTATTTATAGCTAGAGCATCACTTGAGTGTCGGAGATCGTGGAGGTAGTGGGAGTTAAGCCCACATTTTCCTTGATTTCCGCCTATTTACTGGGTACTTGGCGGTTTTGTTACCCACGATCTATTGGAGGTTAGCGACATCTTGGATGGCCATACGGATCCTGGCCGGCTAAGCTGATCCGCCGAGTGGTCCTCGCAATTGACTTGAGAGGACGTCGTCGCTATGGCCGGCGAGGTGGGGCGACATCCTTTGTTCTGCCGTCCAGGTGTCACATGCTGCGCAGCTCGGGTCGGACGCCCAACAATAGCCCCTTAGGCCTTGGCATAAAATCACTTCTGCTGAGGCCTAATCAGCCTTAACAAGTTGAGCCAAGCAGGAATGAGTCGTAAGTCAGTATGTTGCGAACAAGTATCGTCATCTGGTAGAGTGGAAGTCGAAAAGTCGTTGTTTGGTACCCGTTCGATTTTCCACGTGCCTGTAGGTGATTGGTTGAGAGTTATGGGTCATCACCTATATATAGCGTTCTTCTTATTTGACATTTGACATTTCATTAGCTTTCGATTTCGAGTACTTGTTGCGTATCCCGAGCAGGATTAGCCGGTCTAGATATCCCGTGCTACGTCATCTTGTGAGAGCGCCCTTGCTCAGAAGGTAATTCCTCTCTTTCGTGACTATGTCTGAGATTCCTAAGAATATCCCATCTAATTGGTCACAAGGCCAACAGTGGACCGACTGGGCCGAGGTTCCTTTCGAGGATTCAGAGGCCGTGAAGTGGCCCTCCGTGGTTACCCAAATTGAGCTGGATAAGATACAATCCCGTTTCAATATACCTTTGGGTGTTTCCTTCCTTGCTCCTCGTCCTGATGAACGGATGCACAAGCCGTGGAAAAATTGTGTTGCTATCAACCTTCAAGCATTGGAAGGAGGCCTACGGTTTCCGATGGCGCCCTGCTTATCCCGGTATCTTTGGCAGTGGGGGATAGCCCCAGGACAGCTTCGTCCCAATAGCTGGTCCTCTCTCTTGGGTTTGTTAGTGCTTCTTCATAGCTACAACCTCGGGGAGCCTAGCTTTGAAGAGCTGTCCTGGTTGTTTAAACTTGAGCTTATACCCGGGGTAGAAAATCACTTTTATTACCTTGCTCCTCGGATACATTAGCCCCAGCTAGTCTGTGATCTTCCTCTGCCAGTAAGAGATTGGAGAAGCGAGTGGTTTTGGGTCGACGGGGATTGGAGGAGTCCAGGGACATTTAGGAGCTCCTTTGCTGTTAGGGCATCATGCCCAGTTGGTTTTGGTTTGGCCGAAGGTATTCCTTATTCATTTTCTTGGTTAGGCCTGCTAATGTTTTTAATATTTTTCAATTTTGCAGAAGGAGGGCTTGAGAGCCTTGAGAGTGGCGGTGATTTTTCTCGTAAAATCCGTTTCTTGCGGGATAGCATTAGCTCGGAGCAGCGAACGTTTGGGCAGCTGATTGTGGAAGATCGGCTTATCCGGGCTGGCCTAGTCTTTCCTTTTGCGCGTACTGCCGTGGATTTCCAAGGTAGGTCTTGCTGTTGGAACAAGATTAAGCCCGGCTATTTTCTAACTTATTGCTCTTCGTGCAGCCGTCCTTCCTTACGACGGTCTTTACCCTGAGATGAATCCTTCCGAGCGCATTAAAGTCAGGGCAGAACGAGGTAGCAAGCAGAAGAAACCAATTGAAAAGAGGAGGGCTTCTGCACGTCTAGCGATCGAGACTCCTACTCCGAGTCAGGATCCTGTCGGGCCGTCAGCAAAAAGATCACGCCCGACTTCTAGCGAGCAACCAACCGATAAGCTCGATGTCGCCACTTCAGCTCGTGCAGGAATATGGTCTTCTGAATCTTCGCTGGCCGGCTCGGTCAGTATTTGTGGTTGGGATCCCAAACTGATTGAAAGTTCTAAGGAGTTAATCGGGAAATGTCCTCCATTTCAGATCAGTTTTTCTCGTGCTCGGCCGCCCAGCGCGGATTTAATGAGGAATCTTCCATCCGGGGTTAGGCAAGCTATGGATGCCCCGGTGAAGTCCTGGACAGGGGAGCTGGAGGATTACGCAAGGGAGATGTCGGCGGCCGACATGGGGGCTTGCTCGGCGATTTTGAATGCCCAGGCTTCCGTCTTTGCTTGGCGGGCTAACCGTGCATACCTTTCTCAGCAGGATAAATACATGGAAAACAGAGCTGAGCTCGGTGATAAAAAGGCCGATTTGGCCACCGCTTTTGAGGAGATAAAGGGGCTTAGGGCCAAGCTGACTTCCACTCAGGATTCGTTATCCCGATAAAAGGCCGAGGCGGACATCGAGAATGCCCTGCTTAAAGGTCAGCTCGAGGCGATCCGGACTGAGTTGAAGTCTGCACGTGATGAGTTGGCCACTGCTAGAGCTGGCTGGCTGGACGAGGCTGCTGTGGCGCAAAAATACTAGGAGTCTGATGAATGCAAGTATGAGGGAATCTTGGCCTATCTTTTTGCTTTTATGGACAATATTGTGGTAGCTCGGAAGGCCAACTTGGACGACCGTCCCTTTAGTATTACCTTAGCCGATTTCTTGGAGAGGAATCCTCTTCCCCAATATTACCTGGACCTCATGGAAGATTTGTCCGGCTATCTCCCTCCTGGTTCTGAGCATCTCTTGAAGCCGGCTCCTCCTATTCGATTCATGTCGGATCCTAATTTAGGAGCTTCTGGGTCCGAGCAGGTTGAGGAAGCGGACGCGACTGGATCTGAGGAGGACGTAATTGTACTCCAGGATGATTAGCGTTGCATTTTCTTTTCTTTTGTTTTTTTTTATTCTTCTTCCTGGCTATTTGGCCCTTTGTGAACAGGTTCTGGCCTGCAAACCAGTATGTGTACTTACACTTTTAAATGGACAATGTTTCACTTGTATCGATGTTTAATTTAAATGGGTCGGGCTGACAAGTGTTAACCGGTTTTAGCCCCTAGCCTAGTATTCAGGCCGGCTTTGTATCTGGAGGGCCGGATAAGAGCTTCATATCCTGGATGGCTTAGCTTATAGGTTTAACACGTCACGGCTGACAGCCTGGAAGATGACAGATGACGTGTAGTTATTATTGGATTTCAGAATCACCATGTGTCGCCTACGATAGGGGAGGATCCCAACAGTCACAATCCTTCTATAAATAGCGGGGGCTTATTCATCTTCATATTTGCCATGATACTCTTTAGTTTCCCATAATATTCCAACATTGCCGTGCAGAATAAGCCGTCCTCCATTAACCGTTCTATTTACGACAGTCCTCAGTGTGGAGACTTGCGGAGTAGAACAAGCTGAGGGGGCTAGTGCGACTAGGTTTAAAGATGGTGTGATCGTGCTCGAGGATGATCGGTATTACGATCTTGGCCATAAGGGATTCTGAGCAGTTCTCTTAAGTTTAAGTACTTGGCAACATATTCAGCAACCATAATAGGTTCATAAAACGTTCTGGCTGACATGTCAATATTGAGAGAGAGGTCTGTCCTGGATGGTGATAACTGTAAACGTCCTTTCCAATATTCTAGACCATTACCGAGCCATTCGTCCGAGCTGTTCTTCTTTTTTCTGTTCCTTTTGTTTAGGGTTTAGGGTTTAGCTTTGTTAAGAGGTTCTGGCCTCCAAACCAGCAATCTTTAATGATATTCCTAATTTCGAATCTAATTGTCCCTGCTGCATTTTCATTATATAATTGCTAACATGCAACCTTACACGTAGCTTAATTTTGGGCGGCCCTGATATGTCTGATCCTCTGAATGTCAGATATCTTGTCCTGGTCGGCCTATCTGTCGTTATGTTATGGTCGGCCTCATGCTGGAGGGATTTGCGGAATCTGGCACGGTCTGATCCTGGGCTTCTTCTTGGGCCTGACACATGTTGTAATCTGGTGTTCCGGGAGACGAAGCGTCTTCTGTAGTTGACCGTTCGATTCGCCACGCGTCATCTCTGGTTGGATGGAAGTTGAAGGATCGTGCCCTTCCTATAAATAAGGGCAGTCTTCTTTCATTTTGACCTTCACGAATTTGTGATTACTTAGAGAATTCTCTGATATTACCCGACCAGATTGAGCCGTCCAACATCGTTCGCCCAGGATAGGCTGTCCTCAATCGTTCGTCCAGACCAGTCTCTAGGTAATTATTATTTTCTCACCATGTCTTCATCTTCATCTTCTGGGACTGAATCCGGGTATGGAGGGTATCCTTCTAAAGAATTAAGTTTAGAGGTTAGTTCGTCCTCCGAGGAGATTAGGAGTTCGGGTCCTCCTGCGGTTGAGGTGGTAGGGACATCAGGCCGACCAACCCGCTATGTTCCCATAGGGATGCCTAGGCCGCCTAGACAATATAACCGGACGGAGCAGCCTTCTATAGATTCGGAGGCTATGTTTTGGCCGTCCACAGTCACCCGAGCTGAACTGGATAGGTGGCACGCCCTCTTCAACATCCCGTGGAGGGTGTCGTTCGATGTTCCGAGACCGAACGAGCGGATGGACAAACCACCCGCGGACAGCGTGGCCATCAATCTTCGCTCTTTGGAGGGTGGTCTTCGGTTTCCATTGGCTCCACCTCTTACTAAGTACCTCCGCTTTTGGGGCCTTGCTTCTGGCCAGCTACACCCGAATAGTTGGTCCTCCATTCTTGGGTTGCTCGTCCTCTGTTGGATGTTCAACCTTGGCGTCCCGACCCCTAAGGAGTTAACTTGGCTATTGGGTTTGAAACTCCTGCCCGGGGCTCAGAACCACTTGTATTATCTGTCCCCCCGGTATGGGCGTCCTCAGCTGATCATCGACCTTCCGTCCTCTGTCAAAGATTGGAAGACGAAATGGTTTTGGGTCAGAGGTGACTGGATGAGCCCCGGCTAGGTTGGAGGGCAGGAGTCTGAACGGGTGTTTTGTCCGATATTCTTTGGGACAACAAATGGTATACTAGCATTTTACTTGCTTTCAGCTCGGTTGTCTGATTTTAATTATCTTCCGTTTTGCAGAAATTTCAGTGGAGGGCCTCCCGGCTGGCAGCACCTTCTCTCAGAAGATAGTATTTCTCCGAGACCGCACTGCTCCCGCTCAGCGAAATTTCAAGACGCTCATTACCGAAGAGCACCTCGCTAGAGCCGGCCTTATCTTACCTTTTCCTCCTGCTCCGAACAATTACCAAGGTAGCGTTTTCGGACTTATTTGCTTTACTGAAAACTCTTGCTTATATTTGCTTCTTGTTTTTCAGCTGTCCTTCCTCCTCACGGCCTTCAGCTCAAGATGAATCCCACTCAAAAGATTCGGCAGAGGACCCAGCAGGCCGCTGATGGGCATGCGGGAAGGCCTCAGGGCCGAGGCCAAGGAAAGGGTAGGGGCGTCGAGCGCCCTGCTTCTACTGCGCCATCACCAGCCACTGTTTCCGCGAAAGCTGCTCCGCGCGCTCCTCCGGCCAAGCGATCCAGGCCAGGTTCTAATAGTGGAGCGGGGACCTCCCGGGGTGGTTCGGGAGCTGGAAGGGGAAGCTCAGGGATACCTGAGGCTTCAGCTGCTCGTGCGGCGCCTGGCGTCTGGACTGTCGAAAGTCCTCTGGCCGGCTTGGTCAGCATTTGCGGATGGGACCCTGCTCGGGTCGAGGAGACGAAGGAGTATCTCGATCGTTGCCCGCCTTTCCAGGTCAGCTTCTCCCGGGCTCAGTCTCCGACTCCGAAGGTGATGGAAAAACTTCCTCCGGCGGTGTCCTCAGCTGTCAAAGCCCCTGTTAAGACCTGGACGGATGATCTGGATAAGTTCTCCCGCCAGATGTCTGGTGTGGACTCCGGCTCCTGTGCCGCTATCCTTATGGCGCAGGCGTCCGTGTTTGCCTGGCAGGCTCAACACCAGTATGAAGAGCGGTTGGATAAGATTAGGGCGTTGAAAGCCGACTTGAGAGAGAAGAGCAGCGAGTTGCGAGACGCGGTGGAGGAGAAAAAGACGCTGCAGACTCAGCTAGTTTCTTCTCAAGAAGCTTTGTCGCACGCCACCCAGGCCGCTGAGCTGGACAGAAAGAGGGTGGCTGACTTGACTGTAGATAATGCCCGGCTTCAGGCCGGGATGGAGGAGCTGAAGGCCGAGCTTGAGGCTGCCCGGGCTGACCAGGCTGACGAGGTGGCAGTAGTCGCTAAGTTCAAGGGCTCTGACGAGTATAAGCTCGAGAGTAGCCTTGCTTATCTGTTTGCCTTCTTCGACGCTATTGAGGCAGCTCGGAAGAAGAAGCTGGACGACCGTCCACTTATGACAACTCTGGCCGGATACATTGAGAAGAACCCGCTTCCAGCTTATTATCTGGAGTTGATGAGTGACCTGCCGAAGTATCTTCTGGCCGGGTCGGAGAAGCTGCTCACTCCTGCTCCCCCCATCGTACTTATGTCTAACCCTTCTTTTGACATGGGAGCGGTTTCTGAAGTTGGACGGTCAGAAGTTGGGCAGCCCACCGAAGTGGCGGGCGAGGTGCCTGAGGAGGAGATGGTGGATATTGAGCAGTAGCTCTTTGTAGAGATTTCTTTTTCTTTCCTTTTGTAAGAGGTACTGGCCTCTAAACCAGTTTCGATTTTAATATCATCATGTTTTGCTGATCTATAATCTTCCATATATATATGTAGTTCGTTTTAGTTGACACTTGCTCATCTCAACCGAATCAGCTCGGTACTTAAATGCCTGAAACACTTAGTAAAAAACTATTAATCACTTGACAATGGTAGTGCGAATCTGCTCTGCTTGTCACGTCGATTTTTACTACTTATGTTTGGTTAATACTTTACCCCTGGTCGGAGCCAAGGTAGGTATAATACTTGCATTTTAGCCCGGCCTAAATGGCTCAGATGAAGTTGCGGTCTTGAGTGGGCCGAAGCCTTGGTGGGCTGAAGCCTTACTGTTTTATCCGGCCTGGACGGCACGGATGGGGCCGTAGCCTTGTGTGGGCCGAAGCCTTGGTGGGCCGAAGCCTTACTGTTTCATCCGGCCTGGACGGTGCGGATGAGGCCGTAGCCTTGGGTGGGCCGAAGCCTTACTGTTTCATCCGGCCTGGACGGCGCGGATGAGGCCGTAGCCTTAGGTGGGCGGAAGCCTTGGTGGGCCGAAGCCTTACTGTTTCATCCGGCCTGGACGGCGCGGATGAGGCCGTAGCCTTAGTCAATATTACAAGCTGGGAAAACAATTTCATTAATCGTGAAAAGGTACATAAGAATTACAATTGAAATCCTGGTCGGCTAATGATAATACTTTTTTAAGTGCTCTATATTCCATGGTTTGGATACGATTTTTCCATCCAGGTCGGCTATCTCATATGCACCTCCGGCCAGAATCCTGCTAATCTTGTACGGTCCTTCCCAGTTGTGTCCTAAGGAGCCATTCGGTAGTAAGACCTTTTTGAGGACTAGATCCCCGAGCTGAAATTTTCTGGTCCGGATCCTTGAGTTATAATACCTTGCACTTCTCTGCTTGTAAATGGCGTTCTTTATGTCTGCGTCCATTCTTCTTTCTTCTAGCAAGTCAAGGTTGGCGGCCAGAGCTTCTGTGTTCTGCTGGTCTTGATATTTGTCCACTCTCCAAGTGCGAACGCCGAGCTCGATTGGGATGACTGCCTCGGAATCGAATGCTAAGGAGAATGGCGTTTCTCCCGTCGCTGTTCTGGCCGTCGTTCTATATGCCCAAAGTACCTCGGGCAGTTCATCGGCCCAAGCTCCCTTTGATTCGTTAAGCCTGGCCTTCAGGGTGTGCTTGATGATTTTGTTCATGGCTTTGACCTGGCCGTTTCCTTGAGGGTGGTAAGGGGTGGAGAGCAGCTTCTTGATGCCCAGGTTTTCACAAAATGTCCTTAGGTCGTCGCTGTCGAACTGTCGTCCATTATCTGTGATGATGGAATGAGGGACCCCGAATCGGCAAATGATGGACTTCCATATGAAGTTTGTAACTTTCAGCTCGGTTATCCGTGCTAGAGGTTCTGCTTCCACCAATTTGGTGAAATAGTCGACGGCGACGATAGCGAATCTTACTCCTCCTCGGCCAGTGGGCATTGGCCCAATTAGATCTATTCCCCATTTTGCGAATGGCCACAGGGCCATTATTGAGTTCAAATCTTCCGATGGTGCTCAGATGAGTGGCGCGCATCTCTGACATTTGTCGCACTTTTTAGCGAATTTGATAGCATCTTTTTTCAGGCTAGGCCAGAAGTATCCTTGTCTGATAACTTTGAAGGCTAGCGACTGGCCTCCCGAGTGATTACCACATACGCCCTCGTGAATCTCGGCTAACACATATTTGGCTTCTTCGTTATCCAGGCATTTCAGGAGAGGATGTGAGAAACCTCTTTTGTACAGAAGACCGTCCTGGATGGTGTATCGAGCAGCTCGGATTCTCAATTTTCTGGCCACGCCCTGATCGGCGGGGACCTTTCCACCTTCCAAGTATTGGATGATCGGGGTCATCCAAGTCACTTTTGGCTCAATATCATAGATTTCCTTTTGATCGAGGGCCGAGCTGTCCACTGTTCCAATGTTTACTGATCCAATATCTTCAGCTCCTTCACTTGTCGCTAGCCGTGCAAGGGCGTCAGCCTGCGTATTCTTGCTACGAGGGATTTACTCGGCACGGATCCGTCGAAATTGTGCGGAGGCCAGCTCGACGGATCTCAAGTACTTCACCATTTGTTCATCCCTGGCTACATACTTGTCTGAAATTTGATTGACGACCAGGAGGGAGTCACTGAAGACTTCAAGGTCGTCCACCCCGAATTGTTTCGCCATGTCCAGTCCGGTCAGTAGTGCTTCATATTCGGCCTCGTTGTTTGTTGCGGGGAATTTGAACCGTAGCGCCGAGCAAAAGTATTTCTGGATGGGGCTGACTAGGACGATGCCAGCCCCAGCGCAATGAGTGGTGGACGACCCGTCCACGTACATCTTCCAAGGTTTCTCTATTCTTTCTTCTCGGATGATGAGAGTTGGAGTGAATTCGGTGATGAAGTCAGCAAGGGCCTGACCTTTTATTGCCATTCTAGGCGCATAGTGGACGTCATACTGGCCCAGCTCGACTGCCCACTTTAACAGTCTTCCTGAGGCGTCTGGGCGGCCCAATACCTGCTTTAAAGGAAAGTTAGTCAGTACCTCAATTTGGTGTGCCAGGAAGTATGGCCGCAACTTTCTGGCTGAGATGACCAATGCATAAGCTAACTTTTCCATTGCCGGGTAGCGAAGCTCGGCGTCGTGTAGTGACTGGCTCACATAATAAACAGGTTGTTGAGCCTTCTGTTCTGTACGGACCAATACCGAGCTTACCGCATATTCGGACACTGCCAGGTAAAGCTGTAATTTTTCTCCTGGCTGAGGCTTTGCTAGGACCGGGGCCTCTATGAGTGCTTTTTTGAGGTCGTCGAGGGCCGACTGGCCTTCATTATTCCACTCGAACTGGGCGTTTCTTCTGATCAAGTTGAAGAATGGTCGGCATTTATCGGTGGACCGAGATATGAAGCGATTGAGGGCGGTGATTTTGCCCGTCAGACTCTGGACGTCCTTGTTCCGTCTTGGCGGGGTCAGGTTCATAACCGCTTGAATTTTTTCAGGATTGACCTCGATTCCCCTCTAACTCACCATATATCCCAGGAACTTTCCCGATCCTACCCCGAAGGAGCATTTCTTGGGGTTCAACTTCATCCTGTATCTTCTCAGGATATCGAACATCTCTGTTAGGTGGCCTACGTGATCAGCTTTCTGTTTTGACTTTACCAGCATATCATCCACATAGACCTCCATTGTTTTCCCAATCTGTGCGGCGAACATCTTGTTTACAAGCCGCTGATAAGTAGCTCCTGCATTTTTCAGACCGAACGGCATCATTGTATAACAGTACTGTGCGCGGTCGGTGATGAAGGTTGTATGGGCCTGGTCATCCTCGGCCATTGGTATTTGATGATAGCCGGAATATGCGTCCATGAAGCTCATGAGTTCATGGCCGGCAGTTGTGTCGACCAGCTGGTCGATGTTGGGGAGTGGGAAACAGTCTTTTGGGCAGGCTTTATTCAGGTCGGTGAAGTCCACGCATAGCCTCCATGATCCATTTGGTTTCCTGACCAGGACGGGGTTGGAGACCCAAGTCGCATATTTGGTCTCTCTAATGAAGCGGTAACCCAGCAGCCTTTGTACTTCCAGCTCTAGCCCCTCATACCTGTCTGGGCTCAATCGGCGTCTTTTCTGGGCCACTGGTTGCACGGCAGGGTTGATATTAAGGTGATGGCAGGCATCTTCCGGTCGGATGCCTTCCATGTCTTCATGAGCCCAAGCGAAGACATCAACATTGCCCTGCAAAAAGGTTATCAGCTCGGAACGGAAGGGTTCCTGCAACTCATGGCCGACCCGGAGCTCCATATCTGGCCTGTTTGGATCCATACTGACAAGATCCAGCTCTTCAACAGGCGCGGCTCGTCTCTGGGGTCCGTCCCCTCGGGGATCGACGGACCCCCACTCCTCTTCAGGTTCTCGTATGTCCGTCGCCACTTCCCTTCCGCTATTCTGGCCGGCGGTACCAGAGGAGGACCCGACTTCAAAAGTGGAGCTGACCGGCTGTTCAGGGATAATTGCCGGGAGTGGAGGTTCATTATCTACCTCCATGGCAGTCTGATTGTGCTCGGCGATCTCGAGAACAGAATCTTCAAAGGCGTTCTCCATCTGCTCATCGGCCGAGGTGGTCTGGGTGAGCTCCAGCTGGTTGAGCTCCTTTGGGCGTAGCCCCATGTCTGTCTCTCTGGCGGCCAGCTGGTTCCCTTTTACCACATACACCTCGTCACCCACAGGGAACTTGAGGGCGAGGTGGTAGATGGAGACTACCGCCTTCAATTTGGTCAGAAGTGGCCTGCCCCAAATGGCGTTATATTGGGAGTTCAAGTCCACCACCTTGAATTCCGTCGTTGTGCATACTTCCCTATCGTCGAAACCGAACAGGACCTTGAGCTCGCAGGTGCCGAGTACCCGGGTACTCATTCCTCCGAAGCCTTGAATAGAGTCGGAGGATGGCATGAGCTGGGATTCATGAAATCCCATCCGCCTGAAGGTGCTCAGGTAAAGCACGTTAGCGTAGGCGCCGGTGTCAACCATGACCTTGTGCACCATAGTCCTACAAATATTGAGCGATACCACCAAGGTATCGCTGTGCGGGTATGCTATCCCTTCACTGTCCAGCTCAGTGAATAAGATGGGTGCATGACGGGGTGTTGCCCGAGGTGGAACGCACCGCTGATAAGCGTTCCTGGCCTCCCGAACTTGCCCCTTCCGGGCTCGTTTGGACTCCCGTTGCTCACCGAAGCTGTTGTTGATGAGTGTATGTATTTCGCGAGCAGCTTCGTTTGGTGGAGGAGGTGGTGGGGCAATGGCTTGTTGTGCCCCCTGGCCCTATTGTCCTTGGCCCTTGACGTACTTTTTTAACTGACCCTGGTCGATCAGCTTCATCAGCTCGGCCAGCAATGCCCAGCATTTGTCAGTGTCATGTCCTTTCGCCTTGTGGTACTTGCAGTACTTATTCTGGTTGAGGCGATTTGGGTCAGCCCTCATAGGTCGTGGCTCGGGCAGCAGGTTCTTGTCCTTAATCTCAGTAAGCACTTGTGATGGGGCAACTGTGAGGATTTCAGTTACCTGGGCGGGGCCTCCAAGTTGGAAGGCTCTGAAATTCGTGGCCGGTCTGAACGGCTTCATTGGTTTCCTTCTTTCTTCCCTCCTTTCTTCGCGCCACTCAGGTCTCTTTTCTCGTTCAGGGGCCCTGTCCTCTGGAATGGCTTCCTCGGCCCCTATATACCGTTCTGTGCGGTTGAGGAAGTCGTGATATGTTCTCGGCCCTTCTTCGTGGACGGACCACCAGAATCTGGTCCGGGGCCTTAATCCGGCCATGACAGCCATAAGGATGGCTCGTCCGACACCTGCTCCATGCCGAGGACCAGTTTGTTGAAGCGGTCCAGGTATGACTTCAGAAGCTCCGCTTTGTCTTGCCTCACATTGACTAACCTTTTCTTGGGAGTCGACCTCATCCTCGACCCCATGAACTGTGTCAGAAACAGATCGGACAGCTCGTCCCATCCCCCTATGGACGCGTCAGGGAGAGAACGGAACCATCTTTACGCTCGATCCCCAAGCGTGAGTGGGAATGCTTTGCACATGAGCTCCTCTCCCAATCGTTGTAGCTCCATCCAGGACGTATACTTGTCCAGGTGGGTACTAGGGTCGGTCTCTCCATTATACTGACCGATGGGAGGCATTTTGAACTTCGTGGGGACCATGGTGGCAATGTGCTCTGCAAAGGGGGAAGCCCTCTTCCAGCCCCCTTTATTGCGCTTGGCTTGAATGTCAGCCAGTCTGTGTCGGAGCTCCTGCTCCTCCATAAGCTCCGAGTACCGCAGATTGTGACCGGTACTCTCATCATGAGGTGGTGGGACCTCACCCCTCTCATTAGGAAGCCTGTCGAGCCTTCTGGCCTCCCCGACGAGGGTTGGTTCCTTAGCACCTGAGGCATATCGCCTGTGTGCCTGTACCCCGACATTAACTGGGCGGACCTGGTGGTGATCTGGTCGGGCACGTGTGGGAGACTGACTTCGCCGAAGTTCGGCTTCGGCTATCCGCTTCCCCAGGATTCGCCTCCGCCTGGGTTCGTGTGAGGATTCAGAGTCTTCCAACAGGCCATTGGTCTCTTTGGCCTTCTCCTTTTGCTCAGCCTCTTTGAGCCGCTCGGCAAGTGCGGCCATAACACCTCTAATCTGCGCCACAGTCATGGGGGTGTCAGGTGTTTCTAAGGTGATGGGAGCCATTTGAGTCACTTCCTCGGCCATGATTGGTCGAGCTCGGGTGGAGCCGCCAACCTGGAAGGCAGGAATTTGGGGCTTTGGGGTAGTATTGCGTTCGGAATTGCTCATGGTGTACTGGAGTTATGTTCAGGTATTGTGAATAAACCCCTCCTTCTAGCGCCAAAATGTTGACGTCGGAATTTGTAAGAGAATAATTCATAGTCTAACACCCAAATATAATGAAAATGAGATGAAAAGTATAACACAAGAATGGCCTGGAGCATACTCGGGCAATGCTGTACCGCTAATCCTGGGCGGTAGAATTACCGGGCAGGACCTTATAATATTATATTAGAGAAATTAGCTCTTTGGTACTGTTTACAGAATGAGGATTCAGATCCTTTACAAGTTAAAATTACATCTATTTATAGCTAGAGCATCACTTGAGTGTCGGAGATCGTGGAGGTAGTGGGAGTTAAGCCCACCTTTTCCTTGAGGTACTTGGAGGTTTTGTTACCCACGATCTATTGGAGGTTAGCGACATCTTGGACGGCCATACGGATCCTGGCCGGCTAATACTATATATTAATAGTTTATCTTTATATTTATTATAAATATATTATTTGATTTAAAATTTTAAGTTTAATATACGTATTAATGTTAGTTATACGAAGACACTTTTAGAAAAATAAATTAAAATACCTTGATATTGTTTAGGTATTAAACATGTGCAAAAATTATTAAATTATTTTGTCTATTAGTATTTTTTTATATAAAATTTGTCATGTTATCATAGTAGACAATGTTTATATAGTATTTTATCTATATATTTATTGAAAATATATCATTTTATTTGAAATTATAAATTTAATATATGTATTAATATCAATTATAATGATATTATAACTAATAGATATATTTTTCAATATTTTTAAAAAGTTTTTATATTTTTTTAAAAAATGTCCGATATTAATACTGATATATCCATAGAAGTTTATTAGTTAAAAATGTGATTGGTTTGTGGGGATTGGAGCAAGAGCATCGTTTTCCGTCGTAACTTTGGCTCAACGCCGGTAAAGCATCAGCGCAGCCGCAGCTGCCTCGTCTGGCATTCTACTGTTTATTTGCGTATATATCTGTTTGGCTCGGCTTCTGTCCCTCGCGCTATCAGTTTCGGCGCGCTTTTTGATTCCCTGTAAGTGTGTCTATCGTTCTGTTTTTCTATTTGATTTGATTGTTAGCTGGAAACAAGATTTGCCCCAATTGAAAATCCAGCATTGGTTTGATCAGCATTGAAGCCCTAATTTGATTTCCCCTAATTTTATTGAAACCCTAGCATGTTCCAATTTCATTGATTTTCATCTCATTTGTGATTCTACTTGTTAATTTTTTTCTCGAATTAGATTTTTTTTTTTTTGGATTTACCTGCCGTATTTTAATCTTTTTAGGTGTGCTGTGAGACTATTATGTGATTGGAGGAATTCTCGCAAGTGTTCTTTTAACAAAACAAATGTGAGTTTAAATTTTTTCTCGAATTTTAATTAATCCCTTGATTTTTCTATGTGAATACTTTGTCGAAATTCGAATTCTTTATAAAAATTCGAGATTCTTTGAAGAAATTCTTTGAAGGCATGTGTTTGACTTTGTAGAAATTCGAGATTGTTTGAAGGAATTATTTGAAGGCATATGTTTGTTGAACATTGAAATGCTTTGTGTGAAATCTTCTTGATTTTCCCTGGAGCTTGCAACCTGAAAATTGGAGATTGTTTTCATTTAATTTTTTCATTTTGGTGTTTGTTATGAACATTGAAAATGATTGTTTTCATTTGATCTTCTTCATTTGGTGTTTGTTATGAACATTGAATATTCGAGGTTGTTTTCATTTAATCTTTTTCATTTTGGTGTTTGTTATGAACATTGAAATGGTATGTAGAGTGAGTGGAATCTTTTGTTATTTAGCAGAGTTACTTATGATTGTGTATTTACAGTCTCTATTTGTATATGTTGTTCTTGAGTTGAGATGTCTGTTTGGGGTAACAAATACGCATATAGCTGTACCTATCATATATTTTCTGGCTAAAGACATTCTGTTGGCTTGTTCTTCTTTGTTACTTATAAACCTTCTAGCAGAGAAAAGGCTTTATGTTGCCACCTTTCTCCATCTCTAGATAAACAGGATAAGGTAATTAAATTGATAGAGAAATTTATAGACCTATGTAGGATAGGAGAATTGCACTACAAGGATAAATACATGTTGAGATAAATAGAGAAGAATTGCGTTGATATATAATAGAAAATAGTCTTACGAAAGCTTTTTTATTTTTTTCCACCTCCAACACAAGTAAATCAATACATTTCAATACATGAAAAAATGTAAAAAAAAACTTATTTCAGAAAATAAAAGTTAGCTAATTTACTACCCGGCAATATATGAAACTTTTGTAAATAATTGTGTATAAAAAATTTTAGTATCTCTACAAGGATCTTTTTCATTTCATGTTAGCACTACAAATATGAATATGTCAAAAAGAAGAGTATCAAGTAACAAACAGTTGTTGATACAATTATCAAAGATCTTACTGTGTTCTTAAATTTTTCTAAGACTTGAAATTAATCACCTTCATCCTAATTGGTTGCTTGTCTATAGACTTTGCACAATCAACTTGACCATGGAGAAATGTATATCTGAAAGATTAGATAAATTGCATAAAGTTCAAGATTTGAGGTTAAAAGCACAAGTGCTACATAAGTTGCAAGCCATGCTAAAAATACTTTGAATGTTGTAATTAGATGATTCAAGCAAGTTGAGGGGAAACATAGAGCATGATTTGTAGTACACAGAACCGAAAATGGCTCATCTAGAATCGGGTGAAATCGGTTTGAATCGGGCGACGCAACAAAACCTGGCTGCATGGACCGGATAGGGTTTCTGCTAGGGTTTATCGGGATAAGTCTCCAAATCGAACCCTGAATCGTTAGCGATATGTAAATAGATCATAGGGCTTTTGTTTCCTAGTAGGAGACGTATCTAATAGGATAGATTTCAGCTGATATAGATTAGGATTAAGAGAGAATCAAGATTTAAGGGTTCTAAGCATATAAACCCTAAATTTGCAAATTAGTTTCTCCTAATTTTTCTTTTCTGTACGTTTGATTCATAGTGAAAGAGTGTTTTCTTGCTCCTGTGGACGTAGGTCAAGTGGACCTGGTCGACTCACGTAAATTCTTGGTGTGTTGTTCATTTTTACATTGATTTCTAAGTCTTGCATGCATGGTGTTTAGGGTTCTAGCTAATTTAGTTGATCTTAATAGCTGGAACTGAATTTAAATCAATTACAATTTATTTGATTAACAAATGTCAACACAAAGATGAGCAGGACAAGAAAAGGCCAGGTATCTTTGATAATTAAAATGCTGATTCAAATTAAACCAACAATGGAGAAGGGCACTATAGACATTCAAATCATTGTTCAAATCTCTCATGTAGTGCACTTGGCCATTGACAATCATTAAACAATAGCAGAAACTTAAAACTTTAAGCAGAGCATAACACAACAATAACAATTAGTAGCAACATCAACCACAAACAATTCAGAAGATAAATAACCTTCCCACAACCAATAAAAAAATCACAATTCAGCACAATTTAAAGCTCTTGCATTCATTTTTTTAATCCTCATTATACTTCACAAGATTTTTGGAAAGTCCAAAACAAAATCCTTAGGGGTTACAATTTCACATCATTAAGTAAATGCAGGCAAATTATGTGAGTATATATAGAGGGAATGATTTGTTGTGCTGCCAAATCAATTTGAACTTTAGGTGGAGCGAGAGCAGCAGACTCAACAAAGTGTAAGTTAGGATCCTTGAAACCAGAGATATTGGCATTTACTAATTTTCATCCCAATACAATATGAGCATTATGTGAAATATGGATATATATATCTAGAAAGTACATATTCAGCAAGCTTCTTGGCAAGATACATGAATGGCTTCTTGAAGTTGTAATTGCTTTTATCTGGTATTTTGTAATCCTACAAATTTTTTTTATGTGGAAAGTAATCTGCTTTGCCTTCACCTACCTGTTTTTGACATCAACCTTGTTCCCACATAACTAGTCTCATTGATTGCAACCTGAATCAAAAAACCCTAACCCACCTTAATTGAATAACAATATCTTCAAATGGGTTCAGCGTGAGATAGAGTTCGAGAATCAAATATATATCGATTCAGTAGAATAGGAACAAATTTTGGCAGCCATGACCCATGAGCTTGAAATTTTGGAGAAGAATGACGTGAATTTTGGGGTGAAAAAATCTTTCCATATCTTATTATCTTTGCCATAGTTAGAAATAATTAACCACCCTACAAAATGAAAAAAAAAAAGGAAAAATAAATAGAAAAAATAATAAATAAGTAGTGGGAAATGTGTCATGAAGAGAGATGGCCAGTGCAGCGAACCTGACGTAGGGATGGGGAAGCCTTGTTACTAAATACACTCCAATAAAAAACATTTATAATTTCAACAACCTCTAAACACACCCCAATTTATCCTAATTATACCCTTTAGAGAAAAAATGAAAAAAAAAAAGACTCTAAAACCCCCCTCCCCACTTTTGCTCTCTTTGAAATCCTAGTTGTCCCATCTTTCCTCCCCACTTTCTCTTTCTTTGATTCCACTTCCATTATTTGATTTGAATGTAGTTATTTCTTTCTCCCTCTCTCTCTTTTTCCTTAAGGAAGAAATTTGGAACATAAAATTTTTTGAGAGTTTTGTTCGATCGTGGTGGTCGAACATGCTTTTTAATATTCGGCCAACTAGGATCGAGCATAAAGAGATTTGATTTGGATAGACCGAACAAATTGTATCTTGTTTGAGTGGTCAGAACCAACACATAGTGCGGGCGACATATTTTTTAGGATTTTTTCGAATTTCATTTGTAAAATACTTAAATCCACTGTATAAAATCATTACATAATTTGTTCACTATTTATGATTTTTTAGGATATTACTGTATATATTTATATTGAAAGTGACATTTTAGGTTGAGTTTCCGAAAAATATGAAGAAAAAGATGAGCAGGAAAGAAAAATGTATTTTTTGTTTAAATAAAAGACTATTTTAGTCTTTTAAGTTATAATTATTTTTTATTTATTTTATTATGGTATATGTTTAGAAAAGAATGAGGTATGGATAGTCACACCTTTCCTTTAAAAACTCCGCTGAATCCAAAACTTTGTAAACAAGTGTTAGGAATGGAATATTTGCTGCGAACCCTAAGAAAGAAGGGAGAGGTGGATTCCCTCATCAGAGACACCTTAGATAAAGTCCTTGTCCTCCGCTTCGGTCTTTCCTCTGATGCCGTTTGCCTCCACCTCGACGACGTCGTACGCACCTCACCCTGTTTCCCCTTTTCAAAAAAGTAATCGATTATCAGAATTTCTAGTATGTGGAATTGCAATTACTCACACCTGATCGTTTATTGTTGGAAAGCTGTATAAATCGGCGAGGGACGTGTCTAGATTTGCGACTGTGGCGTTGGTGGATGTGGAGTCGCAGGAGATTCAGGTTTATCTCAAGTATTTTGACATTACTTTTATGCCCTCCACCGTGTTTTTCTTTAATGCTCACCACATGAAGATGGATTCCGGGTACGTATTCCTCTCTCTGCAATTCTCTTTCCTCTTCATTTCAATACTTCAACTGCAATGTTAAGTGTTCTTGAGGCACCAGTTAATTGTGAGGGTTTTCTTTATGGAAAGTGCATATAATGCTGTGTAGTTTTGGAAGAAACAGAAAATATAGGCATTTGGAACCTTGTATCTGTACACAAAAATGTGTTATATTATTTGCAACTTTGCATTAGAGGTGGCAGTTCATATTATTATATTGTGTTATGGTGTTTTTTGTGCTATCCATTTATTTTATAATAAATTGTTTTTATTAGTTTAACTAAATTTAAAAGTTCATATTTTTGTGTTTTGTTTAGAATTAAAATTGGAGAGAAATAATGTTTCTGATATCTCCAGCACTAAAATCAAACTAACTATTTTTCTCAATTAGATGGTTGATGGTTGATAGTACCTATAACCTTAATTGATGCAGAGATCCTTTCATAATTTCCTTTCACAAAATTGCAATATTAACACGATAGTTAAAAAATAAAAATAAAAACTTACATGCTTTGTTACAGTTGAAATTATCATTCATTTTTAGGTGAAAATTTAAAGACATCACCGGCTAATTTTTACAATTTGGATGCCACAGTATTCCAACATTTAGAAAAAAATTGTGGCATCCAATGAGTTAAACTAAGCCAGAGAAGTCGACAATCTCTCACTAAATGGTTGATGATGATTTGAATTGCTAAACTATGTAATGATCAATGATATAATTTTTTTGCTTAATTCAATAGATAGTGATAAAAATGCAATTTCATGAAAATTTGTGATTTTTCTTCTCTGCTTTTTTTTTTTTGGCAATGCCAAATAATTTGCATGTATCCACTATAGGTCTAGTTTCTTAAACTCCTTGGATTATACTTTCTAAGACTTCTTATCAGATAGGCTGATAATTGTCTTTTGTTTACCCTCTTTTTTATTTTCTCACTTCATTGTTCTTTATGTTTTGTTTTTCTAGGCAAAATATGGATTTTGTCATCTCATTATTCTATCCCTTAATGGACCTTTTACCTTTACTGACTTATTTTGATATTTGAATTGAGTCAAGCAAAATGTAGAACCTGTTTCTAAGTCAATATATTTGAAGATGGTTCTTTCTGTATCCTCCATATGCACAACCGGTAGTATATGTTTGATGTTTGTTATTGGATCACTCATTTTTGTCTTTACCTCTTGCAGAAATGCTGACCACACTAAATGGGTTGGAACATTTCAGAGAAAACAAGACTTCATAGATGTTGTCGAGGTATTCGTTTGATAAATACTGCTATCTTCAATTAATGAACCATTAATATGACATGATTGGTATGCATGAATAGATTAGGAATAGAATGATTATTCCCAAATCCATTCCAAATCCTATGATTGGTATATTTTAGGAATGAGAATACTAATTCCCTTGGGAATGACTATTCCCAAAAATACATGAATGACCATTCCATCCATCCCCCCTAGTATTATGTATTCCCCCTCTTCAAGGAATCAATTATATACTTATTTTAGGTAAAATTATCCCTACTTATTTTTTATTATGACAACATTGTACTATCAATTAAGGAATGACTATTACATTCCTTGTCAATACCAATCATAAGAATTATTATTCTTATACTATTCCATTCACATCTTCATTCCATTCCTTAATTCATTCCATTCATCTTCAATTCCATTCATTCATACCAATCATGCCATAAATGCATTAAACATGTTTCATGAGTTCTACTTATTTCACCCCGATCACAACACTAACTATAATTTCACTTAGGTGATCTTTTTCATGGTTTTTTAATACTTTGTTTTCCTAAAGCAAAATAAAATCAGCATAGAGATTTTCTGTAATAGGCATTCCTTTCTTAATGGTATCTATAGTAGCAAGTTGGAATTTAAGATTTCCAATCTCCCACCATTTCTTCAGAGGCTAATTCCTAGAACACATATAACTTCCATTTTCTTTGCATGCAACTCTAGATAAACTCTGCTTTCATCAACCTACCTTCTTGTTAGTGCATCTGTCACTATCTTAGATCATAAGGTAGTGCATCCAGTAGTTATCTCAAGAACATTTTCTTTCTTATGAGATCTTTCTATTTACCCTTAATAGTTGAAGGGTCTTTTGGTTTTATTTGTATTCCATTCAAAAACTTTATTTGTTAAGAAGATTTAATGCTTTATGTTAGAAACAAAGGAGTAGAAAAACGATAATTCAATTAACACAATTCCAAATTAGCCGAAGGCTGCCCAATCCAATTCTAAAATATTTTCTGCATAAATTAAACGAAGGGAAAAATAAAGTATAAATAGATTTCGACAAACTCCTATGCTTACTAGAACTAGGACTCCTATGCTTACTAGAACTAGGACTCGTATGTTTACTAGAATTAAATAATGAAAACAACATCAGTTTGCGGTCGTGCCTGTGTCTTGGCGTGCTCGCACTTCCTCCCTCTTCTTTCTGTGCCTATAAACTCAATCTGTAATGACTCCCTTCCCCTTAAAATGAGCTTTGTCCTCAAGGCGGAACTCTGGAAACTGTGATCGAAAAACCTGTTCATCAACCAAGTTGCATCATCCTCTAATAATCCAGTCAAAGTGACCAAAACCTGTGAAACCCTATTGTCATCCCTCCATATCTCCCTCTAGCGCAGCACTTCTGGCTACGTACTTAGGCTCGTTATCACATAAATCAGGGGGCAGCCCCGGTGTCACTGCATGGTCTCCAATCATAGGTTTAAGGAGTGAAATGTGAAAGACTGGGTGAATTCTAGATCCCTCCGGCAAACGTAACTTGTACTGCTTAGCATCCTTTCTGAAGCAAGAAATTGGAAAAAAAAAAAAAATCATAACACCAATTGTGTGTTTATACTTATTTAGGGCAAGTTAAAGTCCATTGTAGCTGACTGAAATCTTGAAGATTTTGGTCGAAAGATGGAGACCTCTGATAGATGATAGAGGCTGCTTGAATCAGAATGCTTGCGGTTAATCCTCCTACTACGAAATTGCCTTGCTCTGCTTCCACCTCGAGTAAATGGCATGCATACTTCCACCCTTGCCATTCTTTCTCCACGCACCTATGCCGACTGTCTTCCTGCACACCTTACCAATGCACTCTTATCACCTCGAATGGCCTGAAATACCTTGGGGTCAGCTTCACATTCAATCACCTAAACAAGGAACCTTTGCGGTAGGGTTGGAACTTGAGGAAGACGTCCAATTTGCCTTGTAGGGGTGTGTCAACCTGATAAAGTGAATCGTCTTGGATAAGCGATCGACCACAACCAAAATTGTGTCCAATTTTTGTGATTTCGGAAGCCTGGAAACAAATCCATACTGATGTCCTCCCATATCTACATTGGAATCGGCAGTGGTTGTAGCAACCCGACGGGTGCCCGGGTGTCCACCTTGTTACTTTGGCACACAAGGCAATCGACCACCATGGCTGTGATAGTCTTTATCATTCCTGGCCAGAAAACATTCGCTGCAATTCTTCGATAGGCGCTGTATGTTTCTGCGTGACCTTTGATGGGCGTCGAATAGAACTCCTCAAAGAATCAATTGAACCAAATGGAAGCAACCGGCCCTGCCAAGCGATCTCGATAAAACAATACTACGTTAATGAGGATGTTTGGCTTCTGCACACTTTCTTCCTTGTCCAGAATAGCGATAATCAGTATGTAGGCTGGGTCGGGCCTCATTGCAACATTCAGCGCGTCTTACTCCAACCAACGAGGTATTGAGACAGCCCTGGCTTGTACTTAATCTCAAAATCAAAACCCAACAGCTTTGTGACCCAGTATTGCTACGCCGACGTCTCGATAAACTGATGTAGCAGGTGCTTCAAGCTGCGGTGGTCCGTCCAAACCACAAAATGATGTCCTACTTAATAGGGCCACTGATGTAACACCGCTTGCATGTGGGCCATCAACTCCTACTCATAGGTGGATTTGGTTGTATTGCATTCCGATAACACCTTGCTAAAGAAAGTGATTGACCGGCCTGTTGCATCAAAACCTCCCCTAAACTGTGCTCGGAGGCATCGCATTTTATGCAGAAGGGTAGTGAAAAATCAGGCATAGCTAATACCGGGGTCGTTGTGATGGCTCGTTGTAATGCTGCGAAGGTTGTGTGTCAACCTGTGGTGAAGTCCTTTGTTGTGTAGGGGTGCGTCAACCCGATAAAGTGAACCGCCTTGGATAAACGATCGACCACAACGAAAATCGTGTCTAATTTCTGTGATTTCGAAAGCCCGGTAACAAAATCCATACTGATGTCCTCCCATATCTACATTGGAACGGGCAGTGGTTGCAGCAACCCGGTGGTTGCTCGGGTGGCCGTCTTGTTATGTTGGCACACAAGGCAATCGGCCACCATGTTCGTGATTGTCTTTATCATTCTGGCCAGAAAATATTCGCTGCAATTCTTCGATAGGTGCGGTATGCACCTGCGTGATCCTCGATAGGGTCGAGTGGAAGTCCTTAAAGAATCGATTGACCTAAATGGAAGTAGTTGGCATTGCCGACCGATCCTGAAATAACAATACGCCGTTAATGAGGGCGTACGGCTTCTGCATGATTTCTCCCTTGTCCAGAATAGCGATAATCGGTATGTAGGCTGGGTCGGTCCTCACTACAGCATTCAGTGCGTCCCACTCCAACCAACGAGGCATTGAAATAGCCCCACACTCCATATCGCTATTGTGGCGAGATAGTGCATTAGCGGTTGTATTGGTGCGAGGCGCCGCTATCGATCATGACAACGACTGTTATCCAATTTAATTCATCCTGCATCTTCATGGTTTGAGGTCCATCGAATCCATAAGCAGCCACTGGCCTATACCTCCTACTGCTGAAGATCACCCTCTTCACCCTCAACTTCCCCTATTTCTTCACCTGTCCCTTCCATCTCCCCTTTGTCCTCCCCGTCCCCATCACCATAATTCTGAGGGACTTACTTGAGCACACATGCAGTGGTGTGTAGGGCTCCTTACACTTGAAACATAATCCTTTGTTCCGAAGATCCATAAACTCGTGATGAGACATGTATTTCAGCCCGGCTGGTCGCCCCTGATGGACGGACCCTATCGACTCGGTGTGCGTGAGGGCCTATTCCCCCGGAAGTTTCGTGAGGAGGTGCAATGCGGGTTAAGAACGATGAACCCCCAGGACGTGGGGTGTTCGTGGGTTGCGCTGAGTGAACACTCCTCGATGGGGGGGTTGATTTCGATTTGGGAAGCTCGCAAATTGTGGTGCCCGGAGGGCTGCAATTTCCTACTCAATTTCGCTCACCAGATGCATCATCTGGTAGATATCCTCCACATCCTTGGAACGAATTGAAGCCGAATGTCGTCCCGAAGCCCATGAAAGAAAAGGCCCAATGCATGGGTAGGGGGAATTTCCTTCATGATAGCCATCCGAGTGATGAATTGCTCCACGTATTCAGCGATCGTGCCCGTTTGTCGAGTTAGAGCCAGAACCTCAAATGGATTTGCGCGAGGATCGTCACCATACCGTCGAAGAAGTTCTATTGTAAATTTGCGCCAACTCAACCTTGGGTATTGCTCCATGAGCCATTGGAGCCATGGAAGGGTGGTCCCCTCCATTGCAATTTGTGCCAAGTCCCCACGCTGAAGGATTCTCTTCATTGAATCCCCAATTTGGTCGTTGTGGTGGGAGGCCTACGCTCCCGTGCAACCTCTCCACAATCAAGGGTGCGATCATCCTCTCGCACATTTGTGCCTCGCTCAGCGGTGCGGGCTGATGACTCTGCCCCAGTGCCTTGCCCGACACCAATTGGCACATCATGGCCGTCACTCCTCTCTCCAACATCACCACTGTTGCTTGGAGCAGTACAATTATTGCCTCCATTGAATCCATACATGTTTCGTTACTCGTTATGTTTTGATCCGGCAGGTTGGACCAAATTGTTAGAGTTAGAAGAGTAAACGATAACTAAATTAACACAATTCCCAATCAGCCGGAGGCTGCCCAATCTAATTCCAAGTATTATTTTGCATAACTTAAATGAAGGGAAAAACAAGGTATAAATAGACTTAGTTGGACTCCTATGCTTACTAGAACTTGGACTCCTATGCTTACTAGAATTAAATAAATAAAAACAGTAGAATTAAATAATAAAAACAACATCAGTTTGCGATCACCCTCTTCTTCTTCGCCTATAAACTCAATCCGTAACATTACCTCTCAATGAGGAATTCCAAAAAAAAAAAAAAAAAAACGAATTCTCGTGATTTGTATCCACGAGTCACATATAATTTGAGAAGTTGGATTATGACATTGCGAAACAAAATTTATGAATTGACCAGAACTTTCAATTAAACAAGTATGACGAAGATGGAAAGTCAATTTCTAATCTTAACTAAATTTATATTGTTTTCTTTCTTTAGAAAGAAATTGGAGCAAAATAGCTATTCAACGATGACTTTGGTTTACTAGAGACATTGGCATATTGTTTTAGTTCTGTGGAAACAAAAATACTTTCCTTAGGATCTCAAATAGAAATAACAACGAAATAGCTAGAAAGATTGTTAGATCACCTTCTTCTAGAAATATCGTCTAGAAAACAATTTGTTTTGTTTGTATTCAAACAAAAAGTTGACACAAACAGATGCCCATTGGAAGTGAATTTGTGCAAATAAGACATGGAATATAGCAGTTGGACTATGAGAGACTTAACTGATTTATGTTGCTTCGATTTATGTTTTCGATTGCAAAGCAAATTTAATTTAGCATCAAAGTATCTTCTTGGAGTGCTGCTGTTACTTCTTCATGAATTTTTTAAGTTGAGGAAATCTATTGTCCTTGTTTCTATTACAATATTCAATATGTGAAGGAGCCTAAGGTTCATGCATATAAAAGTTGTTTGTGATTGCAGGCGATATATAGAGGGGCAATGAAGGGGAAGCTTATCATAAATTGTCCACTGCCTCCTGAGCGAATACCCAACTTTCAGTTGTTGTATAAAGATGTGTAGGAGGTTTTGTTTCTAATGTTGTATGTAGATGGTTAACATTCGCACCAAAAAGAAGTCTTTAGTTTAAAGAGGCCATTTATTTTGTCTCATAATTATGCACATTTAGGGGTATAGTTGTATAAACAAGTCAATTATTTTTAAGCTTGAGTTCAAATTTGATTATAAAATTCAAGGCTCGAGCTCGACTTAAACATGATCACATTTATTTTTTTAATGCTTGAGCAGCCCCGTCCTTGATTAACTTGATTGATTTGAGATGGATAAGCTCGAGTTCAACTCAATACCTAAATTATATTTATAAAAAATCTTAAATTTCTAAATTTTAAAACCATATTTGTAAATAAATAAAGAAATTATTACGGGTAGAGTAGTTAGTTCAACATATGTTTAAGTTAGACTCTTTCAAACTTGTCAAGTGTTATTGTGCTTGAGCTCGAGATCAAAAACTATTTTAATCTGAATCTATTCCGAATAGCTAGTGAATTGTATTTCTTTCAATTACACCCTTATGCATATCTCTAGAACATCATACTAGCTTAGTGGACTTCGATCCCAATCTCAGCAACACACCTCTTCCACTAGCATCTCTTGTCTAAAAGTTCGGGCTATGCACATCTATCCTTTCATAAATACATCTAATCTAAAATAAATGAAAAATAATTACATATTGAAAGACCTAAATGACTTTACGATTTAATTTACATAACAATAAAATAAAATAATTCACACCTTCCAAATACACTCCCACCGTAAATAATTTCTAAACGCATACTGAGCGAAATTTCTCTCCCTTATATGCATTATTCATCTCCACCTTCTTCAAAACCCTACATTCTTTTAAAGCAGTAGTAGTAGTAAAAAATAAAATCAACACATCTTACGTGATGTTGTGAAAGAAGCATCACTAAGCAACAAGAAATACTTGTAACGAACAATGTAAATTTTATCATTACCTTTGTTGTGTTTTTAAGTATTATAGCAAAATATTTATAGAGTTAAATCCCAAAAATAAAAAACGGTCAGAATTGGATCGATCGATACATTGAACATAGCACTGTCCATTGGATTTGTACCAGCCGAAAAATAAGCACAAAGTTAGAGCAATGTATGAAGAGTTTGAGCAAACCATTTTTTCGTTCCTTTCTTGTTTTTCTCTTTGAATAATAATGGGGTAAAATGTAAGAGACCCTTTAGAATTATAAAATTCTATTATTTCTCCAATATGTTAAAAGTAAAACACCATTTACATGTGAGTTATCAAAAATTCTATACAACATTTTGTTAACTAGTTGTAAATATATTTTTAAATTTTTTCGTTATGCCCCTCGATATACCTCACATTTTTAAGATGAGTCCGACGCCCAATCTACCACAGGTCATTTTCTACAACTCAATATAAGAAAATGCCCAAAATACCACAAATTCTAGTAAAAGTAAAAAAATATCCCTATTTTATTCCATTTGGTGAGACATATATGAGGTTACCTACCCCACGTCCAAAAAAAAAAATAACAGCGCACTCACTGCCATACACAATTTTCGTGTAACCCTATGAAACATGAGGGTTACACGAAAATTGATTATTTTTAGTGTCATTTTTTCATGTAAGCCAAAAAACCTAAATTCTTTTACTCAAAAAATTGTGTGTAATTGAGTCATCCGTCAATTTTGAGTCTTGTGAAACTGATAGCCATTGTGACGCCCCAATTCCCTTTAATTGGGAATAGGTCGTCACCTTTTACTTAGAAATTAAAGAAATTATAATCACTTTCTAATACACGATAGAAGACTAAAGTGAAAACACGAGTGCTATTTTTTAATTTTTTTTTTGTAAAAACGTAACATAATTATATATATATTGAATCATAATTGTGCCTAGCTTGTGCTTCACCCACATTTCTAAGTAAAATATTTAAATCACACTTAAATGAATTAACATAATAAAACGAATATATTATAACAAAATATAAGTTTGGCCCATTATTTATCATACTTTACATATTTAAACATAATACGGTTCTTAAAAGAAAATATTATTCTCGTACTACAACTCTACAAGGGTAGTGAGAAGTCAGCCCAACGTGCTACACATCTACGTCATCATCTGCCGAGCCTAAAAATATTATAAGCAATATCATGAGATACCTCCAGAGAGGGATCCTAGTGGGATAACTTTACTATCTAATACATTGAAGCAATTAAATTATTAAGCACGTATTACATGTCCTTCGGGCACGCTCACCCTGTACCATACGATAACATAAAGGAATGTGGGAGTCGCTCGCCCACTAGACCTTGCTTTCATAGACCAGACACTCTTGCCCTTATGATCGTCGCCCGATATGGAAGTTACATACCGGTTATAGCTACGGATTTCAATCGTAGATTTTCATACATAACTTACTAATTCAATTATCAACCCATAGTAGAGAGTAGAAGTTACCCACTTGTAAGCTAACTCTTCAAGGATAGCTTCCGAATTTACCGACCGTCTCAAACTGTGCTCGACACATTTAACTGTTTCGACAATTATGTTGTAGACACACTCGTTTGTAACTTATATTAAGTTATTTTAACCTAAAGCATAATCATTAATAATTAATGTAAACACTTTGTCCTAAATGATAATATTAACAAGATTTTATAAACATTATTCTAGTGTTTATGATAATCATACTTTATTCAATATTACTTCATTCATATATGGAGTCTTAAAGATGATTATATGATAGATAAATCATTTAAGTGATATTAGAAGGTTAAGCATATCATCATACTTATTACCTAATTGTTAACATTTAAACTAGCAATATTGTCTCTAAAATGACATATAAAGATGTAACAATTTTAATAATTCATAGATGATTCCTTAAATCACAATATTATTTATATGATTACAAATCATATTCAAGTATAACATACTAAAAATTCACAGTTTTTTTTACAAACTATAAAAATAATTAAAAATAGTTTATTAAATTAGTTCTTACATTTGAATTTCAACTCAAAATCAGTCTATTTTGCAAAATTTATCAAATCTTAGATTCAGAAAAAATTTCATACTTTCATAGAACTTAAACAACATGTTGAAGGATAACATATAAAAATTTCAAGTACTAATAAGGTTCACATAATTAGATATGTATTTTAGAAGTTGGCTGAAAACAATGCATCACATAGGCTGAAAGCAGGGTTTCTTCTAAAAATTCTTATAACTTTAATTGTACTTCAAAATTCCCAAGGTAAATTTTCTCTCGTTCTTAAGAACAAATAATACAACCTAGTAAAATATGGCTTATGAATATGATTCACATAAATAGTTATAAATTTTAGAACTAGACTGAAAATACGTCATGGTCTACGTAGAAAACAGGTTGTGTTGTAAAATTTAGCATAAATCATACAACACTCCAAAAATCGCATACCAAGTTTCTGCACATACCTAAGAACTGGTTCTAAGACATAGTAAAAGATCATAGGTACATACATGTTCTCCAAAAATCATAGTAAATAGAGATTAACTCGAAATCTTCTGAAATTTAACATACATGTTCTACACTTCCTATAATAGATTGTGGTAAAAGGGTCTAAGCAAAATCGATTCCTACATCTGTCAGAACATTTTAGAACAGAGATGCAGAGTATAAAATGAAACTGTAACATGAAAGCAAGCTATTTTGTTTCATCTAAGAAATTTATAAACATATCATCAATCTAATACCAAAGAACATCTTTGGATTTCCTAATATATGCTGAAAGTAAGAAAATATTGGAATTTAAAGAAGAAATGAGAAGGTTTCAACCAAAACACCTTGATTGTTGTAAGGGAATAATTTGAGCTTTATTAATTTTGTGGATTATCTTCCTTTAGTTGCTAGTATAAGAGTGATGGCTTCACTTCATTTTTTTTTTCTGGTTAGCAATTACATAGGGTCGTGTGGAAAGTAAGGAGGAGGTGTAGGATGTGTAGAAGGAGGTGTCAACTATATAGATTAGTCATGCATATAGTAAAAGGTGTTCAAGTTGCATGCAATAAATAATGCATAAAATATATTTATTTCCCTTTTCCTTTTCATTTCTTTGTTTTTTATTTTTCTTTTTTTTATTTGGTCTTATATATATTGTATATATAGATACATGCATATTTATTTACATAAAAAGATTAATAAATAATATAATACTAATGCTACATTAGCATAATTTATATAAAAGTATATTTACTAAATAAATTTCATTACAAAAGAGGTAAATTATTTATATAATTTACTTATGTAAAAGAATATATTTTGATACACATTATGATGCATAAATTCATATTCAAGCGATATATGTTTCATTACATAGAATAACATATAAAGATCATAATTAAAATTTCATAAAACAAAAGCATTTACGATAGAAACAAGTAAGTCTAGCATCTAAACCTAATATCGTTTTAATTCATATAAAATTATCTATTATGTCATCTTTTTACTGCCATTCATGTGCATAGAGTGAGTTGAAATCAAGTTCGATTTCCTCCTTGAGCAATCCTGCAAAACCTTTAAAATCTCGAAAGAAATATGTCATAAAAATCTTTGAAATCACAAGCATAACATAATACGTAAATCATAACTTTAAGAAATATAAGAGCTCACACTTAAAACATTTATAAATACACTAAAAGAAATTTCATAAAATATGTAAATGCAGGTTTTCTTGAAAATGGGGTGTTACATACATCACTAGTGACATATGACTTTTTTGACTTTAAAGTACAAAAATAGTAAAAAATGACTAAAATTTATACCAAGTGATATAAATGAATTTAAATTATAGGGTTCTTCAGTAGTACACCAGTGATATTAATACATTAGTGATCTTAGCCACTAGATCTTAGATCATTGCATCATGACCACCCTCTATTTTCATTTTCATTTTTTTACCTACCTTAAAAAATTAAAGCAGTAAAATCCAAAGATTCCACCAAGAAGTCTAATATTATAGGACAATGTAGTCTATATCTACCTTTTCTGATTATTATATTTATCAACCAATAAGAATTATAAAAACATAATTAAATCTTCTAGCATTATGTATCATGTATGTAAGAAACATTACTAAATATTAAATAATATATAAAAATATAGTTATATTTTCGTAAGAAAGCATATGCTATACTTTAAAAAAAATAAAATATTTATATATTACAAATTTAGTTATTATTAAAACACTTGAAAAAAGTTTCTATTTTAGAAAAAAATAAAATGAAAGTAGATTGATTAAAAAAATTGTTCAAACTTACTAATTACTGAAATTGAATATTTTTTATAAAACTATATTTTCAATAAATTATGAAATCTATTTATTATTAATGTATTATTATTAATTGATTTTTTCATTGCATCGATTGCATCCTATTTAATCAATATTAGTTGCATACTATTTCATCGAATATTGGTTGCATACTATTTTAGCGGATATTAGTTGCATCCTATTTTGGTGTTGTATTTGGTAGTGTATTATTATTATTAATATATTTTATCATTGCATCGATTGCATCCTATTTCATCGATATTGGTTGCATACTATTTCATCGGATATTGATTGTATGTTATTTCATTGGATATTTGTTGCATACTATTTTAGCGAATATTGGTTGCATCCTATTTTGGTGTTGGTGGTTAATTTGATAATGTATTAATATTATTAACTAATTTTTTTATTGCAATCGATTACATCATATTTCATCGATATTGGTTGCATACTATTGAATCGAATATTGATTGCATGCTATTTAATCGAATATCGATTACATCCTAGATTTACTGGATTGCATATGATTTATTAATAATACCACAATTTTTTGATCATAAAGATTATGATTTTGATATATCTTCATCCATTATATAAGATTTAGTTACAATAATTGGTACGAATGTTGGATTTGATTTTGATGGATTTAAGTATCTCATAATTTATATGTAATAGATTTGGATGAATTTTTGTATGTCAAGAATATATGGCTTCGATTTGGATGGATTTTGGTATTTCAACACATTTTTAGATTTCGATTTGATACGCGATATGAGTCAAATAGAATATTAAATATATTAAGTACATATTTGATTTATTCATTCTAACGATCACTTCAATACAATGCCACCATCAATCCTATCTCATGATATACTGCCTTAATACATGATTAACATTAAGAAAATAATTGCTTCGATCTATAGAAAATATACAAATTTCAATTTGAATATTAAATATTAAATTAGAATTAACTAATTTATATATAATTAAATTAAATACTAAATTATAAATAATTAATTACATTGATTGATTAAATTACCACACCTGTTGATGTGGTGTGATTCAAGTAAAATCAAATGAATGTAGTAAAAAATAGGCTTAATTACAAAAGAAATCCAAAACTTTGCATAATTTTTCTATTTTAGCCAATTGTTTTAAAATTGTCAATTTTAATCATAATTAGACCAACTGATTTCTATTTTAGTCATTATGATTTTAATCAAAATTAAATTATTATATGATGATGTAGATATCATGAAGATAATATATAAATGATATATCACTTAAAATTAACCAATATCGATTAATTGTGAGTTACCTTATTTTAAACTAAATAAAAAAATGATGAAAATAATAGAAGACAACAAAAAAAACATGTATCCATGTATTTGTTCTCTAATCTTGTTATACTTAATTTTATTTGGTTTGTCATCTAACATTGAAACATGATTTTTTATTGTGTTGCGTTGTTTTCATAATTTTTTTTTGACTTGTTTAGGTTAAAGTGAGTTAATCCACAGTTAATTAGGTTTGGTAAATTTTAAGTGATGTATAATTTATCTATATGACATCCACGTCACCCCACAATCAAATTTATTTGATCAAAATCACAAATTGGCTAAATTGAAATCAATTGGTCAATTAATGGTTAAAATTGACACTTTTAAAACAGTTGGCTAAAATAAAAAATAATTGTAAAGTATTGGATTTTTTTTTGTAATTAAGCCTAAAAATATCATTGAAATGACCTATGTGTATTTCAGCCTTGTAAAAAGGTCCAATACATTTCACAAGACCACAACCAGAACCCACAACCCAAAGAATAAAAATTACCTTCCACATAAATTATCACAGTAAAAAAAGTTGGTATATATTACCATTGATGCATAATAGAATTATCCTAAATTATATGTTTGAGGGTAATGTTGGTCATTTATACTTCTAAAAATTCTACATATACCTGACGCTCACGCCCCTCCTGTCTGCAATAGTCAGGTAGGCCCTCACTCAAAGAATATTAAACCTACAACCTATTCCACCAGTTACTCAAAAATAAAATAAAAATGAAGCAACATTTATACCAATCACTTCACCATCACACTGTCAATACAAATTTGAATACCAATTTATAAACTCTTCCCCAAATCAATGATAGCAATTGAGTCAATTTTCATTATCATAATCTGCGAACAAAGATTACTCTTTACAAAAAAAGAAGATCCTTCATCAGTCACTTCTTCTACATCATCGAGCAGAAGGCGAATGTTTGAAATATTAGAGAAATGACCTTTTTACTATGGTTGTGGTATGTAAGAGGTATTGCACATTTCAAATACTCCCAAGAATCCTGGTAGGAGATTCTACGGTTGTCGAAATTACCGTTAAGTTTGTTACTGAGAAATGAGATCAGTTGTATGTAACCATATTCATTTAGAGTCATTTTATATTGTTATACGCTATAGCGTATTGTAAATTCAGAGCTAATAACTTGCTAAGGTTCTAAATTTAGATTAGAGCGGCATATATTCTATGAAATTTTAGTAAATAACAAATAGCTAATACATTGATTTGCGGTGATAAATATCACTAAGACTTATGCAAGAAAGGAAAGCTCTGATTGTGGCCATTTTGTTATGTTTTGATGAATAAGCTGGAGAAAAATATGAAAGATGTTACCGAAGCCATAAGACAATAGAAGAGGTTGAAGAATGAATTTGAAATGATGAACAAAATAGTAAAGAGATTAAAAATAATGGCATATTTATCTTGGATTATGGTTTTGTGTTTGGTCATCTCAAAAGTCCATTGATTAGCATTGTATTTGTATGGGTCGTTTTTATTCAAAGTTTAGTAGGTGCTGGATCATTATGTTAGCATGATTCCGGTTGTAAGGTGTAACAACCATCTTAATTGTAAGTTGTATGATTTTGTTTTCTTACATTTACATTTCTTACAATATTGGCTACACTAAAAAGCCAACATTTAATTTTTTTTCTCTAAACATATCATATTACTACTTGTTTTACAGCATGCTATAGATCAAAAATGTATGTATATTAATTATTTGCTGTCTTTTATGAGAGGTGAACCATGTCTATTAATAATATAATAATAATGACAAGAATTTTATATCAGAGACATTTTATCATTTAGATTAGAAAAGTAAGGAAAATATAAAACATTTGAAATTAACATTTAGATCCTAGTTGAGTATTATATTGATTCTTTATTGAAGTGATTAAACGATGTAAGAACCTTTCAGACTATGTTGTTTCTTACAGCAAATCCTACACCAAAGATCTGATTCCCACATTAGAGTGTAATAATTGATAATTAACAGAGTAATTTTTGAAATCTACAACATATAGATCAAAAATCACTTAACATGTAACACATATATCAAAAACAACACATAATTTTAAAAAATTAAGATGCAAAATACAATAATGAGTTTGAATATTGTTAAAAATAATTATTTAGTATTAGACTATATTGCATATGAAATCAATCTTTTAGTAATCTTTTTAGCATATTTGTTAACAACTTTTTTCATATGCTTGAAAGTAACTGTTGGTTCCAAGTGACATGAAGGTCCACAGCAAAGAACTCCTTCCACAACAGCAGAGCTTCCCCCTTAACCAATCTTATCCTCCTCCAGAGATTGTACTGTTGCTCTATCTCATCTTTAGCAGCTGGGAAGGTTGGATCGACTCTAGCAGCTGGGAAGGTTAGATCGATCAAAACTCTTGCAGCAGTTGGTTGCAGACCTTCTTACTCTTGCCGCTCATCTGACTTGACCTCTGCTGCTGTCATTATTTTTCTTACAGCAGCTGTAGCAACCTTCTTCTTACTGCCCAGAGTGATAAGTTTTCTTGTCTTCTTCCTCTGCAAGGACGCATCATCATCTGAGGAAGATGATGACTCCAGTTCTGCTCTCCTCAGAGCCCTTTTGATGATAGATGGAATACAGTCATCCAAATTAGAGTCAACAGGTTGGGCTTCCTCCCTTCGTTCTTCTTCTTCAGACCTTCTGCCAGCCTTTGATTCGTCTCTCAGAGATAAGGATGCAGCTGCTGTATCCTGCTTCTTCTTTCTTGTAGTAGCAGCACCATCAGGAACCTTTTTCAAGGTTTTTCCTTTCTTCTTCTCCCTAAAATATTTGCCGATGAGGGTTGGGGTAGAAACAATTAGTTGTACTCCTAGCCTGCAGAAAACCGAGCAAATAGTGATTCCGTAGCTCCTTCTTGCAATGGTCTTCTCTGCCTCCTTCCATTCAAAGGTAGGAACTGTTCTTTGCTTGATACTTGGGAGATATGTACGAATGATCAGGAAATGGTATCAAGGAGAAGTTTAAAAGCCTTGTAGTAAGATCAACAGATATGATTAAAAGATTAAGATTGATCTAACGGTCCTTGTAAAAAGGTGGAGGGGTTAAAGTGTAAATATTCAAAACATAGTAGTTATGACTTCTGACCGCGTCTTTTCAAATTCTGACGCACGCAGACATGCACTAAATGCGAGGTGAAGCATGTGTTTTATCGTCTAATTTATTATTTTTTAAGGTTGCAACTTCTTGTACGAGATTATAGAGTATTAAATACTTCAGGAATCAAATCATGTATCCTCTTGCTGCTTATTTTGCTTATTGACCTTGCTATAAGAATTAAGGATGCAACGCTGTATGAAGCCGCATCTTGCAGTAAGATACTGTTCTAGTAAAGTTACAGAGTTTCCCCTGAGCTTCTGCAACTTTTCTTTCCACTCATAACTTCAGAATTTCCAGCTTATTCCTTAGCATAGAAAACCTTGATTCACATAAAGGCTTGGTGAAAATATCAGCTAACTGGAGATCTGTATGAACTTTTTCTATCACCACATCCTTCTTTTCCACGTGATCTCTTATAAAGTGATGTCTAATGTCAATGTGCTTTGTTCTTGAGTGAAAGACTAGATTATGGGTAATTGCAATAACACTCATATTATCACAAAAGATTGAAGTCTCTTTCTCTTCAATTCCATAATCTCTTAGTTGCTTTGCTGCTGTATCCAGAGGATTTGAGCACAACAACTTCCTGCTGCAACATATTTTGTTTCTGCTGTAGATGTTACTATGGATGTTTGTTTCCTGCAGAAACATGAAATAAGTCTATTTCCAAGAAAATGACAGGTTCCACTTGCACTTTTCCTGTCTATCTTGCAGCCAGCATAATCTGAGTCAGAGTACCCTTTAAGCTTGAATCCTCCTTCCTCAGGATACCATAGGCCTACTTCTTGAGTTTCTTTTAGATACTTGATGATCCTTTTCATTGCTGTAAGATGTGATTTCTTTAGGGCTGCTTGAAATCTTGCATAGACTCCTACTGCAAACATGATATCTGGCCTGCTTGCTGAAAGATACATCAAGGATCCTACTTGCTGAAAGATACATCAAGGATCCTATAAGTCATCTGTACTTAGTAATATCCACATCTTTTCTATCTCATCTTTATGAAAACTTATGGATTTTGTAATGGGAACTGATGTAGCTGATCCATTTTCCACACCAAACTTCTTTATAAATTTCTTTGTATACTTGACTTGATTGATAAAAGTTCCTGCAGAAAGTTATTTTACTTGCAGTCCAAGAAAGAAGTTTAATTCTCCCATCATACTCATCTCAAACTTAGACTGCATTAGGTTGGAAAACTTCTCACAGAGATCTTTGTTGGTGGATTCAAAGATGATGTCATCCACATAGATTTGTACAAGGAGAATACTTTCTCCATCTTCAATTTTGAACATGGTCTTATCTACCGTTCTTTTCTTGAATCCATTCTCTAACAGATAGAAGGATAAGGTATCATACCAAGCTCTTGGTGCTTGTTTAAGTCCTTATAGAACTTTGTGCAGCTTGAATACTTTTTCTTCAGATTGATCCTCAAAACCTGGAGGTTGTTCCACATACACTTCCTCTGATAGGAGACCATTGAGGAATGCACTCTTTACATCCATTTTATATACACTGAAGTTCATGTGAGCTGCATAGGCCAGAAAAATTCTTATAGCTTCTAACCTTGCAATAGGAGCAAAGGTCTCATCAAAATCAATTCCTTCTTCTTGGCAGTATTCTTTAGCAACTAACCTTACTTTGTTTCTTACAATAAGTCCTGATTCATCCAGCTTATTCTTGAATACCCACTTTATTCCAATAACTCCTTGATGAGTTGGTTTTGCAACTGTGTGTCATACTTGATTTCTTTCAAATTTATTCAGCTTTTCTTGCATGGCTTGAACCCAGTTGCTGTCTTGAAGGGCTTCTTCTGCTCTTTGGTTCTATCTGGGAAATGATAAAAGTAAACATTGTTTCATGAGAAATAGATGTTCTTGTTCTTACTCATATAGATGGATCTCCAATGATGAGATCTCTAGGGTGATTTCGTAGCCAATTTTTGTCAGGCTCAAAGGTATGCACATATCTTGGCCGTTCTTCATCATGCTGTAAGATTGTAGGTTCTATTGTTGTAAAATTGTCTGCTGCATCCAAAGGTGTAGACTCTTCTTCTCTGTCTTCAGCTGGAAGTATAACTCATTCAGTGTAGGGAACATTATTTTCTTTCATGGGAGTTATTCCTTCAACAGGTTTATCCAGCTTGCTTGTTTTACAATACGATTTATCAAACACCATATGAATTGCCTCTTCAACAACCAAGTTCTTTTGTTGAAGATTCTGAATGCCTTACTTACAGCTGTGTACCCAATGAATACTCCTTCATCTGATTTTGCATCAAAGGTTTTTAGATGTTTTTTTCCATTATTTAGGATATAACACATGCATCCAAATATATGCAAATAGAAAATATTTGGTGTGTACCCATTCCATACTTCATATGGAGTCTTGTCAAGATCCTTGTTAATCAGACATCTACTCTTCGCTGCTGCATCCTAGCACTGAAACCTGCAACAAATTCAGATAGATTTAGATACCCATTTGGGGTTAGTTTCTTTTGGAACCCAAAATTTCTTAACAGAAATGACTTTTCTGTAAGTATTGTTTGTTTTCTTTTTGTAAGTTGTTTTGTTTGCAAACTGCTTGTTATGTGTGTGTGCAGAAACTATATGTGTGTTACCAACACTTCTATAGTGTGGTCTTCCACCATACTTCACTAGAGCATGTCCTCTTTGAGGTTTAGACATAAGAGTCTTAATATTGGTGGGGTAAGAATTTTTATGCTACAACTTTGTGGGTTGCTGTATCTTTTTGCTGCTTACAAAATACTGCTTCAGTTGCAGACCAGCTCTTATATACAAGCTTACTTCCTGTAGTTGAGCATAGGGGTTTCTTTCCCTTGTCCATTAGCATAGGTTTGTTCAAGGTCACTTCAGAATTACTTAGTAACTCATCCTCTATTGGAGTTTCAGCTTGAATAAACATCACAACTTTGGATGAGCTTGCTGTATCATGAGAGATATGAGTGTTGTATCCTAAGCTAGCTTTTTCTAAAGGACTCCTGGCCATCATCAGACACTCTCTTGTGTCCTTAGCCGATTTGTTGAAAATTCTAATCGTTGACTGCAAGTTTTCCTTCTCATGCTCTAGCTTAGTGATTAGCAGATTGAGCTTTGAGACCTCTTTCTGAAGCTTGCTACATCTTGAGTTATCAGACTCATATGCTGATAGCATCTTTGCAAGAGCAATGTTCTTACTTCTTAGGTTCTCATTTTCAAATTTCAACTCCTCATGAGTTGAGTTTATCTGCTCAAAATCACTCATGATCCTTTTAAGGGAATGGATCATGTTCAGCTCCTCTTTTTGAGGTATGGACAGAGGTTGATAGGTTACCTTATCATCTTCACTGTCTTCATAGTCTTTTCCGATCACGTAAATCAGTGCTTCTTCATCTAAGGATGAGGTTTCATTGTCACTATCAGAGGATTCAGCAGCTTTCAGCATGTTCTTGGAAACAGATGTATCTTTAGTTTTCTCTATTTCTCCAATGAGTGCTCTCAGCTTTTATCTATCATTTCTTCTCTTTTTTTCTCCTCTGGTCTCTCTCTCCTTTAGGATATTTATGGATTGTTGGGTGTGGACAGTTTCTTGCATAGTGTCCAGGCTTTCTACAATTGTAACAGAGGTCAGAATTATTTGTATTTGATTGGGGAGAGGGAGATACCTGAGGTGGTGAATAGCTTCTTCTGAAATCACTCCTGTTGTTGCTCTTCATAAATCTTTTGAATTTCTTCAAGAGTAGAGCCATATCTTCTTCTGCATCCTCAGCAGATAGCTCTAACTACTTGTTGGAACTTGCAGTTGCTGTATCCTTTGTACTTCTTGTAGTCAGTGTAATGACCTTGGAGCTCAACTCTTCTACCGCTTTCTTTATTCTATTGATATCATACTCAAATGTTTTGAGGTCAGAGAAGGGGTCGAATGAGCTCATAGATTTTAGATCCATTGAAACTCTCATAGCGGTTGTCTTGCTATACCATTCAGCTGGAAGGGCTCTTAGCACTTTCATGTTCTTCTCCTATTGAGTATAGTGTTTGCCCAGAGCTTCAAGTTCATTTACTATTGAAGTGAACCTTAAGTCTAGTTGCTCCAGAGTCTCTTCATTCTTCATTTCCATGAACTCAAATAGTTGGGTGGCATTCGAGATCTTGTTATCTTTGATGAGTTCTGTACCTTCATATATTTGCTCAAACTTCTCCCAAATCTCCTTAGATGTCTTGCATGTCTTAACCTTACTAAAGGTTCCTTTATTCAAGGTTATGAATAGGGCATTTTTAGCCACATTGTCCAAGTTGTCTCTCTTCCTATCTTCATTGTTCCATTCTTGCCTAGGTTTGGTCAGAAAGTTAGGTGGTGGAGGTGCTCCTTCCTCCATATCTCTTCCTAGCATGAGATTCATCTTCGTAGGAATTATTGGTCCTTCAATGATGACCGTCCACATTTCATCATTCATTGCTGAAAGACGTGCTTGCACTCTTATCTTCCAATCATCATATTCTTCTATGGAAAAAATAGACAACTTATGATTTAAAGAATCCATAATATGTTAAAAATATGAGATTTTCACAAAGATGCAGAGAAAACAATAGGCAAAAGGTTGGATCTTAGTAGGTGACCAGAAAAGTTGGTTCTTAACCCAACTTGCTCTGATAACACTTGTTGGTCCCAAGTGGTCTCGGAGGTTCAGAGGGGGGTGAATGAACCTTCATAAATTTTGAAAATCTTTTCGAACTTACTATACTGTAAGTTACTTGAACTTACAACATAAGGTAGTACTGCTTACAATACTAGGATACGGTGCTGTATATTGTAACTTATAGTTCTTTGCAGTGGAAAATAATACTTTGACAGAAGGCTTGTTTTCTCAAATATGTTTTCTTATGAAGATTCTTTTATGCTTATGATAGAATAAACACAGGATGCAGCGCAGATAATATAAAGCAATTAAAAATACTTATGGTTTATAGTGGTTTGAAGGTGGTATAATCCTTCTACGTCCATTTTACTGCTACTCTGAACAGGAATTTTGTTAAGCAAGATTGATTTACAGGGTACAACCTAACAATCTATCATCCTAACAAGTCAACACCTATTAGAACTCAGCGTACACACAGCTTGCTGCAAGTTCTAAAGGCAAACCCACTTAGGATTTCTAAACCCCACATAGGGAAGTTGCCTTTCTCCTAGACAACTAAATACAATCAGCAGGGATAAATCCTATCATCTGACGACACCTAAAACAACTTAGCACACAGCAAATAGGTTAAAGTATATGTTGTTGTTTCTTCAACTGGTGCAGTGAAGTGAGCTTCTGAATCCTTCTTCCGATCTTTCAAGTTGATACTTGTTCACTTCACTTAGGTCGAGTGACTGAAACTTGTAAGGATGCTTGAGAGTATAGCTTGATAATGTTTAAACTTGTTGAGAGCAAATGTTTCAGTAACCAGTTTCAGTGTAGCTCGACCTCTATTTATACTTGTAGAAAGATATCCGTTGAAGAAGATATATCTCATTTGAAATTAGGGTTTTGATCAAAGGCATGACTCGTATTTAATGCATCTTGACTTATCTTCTCAGTGTATTCAATGCAGTGGTTACGGCTCGTAGATTTGTGCAACTTGTTAGGCCACGTTTCATCTTTGTATTAGCTCTGTGACTGTAACTTTGATCTTGTCTCAATCGGCTCTATTTAAACTTGCTTTGATCTTTGTTCATCGTACTACATTTATACTTTCTCGAATTGTAGGGCATTGCTTCTGTTTGTTGCGGTCGAGGTTTGTTGGAGTATGCAACAAGTCTTGTCTTCTGCTCTGTATCCTCGATCTTCTCGCAGCAACTTCTAAGTTACTGTACTGCTATAACTTATTCATCCAGTGTTGCTATAACTCCTACTTGCAGTGTTGCTGTGACTTCTGCTTGTAGCATTGCTGCCTTCCTTTCTTACTGCTGTATTACTGCAATTTATACTTACAGTTTCTTCATACTCTTATCTTCTTGATACAACTTGACTTTGTTGAGATCCTCCATCTTTCAAAAACTAAACTTACAGACTAAATCCTAATCTATATGATTTCTTAAACACTGTAAAAAATGGGGTACTCTAACTTCCTATTATAATGTTGGTTTGTCTCATCAAAATCTAAATACTGAAATCCCAACAGTTAGGTTGTATCCTATAAAACAATCTTTCTTAACGAAGTTCCTACTCAGGGAAACAGTAGAATGGACGTAGAAGGATTACACCACCTTCGAACCACTATAAATCCTTAAGTGCTTTTTATTGCTTTAATATATTCTGTGCTGCATCTTTGTTAACATTAACATTAAGCATAAAAGAATCTTCATAAGAAATCATCTTTGAGGAAACAAGCATTCTGTTAAAAATAACATTTTCCGCTGCAAGAACTCTAGGATACAGCAGACAATACTATTCCATTGTGCTATAATTTGTTCCATCCTGTGTTGTAAGTTCAAGTAACTTATAGTATAGTAAGTTTAAAAAAAATTTCTAAAATCGACAAAGGTTTATTCACTTCCCCTCTAAACGTCCGAGATCACTTAGTACTCAACAAAGATGGCAAATCTGGCATCTGGGTCTGTTTGAAATTTTGAAACAGCCTCCTCTACCTCTGAAATTTCTACCTTTATAAGAAAGTCTCCCACCTCCTTTAGGAATGCAACTTTGTCTTTCTCATCTTCTTCTAGATGGTGCTACGTTATATAATCTTCTAGCAGGATTATGAGCTGTGAAATGAACAAATGGAAGGGAGCCTTCTGTGTTAATGGACTGTGCGTGCATCTATTTTTTTCAATTGACTTTTAAAACTGATAAGATGAGCTTGAGCTTCCCTTAGAGTGTAGGGTGATCCTCTATATGTAATTCCAATTATTACTGGATTTTAATTATGGCTTAGGCCATTGATGATGGCCATGATTTGTTCTTGATTACAAAGATGTGCAGCCGCTCTCAATAAATAACAAAAGTGCTTTACACGATTGAGATATTCTCTCATACTCAGATTTCCTTTCTTCAAGATTTGTAGTTGACACTTGTATTACATAATTTTTGCTGTAGATTCATGAGCAAAACTGATTGCTAGACTCTCCCAAATATCCTTTCATTTAGTATATTTCACAGTAGCAACCAAAACACTTTCTAATAGGGAGGAAAGTAGCCAATAAGTAATGAGTTGATCTTGTTTCTTCCACACAGTATACTTAGGATTCAAGATAAGATCTGGTTTAGAGGTTGCTTCAATGTATTGTGGAGGGGCTTCCTTGTCTCCAAGTCTTCGATCTAGGTAATCCCACTAACTGCTGCAAGCACTTCCTGCCTCCAAACAAGAAGATAATTATTTTCATTTATTCATGTCTGCACATACAACTCTATGAGTTGAGTAAATCATAATATGTGATTCTTTGAAGAAAAATCACCTCTCGAGAACTGTTTATGTACTCTAAACCTTACTAATAACCTTCAAACCAAACATTCACAAGTATGAAACTCATATTTTCTTTACTGTCAAGTGAAGGAAAAAAATTGTTAGTTCACAGGAGAAAAAAAAATTTAAACAATGAAATACGAGTTCTCTTTTTGCTTAATTAAATATTTTCAACTATAAAAATAAATATCATTTTCAAGTATTAAAATAATAAATCCAATTTCAATAATTATTAAATGATTAATAACTATATTCTAACATATTATTAAATAAAATAAATAATTTGAAATTATTCAAATGAAGTGTTATTCACCTATTATTAAAATAAATGATTAGGGCTAACAATAAATGAAGATTTCTAAAAAAATTCGTTAACGTTGTTTCAAGTAATCAAACAATAATCCTAACTAAGAATTATACACCCATTTTTCCACAAATTAGTGCTCAACCATGATTTCCCATAAAAGTTCGCTAAACGATTATTTCATTAAAATTTTATTTAACGTTGTTTTCAAGCATAATCATCGTTTAATCCTAATTTAGAATTATAAACCTATTTTTTCGTAAATTAGGGCTAACAATGATTTTCCCTAAAAGTTCTCTACACGATGATTTCATTAAAATTTTGTTTAACGTTGTTTTGAAGCATACTCATCTTTTAACCCTATTTTAGAATTATAAACATATTTTGTCACTAATAGGGCTAAACGATGATTTTCCCTAAAAGTTCTCTAAACGATGATTTCATTAAAATTTCGTTTAACATTGTTTGGAAGCATAATTATCGTTTAACCCTAATTTAGAATTATACACACTTTTTTTTCCACAAATTAGGGCTTTACAATGATTTTCATAAAAGTTCGTTTCACGCTGTTTTGTCTAATAATTTTCGATTAACCCTAACTTATAATTATTCAACAATTTTTTCAAACAAATTTCTTTCCTTATCCTGAAGTTATAACAAATGCATATACATTTTCTAAACAATGAACGAACATTTGCTAAAAACATGCACAACTATAAATCAACTATTATCTGTAAACAAAGATTTTAAATATTAAAATTTACTAAATAATCACTAGTAAATAAAATATTAGCCTAAAATTCTTCAAGGCTATGACGTATAATCTTTGTGTGACTTCGTATTACTTACACACAACTTCGGATAATTTTTTTATTTTCACCCCAATATTCTCGTTTGACTAAGGTGTGAAGATGAAAAATGTAAATGAAAGTTATAGTGATTAAATAGACAAAAAAAACATACATTATTCAAATCTTCATTCACTCTTGTCATATATTGTACAAAGTACACATTACAAATCAATCTTATCCCATCATGTAGTATTCAAATAAAAACTCAGTCAAACAAAATGGTAAAAAAATATCATATTTAAATTTAGTGGTAGAAAAAGAAATCCCTTATATATTAGTGGTAGAAAAAAATATCTCTTATATATTTTGTGCTATTTTGGGTTAATATCCCATTAATAATATGGAATTTCTTATGATGGGCATTAAAGGTGTTAACTTTATATATATATATATATATTGGAGTAGTGAGTAGGGCTGAAGAAAGAATTACATACTTTTGGCACTTTGCATTCATAATTATACATTTCAAAGCATACGTATTGATTTTTTTCTCTTTTATCAAATTCTTAGATTAAGACCGTGGATGAATTAATTATGTTGACTTGTTTTCTCTCACATAACCTATTAATGGCATTTATTTCATTTGACCTCTTATTTGAGTAGAAAAATTAATATGTAATATTACATTAAACTATTGTTTATCTATGTTTGCTCTCTTTTAAAGATTATTAATAACATAGAAAACAAGTGTCTTTCACAATTTTCGAACCACCAACCACCTTTTTTGACTTCAAGAACTGCTCAATTCCTACCTAGATTTGTAAAAATAAAGCCCATTGGTTTTCTCAAAACCATTAGACTCTCTCACCAACTTCCTAACCATGCAACATGTCTTTTCCTATTTATAATCCACCTCATCTCCCAATCCCTTCATACCCGAACCCAAGAAACCAAACATGGGTAGTCTATACAAAAATTTGGTTTCCACATTATTCTCAATAGCAACTCTCTCATGCATGAAACTAATCTTCTCCCACTTTCTCATGATCCCTTTTCCTCTACACATTTTCATACTCATTTCCCTTCTTCCACTCACCCTCCACCTATTCCATTCCACCACCCTCCCACCGGGGCCCACACCTCTCCCCCTATTCGGCAACTGGATCCAGGTCGGCAACGACCTAAACCACCGCCACCTGGCTGCCATGTCCGCCACCTACGGCCCCATTTTCTTGCTCAAACTCGGCTCCAAGAACCTCGTCGTAATCTCCAGCCCCGAGCTGGCTAACCAAGTCCTCCACACACAAGGTGTCGAATTCGGGTCCCGCCCACGCAATGTAGTCTTCGACATATTCACCGGCAATGGGCAGGACATGGTCTTCACCATCTACGGCGATCATTGGCGCAAAATGCGCCGTATAATGACCCTCCCATTTTTCACCAACAAGGTGGTGCACCAATACAGTGACATGTGGGAGACTGAAATGGAGCTTGTGGTTGATGATCTGAGAATGGCTCATGAACATGTTAGAAAAGAAGGGATCGTGATCAGAAAGAGGCTGCAGTTGATGCTATATAATATCATGTATGGTATGATGTTTGATGAGAGATTCGAATCGCAGAGTGATCCGTTATTCATTGAGGCTACCAAGTTTAATCAACAAAGAAGTATGTTGGCGCAGAGCTTTGAGTATAACTATGGAGATTTCATTCCGTTGCTGAGGCCTTTCTTGAAGGGATATTTGAACAAATGCAGAGACTTGCAGACTAGAAGACTTGCTTTCTTCAACAATTATTATGTTGACAAGAGAAGGTAATTTCTATTTTATTAATTTAGTAATATTGATTGTGGTTTAATTTTTAATCGTAAAATGCAAAGTACTCACTAATTAATCTTTTTTCATATATGTAAAATAAATCTATCCATTTCTATTAATGATTGATTATTTTAAACATAAATGGACCAGTGGCTCGTAAAAAAATAATCTATCTTTATTTAAATATGATTATTATAGGTAAACTTTTTTGATAATTACTTCGTATCTCATTTAATTTTAGGAGTAAAAAAGGTGATTTTAGCTAACTATAGACAAATGTTTCTTGAATTATATAATAATAACAGACGAGATATAGAAAAATGTGACAAAGCATCCATTGGTAGAATTACAGAAATGCATAAAAACAATCACCTCTGGCACCAATTCTAATATATTTGTTCTATAATCTCTTTCTGTTTTTTTGTTTAGTGTCTCGATACAGTGTCTTAAATGAATTTGGGTGGAGAGAATGTAATTAATTTTTGGGAGAGTTGTAATATTTTTTGTGTAATTTTTAATTTTGGTCTTTAACTATCATTTTTTCAATTTTAATTTGATTTTATTGAGAATTTTGATATTTGATTATGTGGGCATCGGAAATATAGATATGAACTTTTCATTTTAATGTCTATCTAGGAAAATATCAATAGTTCAAGCAAAATCAAACCAAAATTCAAAAAAATGAGGTGAGAATTAGAGGATCAAAATTAAAATATACTAAATCAATGGTAATTAAAAAAATGTATAATGATTAAATTCCATGAGAAAAATTGAGATTTCCTTAATTTTTTTCTTCCGATAAAGTAGGCAGAGACCATTTTTCTTTCTTGAACATGCAAGTATATTTCGTTTTTTCAATATTATAAGTGGGTATAAACCAAATAATTTGTGTAAATATGATCGTTAGCTTCTGATATATACCTCTATGACTTTTAATAATAGAAAAATAATGGCTGAAAAAGGAGAAAAACACAAGATAAGCTGTGCGATTGACCACATCATAGATGCTGAAATGAAAGGAGAAATCAGTGAAGAGAACGTACTATACATAGTAGAGAACATCAACGTAGCAGCCATAGAGACCACTCTCTGGTCCATGGAATGGGCCATTGCTGAGCTGGCGAACCATCCAACCATCCAAGCCAAGATCCGCAACGAGATCTCAGCCGTCCTTGGAGAAGAGAGAGTGACACAATCCAACCTGCATAAACTCCCATATCTCCAGGCCACAATAAAGGAAACCCTAAGGCTTCACACCCCAATCCCCCTCTTGGTACCCCACATGAATCTTGAAGAAGCCAAGTTAGGAGGCTACACCATTCCTAAGGAGTCAAAGGTTGTGGTCAATGCATGGTGGCTGGCCAACAATCCGGCGTGGTGGAAGAGCCCGGAGGAGTTCCGCCCGGAGCGGTTCTTGGAGGAGGAGGGCAGCACAGAGGCGGTGGTTGGTGGTGGCGGAGTCGATTTCCGGTACTTGCCTTTCGGAATGGGCAGGAGGAGCTGCCCCGGTATCATTCTTGCAATGCCCATTCTTGGACTCGTCATTGCAAAGCTGGTCAGGGATTTTGAAATTGTGCCTCCTTTGGGTTTAGCCATGGTTGATGTGAGTGAGAAAGGAGGGCAGTTTAGTTTGCACATTGCAAAGCATTCCACTGTTGTGTTCAACCCCATCAAACCATAATTTTGGAATTAGAGCATCTAAGAAGCCCAAAAATTCTGATTGTAGTTCTCATTTGTAGTACTTTTAGTATATCGAGTGCAAATTAAATGTACAATGTGTGTGTCAGGGATTCCAATGAATCAAGCCGTGTGTTAGCTATTTAATTAGATTTTGATGATCAATAAAAGTTTGTTAAATTATTGTGATTCGTTAAAATTAACTCAAAATTTGACTCTGTTGGACTTGTAGAAGACAGCTTGTGAGACAGATGCCAAAATATAACAATAATGTTTCACATTTTAATATATATATTTTTATGCTTATACTTATGACAAATTAGTATTTATTCAGTGCGTTGCACGAATTTATTTATAATTATATTTTAAAAATTAATCACTTTATCATTATTTAAGAATTTTGCTTATAGATTAAAAAAGTTGATAATAACATTAATTTAAATGCAATTGTTTTATATAGGTAAATTTCTAAGTCACTTTATATCTAATTTTTTTAATTTGACAGAAGTACATTAGGACTATATTGGGAGGATATATATGGACACATTTCTTGAGACCCTATAATGAAACTTAATTTGAGACAAAAATATTTTTAAAGATATTTATTTTGCTAAATTAAAATCTTCATATTATACTAGAAAGGTAATTTCATAACAAGACTCAATTTATAAATTAATTTTTCATTTTAAATTTAAATTTTAAAATTTCTCAATAAGGGACTCAATTCAACATTTTTTCTCAATTTCAAACTTGAAAATTAGATAAGAGTTCACAATTGAAGACACAATTCAATTTTATTTTTCTTTGTTCTTTTAATTTATATTTATAGATTTGTTTATATTTCAATATGTATTAATATTTTAGATAAATTAAGATAAGTTAGTGATAGGAAGGAAATAGGTGTATTTTATTATGCATTAATTTGGGATTTTATGCTTTTTGATATGATTGAATGCATAGTTTTCTTATATATACGTGTTTTTGAACTGCAAGTGCTTCACAATTTATTTTCTTGATTATTTAGGTACTTTTGAAGTATTTTCAAGGTCCATCTTCCATTTGAAGAGAAGGTGCGGGTCATTCATATTTTGTTGGGCTCGAGAGAGGATTTAGGCCGAAGAAGACAAGAAGCTCACTACTCAAAAAGATGAGTTAAAGCAATAATTGTGCTTGGGAAATTAAATGGATAGGGAGAAAAGCCCAGGACTTGAAAGGAGGGCACACTACTTATGCCTTTAGGAGGAGATTAATTAATTACTCTCTAAGTCACAATTAACACACATTATTCACGTAGGAAAAGGAACATTTTTCACGTAGAAAAGAGAAAGAGAGTTGGAATATTATTTTTGAAGATTAGCTTTTAGAATGAATTCTTTGATTGCTTCCATGAATTAAATTTTGAGGATGCTCAGCTAATTCCATATTTTCTGTTAGCAGGGATGTTTGAACCCATTTATCTTTTAGATTCTAATTGATCCTGTAACTTCCTCTCGATATTTGATTGGAATTTATTATGTTATCTGTGAATATCATTTTCGATTATTATTACTTGATTTAGATTGATCACCTAGGTTAAGTGTTGATAATGGATTGCTAGAATTCTAGATCATGAATCCTAATTGTTGTGATTTAATTTTCATTGGTAGTAAACTAGAGGTCGTCCTTATAAAAACAAAACTGATTCTTAAACCCCTTTCACGCTCATGTCACGTTGAGGTACTGCAGAAGAAAAAACAGCAAAATCCGATCTAAAATCCAATATAAAATATTATTTCGAAGTTCACAGGATAGGACCGGTTAGCTAATATTTCAAAATTTAATGTGGCTAAATATTAATCCGAATTGGCACGAATCTCAATGACCAAAAATAGACATGAATATAATAAAAAAGTATTTTTTGTTTTCAAATCGAATAAATCATTATTTATCTATAATTCGTTGGTTTCCGAGAAATACAAATAACCTCTGGTTTTTTTCAGATTGGGCCGAGCTGGATTTGAACCAGCGTAGACATATTGCCAACGAATTTGCAGTCCGTCCCTATTAATCGCTTGGGGGTTTGATTCCCGCTATCCGCCCAAGATAGAAGTCTAATTCAGCTTTACAAACTTGGTTGTTTTCACGCCGAAGGGCTCTTAATCCCGCAGGTACTAAAACCATTAAAAGAACACCCAATAATGGTTTTTCTAGAATAGGCAATAATGAGATCAGAAAAGAAAGATAAAGAATAATAGGAAAAAGATAGAATTGAACAACCGTACGGGGATGACTTCTGTTTTTCCACCGGACCACAGTCTTGACCTCCGATCTAGAGTAGCATAATCCTAGATTATCGAATCGAGCTTATGTATTTGGAGTCTAATTCATCATATCATTTTGGTGATTAATGCATTTAATGAATTAAATCTAGAGAGTTTATTCTAGGTTATTCAATTGAATAGGGGTTAATTAGTGATTTGATCCTAATTTAACTAATCTTAAGAGATAATTTGGTTTAACAGAGCTTGTTGTTAGACTTGGGGTTTGCTTGGATTGTGGGATAGGAAAATAAACCTACTTAAACTAATGAAACTGACCGTACCCCAAACCGACACAGGTGAACAAGTAGAGTATACTAGGGTATATGAGCAGGCAAAATAGAATAAGTTTTGATGACTTGGGAATAGTTATCCGGCACTCGACACCTATTAAACAACACCAATAACAAAGCCATACCGCGCTTCGAGGTCCCTCGTCAAACTGCTCACTCATGCAAGTCGAATGTTGTTTTTGAAGAGATGAAAAAGTCCCGTGTGGTAGTATTAGGCATCCCATTCCAGTTGACACTAGTAATGCATTGGATGTCTGGTGCATTAAAGTTTTTTCATAGATGCAGATTTTGCTCTTAGAATAGGTTGGAACTCTTTAAACATGACATTTTTGTACCCCTTCAAAACAAAAGGAAATAAGAGCAATCCAAGTCACTGCTTGGGAGATTGGTTCTTTGACGAGGGTGGACTGCTCACGACTATCCTTATTTTCTTTGTTTTAGCACTTATCCAGTAATGTCTGAACCACACTTTTATAGGGATAGATGGCTTGGCTTGATTATATGCCCGGGTTGTGGATATGTATAAAACATTGGATTAGCCATGTTTAGAGAGAGGACAACTCAACCCACTAAGAAAGGTGAGTTGATAATCTCCATTATATTTAATGATGCAATTACCCCTGCTCACCATTTTATTTACAAAATGCCTTTATATAAATAACTCATATCTTGTCCGAAATGGAACAACACAGCTCGATTTTCACCGAAATGGAACAACACAGCTCCTGTTCATTATAAAATCAAAGAAGAGACTGTTGTTATACTGTGTTTTTTAATTTGATCTCATAACTACAAATACTGCACGATTCTAACCCTATTTTATATGGAAAATTCAAAATCCACCTGATATTTTTGAGTGACATAGATAGGGTAGAAGATTCTTTATTTCTCATTATTCCTTATGATTCTGGCAAATGAAGCTAAAAAAAAAGATTGAGTACATTTGACTTATTTCAATACAATCTGAATTTACAAGTATTTCCTATCCCATCTTATAGTATCTTTTGTGTTTCAATTGCACATTTATTTTAACAATATTCTATACCAGTGAAGTCATGTGTTCAATCCAATTTTTATACTACCAATATCAGTTTGGTCGGTTCAGAATTAGGTATTAGTTTATAAGTTAGTATGACATGTCAATTCAATGATTTTTTTTGAGATAAATACAACGATATTGTTACCTATGTAATTTCTCTTCTACCATCTAGAGACTGACTTATTAGCTGTTCATTATCAGGAACTTCAATTTCGACAATTCTTTATCCTAAGTTTGTTTTATATACCTCTGAATTAGTTATCCAATTCACATGTTTTAACATATTTACTTTGCATGCTTCACATGGAACCAAGGTTGAAAAAATCAGTTTCGGTGAAAATATCGATATCCTTATTTTACGAAAATATCGGTATCGATGGAAATATTGGACATTTTTTTTAAAAAATATGCAAATTTTCTAAAAAATTGAAAAATATATCTACTAGTTATAATATCAGTATAACTGACATTAATACATATATTGAACTTATAATTTCAAATAAAATGATATATTTTCAACAAATATATAGATAAAATACTATATAAACGTTGTCTACTATGTTAACATGACAAATTTTGTATAAAAAGGTACTAATAAATAGAATAATTTGATAATTTTTGTACATGCTTAATACCTAAGTAACGCCAAAGCATTTTAACTTATTTTTCGAGAAGTGTCTTCATATAACTAACATTAATATGTATATTGAACTTAAAATTTCAAATCAAATAATATATTTACAATAAATATAGAGATAAACTGCTAATATATAGTATATAATATATACATCATAATCCTTTTATTAAATTTTAAAAAAAATTAACTAAACTTAATTAAATTATAAGAGGAACCTAAATGCTAGTGTGTTAATTTATTTAAAGAATTTAACTATAATTATTATTTATTCGACTCATAGACGAAATATAAATATTGAGAGATGGATAGAGTTTAATTTTAAAGATATCCTTTAAATATATATAAAAAAAATCATAATAAAAAAGAAAAAAAAGAAATTAACTTATCACAATGAAAAAGGAAAAAAAGAAAAAAAAGGAAAAAAACACAATTCAACAAAAATAGAATATAGAAAAAAAAAGGAAAAAAAATGCTTAATGGCGAGAGTGAGCAATTGAGTTGAGCGCCAATACAAAAAAGAAAAAAAGAAAAAAAAAGAAAATGACAATTTGTTATGGCGCGTGAGAGTCATAGGTGATATATTGACGATACATCGCAATATATCATTTTAGGCGATATATTCGTGATATTTTTGTAGAAATAAAATTGTAGTGCGATTTAATATTGATCCTCCAATTTTCATGATATTTCGGCGAAATATCGCCAAAATATCGCGATTTTTTCTTCTATACATGGAATACATTTTTGAATACAAAGCCACCCAATCAACATAGTGCTAGTTTGAAGAAAACCTGCCAGGTATATTATGTATTATGTTGTGCAACAAATTGGCAACTCATGTTTGTTTGTGTGCATTCTGCATTATTATAATAATATAGATGAGGATTGATCGGTTGTATTGTTGGATTGTGAAAGAATTGCATGAATTTCATCCGATGACTAGAATGTGATGGTAGATGAGCTTAATGTTTTTGTTCAACAATGGTTAGAAACAGACTGCCACATGAGTTGTTTATGCTAGTTTTTAGGCATGCAGTGTTGGCCTGAAATGTTGTATTGTTGGTAAAGTTGAAAATTTTGAATAAGTTCATTAGTTGGTATAATTTATTTGTTGGATATATGTGATTATTGATTTTGTAAATCTTATGTTACATACTGTTTATTGTTGGTATAATATACTATTATTATTAGTTTAAGGCTTCAAAATTGCAATGCAAGTAATGTGAAGACGTGGTGATGTTTAAATCTCATATCTCTATGTGTGGTAACTCGTGATGTTGAATTATTGAAGGTGCATAAAATAGAATTTTATAAGGATTACATTTTGAAACTAATAAAGCTTATTTGAATAATAAAATACTTACATATACAGAAGACGTGATTTGTATACTTACATACTTATATTTCAAATATGTATATGTGACTGTAATATTTTCATTTTTATTTGTAACAATTTGAACCTGAAGCGCATACTTTGGATCTATTGCGAAAAAGGATGAATATGAAGAACTCAAGGTTATTTGTCATGTTGTCGAAACTACCAATGTTTTATCCAAATCAACTTTTTTGATGTTATGACTTTTGGTCACATAGGATTTTATTGTACAAATAGGTCAATTCAATACCCACCTCATAGAACTAGAAAATATAAATTGAAACACAAAATTACCCGACAATTAGAACACATTCGTAAGCTCACCTTGATAAATGATAAGACGTGTATCGACCATCTCCGTATGTGTCGTGATACTTTCAGTCGACTTTGTTATCTTTTAAAGTATATAGAGGGTCTCCAACCAACTCGACATCTACCAATACCTATACAAGTTGCTATCTTTCTTTCAATCCTGTCCCATCACAAGAAAAACAGAGTTGTGAAGGATGATTTTAGTAGAAGTGGGTACACAGTAAGCATACACTTCAATTATGACCTCAAGTGTTTGCTAAAACTACATGCAGTTCTTCTTGTTCAACCACAACCCATTTTAGCTCATCCATCGTTGGAAATATTTGAAGGTAACAATCTAAACATATACATATAGTCTCTTCGATTAACACTTCTATTTTTAGCAATATACTTCCATAACCCATTCCAAAAAAACTCCATGCTTTAAATTGTAGGGTTGTCTTGGTGCCCTAGATGTGACCTATATACCGGTGAAGGTCTCTCTCTGTGAAAAACCAAAATATAGGAATAGAAAGGGTTTTGTTTCCGTTACGATCTTGGTTGTTTATGATCGTGAGATGAACTATGTGTACATGTTGTCTGGATGAGAGGGATCTGCTGCCGATAGTCAAGTGCTGCGTGATGCCATCTCCCGACCAAATGGATTGAAAGTCCCAATTGGTAAACTCTACAATCACTATCCCATGTTAATAGAAATTTACAATCAAATTTAAATACTTTAATTGCATGTTGATTGGTCTTAATATATTTTGCAGTATAAGGACAATTGTCTCATGCCCAAATCTTTCATTTAATATGTTTGCAGACAATTACTATTTATGTGATGGAGGGTACACAAATGGGAATGGATGTCTTGCACCTTATAGGGGTGTAAGATATCTCACTTGCAGAATGAAATCATATATCCCAAGCTCCTCAAACACCCCAAAAATATTACAACTTGATGCACGCTAGAGCCCGCAACGTAATCGAGCATTCATTTAGCATATTGAAAGCACGCTAAGGCATTCTTCGAAGCAACTCTTATTATCCTATCAAAACACAAAATCACATTATACTAGCCTATTTTTTGCTTCACAACTTCATATGGATTGACCTAATTGAGATCGAGGTGCCTGACATTTGTAGTGATCCGTATTTTGATCCGACTCCTGACGTCGATTATGTTGACCAAGTTGAGACTTCCCATGAGTGGACAATATGGAGAGAAAACATTGTGATCCAAATATAGAATAATAGGAATATGTGATTCTATTTAGTGTTTGTGTGAGTATGAATATTAGTCAATGACATGTCAATGAACTAATTTATTTTCCTCAACTCAATGTATGCTCCTGAATGGATTATTATGTTTGCAATCTTTTTTGAATTTTCCCACAATTTTTTAATTCCACAACACCAAAATTTCATAGATATTTAATCTACATTGGATAATTGCATATGAACTTCCCATGTAACATAATTTCATGTTGGTGAAATTTTTTACAGCAAATTTTTGCCAAACAAAAGAAGTTAACAGCCCAGTATTTTAACCTAACTCAGGAACATGACTATGAACAACAAAATACTTTTATCCACAAAATCGAGAAGGACCTGGAGTTTTTATGGGGAGCAACAACTTATCGATGCCTTGAAAGAGTTGGTTGCTAGAGGCTATAAGTCTGACAATAGATTTAAGACGGGTTATCTTCACTATTAGAGCAGTTCTGGGTCCAACGTTTTCCAAGCACAGATTTGAAGGTGGAGCCATATATTTCTAGTAAAACACACACATGGAAGAAAAATTATTCACTATCTCTAATGTTTGGCAAGAGTGGAATTGGGCTGGGCATTAACCTCATGATTGATGTTCAGGATGATATCTGGGAAGTTTATGTTAAGTTAATTCAAATTCCTTCAATTAAATGCTAAGAAAATTCTTTCTAATTATGTTTACAATGTTTGAAAGTTATAAGAAAATATCATTGACAGGTTGATAACACGACTCGAAACATGCGTTACAAGATATGACCATTTTTTAATAATTAGGTGGAGATATTTGGGAAGGATCGAGCCACCGATGATCATGCTCAATGGTTCACTAATGTTATGCAAGATTTCTTAAACACGGGCAATACCAAACCTAAGCCGTCCTCATCTATGCCCTCTCCAATAGTGAACAAATAGTCATTTAGCGAGTTCATGTTAGAGGGTATTGCAGAAAGCTCAAACATCTCGGGAAAACATAGGCTCGAAGGGCTGATAATAAGCAACATGACCTTTTAATTAACACGGTTAGCAAGTTTTGTGAGAGAAATGATAATCATATGGGTGAGATAGCCAAGGTGATAAGTGAAATTGCAAAGAAGAAGACCTCAACAATGAACTCGACTATAAAATATTCAAAAGTGTACAACATGTTTGAGAGCTTTGAGTTTTCATGCTTAGAGGCAATAGTCCAGGTTGCCCGTTACTTATGCAATAATGAGAGTGACTTGAATTTCTTTTTCAGCATACCGGATGATGCTACGACTGTATTGGTGAAGGATATTATGGAAAAAATTTGAGTGTCGTCTAAAGCTGTTCATAGATGTTCTTGGGCAGTCTGTATATAGTCCTGCTTGTGAGATGAACAAACGATCTTTCTCTCATATTATGTAAAACTATTAAGAGAATTTGCATGCATGTAATTTAAAACGTTAATACAATTATATAGTGTAACCTTCTCAAGGTAATATGTTGGCAGCCAATTATGTTGGCCCATTTTTACTAATCAATATGGATGTATAGTGAGTCAATTATAATTATTATGCTGATCATTTCTATCTCTAATGAGTATTGACATTTTTTGGCACTGGAGATATTTTAGTGAACTATATACTTTCAATCTTCACCCAAAATACTAGTTAACAATAGTCACTGAAAATTCATAATCTTATGCAATCCCATATATTAAAACTTAAACCATTTCATGATGTTGAGAAGTACAAATCTGTTCCCAATACTCGTAAGCAGCTTTCTATAACATCATGAGTTCATAATTCAGAAAAATGAAAATAGCCAAACAATATCTACCATAGTAATACTATACCAACGATGAATATTAGTCATCACCATGTAATATCCGTACATATTGTTCCAATACATCACATATAAAACCATCTCTAGATGGATACCCCTTATGTAATAAACTCACACAACGACACAAGTCAAACCGAGCATACCCCAAAAATCTCATCACTTGTTTATATTTAGAGATGCTTGAGTTGAAGAAGAGATGTAGGATGCACCATACAAGTTCATACATATGTTATCTCTGAACTGTTTCCCTTTTCCTTTCGAATTACCTAATGGGTTGGATGAGCTCATCTTCGTCTTAAAAGATGGAGAATGAAATGATCCTTCATCATCAGACTCATTCTAAAAAAAACATAATTCATTCCAAAAATTAGTTGAGAGGCTTCCAGACTTATCACTTGAAATTTCAATCACCTCATTCAAGGGTGTGTATTTGCCAATGGATTCGGAAACTTCATCATCTATCACAATGACCCCATGGTCGGATGTCAGTTTCAAAGTTGTTGCATGAGGCTCAACTGGAGGTCCTAAAACACACTTCAAGTCATCCCAATGGGGGTCACCATATGTAGCATACACATATACGAATGGATCGGCCTGCATTAAATAATTGACAGAAAGAAATTAGAACTATATGAATTGTGCAAAGGTGCTATCATAATTAAATGTCATATCGAAGTATGGAAAAACTCACCCTAACAATCTCATCCCAAGTCTCTTCAAGACAGTTAATGTGATTAGTCTCGATGGCCTATTCAACATCATCACGCATTATGATAGTTGAGAATGTTGCATACCTTTGCCGAAGTAAGTGTACTTGCTTGATACAGTCTTTGAGATCAAAATTCTTGTTACAGAATTTGTTAACGAAATACTGAGCAGTTTGAATTGCATGTTTGTTGTTGCCACTAGATGAGAACTTTCTCATTCTTGCTTGATCGGCAAGGACCTCAACAAAGAGAGTGACCATATTGACATCAAATTCCAAGTTATATATGTAGTCCTCCAGCTTTAGACAAGAGCTAGTTCTTTCCAACCATTATGTATCTGTTAGGTTTAAAGGACAGTCTCTCGAACAACTTGATATTTTATGATGAATATGTGTCCTAATATAGAGATTAATACAATATTGGTATTATGCATAAAGCAACCCATAATGCAATCATAATTCACTATTTTTTCTAATGCATTAATTGCTTCAGACTTGTATTAGATATTCTTGTTGAAAATTCTTATGCATCGGTGGAGAACATAAGGGCCCGTAAGAATTTAGTCTTGTTGACTAAAATAGTGGTCATCTAACATAATGATTTAGTTGCTATATATAATTGCATATAACTTAAAAATAGGAAAACGATAAACTTTGATGCCAATTCCAAGTTGATAAGATTCACTGTTTGATGGCAATTCCAAGTTGATAAGATTCACCGTCTTCCTGAAAAGTGGTATGGAAATCGGTCCACACTTGGAATGCTAAACTCATCCAACAATGGTCAGCCTCATTAACTCCACATAAATGACAACGCATATTAGTTATCTATAACTCCAGAAGTACTGATGAGGCAAAATATTACTACTTAAAATTGTATTTGCTAGATAGACATCCCACTATTTGGTAAAGTTCATAATAAGTTAATGGTTAAGACAAAAGGGCCTTTATAAAATTGTATTTGCTAGATAGACATCCCACTGTTTGGTAAAGTTTATAAATAAGTTAATGGTTAACACAAAAGGGCCTTTATAAAACTGATTCCCCAAGGTGTGTATGTAATCATATATTTATGCAATATTTGTAATAATCCTTTTTTTGACGATCAACAAAAATGGTGTTATATATTTCACCTAAGTTTCAATTAAGCATATTTATATAACAATTATATATTCACATACATTGAATATGTTCAATTATCACATGATTGATGCACATTTATATATGCCTAATGTTTGTAGGAAATATGCCTAAGAGAAACCCATCACTCAATAAATTCTATGGATTCTTCATTTAAGACAAGACTGAAGAATTGGTTTCACGCTTCAACACTGCATGCATCAAACGAAATATGGCCGATGACAAAGTTCTGATGAATGTTTGCGAACAAATGGCTCTGGAAATGAAACAGGAGACAGGAGACCCACATTTTAATGCACATTATGTAAAACTATTTATCTCAGACAACATTGAGTTGTACAAAAAGTTTGTCACACATGTGAACAACATGGTTGGGATGAAGTACAAATCGAAGGTTAACCATATCGAGGTCTATGTTGAGTATTGGTATTTCATCTGAAAGGTAATCTCACCAATTATATTTAAATGCTTTACATATTTAACCAGGGACATTGTTCAAATCTTTACAAATTGTGTATTGCTATGTTAGTGAACAAATATAAATATTTCTTATGTGGCTTTCTCAACTACCATTTAAACTAACTACATATGTAACATTTGAAACGTTGGAGAATGAATAACAATGATTGTTTAGAGAATGTGGCTTTCTAAATTTTGATGCCTAGTTGACTATCATTGAAGTGCACCGTCTCGGATATATATTGTTCGCTCTTGTTGGGATATCTGTCCACTGTCCACTTGTCATGAAAGAGGAGCCTTTTGACCCGGAGGCTGTGGACCTATGGGATCGCCGTTTACTGGAAAAAAAGAGTCCGACACCACTACACAAATTGAAGTTGTCATTTATTTGAATTACAACTCATGGATGACTCTTTATTTTGGTACAAAGCTTCTTTCAAAGTGGCAGCATGCTAGGACTAGATTTTTAAAATACTTACATCACGGCTTGGGTGGACAAGTAGATAGGGTATCCTTGACGTTGTTTGCAATCATGGGATGATGTGTTTTGTTCCCGTTTGCTTGAAATTGCACATTAAGGATATAAGTTATGATTTTATGTCCTAGTTTTGAACCATTTACCAACTTTCGGTCTTATTATCTCAACTTCAATTGAAACTTGATTTTTGTTACTTTTTGTGTGTGTGTTATTCTTAGGTCATATATTTACAATATAATACTAACTAATATGTTATGCAAGAATCACAAGATTGGAAACAGTATGTGATGCACACAAGCCCAAAAAAGGGCATTCAAATAGATATGTATTTTTCACATAAATAAATCATAGTTTATTTTCAACAAACATATCAAAGTAATATGACAATATTTTTGTTATGCAGGAACACCAACCAAGACATAAATTAGATCCTTGAAATCTGAATACTTACCATCATGATGATAATAACGTAGTAGCGGACCCATAAGGTGACATGAATTTTATATATATATATATTTACTAAAATAACCTTATTTTATATTCTAATTACAAAAATGCCATTAAATTTTAAATAACTTCCCAAACATCAATTTCACAAACCTAAAATCTCCATCAATTACAGAGAGCAGCTCATGAGTGAAACTTTGAGAGAAATAGAGGGTTTACTTCCTTGGCCACTTTTAGGTATTTTTTTCTTTAAAATTTATTTATCTATTTTATGTATTCATATTGTATATATATATATTCATATTTATTGTTTGATTTAGATTATTATTTAGTGAATTTGATGTTGTTTATTCATTATTTAGGGTTTGTGTTTTTTCATGTTTATGAATGATATTTATTGATTTTGTGACAAATGTGTTGTTATTCTTTTATGGGCTCTAATTGTAATTGTTAATTTACTATAGAATTGATTTTATGCTTATTATTTACTATCATTCTATTCGGATGAAGAATACTCCTAAATCAAAGAAAATAAAGGCAATAGAAAAGGAACCCGATCTTTGACAATTTATGTTTAAGAAAACAAAATCTCAAGAAACTTCTTGTTCTTCACTAAGAGATATCGAAGTTCCTCAAAAAGATTGTGAGTCTCCTTCTCAATCACTTAATTCATCCCAAATTCAAGAAAACAAAATGGAATCAAGTGGTTCAAAGGAAAGTAGAATGACATTAGAAGAGGAAGAATTTTTATATGATGTCGAACTTCTTCCCCACGATCCAGGGAAAAGAATTAATATAATGGATTATCCTCCAAAGCAACGAAATGCAGTGAGAAGAGCATATATTCTTAAACAACCATTTCAACTAGGGGTGGAGATCGGACAGATCGAATCAGAAATAGGGTGTTTCGGAAAAATTCCAAAAAATTTCGAAAATGAAAAACCAATTTCAATTTTCATCCAAAAATTTTTGGAAATTTTCAGAATTTTTTTCGAAATTTTCAGAATTAATTAGTTGGTCTATTAGCGATATAACTTTTTCTAATATCCTAAGAAATAATACGACATCGAATCTGATATTCCAAGCATTTAACATCAATATAATATCTACCAAAGACATGAGAGATTAATTATTCTGGTGACGTACAATATTCATATAAAACACAGGATAGACAATACACAAAAATGTAGCCCTGTTAGTAGTAAAAGTTAACAAATCATACTAAGGATCATTGACAGTAGATAAATACATATTAGTACCATGTAGATGAGAGTTAAATGAGCACATTAGATTGAATTAAAACCCAACAATAATTCATCTTCAGAACATGACTACTGCTAAATAAATAAATAGAGAACTTTCTTCATTGAAAACAAGAACAAAGTACTTGGACAAAAATTTCATAATCCTAATCAACATCAAACATTCCCAACAACACAAATTCAAACACAATGCATTTCAAGTTATGACTCTACAATTGACAAAATAGCAAAACAACCACTATGCATTATGCCGTGTCTTCAAACAGTTAATCTTTGGAGCTCTTCAATACCTACAATGAACAAATAAGAAAAAATATTATGAGTTTTCATTAAAAATAATAGTGATCATAAAAAAAACTAAGTAAATAACTAGAACATACCTTTTTCAATTTCGAAAAGAGTTTGTTCTTTTTCTTCATCTTCAACAAGTGACAAACCGCTTCTCAACCAATCTTGGGCACACACTAAAGACTCTACTAGTTTAGGTGTCAATGAACTACGAAATGGATCAAGTACTCGACCCGCCGAACTAAAAGCACACTCCGAAGCAACCGATGTGATAGGAATGGAAAAAATATCTCGTGCCATTATTGCAATGGAATGATAAGTTGCAAACTTTCCTTGTCACCATCCCAAAATATTAAAGTTTTCACAATCATCCTCTATTCCATCATTTAAGTACCTCTCTAAATCATTCACCGCCTCTAAAGTAGTCTTCGTTTTCAATTTCGCTCTAATCTCATCCCTCACATTACTTACTTTGTTAGCATCCTTGCTTGTCGAATCATCTTCAACTTTAAAGCTTTCAACATTCACAATACTCAAAGACTCCGCCTTGTAACATTCAAAAAGGCATGACATGAAGCTCTTCACATCCCTCACAAAATTTTCAACCTTCATCTTTCTATTCTCCATGGTGAGTAAAGGATCATACTCTAACAATTTATCATACCAAAGCTCTAAATATTCCACCTTATTATGAGGGTCCAAAACAACCGACAAAAGAAAAATTGGGTTCAACTTTTCAACCTTACAATATTTTTCAAATTTTTCATTCATTTTCATTACCATGGAAACACGAGTATAATCATCGCTACCCAATTCCTGAATTAGAAGCAATTTGACCATGGTCACCTCATCAAAATATGTGTGAGAAGAGATATGACGAGAAATTGAAATACGATTCATTAACAAGTAAAATTCTTCTAAAAATATGTGCAAACTTTTCAATTTATCCCAATCATAAATCTCAAAAGAACCCACATTCTCCAATTCATTTTTGAAATTTGGATCTTGATCCTCAAACTTATCAAATGCTTTTTCAAGAGGTAAAGCCGCATTTATCATATGATAGGTTGAGTTCCATCGAGTTTTGACATCCAGACACACATTCTTTTTATACCCCATTTTTTCTTCTTCAACACATTTTTTAAACATTTGCAAACGAGATGGGCTACTCTTCACATACTTCACACTTTTCCGAAGGCGCTTAATACTTGACTTAATTTCATCAATTCCATCTCTCACAACAAGATTCATGATATGAGCAAAACAACGTACATGAAAAAACTCACCCCAAGCAACAACATGTTTCTTTTATTTAATCTTTTCTTCAAATCTTCAACACAAGTATCATTACTTCGTGCATTATCAAGGGTAATACTCATAACCTTTTCTAAACCCCACTCTAATAAACAACTCTCCACTGTTTTTGCAATCACCTCACCTTTGTGTGGATGTCGAAGGACACGAAAGTTAAGGATTTTCTTATTAAGGATCCAATTTGAGTCAACATAGTGCGCAGTAAGGACAATATATCCAAGATTTTGGATAGATGTCCACATATCGGTAGTGATGCATACCCGGGTGGAGTTCTCTTTCAAAGAAGTTTTCAATTTTTCTCTTTCTTCTTGAAAAATTGTATAACAATCTATAATTATAGTAGGTCTCTTGACTACATGAAACTTCGATTGCATTTGATTGCAAAACCCTATAAACCTTCATTTTCAACAATAGAAAATGGAAGCTCATCAAGAATAATCATCCTAGCAAGAGACATACGACACTTAGCTTGGTCAAACTTCCAATTAGAAACTAAACCCTCCTTAAAGGACAATGAAACTTGTGATTTATTTTTCAACTCATCGGGTTATTCCTTACAAACTTTTTGATGATTCCACAATTTATTAGTTCCCATCGACGTGGGAGAAAATATCCTCATATGAAAAAACTTGCACTCACAATCCACAATCCCCAATCCATTTTTTAGACTCGTCATCATTAATCTTGTAAAAAAAATTCCATACCAGGGATCGACCATGATTGCCCCAAAGTCCTGATTTTGAAAGAGTCTTTTGCTTCTTATTTGTCGTTGTAGTGCTTTCTTGAGACGATGACATACTTGATTCCTTGTTGTCACTAAATTGAATCAACAAACCAAAATACACACCAAAATTAAATCAGTTATTAATTCATATCAGCCATATTAATTGAAAAATACACACATTAATTGACCAAATAACAGCTATATTAATTGATGAACATAACTGAAAATAGAGGATTATGTATGCAACAGCAACCATATAAGTATTGTTGGTTTGACAGATCTAGAAAAGGGTTATCCACATTTCTTACCAAATAGGATTTATATAACGCAAAACTTCATGTGAGATGACTTTGGATTGATTCTTCTGATCGAATTAGATTCTTTTCAGGCATTTTCTTTATATAAATTGCAACATACATTAGCTGTACAAGAAAATGAAAGGTAATTGTCCTGATTGTCATGAACAATAATTCAGTCTTTATCAGTTTACATATTAAAATGCAAAACTGGCGTATAAGGCACGAGATTGAACATATTTATATTCGTCTTGCTCTTTTTAACTTTTTTAATGAAATGTATCAGTATATGCATAAAGATCATATGGTGCAAGGTGTAACATATATACATAAAATATTAAAAATCATAGGGTGCAAGGTGCAGCATATATACAGAGCGATTCGCCGCACAACTATTAATTGATTTTCTGGACTATTTTTAACTATCTATTAGTTTAATCAAACTTGAGATTCAAAAAATCATTCTAAATAGATGTGAGACCCGAGCCCTCGTTACTCTTTGACCAAGATAGTTCATGCATCCATGCATTTTATGATTTATTGCATGTTGATTATATGAAACTTGAGTTTGTATTGATGTGATATAATGTGTTAAATTTTGTTTTTATTTATTCATTTATTTAAATTTATTAAATTTTGAGCTTTTATGATATTCGTTGTGGTCATTTTGTTAAAGGTAAGAGAGAATAATTTAAATTACACTATAAGCACATATCATAATAAATAAAATTAAAGGATAAAATGCGTGGCTAGAATTGATTTGAATTTAATAATGATAGAATGATGAATATGAATAAGTCTCTACATTCCCTACCATTTATTAACCAAATAAGAGGTCACTACAAGAAAACAGCAAAATTCCAACGACACAATTTCCGTTGGAATTCTGAGTTTTTCTGTTGGAATTTCTGATTCCTACGGTAATTCCATCGAAATTTAGGCCGTAGGAAAAGTGGGCGTTGAAATTTCAAAATTCCAACGGAATATTTATTCCAACGGTAATTCCAACGGAATAGTACTGTTGGAAATCTTTGTTGGTGGAAAAAGTTCCAACGCTATTTCCAATGCTTTTTCCAACGGCTAATGACCGTTGGAATTATTCCAACGGCATTTCCAACGGCTTCTTTCCGTTGGAAAAAATTTCAACGGTATTTCCAACGGCTTCTTTCCGTTGGAAAAAATTCCAACGGTATTTCCAATGACCTATTTTGGTTGGAATTTTGAGGATAATTTAAAAATTCCAACAGATATGATCCGTTGGAATTTCCGTTGGATTGATGTAATATTAATTCCAACAACAATTTTACCATTGGAATTTTTCATTGGAATTTCATTTTAAGAGTTCTAACGGATAATTTCCATTGGAATTTGTCCAACCATAATTCCAACGGCAATATTACCATTGGAATTTTCTATTGGAAATTTTTATAAAAAAATTTCGTAGCTATATAAAGTAATCATGTAAAACTAATAAAAAATACAATATAAAATCCTCCAAACATCAAATTTAAGAACACATCCAAAATAATGTCACAACATAAAGAATAAGTTCTAAACATCATCATCGTCAATAGTAATCATCATTCACCATTCTCATCATCAACAAAAGAAAACGACTTAAGTTCATAGTATAAACATGTATTTTAGAAACCATCATCATCATTAATACCTATATCTCCGTCCTCCTCATTGTCATCACCTGCAACCTCATCAATGTTCTCACCATCACAAGGAGGAGCCACGTCCAAAGAAGAGATGCTAGGAGCGAGTGATCCATTATTCATCTTCTCTAAAAAGCTCCGAAAGGAAGCCAATTCACTCTCAACAGCAGCCAAACGTGATTGTAACACTTCAACTTCAACATTAGTGGGATGAGTGGTCTTACTCTTTATGTTGGATCTTGAAATCGAGGATCTATAGAAGGTTGCTTCCGATCCAAATCCATAAGACCTGCCTCTCTTGTTCTTCCCTCCATTAGCCTCGTAAAAGACAGTAGAATCATCTATGTCATCTTCATGTACACCTTCAGATAGTCTACTAGCCTTCAATGTCTTGAACTTATTCTATATATAGTATGAAACATATACGAAGATAAGATTTTGTAAGTATAAAAAACCAAATAAGATGTGTACACACATGTATTATACTAATATCCATTTCCAACAATTTAATTATTATTTTATAGAAATACTTACATAAACTCCCTCAGCTCTAGAATTTCGCCATTTACCGTTTCCTCATCATAATTGAGCCTCAGGAAAACCTCAGGGACGGTAGCATCTCTACCTAACTCAATTCCCTAAATTAATCACACAATTAATATCTATTTAAACTAAATTTTGATTACAAATAAAACTTAATTTAAAAAACAACACTTACCAATCTTCTAATATGCTCAGAAATAGAAATAGCACCACCTCGATTCAGACAACCATCATTATTAACTGATATATTCTTCTTATTTTGCTCGGACATGCTGATGAAGTTGGGGTCTGTGTCCCATTTGGTTCGAAGTGCCTCAAGAACTGAAACAGACAACCATTTTCCCTTTGACTTCTTTCTACGAATATCTGCCAAGCTTGAACGCACGATGGCTGAAGCTTTATGTTTCCATATCCGCTTAATATCATCTTCATGTTTAGGATCCCATCTACAATAATTCTACTCAAAAACAAATATCCTTTTAGATTAAAATATAATAGAACAAACTTTTGCAATTTAATCTTATCGTAAGGTAATGATATCACCTGAAACTATATAAACCACATGTTCTTCACATTCTCAGGAATCTCACTCCACCCAAGCCATGGTTGTTCGTATTTAGACTTGATAACTGTGGTGATATGTTTAATTGCTTCAGAAGGAAAGAACCTGTTTGTAATAATTAATTTAGAACTAATAGTTAAATTTAAATAAAAAAATATATTTAGAATCAACTTAGATTAAAATGTAAATAGTTAGAAAGTCATACTCATCTCCATTTGGTCGTATCAACAACTTGCTGACGGTCGTTCCACACCTTGATGATGCACTTGCAGATGTAGATAAAGAACTACCAGCAGAAGGTGGACGAGTCGGCTACAATGAGTTATTTATAGGGGGTCTCTCAGATGCTCTGTCAGATGGAATAGGACCTCTCTCAGACGTAGAATGAGCTCTCTCCGATGCTCTCTCAAATGGAGTAGGAGCTCTATCAAACGATCCCTCAGATGGTACATGAGCTCTCTCAAATGCTCTTTCAGATGGTATATGAGCTCTTTCAGATGATGTGAGATCTCTCTCAAGCTCTCTCTCATATGGTGAGTGATTGTTCAGGTTCCTTTACTGTGGGATGAGTAAGGTGACCAATAGTTCCTTTACTGGTGTTTCTACCTCTATATCTACTAGTATTTTAACTAGTGCATTTGTATCGCCCTCGAAAACCACCATGATCACCTCTTCCTGTCATCTGCATATCAACATTAAACAAAATAAATTTCAATGTTAGGTTAAAATAAAATAATGCATCACATCATATTACATAAAAAAAGTTAAAAATATTCATTATAAGCACCTTAATAATCAATCACTATATTCATAATAATCAAAAGTGTTTTCCTCATAATCAGATTCTTCAGTTTCATATGATGCTTCTTCAGCATACCCTTTAACTTCATCATCGTGATCAACATTAGCACCACTTGTAATGTTATCAATTTCCTCACCCATGCTGTTGAAATCCCTTAATGCAACATCAACCTCATCCAGATCAGATACTTCATTAAGGTGAGAACTAATATCATCTTGGTATGGAGCATTTAGTGATTGAATCGTTTGTCTTACCTTAGTTTTAATCACCACAAACCAATCTTTTCTATTTGGATTAGGGTTGGGGTAAGGTGTAAAATATACTTGCTCAGCTTGTTGAGCAAATATAAATGTATCTTTACCCTTGTATCTCCTATTTGATTTTATTTCAACAACTCCATATTTGGAGCAAGTCCTTGTGCCCATGGACGAAGGATCAAACCATTTACAGTTGAAGAGTTTAATCTTTTGATTTGTTCTCCGGGATACTCTATCTCAATAATTTCTTGAATAATTCCATGATATATCGTTTCTTCTCCAATAAGAGCAACTCCTGAATTATTTGTTTTCCTATTTTGCGCCCAAGTGGATATGTGAAAACAATAACCATTGACAAAATATATAAGAAAACTTTGCACCCGATGTATTGGACCCCACGCCAAATTATACAAAAATTGATCTTCAACACCATTGTTAGGGTCATGTGCCTAATGAAATACATCATAAAGACGTACTAGATCAAAAATAGTAATAAGTGAATAAGTAGTTACATATATATAATATTTGTATAAGTAAAAAAAACTTACATATCTCCTGAACCAATCTACAAAGTGCAATTCTATTTGTTTATTAACTTCAACACTGCTAAGATTTGGGTGATGTGCATGCAAAGATTCCACATATATGCTGAAATAGTTAAGATATGTATCAAATATAAGTAATTCTAAAGGTTCAAATGTGAGAGTAATTCTAAATTTAAAATGTAACTTATAAAATGGCTCAACTTCTGGACAGTTTAAGAGAACGTACAAAGAAATTACTGCAATTTCTTCATCATTTAGATAACGACTCTTAGATGCACCCTCATGTCGGCCAGGATGATGGAAAATAGAAATCGGTAGATTCTCAAATGACACTCCACCATCATCATTTCGAGGAACTCTTCTATTTCTTGTTTGGACATGAGACTCAAAATAATGCGAACAAAATGTAGAAGTCTCCTCAAGCATGTAAGCCTCACAAATGGAACCTTCCACACGAGCTTTATTCTTAACTTTCTTCTTAAGACCGTGTAAAAATCTAAGAAAATAATGATATTAAGCATGTATATTGATATTTAAGTGAACATTGATATAGAAATAACTCTAATGTAAAAATAATACCTCTCAAATGGATACATCCATCGAAATTGTACAGGGCCACCAACTTTAGCTTCATAAACTAAGTGTACGGGTAAATGTTTCATTACGTCGAAAAAGGCTGGAGGGAAGATCTTCTCTAACTTACATAAGATGATTGGAATATTCTTATCCATTGCTTCAAGTCTATGTGTTTCTAAAACAGGACAACATAAATCTCGAAAAAAATAGCTCAACTCTAATAAAGATTCCCAAATTGGAGTTGGCAAACAATTGAATGCAATTGAGATCAATCTTTCCATAAAAACATGACAATCGTGAGATTTCATATGTTGTAATGTATAAGATCTCAAATCAACATTTCTTGATAAGTTAGATGCATATCCATCTGGAAGTTTTAGGCCCTGTACCCACTCACATATTCCCCTATTTTGTTGGATATTCAAAGTGTATTGTGCTTTTGGTTTCACTCTTTTTCCACAACCACTTTCTTCTAACTTCAGAGTCGGGCGATTACAATACAAAGGGAGATCCATCCTTACCTTGATGTTATCCTTCGTCTTACCTTTAACATCCATAACCGTGTTGAACACATTTTGAAAAATATTGCTTTCAATGTGCATGACATCTATGTTGTGTGGATTTAATAAATCACACCAATATGGTAAGTCCCAAAAGATGCTACGTTTAGTCCAATGATGATTATCTCCATAGCCAAGCATTCTATGACTACCACTTGAATCAGTGATTTTTGGAAGTTCACTTATCTTAGCAAATAGCTCAACTCCTGAATACCATTTTGGAGGCATACTCATTTCAACTTTGCCTTTTAAGAAGTTCTTCTTATTCTTGCGAAATGGATGGCTCCTTGCTAGAAATTGTCTGTGACAGTCAAAGTAACACATCTTACTCCCATTCTTCAAATAAAATGCTTTAGAACCTTCCATACAAATAGGATAACCCAATCTACCCGCCGTCGACCAACCAGACAACATTCCATATGCAGGAAAGTCATTGATAGTCCAACATAATGCAGCTTTCAAACAAAAGTTTAGCTTTCTTGAAATATCATCGTCAAAACCCCTTCATCCCACAATGTTTTTAAATCATCAATCAAAGGCTGCAGATATACATCAATTTTACTTTTGGGATTACTAGGACCATGGATAATTATTGTCAAAAACATATATTCCCTTTTCATACACATTCCAGGAGGAAGATTATATGGGGTTAAGATCACAGGCCAACAAGAATATACATTTGAGTTCATGTTGAATGGGCTAAACCCATCTGAACACAATCCCAATCTTATATTTCTTGGTTCTGAAGCAAATAATGGGTGCTTCTGGTTGAAGTGCTTCTACGCTTCTCCATCGGATGGGTGTGACAACTTTCCAACCTCACGATGACTATCATGATGCCATGTCATATGTTTAGCTGTTGCATTAGAGGCATACAATCTTTGTAGTCGAGGGATTATTGGCAAGTACCACATCTACTTCTTTGGGATTTCCTTCTTTCGATTCTTTGTTGACGCATTTTCCTTAAAACGAGTCTCTCCACAAAATTTACAACGTGTCTCACCTATATCATCTCTAAAATACAACATACAACCATGTGGACAACAATCAATCTTCTTGTACCCACATCCAAGTTGGGTTACCAATTTTTTTGTCTGATAAAAGTTCTCAAGCATTCTATTACCAACTGGCAATACCTCTCTTATCAATGTAATGATTTGATCAATGCACGCAGCTTGAATGTGGTAATCAGACTTTATACTTAAAAGTCTTACTGCAATTGATAACACCGAATGTTCTTCACAACCATTCCATAATGGAGATTGTGCAGCACATAATAAGTCGTAGAAATGTGTATAGCTGGGATTAGGTTCTTCTGGATGAGGATCATTATAGAAACTATACCCCTCGGCATCAATATCCATTCTCTCATATGGATCCAAATCATCAGCATCAATATCAAAATGGCTATCGAATGTAGATGGTGGCGTTTCTCCATGATTATGCCAATGGTAGTAGTGTGGTTGAAAACCTTTGTTATATAAGTGTTGTCTTACCAAATCTGGTTCATAAAACCTTAAGCACTTACATTTTGAGCATGGACATCTAAATTTTCCTTCTTGTTTAAAGACATCGAGTTCACTTGCTTTACTTATAAATTTCTCCACCCCCAATATGAAGTCACGTAACAACTTATTTTGTTGTGGATCTTTTCTAATGTACATCCAACGACGATGTTCTGGTATTTCCATTATTACTATCCTAAAAATGTTAGGATTGGAGCCCTAAAAGACAAAAACAAAAAGGGGAAGTGGGTTCTAAGCAAAAATCACATCAAAGATTAAAAATAATATAAAAAATAACACAATGTTTGATGTCAATAATCAATTTAATCTTAAACTATTGAAGAATAATGTTTACCTTCGCAATACAATACAATAAGCAATAAAATAGACAAAGGTTTAATTTAGTGATGTTAACAAATATCGAACTGACTTGTGAAATCTCATGTGGGATTCATCCAAGTCATAAATAATAATTGGTCAAGTACTAAAACACACAGCAGGAATATGATAGTCTAAACTTTTTGCAAGCAATTGAGCATGTGGTTTTGAACATCTGCATTGGTTCTATAATTTCTACCAATTCAAGAACTAGTTGCAACAGTATAATAAGTTTGCAACCCAAAAGAAATTTTAAAAAAAGAGAAAAATTATCAAATGGTATTAAGAGGGCAAACAACTTACACTAACTCAAGTAAACTTGTTGGTTTCCCTGAGACGATCAAACTCAGCCTTAGTTTTCTTCACCAAATCCCTAATCTGTATCCTGGTCTTATGACTGCAAACAAAATACCAAAAAATTGCTGAAAACTTACGAATCTTAATGCAGAAAAAAGGATAGAAAACGTGCAAAACAAACCCACAGTCTTTGATGGAGGTCAAACGTGTCCTTGTAAGTTCCTATATTGTTGACTAGGCATCTATATCTCGCCACCGCAGTATTAATTTGAAAGACATTATTTTAGTTCATAAGCTTCCAAATCCCAAACAATAACACGTAACAAACATAAATACTCCCACGCTTGGGTTTAACATGGAAAAAGCCCATAATACAAATGTCTAATGAAATAACTATCAGTACGATAAAATAGAAATAAAACAATTTTTAAAAGGCTCAATTATTGGCTTTTTTAATCACAATCGAATTGATTCTTGATTATGGAACAAATTGTTAACTTAGAAAATGAGTAAATAAGGCAAACTTGCAAGAAATATAAAGCTTTTAAACTATGTGTTTCTTCCTCCACATGCTAATAAGCACCACCAATTGCTTAAGCAACCCTTGTACATCCAATTCTAATTCAAAATTTTATATAATTCAAAAGATTAAAAAAGAGATAAAGAAAAATCATGCTCATTCAGTCAGAATATGCTAAATGTTGGATTAAAAAGGGTCTCAGATAATGAGACTTGTGTGTACCAACACTGCTACAGATGGCTTCTTTTATCTCTTTTTCTTACACTCTTATCCTCTTTTTTGTTTTGTTTTGTGGACTTTAAAAAAAAACATCTGGAATATATGAGGAAACGCAAGTTACCTGCAAGTTATAAAACACCTATTGGTGAAATAATAATGAAAAGGGTAACATAAATCTGATTCTATTGGTGAAATAAAACACCTAACATGAAATAATATCAACATGAATTTTGATATTTTATATCGAGGTAAAGTATCGCGGCTACATCCCATCATTTTGCCCTTAGAATAAACAGAAAAACTAATAAATTGGGAGGAAAAATGTTTATACAAAAATCTATCAGAAAACAACTCAGCATTTTGTGAGAAATCAATGCCTCGATCAAGCACTTGGATTGATGTTGAGAATGAAACAACTTTTGCATCAGTACTTCCAACCAGTAATCAGTGGTATAACTCTACTGTTACCTTTATTTATAAAACAAAATTGTCCCGGGATACAAATATGCATAGTATACGTATTTAACTGAGTTTACAAAACGAAACCTCAACTCAAACTCATTTATATATATCCAACATTAATGAATTACACATGCAGTAACAGAACTCATAATAACATTATTATATTACCACACTAATCACTTCATCCAGCTAAAAACTTAATATAAGACAGATAAAACTGAGTATAGCTTTCACTTTACAGGGGAGCTTTAACTTGGATGATGCTTCACCAAAGAGAGAATTGAAAGAGTATTTCACCTTTCGAATATGTCCAGCTGATGATTCAGAGCAAACAGTAGGTATTGCACTTCCTTTATATGCCTTGTAGATATAGCTTGCAAATTTGCGGTAGTCCTATAATAACAAAGAGAATGTTATATTTCTATAATGCTTAGCTCAGAAAACCAACATTCTAAATTATGGTGCAATATCCATTATAGTTTGTAACATACATATTCTTATAAATGAACTGAAATGGGTATTAATTATTTGAACTTTCCATGTCCTTGCATAAAATTTTGAAAATTAAACAAAATGCCATTCTAAAGTAATTACCAAACAAGCTCTACATATCTCCGAAATCTTGTAATGAAAATGATATGATGCAATTCGAAAACTTGCATTAGCACCTCTGATAGTAGTGAATTAACACATTTCCAGCCTCCAAGTTGAAAATAGTTTATATATGATGGTTTCCACAAACAAGTACTAAGATTTATCTTTACTAGAAATGATAAAGGCCAAATGGATAATATCAATAGCAAATGGATGATATGGCAGTATTTTCAGATAATGCCTTCATCAACAACAGTACATACCACACAAATTACAGGTAACACAACTCAATTATTTGCATACTTACAAAGAGTACACTGCAGAAATATTATGAAATATACAACCACTTCTCTTTCCCAGCACCATAAGTTTCCCAATTATAACTCACAATTACTTGCATACACACACATATGATGATGATCATCATTTGAAATCAGACCCCAAATTTACAAATTCAAAACATCACTCAAATACATTAAAAAAAAGAATTAACTAGAAAAATGAGCAAAACTACTAATATATGCACATGGCAAACATTTATGCTCTGAAATTAAGCAAATATTGAGTGTAACTTCATGTCCGAAATATATGTATATGCCAAAATGAATTGTCTTAATCGATCTTTACCACTATTAGTAACTTAATCTAATATTAGAAAAAGTTGAAAACCCTAATCTGGAAAACCAAGATTAGAAGTGGAAACAGAGACAGAAAAAGAGGAAAAAAAGAGAACCACATCTCTGAATCTGAAGGAAGAAATACAAAAAGTAATAGTAGTAGGTAATTCCTTATCCAGAATCCTCACCAAAACGAACCGCATGCTTCCTTAACCTTTGCATCCAACCAAAAAAAAATAGGAAAAGGAGCAACAGAGAAAAAGACAGATCAGAAAAATAAATGGCTTAATCAATATGTTCAGAATATTAATTAACAGTGTTAAATAGAAAAAAATTATGAAATACCTTCGAAGGTAGCCATGGCGTGAGTAAGGTCTGAAACCTCCGATCTTTGTCGGATCATACACGAAGTGACGGTGAGCGGAGAGTCATGAATGGGGATCGGAATCTTCACGACTCGGCCACAGAAGATGTGAGCGTGGGGAACTAGTATCAACGAGAAGGAGCTAAAAGCTAAAGTGAATAAACAGATGACAGAAAGAGGAGGGAAAAACCCTAGTAATTAAGGAAATTGGGGGGAAAAGCTATTCCAACGGTATTTTATCGTTGGAATATCCGTTGGAATAAAAATGAATTAATTTATATTTATTTAAATTTTTTTCATTAATATTTCCAACGGTAGTATATCATTGGAAATATTCATAGGAAAATTTCCAACGGTACAACATTATTAGAATATCCATTGGAAATAATAATTCCAATGGTTTTTCCAATAGTACATTCCAATGGTATTTACTAGCTGTTGGATTTTTCATTGGAAATTTCCAACAATTACAAACAGCGTTGGAAAATCCGTTGGAATTGTAAAAATTCCAACGGTTTTTATGTTCCATTGGAATTTTCCGTCGGAATTGTGCTATTTTCTTGTAGTGGGTGTCATGTTAAGATAACAAAGAAAAAATTTGGGGAGATCAATTCCAAGCAGAAACGAAAAGTTTTAAGAGGTTAGTATAATATTTCTACTCTTGAATTAAGTAATCCTTAAACTTGCTTCAAGTATTTAAATAGAAAAGTTTTAAGAGGTTAGTATAATATTTCTACTCTTGAATTAAGTAATCCTTAAACTTGCTTCAGGAATTTAAATAGAAATAACAGGTTAAGAACAAGAATTTTTCTTTGAGTTTTAATTTGAAAAAAAAAAACTGACTGTTAGTGATATTTGAAGTTTTAAAGTTGAAAAGTTTCTTAATTACTTCAATACACGAAAATTCTATTAACTAAACTGGAAACAAATTTAAAGGTAAATGACTTAATAAACCTAATATGCTAGATTTAAGTAATATAAATTAGTGTACTGGTTTTATTTGTTTTTTTTAAATTCTAGGTGTTTTGAGGATTTTACAAATAAATAATTTAGTTATGCATTTATGTTTGGTAAATAATTACTGAATTTTTTTTTCATGTAGAAGCAACGTTTTTATTAGTTAATTGAAATTTTAGAGTCCATGAATGATTTTCTGGAAGTAATATATTTTATACTAATTATAATAAATAAAAAAGTAAAGGTTGCAGTTAGACTGTATATAATTTACATGTTGATTTAGAAGAGAGATTTTTATGTTTACCATCAATTTTTTTAAGGGTAAAAAACAAAAACCCACCTCAAGTATACCTGATTTTGCACTTTGCTATATCATTTATAAATGTTTTCACTTTACTATATCAAGTACACGAACTTTGCAAAATACAATAAATTCGGCTGCCACGTCATTTTTTCTTGTCAGAAAGAGGACACGTGTCTCTCAACCATTTGCCAATAAGTCGGATTTATTGTTTTTTGCAAAGTTTGTGTACTTGATATAGTAAAGTGAAAACATTTATAAATGATATAGCAAAGTGCAAAATCACGTATACTTGAGGTAGGTTTTTGTTTTTTACCCTTTTTTTAATTCAAAAAGTATTGTTTTATTTTGATTACTTACCATAGAGTTTATTTTTTTTCTCTCAAATTCGCGTTATTAGGAGAAACCTTCGATTGTGGTTTAGAACGTGTCTCAAGTCATTATAATTTCTGGAACTTAAGGTAAGTAGAAATTCATTTGCAACTACAATACATAAATATAGTATTTTATGTGTTTACTTGCATTATATGATAATAGTGGATTTGCGTTTCTTGATATTGGTGATTAGCTTTTATGTGTGATTTAAGAAGATACGTGGACATTGAATTTTGTACATATCATTCATGAGCATAGAGAGGTGTATGCATAGAAGACATGTTGAGTCTGTATGCACGTCATAATCATACAAAGAAACAAAGTTAAAGCAAAGTTGGCCACTACTAGTACATCGAGGCCGGTGACATGCGAGGTATGGATATGGCTTAAAAGTAAAAGTGTGCCTATGGCATGCGAGCCGTGGTTATGGTTCGAAGATATTGGGTCATAAACATGACTTTAAAGCAAAGTAAAGTAAAGTACAAAGATTATTGAGCTAGCTCCTTTCCGATGTACTGTAGATGGGTCAAGGGCCCAACATAGTAAAATATATCAAAGCCATGCATTCACGATATTCTTAAAGTCTTCACAGTCATTTGTATGACAGTGCATGCATAATTTCTGCTTACTGAGCTTTAGCCCACCTAGTTTATGCATTGTAGGTGAGTATGACAACGTTTGATGAGCTTTGGATCTTGCTAGCATGTTTTGGCGCTCCAACGATGTTTTGGGACGGTGTACATAGATGACGACTTGCGGGGCTAAAACTTGGGCTTATTTTGCTTTTGACCGTGTTGGTTTTGTTAAATTTTTTTGGGATATGTATAAAATCGTTGTGCCATATTATTATATGTTTGGTTTAGAGAAAGTTCTGATGACAGTTTGGTGTAAGATATTGGCTTATGCTCTGGTATAGATGAGGTGTTGCTTATGATATGTCGTTTTTATTATTTTTGTTATTTGTTAGCTTGAAAAAAAATTATTGTCACATTTTTGGAGTCTTGTATTTTAAGTATCTTATAAAATTTAGGACGTGACAATAAATCCCTAATTATTCCCTGTCTTTGCAAAGTAACAAACAGAAATGCCCTAATCTTCAATGTAAGAGCATAAAACAAGTCCAATTAAAGATAAATACCTCGATCTTTTCTTGATTCTGCTTGGTACCTCCGATTCGAAGATGAAGATGAAGATGGAGAGAAAGTAGTGGATCTGGATTCTGGAATGGCTTTGGAGATGAGGGAGTAGGGATGACTAGGGGTGTGCAAAATTTGGTCAAAACCGAAATAACCGAATTAACCGATCGAAAAAAATAAATTTCGATCATTTTTTTTTTCAAAATATATAATTCGGTTAACTGAATTGTAAGATCGGCTAAAACGGTTCGGTTTCGATTTTCCAAAATAAAATTTCGGTTAACCGAAACCGACCGAATTGTTTTTTAAGAAATTTATATATATTAATATAATATAATATATATATAATTATATTATATAAATTATTTTGTAAGATTTAGGTCTAGTCGTCTTCCCCCTTCCCCCTTCCTCCTTGCACAGTTGCACTACAATCTACACCACCGATTGCCGCCGCACCGCTGACTGCCGCAAGCAGCAGCATTTCTGGAAATACCCTTTGCAGGAGAAGTGGGCCTATAGCTGTATCCAATCCAAGCGTGGTTCTTCAGTTTCCTTCCCCCTTTTTCATAAATCTTCTGTATCTGTATCTATTTTAGTTTCTTCTTTTTTAGCCACATGCTTCAATATTTATTTATTTTTCTTTTTATTATTTGATTAACTAACAAAATTATGTAAGTTTAACTGTGGTAAGAACAAATGGAGAGAATGTGTGTTACAAGTGTGTACAAGGTGTTAATTGATTCTCTGTAAAAAAGTGTGTACAAGTGTGTACTGTAGAAGATGTCCATTGATGTGGTAGCTCTTCTAAATTGGTGTTGTGCTCATATTTCATTAGATGTCAAACTCACAAGAAGAAGCATTTGGGAGTAACGCTATTCAAATGGGACAACCTCCACCCATTATGCATGTAGATGGAGGTCATGGAGTTTTAGTTGATGAACAATCACAATCAGTATCAGCTATACCACAACGGAAGAAGATGAGACCAAGATCTGTGGTGTGGGATCACTTTGAGAAAAATTTTGATGAGGAAGGAAGGTACGTATCGGCTAAGTGTAATTACTGTGGGCATGAGTACACTAGTCATTCAGAAAAAAATGGTACTTCATCACTCAATTTTCATTTGAGAAGCTGCATGAAAAATCCCCATAATGCTGAAACCCACCAAACTTTACTGAATTTGCAGCATAATAACAAAGATTGTAGTTCTGGGATATGCACTCTAACAACTTGGAAATATGATTATAATGAAATTAGACAAGCAATTGCATACATGACAATTGTTGATGAGTTGTCGTTTAAATTTGTGGAAGGTCGGGGTTTTAATAGGGTTATGAGTAAAGCCTGTCCTAGGTTTAAGATGCCTTCCAGGTGGTCGGTTTCGCGGGATTGTTATGATTTATTTGTTTCTGAGAGGGCAAAATTGAAATCTTTTTTGAGAAGTAATTGTCAGAGGGTTAGTCTTACCACTGACACATGGACTTCTTTGCAAATAATCAATTACATGTGTGTTACAGCCCACTTTATAGACAATGAATGGAAATTGAACAAAAGAATCTTGAACTTTGTTCCAATTACCAGCCACAAGGGTGACCACATAGGAAAGACATTAGAGACATGCATTGTTGATTGGGGGTTGAAGAATGTGTTTACCATAACTGTAGACAATGTGAGTTCCAATGATACGGCTTTGGCATTTTAAAAAAAAAGAATGTTGAATTGGGAAGGAAACGTGGGTAATTGCAAATATATTCACATAAGATGCATTGCGCATGTAATTAATTTGGTGGTTTCTGAGGGCTTGAAAGATGTGAACCCTTCGGTGAAGAAAGTAAGGGATTCAGTTAGATATATTAGAAATTCTCCGGCTAGACTTCATAAATTTAAAGAGTGTGTGGAGTGGGAAGGGATAGAGAGTAAGAGCTCGTTGTGCTTAGATGTGGCTACTTGGTGGAATTCCACATATTTGATGTTAAGTACAGCTATAAAATTTGAGAAGGCCTTTGATAGATATGAAAGTGAAGACCCTTCGTTTCTTAGTGATTTAGGGATGGATGGGATTCCGACTTCTTATGATTGGTTTTGTATTGGCAAGATTTCTGAGTTGTTAAAACATTTTTATGACATGACCTTGAGAATATCAGGTTCTTTGTATGTCACTTCTAATACTTTTTTCAATGAAGTAAGTGACTTGTGTTGTGTGTTAAATTCTTGGAAAGAGAGTACTGATCTTTTTGTGAAAAGTATGGGTGAATCTATGAAAATGAAATTTGATAAGTATTGGGGTGATACGGAAAAAATGAACTACATTATTTTTTGGGCAAATATTTTTGATCCACGCGATAAAATTATGTATATGGAGTACTCTTTGGTTGAGATGTATGGAGCTGAAAAAGGTGTAAAGGTATTTGAAAGTTTGAAGGTTGAACTTTATGAGTTATTCAATGAGTATAAGAAGAAATATCAACCTGAGAATGATGTTAGTTCTAGAATGGATTGTGGAGGTTCATCAAACTCTAGTTCACTAGGTAGTGTTCCAGATTGTTCAACTCGAGGTTTGTTAAAGGCCAAGTTTAAGAAAAAAAGGTTAGAGGCCGGGGGTTATACTATACAGAAAAGTGAACTAGATGTTTATTTGAACGAGGACATTATAGAGGGAGTTGAAAATATAGATGTGCTTCATTGGTGGAAATTAAATTATGAAAGATTTCCTATTCTTTCAAGGATGGCTCGTGATATGTTGTGTGTTCCCATATCAACTGTTGCGTCAGAGTCTGCATTTAGTACTGGTGGAAGGGTACTTGATCAATTTAGGAGTTCTTTAACTCAAAAAATTGTTCAAGCTTTGATATGCACACAAGACTGGTTTCGAACTGAAGATCTCCCTATTTGTATTGAAGAACAATTGGAGGATCTTGAAAATTTTGAGAAAGGTATGAATTTTATTAAAATATTTTTTATATCATATTCTTATTTGATATTTTGTATAAATGTAATGACTTTAATACTTAACAAGTATTATCATGTGTTGCAGATTTGCCTAATGTGGGAACTGGACAAACAACATCCTCCACAACCTAATAATTTGAAACTTACAACTCTGTCTGCCTCATCTCGTGTAAGTTAAGAAACTGATAGTATGCTCAAAATATTATTCTATCTCTTTCTTTGGATTTTTCCAAATTTCAGATGACTAATTGTCATTGGCATAGTCATTGTCATCAGGCCATAATTCTTACCAAAATGTTGATTGTAACAGGATTTGCTGGTATATGATTTGCAGAGACTTAAGCAGAAAAATGAAGAATGAAGACTGATGTGATGAACTGATGATATGTGATGATATGAAGTCTAAAAACATTTTGTTGTGATTGCATCTATGCAATGCTTTAATTTAATGTGATGTAATATATATGTGATGAACTGATGATATATGTTTTTAACATTTTGCTATGATGAACTGATCATATATGTTTTTTCTTAACTTTTTGGAAGCAATATTTTTGGAATATATTCACAAAAATTCGATTAATGGTCGGTTAACCGAAACCGACCAATGTTATATGGGTCGGTTAATTCGGTTATGGACCGAAATTCAGTCAGTTCGGTTAATTTATAGAAAATGGTCGGTTAATTCGGTTTTATAGTTTCGGTTAGTTCGGTTAACCGAACCGACCGATGCACACCCCTAGGGACGACTGGCTTTGAAGTTTTTGACCTAATTCTTAAAAAAAGATTTATATTTTTTGTTTTATTTTAACCTTTAATTTTTATAGTCATAAAATAAAATTATAAATAGTATATAAATAGAATATTTCTATAGTACCTAAGAATTTTTTTTTTGAAATAACTATTTAATATATATTACCTTAATGTATATATAACTATATGATATAAAATTACAATATATGTTATATAGTATTAGAATATATAATATTAAGATATATAATTCATAAGATAAGATATGATTATAACATAAGTATTATACAAATCATTATGTATATAATCTAAGCCAATTTACGTAAGGACATATATACATGATATAACTAAATAGCATAGGTTATAGTACATGAAGTGCATGATAGCATAGGTATATAGGTGTGATAAGTCAATAAACTTCTAGAAAGAAGGTTGATGGGATATGTAAGGACATCATCAAGCTTCTCTTCATTTCTTCTCCATATTCGAGCAAACAAAGCAAGCTACTATCCTCTTCTTTTCTTCATCCACTTCTCAGCAAAGTTGACCACCCTTATCACCTCCGATCATCAGCTTATTTGGCGAGGTAATCGGACCATCTCATAACACTAGCCGAGCTTGTCGTAAAGACGGGTTCGGAACTTGAAATCGTTGAGCTTCTTCTTTCTTTCCTCTTTCTCTCTCGCTGTGGCTGCCTTGTTCTTCCTCCACTGTCGCCATTTCGCCGTCGAGTTGGTGGGGTAGCCAGCGTGATGCTCGCGTTGGTGAGTCGGGTTGAGGACCGCCGCTGGAAGCGACGGCTGTGCTGTGTGCGTGTTCAACATAGCTGTGGCGTGAGCTGTGGCTGTGTGTGTGTCTGGTGGGTTGTGGTGTTGGCCGGCTATGTGTTCGCCGGGAAGTGAGTCGTCGGGCACCGCCGTGAGCAACGGTGCCGGTTGTAGTCTCTGTCCAAGCTGCTGTGGGCAGCGGTGGCTGAAGGGTGTCCAAGTGTATGTGTGTGTTGGGGTGTTGGTCGGGAGTCGGGGTGTGGGTGGTTGCCGGCGACTGGGAGTCGCCGGCCATGGCGGAATAGTGGCGGAGGAAGAATGGGGTGACGGCAGGGGGGGAGGGAGCGGCTGGGAAGGGGGGAATGGGTGGGGGGGGTTTCTTTTGCAAATTTGATAAGTTTAAGGGCTATTTTGCAAATGTTAACTAAGCTGAAATTATAAATGAACCCTTAGCCTTTAGGATATTGTAGATTGCTCCCCTAGTTATTTAAAGCATGTTTTTAAAACTATCGAATTATGATAAATGATAGACGGACCCTCGAACTTATAGAAATTAAGTAGATCTCCTTAAGAATTATTGAAATGGTGTAATTTTTCTCTTTATTGAATTTATTATAATGATATGTTTGTAGTTAAATATGAACTTATATATATGAATTATGGATGTTATCTTATAATTGATAGAAATTGATATATGAAATTTTGGACTCTAATTAAATGGCAAAGATAAATCATAAACATAATTTTTATAAATTATGCCTTAAGTATCATAATTATGTAGAAATTATTGGACTTTGAGTTGGATAACGTGATATGGATTTTCCCTAAGATTTAAGAATATTAGGAATTTAATTATTATAATTATTGAATTTATGAAAATGACGTTTTTGATTTTAGAATATATATTGGATTTATAGATATTATTTTATAAGTAAAAAGAATTTGATAAATGAGTCGAGTTTTAATTAAATGATAAAGAAAGATTATATAAATTAATTTAAGTTACTTGGATCTATTTATATGATTAATTAGGTTATAAAGTCATAGATTTTATCCAATTAATTAAGAAAATATAGTTAAGCTTGATTTTGGAATTGAGTATTATTGCATTATTTTTTATAAGCTTTAATCAAAGATTTAATTGGAATTATAATTTAAACCTATGTTTCGCAAGATTGCTTTTGAGACTAAAAATTATAAACTTATAAATATTATGCTAATTGAATTAATTTACGATTTAATTATTATTTCTAAATTAAGGATAAATAACCCTAAATTCATGTTTATTTTAATTTCGAATCAAACTTTATAGATTATAAATGATATATTTAATTACAAAATAGGTTATAATTAATTACAAATTAGGGTTTACCCTAAAAATATTATTTTATTTATTCGATAGTAATTCGATTAGAGTCTAAGTCAAACCCTTATGTTTGTAGGCGATACGCCAGAGTTTGCGCCGTAGATAGTTTGGAAATCTAAGAGCTTTTGATCAGCTGCTCTACAGGTGGGAAAAAATGCTATGTCGGTATTTATATTTTCTTTCAAAATATTTTATGTCACGCTCCAATTTCTTACAAAAACATTTATCAGAGTTTTCCACATGGGAGGAAGAAAAGAGATAAGAGACGAACAGAAGATATTATACATCAACCATCAGTTTCAACCGATTTAAACATAATACTCACAGCGGAAAAGACATCAGAAACTCACATCCCATACATACATCATCATCAGGATCTCACATCCCGAATACATATCACCATCCCGAATACACATACATACATCATCCTCAGGATCTCACATCCCGAATACACATCATCATCATCCTCACATCCCGAATACACATCATCATCATCCTCACATCCCGAATACACATCATCTAACCACCAAACTTGGATTCCTTACAACATTGTTTTATAAAGATAAAAGTTTGAGAAATATCATATTAAAATAATTTACAGATCCAAAAGAATAGCACCTCCTCTCTCCTTCTAGGGTTCATCATGCTTATCACCTCCTGTAACGTGAATTACAGAATAAGGGGTGAGTGCGTTGAATATACTCGTGGGGAATAAAATCCGCGTCTAAATCTTAACACATATATATGAATCAGAATTACGTATAATCATCACTAATCACAACACAAAATATGCACAGCAAACATTAGAAATGGTAAGGGACGAATAGGTGCGGGCATCGCCCGTCTTATCCCATAAAACGGTCTCAATTACCGTTGATGCATTTCAAGGACCACCAAACCTTTCATAGAAGAATGGGGGTTAGGGACGAATGCATGAAGGAGCGCCTCAGCGGGCCCACCCCTCACAGTTTATGTATGTCACAGCAAGTATAATCACAGCATTTAGTATTCCTCAATCATGCTTAGAATAGGGAAAACTGTAAACAGATAAAGAGTTAGAAATTACCCCCACCTTGTTCGGTGGTTACCACGTGAGTTGCAAGTGTCCAAGATCACGTATCCCAAGGCTTCAATCCAATAGGTAGCCTACATAATTTATGATGTTTTCTTAGTTCATTATAACTATAATTAATAATTTAAATGATAACGGATCGGATACTATCGATCGAGATGGAACGGATTGGAAATGAGGCCTAACGATTGAGGTTGAAGAAACAAGAGGAAAATATCAGTTTATACAGTTGGGGTGAAAGAGATTGAAATTTGGATGATAACAAAAAAAGAATGAGCTCAATTGGAGTTGAAACGAGCTTGAACGGAGAGTTTTAAGATTTAGGGGTATTTCGGTAAATTGGTCAAAGGGTTGACTTTGACCGGGACCCACGACCCCCGGTCTCGTTGGTGATGACTCGGTGATAAGGTACGATGAAAAGAAAACGAGATTTGGATCGAAAACGAATCGAAAATACGACGTCGCGCGTGTTCCCGTCGACAGGAAAATTTCCCGACGGCGTCTCCCGTCGGCTGCCTAGTTTTCTAGGCAGCGGGGCATGTTGCTCCCGTCGTCGGCCTGCTCGAGCAGCCACCTTCCCGGCACCACCGGCAGCGGTGTCGCCGCCCTATGCCGCCAAAACTTAGTCCTATGGCTAGCCTGAATCACCGGCTACCAGATCCGGCCATCCCTTGCCGGATTACGACGTGAATAGTACCATAAAAACAGCCACGAAAACCCTTCATCAAACACAATTTACACAAACACAATGCAACAACTACTTTTCCAATCCATTTTCCGGCACCGGCGCCACCACCCATGGCGGCGCCACCCCTCCAGTGGCTAGCCCACCACTCCGGCAGCCCTTTCAGTGCCTGCAACCTCGAGAAAAAGAGCAAGAGAAAGAAAAACGGGAGAGAGAAAAAGGTGGCGAGAAACAAGGGTTGGGGTTTTGGAGATGGTTTTTCGCCGTTTTCCGACGAACGGAGAATCGGAATTGAATTCCGGAAGTTGCCCTAGACTCGTATCGTCGAGGGCTACGTTATATACGAAAATAGCCAAAACGGACGGGTTTGACTTTTACCGGCGACGGCAGCGGCGGTTTTTCGCCATTTTCCGGCGAACGGAGAATCGGAATTGAATTCCGGAAGTTGTTCTAGATTCGTCTCGTCGATAGCTACGTTGTGTACGAAAATCAGCAAAAACGGACGAGTTTAGAATTTTCCAGCAGCGGCGGCGGCGACTCCGGCGGTGGCGACTCCGGCGGTGGCGGCGGCGATCGGAAACAGAAAAATAAATAAAGAGACGAGAGAGAAAAGAGAGAGACTTACGTGTTTTCGTCGCTTTTCGGCTCGTTCGAAGAAAGGTGAAAAAAATGAAATGAATGAGCGCCTATTTATAGAAAATCTGGAAAATTTACTGTTCACGATAAGGTCGGTTACTGTTCTTCCAAATCCCGTTCCGTGTTTTTCCAAAACTTTGTATTTTGCCCTTTTTTTCATCGTTTGAGCTACGGGTGTCCGATTAACCTCTAGTTTGTTTCTATCTTCTCGTTTTTCCATTACGCATCTAATGTTATAAAAATATTCTATTTTCCATGTGTATGAATTTTATCCATTTAAAACCTATCGTTAAACACATATCTGAAACGCACGTAATTAAATTAAACACTCAAGAATTGATACACATAAGATATTTCAGTTAAGGTTTACTTATTTAATTAACCAATTATGATTCGTTTTTATCCTGGGCGTTACATTTTAAATTACGAATTTTTATTCGATATGCAATGAATTGGGTTTATGTGCTGAATGCATGAAATGTTATGATATGATGAGATGAATTTGATATTTGCTTATGTGTAAATCAGATGTGTTTTTATGGGGATATTTGCTCTGTGAATGTGTGAAGAAATTATATGTGCATGTGCATGCGTATGCAAGACGGCTAAGACCCGTAAAATATTTTCAGGACGGCTAAGACTCGTAAAAATGTTTTCAGGACGGCTAAGACCCGTAAAAAAACGTTTTTAGGACGGCTAAGACCCGTAAAAATATTTTCAGGGCAGCTAAGACCCGCATATGACTTGCACGACGACTGAGAACCGTAAATGATTATGAAAGTGATATGTTGCATGTGTAACGATGTGATGAATCTTGATTATTACGTATGTTTACGGCTTCAACCCCCTACTTTACAACGTGATCCCACTGAGTGTATTTTTATACGCTCACCCCCTTTTTATGTTTTCTTTTATAGATTCGGATGTTGGGAGTAGAATGTGAAGAAAGATGCGAATATTTTGTTGTAATTTAAACAAGTTATTTTGAAGAATTGTAAAATTAAGCCTGATGGGCTGTAAATATATTTTTGCTGCTGTCTCTGATAACGTAAAATTTTATGTAAATTATGTAGTTTGTTGGGATATTTTTATATCCTCCGGTTTTTAGTTGTTTTTGTAACACCCGAAATAAAATTCAACTACATAAAATATCTCTAGAATTTTCTACAATTAAAATGAGGTGTATAATAATAATAATAATAATAATAATAATAATAATTTTTATGCTAATAAAATATGAAAGAGAAATAAACCAAATAAAATTTACTTATATATATAAGTATATATATATATGATACGCATACAATACATATATATAATTAAAACTTATATAATTAATCTCAATATGTATATATATATGCTACGCACACACAAATTCTCTTTATTATATGTATATATATATACACCTATGACAAATAATGAATGAAGAAGATATTGGATTGAAAAGTCAAAAAAGGAGGCTCTCTCTCTCTCATTTTTCTCGGCTCTCTCTTTCTATCTATCACTCATTTTTTTCCTCCCTGCCAAGTCTCTCTCTCCTCCATTTTATTTCTTCTGCACGTTCTCTTCCTGTTTCATCTTCTTTGTGGTGGATGCTTGGATGCTGTGGTGTTGGTTGAGCCGGCGAGAAGGGTGAAGGGGGGGCCGGCACTCTTTGCGCCGGCAAGGAAGACGTGAGGGTGTGCTTGGGTGGAGGCTGCCACCGTGAGCAGCGGCGGTGTTGCAGTCTTGTGTGCGTGTGGGTGTCTTCAGCGGGAGTTGTGGTTAGTGAGTGAGCCGAAGCGGATGTGGGTGTTGGAGGAGGGAGCGACGCCAGGGTTGCGCCGAAAACAGAGGATGGCGGCTGGGCTGGGTCGTCCCACCGCGAGGAGCAGCAGCGTTGCTGCAGATTTGGCTGCGTGTGTGCTGTGCTTGTGTGCATGTGTATATCCGTTGTGTGTGTGGGTTGGGTTGAGTGTAGGTGTGCTGTTGGGTGTGTTCGTGTTTGGATGTGAGGCTGCCGGCGAAGTCGCCAGCAGAGGTGAACGGCGTCAGCTGTGGTGAAGGAGGAAGGGGCAACGGGGCAGCAGGGGCTGGGAAGGTGATTTGGGGGTAAGGGTTATCTTTTGGTAAATTTGATATAATTGAGGGATTAAATTGCAAAACCCTATAAGTCTTGATTATTTAATTTTGACCCTAATGATTAGGAATATTACATATGACACCTCTAAAATTATGAGATATGTTTTAAGACCTATAAATTTATGAATAATGATAATTAAAATCCCAAAAGTTAGAAATATTACATATTTATCCTTAATTTCATAAGATATATATATACCAAGAATCCTAAATTTATAAGTTATGTTCTAAAATCCATAATTTATGAATAATGACATTTAAAAACCCCAATAGTTATAAGTATTACATTTTATTACCCATAATTGATTGAGATTATAAAACGGACCTTAGGTATTACAAATATTGTTTTCGAGATTTAATATATATATATATATGAATAAATGAATTAAATTCAATCTAATGAATTATGTTACTAATTAACCTTAGAAATATTATAATAATTAAAATATGTACAATCTAATAATTATCTTAAACCTAGGTTTTAAAACCCTAAATTCACGTCTTGTTAACCCTATAACTCTTGGGAAATTATAATTATGGACTTAAATATAATTATGTACCTTATGTTGTGATCTTCATAATTTGATAAATAACCCAAAGGCCTAACTATAAATATAAATTACAATCTCTCTTAATTTAAATGACATTTTGTCCTAAATATAATTATAGAAGTTATAACTTGATCTTCATAATTTAATAAACGAACCAATGACTTAAATATCAATATTACACATTTAGGTAAATTCTCATATTGTTAAAATGACCAAATGACCTTAAATTAATTATGGACTTTATGTTTTTATCTTCATACTTTAATAAATAAACCAAAAGCCTAATTATAAATATTAAACATTTAAATAAATTTTCCCCATATTGTTAAAAATGATATAATGATCTTAAATTAAATTATGAACTTTACAATTTAAACCTCAAAGTTAAGATCCAATTAAATATCAAAGTAAATAACAAATTCAATCCTCTTAAATAAGAATTAATTAAACATGTTATACAATTAAATATATTTCCTAAATTAAAATATAATTTTAGTTAATTGAATTCAATTAGCAATTAAATTATATAGTCAATCTAAATACGCCATAATCATAAATATATTCAATTTTCTTAAAATCTAAGTTAAACCATAAATTACATAATTTTCTATGATTAATTTAAAGGTCTTCAAGAATTAATTTAAGCCAAAAGCTTTATAATTTACTTGTTTAGAATTATTATCAAATCTTCAAGATCTAACCTAAATCATAATTTTATAATTAATTTTCCTGGAAACTAAGATAAGTATTTCAAGATCTAAATAAAGTCTAATTAAGTTTTCTAATATTTTAATAAACATATTTTATTAGAAATTTCACCTAAATATTATTTTCACCTTAAAATCATTTAATTTATTCTTTAAACCACAACATCATCAGGAACCTGTTCCAACTTATCAAAGAAAACCTTAAAGGACATATTTTAATTACTAATGACCTTAACTAAAGAAATTATAGTTAGACAAAGTACTAAGATATTTTTAATGTTCGATGTAGGAAATGAGGAAAGATGAATACGCTCGACAACTTATGAATAGAAGCTTCAATTTTCTAAGGTGGGGGTATTTGTTTATTACGGTATTTATAATACTTCCAAAGCATTTAAATTACGAAATATTATACGATATGAAATGAGTTGGGTATACGTTCTGAATGCATGAGATGCTATGATGTGATGAAAGTGAATCTTATACATGTGTGAAATGTGGTTTGTATTATGCAAGGAATGAATAAGGTGCTATGAGTTTTTCTTATGCAAAGGTGAAGAATGGTGTGAAGTTAAGATTTGCATATGTGCAAATAAGATGTGCTTTCATGGCAGTTGAGAACTGCAACTAAGTGTTGTGTTAAATTAATGTGCTTTCATGTGTATGTTTGATATGTGTATGTGTGAAGTAATTATGTGTGCATGTGCATGCGTATGCAAGACGGCTAAGACCCGTATATGACGGCTGATCACCGTACCAGGGCGGCTAAGACCCGCATATGTTTTCAGGACGGCTAAGACCCGTAAAAATGTTTTCATGGCGGCTAAGAATCGTAAAATGCTTTCATGGCGGCTAAGCACCATAAATTATGTGAAAAGTGTTGTTTGAATGTGAATGATGGATTATATGTTTCCAGGGCGGCTAAGACCCGCATATGTTTGCAAGACGGTTAAAAACCGTAAATGTGATAATGAAAGTGATATGTTTGAATGTGAAGGATGATTGATTTGAGATGGATGCTTACATTATAAAGTGATCTATTTTCTACGATTTTTATTAAAATACAAACATTTTACGGAATTCACTTTTATGTGATAAAATGGTGTTTTGGCATGTGTGTGTAAAATCCTTTAAAATTATTTTATGTCATCCCGAGTTTCCCCACCCCACTGAGTGTATTTTTGTCACTCACCCCTCTTTTTAAAATGTTTTCAGTCTAAGGATTTTAGGGCGTGGAGTGCGAGCGGTGGATGCTGGTAGCCAATAGAAAAAAGTTGTAATTGATTTTATTTTAAAGTATAATATTTTATGAACTTTTGGGAACGAATATTTTTACATAAACCTTGAATTTTAATTATCTTTATTTATTCTTAAAAATGGTAATGTTTTTATAACTAAGTAGCGTCTCGGTTAAGGTTTAATTATAGAAGAATCGGGACGTTAGAGTTAAATTGCTGGACGCCCAAAATGTTAAAATTTATATTTTATTTTTATTTCGAAAATGGGGCGTGACAATTTCTGATACTACAGATCATCTGGGTTCAAAATCTACTGAATTTATGATCTATTTCTCATCGATCGATTACTCAGTTTTCACATTGGATAAAATTTATGAAATTTTCTTCAATATCAAATCCAAGTGACTCTGTGGAAGTTGTACTATCGGCATTTGATTGAACACGTAAATTTTCAGCTAATACGTACATTTAAAATCAAAATGTAAATAATTCATATAAATTTTTATAGTTTATATTTAATATATACTATAGTATACTATAGTATAAAATAAAACTATAAAATTTATATGAATAGTATATAGTAATAGTATAAAATAAAATTATAAAATTTATATGAATAGTATATAGTATATAGTATAAAATAAAACTATAAAACTATATTATAAACTACAGTAAAACCTCTATAAATTAATAACCTTGGGACTATGAAATTATATTAATTTAGAGATATATTAATATATCGATAAATTAATATTTTATTAATTAAAAGAGAGACTTTTTAAATTCAGCAAATTTAGTACATATGTATTGAAAATAAATGAATTCATATACATGTTTCATTGATTATATTCATACATCAACCAATTCTTTGTAACTAATTAAATATATTCATGTATAATATCAATTCATTGTATACAATTAACTATTATATTCATGGACGCATGTATCAATTCATTGGAATTACTTAAATATACATGTTTACATTAATTCGTTGCACTTAAATTTTAAGAAATATCACGTAACAATAGATTCATATTTTAGCAAATTACCATAATATATAGTATATATTATAAAATAATACTAAACAATTACAGTATAAACTATAGTATATAGTAAAACGGGAATGAAAAATAAGAGATACTATTTCTCGGAATATGGACAAATATACATATAGTATACAGTATAAACTATAGTATATAGAATAAAATAAAACTATAGTATAAAATATACTATATGTAATAAAGTATATAATATATAGTATATAGTATTCTTCTATAACATATAGTATATAGTATATAATATGTAGTATATAATATAATATAATTCAAAAACTATAGTATAAACTATAATATATAGTATATATTATAAAATAATACTAAACAACTACAGATACTACAGTATAAACTATAGTATATAGTATATATTATAAAATAATACTAAAAACTACAGTATAAACTATAGACTATAATATATAATATATAATATATTTATATACTATCATATAGTATAAAGTATATAAAATATATTATATAGTATATAGTATTATAAAGTATATTATAATATGTATATTTATATTTACAAATAGTATAAAGTATATAAAATATATTATATAGTATATAGTATTATAAAGTATGCTATAATATGTATATTTATATTTACATTTAGTAAATGTATATAAAATATATTATATTATATATAGTATATAGTATTCTTCCATAGCAAATAGTATATAGTATAAAATGTTTGAATTATTTACAACAATTACTATTGGTTTGATGGGTAAGTTTCGTACTTTGAGTGTAAGAGGTAGATCGGAAATTGAAAATTTCCGAAAATTAAATTTTGGAAATATTTCGGATCGGATTTTGGAATTTCCAAAAAATTTCAAAACTAATTCCGATTTCCATCCAAAAATTTTCGAAAAAATCGAAATTTGGATTTTCGGATTTTGGATTAAAAATATCTACTCTCCATTAGTTAAGCACTATCATTAGTACTCAATCAACATCTATAGACCGTACACATATTGTCTACTCTCCGATAGCCAATCACCATTCAACTTAATCCTTCTGGTACTCAACTATCATCTGTAGACCATATAAGCATGTTGCCTACTCTCAATCAACCAAGCACCATACTTCCTCTTTCAAAACACCTTTTATATGCATTATGAATCATAAGAACCACGCATACAATTCAATTGTAAACATAGAATAATAAAAATATCATTAAATCACATGAATTAATTAAGTCTTGCAATGCAGCAATTAAAAGCTTCAACTTACCTCAATTCCAATGCGAGCACAATAGTAGAAGTGTTTGTCTTTGGGGAAGATGTGATGTGCTTCTAAACCTAAAAGAATTAAGCATGCATATATAATATCATTCAATTACACGTATCAAGTCTCATAATCCTATATCTTAACATCATTCTTAAACTTGCAGCCCTAACTTTGCAATAACCCACTAGAAACTCAAATGAATCGAAACAACTTATGCTCTTACATAATTAACATAAATAACCAATTAAGTTATATATCCTCTAACTCTTCAAGCATACTTCCAAACATTATAACTATACCAACCATCAATAAAATAAATGTACAACAACTTACAAGATTCACAAGTTCAATTAAACTACTTTACCTAACAAAATTATCTTCAATTCATCTTCATAATAACACATATAATTCAGATCATATAACCTATCAAATAAACATTATTTTAAGCATAAAATATAGGGATAGGATCAGACCTAGAATAAGGCTTAAGTATGCAGCGTTTTAAGCAAAAGAAGCTCCAAACTAGCTTCAATTCATCTCATATGCAACCACCATGATTGATTTTAGTTTTGTAGGGGGTTTGGGGTTCTAAGGATGAAGAAAGGAAAAGGAGAAGAGGGCTGGACATTTTTGGGGAGAAAGTAATCAAATGAGAACACAAAATTCATTTTGTACAACTTTGACTATGTAAAAGAGGGCCAATTGCCTTGTTCTAATTGGCTGGAATTTATTTAGGTGTTAAATGGATAGAAAGCCACGTTTTTAGCCTTAGGTCAGGTTAGAAGGTTGATAAAAATCATAGAAATCAAGTGCAACATCATGCAAATGCTTTTGGTGCAACCTAGTTTACTAACCAATCAAATTGCACTATTTTTCTTACTTTAGAATTATAAATAAATGAAATGAAATTCATAACTTAGAAGTGTAAACAAGTTAATCTAGGAATGTCATTTTAGAGATATTATGCATTTAGCATTTTTATAACCATTTTAAGCACATCCATCTTCTCTTCCAAAGCCAAACCTTTCCAATGTAAAAGAAGCACTTAAAAGAGTATATTAGACATGCTTACGAATGCATTTTAATGTAGGATGCAAATGATTAGAGAATTGGGCATTACAATAAAACTCTTTTGAATGTTATCCATTTGTTTTCTACAATTGTTGAGGTACTCGTCATGGTTGGGGAGAATGCTTCATGTTCAGAAGATAAGGTAAAAGCTCAATCCATTTTGTTCTCATTAGAATCGTTTGATTTTGCTTTTATGGCACACTTGATGTTGACTATGTTTGGGTACACTAATGATTTATGTCTTGCTTTGCAAAGAAGAGATCAAGATATTGTTAATACTATGTCTCTTGTTTCTTTAACCAAGCAATTATTGCGAAAACATAAGAGATTGTGGATGGGAAACACTCTTGAATACGGTCACTTTATTTTGCAACAAGTATGACATTGTGGTTCCCAATATGGATGCTCCTTATAAGGCAAGAGGAAAATCAAGACGTTTTGTACAACAAGAGACTAACCTTCAACATTTTCGAGTTCAAGTTTTTCTAGGAGTGATTGATTTACAACTTAATGAACTCAATGATCGATTTGATGAGGTGAATATGGAATTGCTTACATGCATGGCTTGTTTAAGTCCTAAAGATGGTTTCTCTTCTTTTGATAAGGATAGAGTGATTAAACTTGACATATTTTATCCATCTGAATTTTCAAATATTGATTTGATGACTCTTGAATGTCAACTGGACATATTCATTGAAGATATGCAAAAAGATGACAGGTTTCGGGATTTACATGATATTGGCGCCCTTTCAAAGATGCTAGTAGAAACAAATGAACATGTGACTTATCCGATAATTTTTTTGCTTATCAAGTTGGTATTGATCCTCCCGGTCTCCACTGCAGGTGTTGAAAGAGTGTTTTTAGGAATGGGCTATGTCAAAAATAAATTGAGGAATAGTATAGGTGATCAATTATTAAATAATTGGGTCAACAAAATATTAGGACCATCCCTGCTTACAACTTAAGTACATATTTTAAAAATTACGAATTCCATTCGATGATATCAAACCTGAGTTGGGATTTTCAAACATGAAGAGTATGAAAAACGAGAAACACACCCCAAACATGACATAGATATGAAGCTATATCTTTGTTCACGAACTTTCACAATGTCCAAAAATTTAATCGATCAATCTTTTCGAGGTATTCAATTGCAACATCTCTAGCACATCCTTCAAGTTGCAACTCCAACCAAATAAACATCACACAACCTTCTTTCTATAAGGAAAAAAAGTCATAGAAAAGGATGTTTACGACATTCAATTTGTAAATATCCATGAATTCGAACCATATCAAACATTTGATATATATAATGATCAAATTTAGATGTTCATACCCCTCGAAAAGGACAACTCATGAAACATTGCATAGGATTTTGCTTGCTCCCGAAAGTTTGCATTTGTATTGGTATGGCATGTCGGCAACACATCGACCTAAACATTGCTTGAGAATTCACACTCGGTTTAGACTTTGTGTTGTGAATACGAATTATATTTTAATACAACAAATATTGTTGTCAATAATCATACTAAGGTCATAGTTAATACATATTACATAGATAATGCAGAACATCCCTTTTAAGATTTATAATGATTGTTGAAAATGTGCCCAACATATCGATAATGTGTTCAAAACATGTGACTCAATTTCACAACAAGCAAATGCATTGACAATGGTCTGTTTGCCAATCTGCCCAAAAAAAAAATTGATCTCTTAAAAACCAAAAAATTTCAAAACTCACAACTTCAAAATCTATTCCCATTCATTTCTCAAACATATTAGCTTTATAATTTTCATCAAATAAATAGGTTTAGCAAATAAATCTACAATACTCTGGATTTAAATAAATCTTTCAATACCTGTTAGACATAAAATGGTTTGTTAGGTGTTTGACCAAAGTATAGCCAAAGCAAAACTTGTATGGTTCGAAGGATTCCTTCTCTAAAATCTTCGAACACTCCTTCTCTAAAATAGCTCAAAATTGATTCAATACTGAAATTCATTGTCGTTGTTGTATATATGAAGAATTCAAGGGCCGCTTAACATAGATCCATGTCAATTCAATGGGTGACATAGCAAAAGTGTTTGATAAACATGAAATTTCAGCTTTGGCTTTCCTGTTCAATTTCATTGTTGGAGTTGAAAGACGATGGACTGTATTGGGGAAATATTTCAAGGGTTATCTACTTAAATCTGTTTGATTCTTTTTAATCGGTACATCAGTTTTTAACTTTGAATTTTTAATTGACAGGTAGCTTAGTAATTTCAATTTTTTTCATCCTTAACTAATACACCAAACAAGATTTTATAAACAACCCTACTTTAATAAACTCATAATCATTTAAACCAAATATATAATTTACTCAAATCTACTACAAAACCTACATACCAAACACTTAAATAACATTATTTTTGTCTTTAATGAACATTACAATCCCATAAATCTTATCAATCTTGTTAAACCCATCACTCAAAACAAACGAGCTCTAGAGGTGATAATTTCATGATAATTTGAGAGAGATATTACATTGATTAGAGAATAATTGATAACGGAGGATAACTGAACTGTTAATTGGAATGTTTTCTTATATTGATTTCTTGTTATTTAATTGTTTCTTAGGTTATTAATTGATTTAGTGATGGTTTATCAATCTGAAAACCCCCCTCATTTATTATTTTATTGAATTGAACATAGGTGATATAGTTAATTCTACACTCCTCGTGTGATCGACTCCAACTTATCCTAGCTACTAATTAGTAAGGTTAGAATGGAATTAATTCATTTTATCGTGTCATGACAGCGCGGTCAGTTAGTACAACTTAAAAATGATTTTCATCGTGCTTGAATTAATTAATTTATGTATATATAATGCAATTCATAAAATTAAGATTCATTTATTTTTTTAATTTTATGAATAAAAGTATATAAAATCCATTATAATATTAATCAGTTTAATATAAATTATATTTTATGAATTTAATTATATATTACTTTAGTTCTTTCTTTTTTTATATTAATTAAGACAAGTCAGATTAATATTGTTCTTAAAATGGATTAATTTGTCTTAATTTATTCAAAATATGAAATACATTTTGAAATATAAATAAACCTGTAAATTTAAATAAAAAGAAAAAAATGGAATTAGAAATCAATCTAATTTTCATGCCTTTAATTGAGAAAAAAGGTTGTTAGGAATTTATTATTACGAATGTAGACTACCCATCTTTTCACAATGTTTAAGTGAAACTAGATTATATTTTGAGTCTTTAGAATATGCTCGATGAATGGAGGAGTCTAGTTTAGTTTAAACATTGTGAAAATATACTCATAAGGTATTAGTTGTATCCACATAATGTATTAGTTACATACTCATAATGTATTACTTGTATAACTGAAATATATGTTTTAATAAAACATATTAATTATATATTTATAAGGTATTAGTTGTTTACTTATAAAATATTTACTTGTATTTGTGAAATATATGATTTAATGAAAAATATTATTTAAAATATTATTTATTACATATAAAATATTAATCGTATCACTTAAACACTTAAAGATATTATATAATGCCCATATTGCAAATACATCTCCCTAAATATCATGTTTGGTAGCAATATGTCTGTCCATCATTAAACACAGCCCACGTCTATTTCCCTATTCTTCTTCACAAACTGAAAATCCCACCAAAAAGTGATATTTGTTTTTCCAATTCGAATAGTGATCTAGATAAGATAATTAAATGAAAAAAAAGAACTTTCCATGACTACCTTTTATTTTTATTTTTTATTACAACAAATGGGTTTCAATACCATCATCCAATTACTCAACAGCTGAGCCACTTTCTTCTCTGCTCCCATGAAATCTTGTTATAACAGCTAATTATAGAGATTAGCATCACTTGAAGTCGGCTTGTTATTGACCTTTGGTAAAAACGCTCGAGTAGAAGCCTAGAAATACGGTCGGGTTAAAGCTTCGATATACGTTCGATCGGATTAAAGTTCTGACATAATTTTTATGATCAATGATAAGTCAGTTATTCATGTGAATTGAAGCAAATCTCCTAAGTGTTAATTGATATAATTTAAATTAATTCCATTTATCTGATTTCTTCCCTATGTGTGTGGTTAATTAATAAATATGTGAAATGAAATTATTCTTATTATATGTCACCATGATTATTACCAACAAGTGAAATTTATTCTATAATAAGTCGGGGTAATTCTTGCAGCCAAAGGACCACATTAGGTTCTAAATTATGTGTTTGCTCTATATATGTGTATGTTTTTAATTCGTGTCATCATGAGATCCCTTACTGAGTGTATTTTCAAATACTCACCCATCTATATTAAAACAATTTGAGTTTAAAGAACTTTTGGACGGGGTACACGGACGGTAAATGCTTGTAGCCGATATTCTAAAGGACGGATGGTGAATTCTTATAGCCGATATTCTGAAGGATGTAGAAGAATTTTTGCAAAGAGTTTTAAATTCATAAATTTTAGAAACATGAATTTTATATTCTTGATTTTATTTATTTTTATTATTCTTAAAACTTGTGAATTTTGTACGTAAGTAACGCTTGAGCCAAAATTTACATTTAAAAATAACGGGGCATTTTATTCAACCTCTACTTCTCATAATCTGCTATTATTTTACTCGATTGATTTGTTGTTAGGTTTGGGTAAATCCTTCTGATGATCTCAATTAGGTAAGTCCATTTGGTTATCTCAATCAATTTGTTGTAAAGTTTATATATCTATTGTTTTTCAGATGTGAATGTTGTCAACCCATAACAAAAAATGTGATTTTGTAAAACTGTTTTTCTTTGTTTTTTCTACAAACACAATCTTATCTTTTATTTTTCTAAATTTCTTATTTTCAATGTATTTTTTTAAATTTTTCCACGGACTTTTTGATTATAATGAGAACTTACATCCAAAATATACTTTCCTTTAATATTTCATCCATCAACCAAAACAATTATGTAACTACGTAATAATTACATATATCAATAAATAAATATTTATGTCTAAATGGTATATCAAATATATCTAAAAATTATATTGACATTTATATTCCCACAACGTTTTTTGAAATTTGAGTGACATATATATATATATATATATATATATATATATCGTAATATAAACTTATATTATGATATTTTATATTTATTGTAATATACGATAAATATTTTTACTTTTCATGATTATATTAATGTAGGGAATATTTATATTTTTCTTAGATATTCATATTTATAAATAAGTAAACCCTTAATTAAAATATCTTATGTGTTTTAATTCTTGAGTGTTTAATTTAATTACGTGCGTTTCAAATACGTGTTTAATGACCAGTTTTAGATGAATAAAATTTATAGACGTGGAACAAGAATATTTTTACACCATTAGATGCGTAATGAAAAAACGAGAAGATAGAAATGAATTAGAGGTCAATCGGACACCCGTAACTCAAACGACGAAGGAAAGGGCAAAATATGGAGTTTAGGAAAAACGAGGAATGGAAGCGGGACGAACAGTAACCGAAATTTTACCGTGAATAGTAACCTAGCTTAGTTGAACAGTAACCTAGTGAATAGTACTTTTCCAAATTTCTATAAATAGGTGCTCATTCGTTTCATTTTTCACTGTTTCTTCGAACGAGCCGAAAAGCGCCGAACACACGTAAGTCTCTCTCTCCTTTTTTTTTCTTTCCCATCTTCATTCTGTCTCCAGTGCGTCGCTGCCGGCGCCACCGTCGGGGTTCACCGAAAAAGTTCAAACTTATCCGTTTTGGCTAATTTTCGTACACAACGTAGCCCTCGACGAGACGAATGTAGAACAATTTTCGAAATTCAATTCCGTTTTCGTTCGCCGGAAAACGGCGAAAAATGATCTCCAAAACCATTAACGTTTATTTCTTGCCACCTTTTCTCTCTATCATTTCTTCTCTCTCTCTCTTCTTCTTGAGGTTGCAGGCACCGGAGGGCCTGTCGGAGTTGTGGGCTAGCCACTGGAGGGGTGGCGCCGCCGTGGGTGTACGTGCATGACGCCGTATTTTCGATTCATTTTTCGATCCAAATCTCGTTTCCTTTTCATCGTACCTTACCATCGAGTCATCGCCAATGAGATATCATTGACCGAGGGTCGTGGGTCCCGGCTGTTTTTATGGCACTATTCATGCTGGAATCCGGTGAGGGATGGCCAGAGGTTGTGATCCAAAATTCATTCTCTTTCACCTCAGTCATATAAACTGATATTTTCCTCTTGTTTCTTCAACTTCAATCGTTAGGCTTACCGTTCCGATCTGTCTCATCTCGATCGACAATATCCAATTCGATGTTGGTTAAATCTTTAATTATAAATTATAATGATCTAAGAAAACATCTTAAATTATGTAGGCTACCTGTTGGAGTGAAGCCTTGGGATACGTGATCCTTGATACTTGCTGCTCACGTGGTAACCACCGAACAAGGTGGGGGTAAATTCTTATTTACATTTTAAACTGTACAGTTTTACGGAAAACTACGTGGCTAAGTGATCTATATCCTGTTATTATGTGATGTCATTTTCATGTGAAATGTTTTTACTACGTGAACAGGATTCGAGTAAATTATATGCTTTTGAGAGTTATTGATTTCAAGTGATACAAATGCAAATGGTTTCAAATGATGATAAGTCGGGATAATACCCACTAAAAAGGGGTTTCTTTAGAAGCCCACATATGTCAAAGGATTTTCTTTACCTATGTGTTATGTGAATTATGTGGCCAACGTGAACGTGACCAATGTGCATTATGTGCTATGTGAGAACTATTCTGTGAAAATTTAACTGTGCATGCGTCTGCACGCCAAGTAGGGTATTCCTAGTCGGAAACCCAATAAGGGGATATTCTATGGAAACCCAACATGAAGGGGTGTAATAACCCATAAGGTCGGCTTGGGGCCCTGATAGGCTTTCTAAGGGAACCTATCCAAAGGATGCATTGGGACTACTTGGGAGTCCACAACGTGTATTATGTATATATTATGCAGGAAATATTATGTGTACTCCTTTTACTGTACAAATCAACCCCACTAAGTGTCCTTTTGACACTTACCCCTTTTATGTTTTATTTTACAGAAAATTTCGGAGGCGAGGAGGAATGAACAGAAATGCCTATTTATTTTTGTATGTATATAAGAATGTATATGGATGTTCGGCTTTTCTGAAACCCTGGTTATGTACAAAATAATGTTTAAATGTTTTACTCCAAACAAGAATGTATTTTTCCGCTACAACCATATAAATCTTTCATATCTTTTAAGGGTTATCTTCTAAATCTTTAATTGTTTTAAAATCTCAACAGTTTAAAAATTCTGCTGGACGGCCTATAAAAATGTTGTGTTTGCACTCTATTTTGTTTTTTAAATTTTTTTTATTATTATTATTATTATTATTATCCACGTTTTAAACGTTATAAGAAATTGGGGCATGACATATATAGTTTCAGAAATATATACATATAAAAAATTTATTAATCTAAATATCAAGGATATGTTAATATATTAAAAAGTTTGCACCCAAGTGTGAACACTATAATAATATGTTTTAAAGTATCTAAATATATGATCAGTATTCTTAATTTTCATTATTTGTCAAGTGGGACCTACTTAGTGATCGTGGATGACACCTCATTGGGGCTGGAAAATGACATGGCATTTTGTGAGTACCTGATTATGAGTTTTTTCTACTTGAATCCGGAGGAGTGAAAGAAGCTTGTGTAGTGGAGAGGATGGAGTTAGAACTGATGCTCAAGAAGATGATTCTGATTTACTTTTGCATTCTAAGCCATTTTCATTCTGCACTTGCTATATGCTGAAATTTTATATTTTTTTCATTTTTATCTGTTAAGAAAAATTAGATAGAGATGATAACTATATCTTTCCATGTTAAAAAAAATAACTATAATTTTCCAAACTATTGATAATTACTAAATATATAGATATACATAGTTTGAAGAAAATATTTGTATACAAACAATTCATGCGAAATTTTACCAATATTTTTTATTCAACTCAACTTTTACTATATATAAAAATGTCCACAATGTTGATATATATATATATATATATATATATATATATATATATTTTAGATTCACAAGAATGTCAATGTTGATATTTTAAAATTTGAAACATAAAAGATGAAAAAGAAAGTTAAAAGATTTTATGACTTTTAATAGTTGTTTAAAATATCTTAGAAAATATTTGATATTGCAGATCTTTTTATTAAATCCATAAATATCATTAAAATGTCATATGTGCATAACTTTGAAGATATTATCAATCATAATGAGTTTTTGAATTAGATATTTATCTACATTTGTTTGAAAATTGAATGATATTCATTCATTGACTACAATTCTATAACATATATTTTTCGTTACTCGATTTAAATGTATACATATATTTTAATATAATTTATCACCAATCTAATAAAATATGAGTTTTTAAATTTAAAACTTTTGTTTTATAATATTTAGTACATGACAATTCGAAAACATATTGATAGGTTTAATTTGTATAAGATTTTGATGAGACAAAACATGTAATAGATAGATCCTAGCAACCTTGTGTTTATGTCTTAATATGTAAATGTTTAGTTAAGGTAAGGTCGCTGGAAGAGACGAAGAAGATACTGCATGCTAGAAGAAGATTGCATAAGTCACTGCATATTACAAAGGTCACTGCAAAACATGTTGAAGAGAATCATCTAAGTATGGAAGAATACAGTGAGCTAGCTAAAAGCATCTTGAACAAAAGGAAGCTAGCCACGTCAGACGACAAAGCAGCAACCAGTTTTTAACTTTCAGTCACCTCAGAGTTAGTGCACTTTGAAGAGCCGGTAAACACATAATATATAAACCAATCAGAGATCGACAACTAGAAGAATCAAAAGAACAAAGGACGAACGCGTAGAAGAAATGAGGCGTAGTGGCGACGGTGTCAGATGATTGCGTAAGAACCAATTTTAGCAAGACACCTCACTGCAGAGAAAGTTATCTTTTCAACGAGTAGATTTTTCATGCCCATAAATAGAAGTTGAGTGCTCCTAAAACGACTACTGAAACATACAATTCACAAGCTCATACCTAGCAAGATTCAAACTCTCTCAAATCTACTCCTTTCAGTCACTCAATCTATTAAGCAGCAAGTCAGCTACCTTTCTGTATCAAGATATTCTAGAGTTTGCTGCCTCCAACTGTTGAACTCTATATCTTTTAATAGATTATTTTAGGAGTCGCTTAGTGGAATCATGTGTGGCTTATTTGTTTGGTCACTGTGCAGTTATCTATGTAGGTTAGAGCCGACAGTCTTTGTTAGAGTCAAGTTTATTTTAGTCGAGTCTCTATAAATCAAACTGCTTTTAACAAAGTTCCTCATTAGAGAAGGAGTAGAGAGGACGTAGAGAGATTACTCCACCCTCGAACCTCTGTATATCTGCTTATCTATCTTTACAAACTTTATATCTCTATTTGTCTAACCTATTTGTTAAGCATTCTGCATCCAAACATCATTCAGAAAAACACATTATTTCTATTGTGCATTAACTCTTTCTGAAGTCTCAAGGTTACTGTAAAAAACAGTAATCATTCTCTTGCAGTAATCTCTATAAGCTACCTGCTACCTGAGGGACTTATACCTTTTTGAAGAAAGTTTGTAAAATTTGATAAGATTAATTCACCCCCTCTTAACTTTATACCACTTGGGACCAACATATATGTTAAAAATTAAAAATTAAATCTATTTATAATTTATTATTCAAGTAGTTTAACATACGATGAAATACTTTATGTTATATTAAGCATATATTTATATAACATTAAACATACATTTATGTTATGTTAAGCATACCTTTATGGTTTTATATTATGTTAAAGATACCTTTAGGATTTTTATTTTATGTTAAGCATACTTTTAGGATTTTTATTTTATGTTAAGCATACTTTTATGTTAAGTTAAACATACCTTTATGTATTATATCAAGGTACGACTAATATTACTTAAAGGTACGTTTAATATTACATAAATGTATATATGTACAAATTAGGTTTTTTCGTCGAAATGAAATTATTTTTTTTTGCCAAAATGAAGGTTTTTTTAAAGTTAAAGTATTACGTAAAGGTATGCTTAACATAATATAAAAGTATGTCGGATTTGGCCTAACCGGACCCACATTGTATGAATCTAAGATCCATACAATAGTTGCGCGCAAGTGCAACTCAACTGTAATATTATTGGTCCTAAGTGGTGTCCGAGGTTCAGAGGGGGGTGAATGAACCTTGGTCGATTTTGTAAATCTTTTAAAAACTTACTATTCTGCAAGTTACTTGAACTTGCAGTGCCAGACAGTTACTGCTTACAACACTAGTATGCAGTGCCGCACGCTGTAACGTAGAGTTTTATACGTAGCGGAAAATAGGTTTTATGACATAAGACTGTTTTTCGCAAATATGATCCCTTTAAAGATGTTTTATGCTTATGACAGAGATAGATAAGAAAGATAAAACACATATATAAAAGCAATAAAACACTTATAGTATATAGTGGTTCGAAGGTGGTGTAATCCTTCTACGTCTACTCTACTGCTACCTCGAGCAGGAACTTTGTTAAGCAAGATTGGTTTACAGGACACTCCTAACAATCTATCAACTTTGCAAAGCTAAGCACCTACTAGAGTCCAGCATACACACAACAACTGTAAACTCTAAAGGCAACCGACACAGGGTTCCACACTCCCACGAGGAATTGCCTAACAACTAGACAACAACACAAACAACAAGGATAAATACTATCAACTGTTTGACACCTAAAACAACCTAAGCACACAGCAACAAGGTTAAAAAATATATAAATCTGTTCTTCAACTGGTGCGGTGAAGTGAGCTTCTGAGTCCTTCAAAGGATCTTTCAGCTTGAACTTTGTTCACTTCACAGAGGTCGAGTGACTGAAACTTTAGAATAGACTTGAGCGAGTATAGCTTGAATGCTTGAATGTTTTTGTGCAAATATTTCAGTAGTCAGCTTCAGGGTTGTTCGTCCTCTATTTATACTTGTAGGAGATATCCGTTGAAGGAGGTATCTCACTTTTGAATTAAAGTGTACTTGATCAAAGGTATGGCTCGCATTTAATGTGACTTGACTTTCTCTTTTGGAGCATTTCATACGGTGGTTGTAGCTCACAACTTTCTGTAGCGCGTCAGTCCATGTGTCGTCTTGGTATTGGCTCCGTGTCTGCAACTTTGATCTTCTCTGGAACGGCTCTATTTATTCTTGTTTGATTCTTTGTTCCTCGTACTGCATTTATCCTTCCTCAGATTGCAGGATACTTATTCTGTTTGTAATTAACGCTGTTGGCTGATTAGTCAGTAAGCTTTGCGCTGTATCCTAGGTCTGCTTGTAGCTGTTAGTTCTTTACAGTGTTGCTGTAACTTGGACCTTCTTGCAGTATCTTCATTCAGTACTACTGTATCTTTTCTTGCAGTACTCCTATAGCCTTTTCTTACAGCGTTGCTGCATGCCGTTCTTTCTTACTTTCTTACTGCATACCTGTATCTGCCTTCTTGCAGTGTTGCTGTATCTGCTTTCTTGCAACAGCTTCATTCTAAATTTCTCGATGCAATATTATACTTATGTATACCTCCATCTTTCAACACCTATATCTAGACTCAATTATAGTCTATGTTTTCACTTAAACAATGTGAAAAATGGGGTACTCAAAACATCCTATTACATACTTGGTTTGTCTCATCAAAATCTAAACATTGAAATCCCAACAATTTCCCCTTTTTTGATAATGACAAAACCTTTACATTATTTCGTTCATGAAGAAAGTTTTTACTTTGCATTATATCATTTTTCATCAGGATTACATACTTGATCTGCTTTGAGAAGAAAAGTTTAATCCTGGATTCATCAAAGATGCATCTTGTCTAATCCTTTATCACATATCTTCAGGAAAAGCAAATAGCATGCAAGAGTTCATAATATATGAACTTGATCAAGTGTAGAAAAATAAAATTTCTTCATTAACTGAAAGAAATTTTACCAGTAAAGAGATACATCAAATTATACAGATAAGCATGCAGTAAAACTATTAAAACAGGGAACTTTTTGATGACGATTCTTCAGGTCTTCTTTTAACATCTTTTATTTCTTGTTCTGCTCTTTCCCTTGATCTTTTCCACCAGTCTCTAATGGACTCCTAATAGGATTTTTCAAGTATCTCCTGAATCTTTGGAATCTGAATCTATCTCAGCCAGAAGTCCTCACAGTAAGGCACTATCTTGTCTTGCTTCACTAGGTCTATGTAGTAATTCTGGACTTCAAGCTCTCTAGCCCTAGTAAGCTCTTCATATCTTCTCAGTACAGTTTGGCAGGTTTGAAATCCACTGAATTTGCCCTTTGCATCTGGGCATATTTTTCTTTCTTTGCTCTGGCTCTCTCCGCCCTTTGAGCAGCCATCTTCTCATTCTAATGCCTTTCAGCCTCGGCTTTGCTAACCCTCTTTCTTGAGCTTTGCTGCTGGCTCTCACTCTCTATCTTTGTATGACGAGAAGAGGGAGCTGCTGCATCTTTGCTTGCAGCATTGCTGTATGCAGCGCCTACCGCTGATCTGCTTGCAGCAGTTGCACCACCAGCTCATCCTTCATCATTTTTTCTCCATCTTTTTATAGAAGGAGCATCAGCAGCAGCAGATGATCCAGATCTCTTCCTCCTACTGCTAAGAGGCTGATCATCTTCTTCTACTTCTAATCTCCCTAAACTCCGGTATCTGTCTTGAAATCCTTCCCTCTTTTTGGCATCATCAAAAGCTGGGGGTGGAGTAAGGGCTTCTCAAACCACTGAAGAGAGTGGTCTTCTTGCAGGTGTTGGGGCTTTCCTGGATCTTTGGGCATACTGAGGGAACGCATTCACCATCATGTCCGTTAGTTCTCATATGATCATCTCCAAGTTCCCCAATCGATCATTGACACTTCTGGTTCTTCTGGATTGATCTGTTACATGGTCCAGAAGTGTCTCTAGCATTAGGGAGTGAGTGTTCAGGCTTTCTGCTGTTGTATCAACCAATCTTTTGCATAGCTTGATCTCAGTACGGTTGGTAGCAGCATCTGTCTTCAGCTCTCCCTCCATTCTTGTTCGGTCTCAAAGCAGCCTATAGGTAGACTCATTCAAGTCGTGTCTGATTATTCCAGACAATGCTTCGAGGTCCTTCTTGAAACCAGTCATGGTTTCAATATGGAATTTTGACGTCGAACCTCATGTTGTTCTGCATGTTAGACTTATGATCCTGAAGAGCATGAAGCAAGTGTTTAACAGCAGCTATCACCCTGTCGATCGATTCATTAGGGGTTAGGCCCGTATTCCATTTTTCAGAGACAATAGCCGAGGTAATAGCTATTGGGGGCTGTGCTGCATCCTACCTTGGAGCCTCGGATTCATCTTCCTCATTAAGGCTTGATTAGGGACTTGGACAGCCTGAGGTGGGATTTTCTTCAATGACTTCTTCCTCCTCATCAGATGATATCGTGACTGACACTTCACTAATTGTTCCATATCTTGATCTGTTGCGGTCATCCATCATCTGGAGATATTCGGACGTTTCAACTTCAGCTTCCTTAGTAACCTCTGCTGCTGTAACCTGGATATGTTCTTTTGAGTTTGCAGCAGTAGTAGCATCAACCTCCTCTCGAGGTGTCTCTAGTTGCACAAGTGTTACCTCAGCTTCTACTTCAACATCCTCTAACGGTACTGTCTCAATAGCCACCCCTTTAGAGGTCTTCTCACCCTCAGGGAGTGTTGTCTGAACAACAGCCTCGTCTGAGGTCTTCAGCAAGGACACCGTCTCCTCGGTCGGTCCTGTAACTTCGACAGCTTCTGCTGCAAGAATGGGTTCTTGCAGCTCCGGTTGGTTTCTTGCAGCTTCTACTGTATGCAACACTAAAAGCTCGACTGCTGTAAAAATCTTAGCATCCACCCTGCGTGTTTCTTCAGCAGCTTCTGTAAGGGTGGCTGCCTGCTGTACTGCTATCTCTGCTAGTACAGGGAGTCCAACCTCTACAACTTCCTCCGTGATTGCGTCATCGGTGATCTCAGCAATATCAGAGAGAACATCTTTGATGATGACGGTCGGTTCCCCCTGAGTGTCTGCAGCAGCATCTACAATAATGCGAACTGGGGAATTGCCGTAGTCAACAAGTTAAGGCTCCTCCTTCTCCAAAGGATCAAGCGTGACAATATTGGAGACGCCTTCAACCATTTGCTCATATGTAGGATGTTAGGATGTATACTATAAGCCTAGCTTTTGTGTAAACATCTATTTATGATATGAGAATCTTTTATGGTCAAATGTTTTGCATTTTATATATTTGTTATATGTGTTATTGCAATTGTCCAATTAATTTATATTGTAGATAACATGGTGTGTGGTGCCACACAGAAGATCATGTTATCAGTTCCTTATAGATTATAAATGGTAGCTCACAGCCGAGATAATTTTGGATAAATTATCGGAATGGTTGTAGTGTAATTTGGTATTAATCTATCTTGATTATAAAATTACACTAGTATATTTTGTATGTATTGAGTAGGACCAATTGAGGTTGTTTTATTTGTACTGACTACATAAATAAAACAAGACCTCTGTTATTATGGATGTGCGTCCTCTTAATCATTGTATGATAACGGGCATGTATACTCGATATATGTTTCTTTAATTTACCAATGGGTGAGATTTATTTATTAAATCAATAAGCTCGGTAAATTGGGATACAATGTTGTTTATATGGTGTGCTGTTGATTATATAATGAAACTGTGTCCTAATTATTTAGGATGATGATGTCCCCTTGAGGAACTCATAAGGATTATCATGTAAACCCTGCAGGTGGATTTATTCCAGCATGATAATAAAATTGAGTGGCACTACTCTTGGAATTAAATATTAATTAATTGAATTGTCAGTAATTCATTTAATTAATGGACATTCGATATCTTAAACGCGGGGAGATAAACGCGCACATAATAAATAGGAGCCCATATCTAATATGGATAAGGGACGGTAGTTCAATAATATCTTTTTAGTGGATTAAGATACTATTGATAGGCTTAAGAAGTATATTCAGATCGAATTTAGGACTCTTAAGCCTATCAGGAGACCGATTTCTAATCCTCCTCAAGGTCCCTGTTGTAGCCTATAAATAAGCCTCAAGTCAGCCGTTTCTAGACATAGAAAAACAGACATAAAAATTTGAGATACGTTTTAGTAGAAGACGGCTGAAAGTCTCGATAGCTCGTTACCCACACAACGTTCGAGATAAAGGCGAGGAATACAGCAGAAGATCGTGAGGTCCAGGCTTCATCGATTCCTCCATCTACAGTTCTGATCTTAGAACTAATTTCGGTGCAAAAGGTATGATTCGTTTTCCGCTGCGCGTTAATTATATTTGTATGGACCCCGAATCGGATAATCGTATAGGGTCGGTGATCCGACGGTTCCTACACAGGGGAGCTTGAGTTGTGACTTGAGCAACCTTCTCCCGGCATCCTCCTAGGTGTGCTGCATCCTTATTTCTCTGACATTTGCTTGCAACGCTTGTTGCGGCATGTCTTTCTCAGCCTGTTCCACTCCAAGGGTGTTGATTTGCTCTTTGACAAATGCAACATCATCGCCCCTTCTTACAGCCTCTGGAGCTGAGGCTAGGAAGACTTGGACATCCTTCATTGCTGCTTTCATAAGTAGCTCTGCAGAGTGGGATTCTGCAATAGCTTTACCCTTCCTTTTGTCCAGTGCTCCCTGAGCAGTAGTGCTTCTTGTTCTTTCTTGCACCACCGCTGCATACTTAGGTTGCAGGAGTGCCAGAATGTCTTCTGAGTTGGCCCACTCCTGGACAGCTTGCTCCACGATGAGAAATTTTTCCATTTCAACAGAATTTCCCCCTTGGCCAGTCTCATACTTCTCCAGAGACTGTACTGCTGCTCCATATTTCTAGCAGTTGGGATGGTTGGATCCAGCACAGATTGAACAGCTTCAGGATCGTACGAAGAGGCTAAGTCAGCAGCCCCTTGTAGATGAACTTATTCATCTGGCTCATCCCTTTGCTCCACATTTACTGCAACCACCATCAAACTTGCAGCAGAGAGTTGAAAATCAACATGCAAGACCTACTTTTCAGATCTTGCAGCAGCTGCAGCAGTCTTCTTCTTCCTGCACGGGGCGTTCTTCGCCAGGGATGAGTCATCATCTGAGGACGAGGATTCAGGTTCAGGTTCAGTTCCCTTTGGTGTCCTCTTGATGACAGGAAGATGACTCTCAGCATCATCATCTTCCTCTTCATCCCCGCTGCCTGCAGCTTCATCTTGCAAGACCAGGTTTGTATTCTTTTTGTCTTTGGATTTCTTCCGTGCAACCCCAGTAGTAGCTGTCTTCGGTAGGGTCTTACTCTTCTTCTTCTTCTCTTTGAGATACTTCCCGATGAGAATGGGGGATGGGAGCTGCAAGCTAAAGGCCTAGCTTGCAAAGCAAAGAGCAGATGGTGATTCCGAAGCTCCTCATCACTATGCTCTTCTCTGCTTTCTCCCAATTCCTCTTGAAGATGAACCTGGCCCAGTTCATATTTTTTCGGCCATAATGGCAGACGTGATCCGAAATCGAAGATCAATGCATTTGTCATAACTCTCTGTCCAACCGTCGATGGAGTATGTACAAATGTTGTGAAAAAACTTAAACTCTGGTTTGAAGAGTTTTTTCGGAGTGCTTCTCTTAATCTCGTCCCTGCATCTCTTGCCCTAAAGAGATCCCAACATCTCTTCCCCATACGTTGCAAGCTGACTGGGGTCAAACCTTCAGACGAGATGCTGAGAGCAGTGGCGATATCACTGGAGGACACTGCCGTTTCTTCTCCATCTGTATCCATCTGAAATAAAATACAGTCCCTTCTCTCCTCGGACCTCCTGACAAACGAGTAGTATTGCTGAACCGACTCTATAGAGTATCCGATATAGATGATGGTCATGAGCTCTAGAACGTGGGTCCTTCTCAGAGCGTTGAAGATTCTCCTTATAAGCTCGTTGTCGTACAACCCAGAGTCATAGACATGCTCCTAGTTCACTAGTCTTCCCTCTAGAACGATTGTTTGTCTTACGATTGTTTGTGAGAGAAAGAGTTCTAAAACTTCTCTCTTGGGTTATGGCGAAATAAATTTGAAATGAGAAGGTTATGGGATTATGGAGAATATCAATGGACGTGTAGTAAGATCGATGGTTGAGATCAAATGAAGGGAATTGATCTTACAGTCCTTAAAAAAAGGTAGAGGGGACAAATCGTAAATAATCATGACTTGCGCAGACGTGGGCTCTAACCGCGCCTCTTCGACTTCTGACGAGCGTAGACTTGCATTAAATGCTGAAAGACATGAGATTTGCCACCTAATTTATGGTCTTTTTAAGGTTGCAGCATCCTGGGTACGAGGTTGCAGAGTATTAAATACTCTTTGAAATAAATGTTGTAATCATGTGCTGCTTACACTCCTATTTTCTTGCTGTACTGTAAGAATAAAGGATGCAGCGCTGTTTGAACTCAGCGTTGTATGAAGACGCAGCTTATAGCATCATACTTACAGCTTCTCGCAAGCACACAGAAATTCCCCCTAGGCTTCTACAACTTCTTGTTCCACTCATAATTTCAAAATTCCCAGCTCGTTTCTAAGCATAGAAAACCTTGATTCACTTAAGGGTTTAGTTATATCTGCAAGCTGGAGATCCGTATGAACTTTCTGAAGCACGACATCTTTTTTCTCCACATGATCTCTTATAAAGTGATGTCGTATATCGATATGCTTTGTTCTTGAGTGAAATACAGGATTATGGGTAATTGCAATTGCACTCATATTATCACAGAGAATTGGGGTCTCTTTTTCTTCAATCTCATAATCTCTTAGTTGCTGCTGTATCTAGAGGATTTGAGCACTGCAACTTCCTACTGCAACATATTCTACTTCCGCTGTAGTTGTTGCAATCGATGTTTACTTCCTGCAGAACCATAAAACAAGTCTATTTCCCAAAAATTGACAAGTCCCACTGGTACTTTTTCTATCAATCTTATAGCCTGCATAATCTGAGTCAGAGTAGCCTTTGAGCTTGAATCCTCATTCCTTGGGATACCATAGGCCTACTTCTTGAGTTCTTTTCAGATACTTGATAATCTTTTTAACAGCTGAAAGGTGTGATTCCTTTGGTGCTGCTTGAAATCTTGCACAGACTCCAACTGCAAACATCATCCATAAGCCTGCTTGTTGTAAGATACAGTAAGGATCCTATGAGCCGTCTGTACTTCGTGATATCTAAATCTTTACCATCTTCATCTTTGTCAAGGCTTATGTATGTAGACATAGGAACAGATGTTGCTGAACCATTCTCCACGCCAAATTTCTTGATAAGCTCTTTTGTATATTTCACCTGGCTGAGAAGGTTCCTGCAACCAGCTGCTTTACTTGCAGCCCTAGAAAGAAACTTAATTCTCTCATCATACTCATCTCGAATTTCGATTGTATCAGGTTGGAAAACTTCTCACACAACTCTTTATTGGTGGATCCGAAGATGATATCATCCACATATATCTGCACAAGGAGTATACTATCTCCATCCTGTATCCTGAACAGAGTTTTGTCCACTGTTCCTTTCTTAAAGCCGTTTTCCAACAGATAGAGAGATAGGGTGCCATACCAAGCTTTTGGTGCTTGTTTAAGTCTATATAGGGCCTTGTGTAACCTAAACACCTTCTCTTCTGCTTGATCTTCAAAACCTAAAGGTTGCTCTACATACACTTCCTCTGTAAGAAGACCATTTAGAAATGCACTTTTCACATTCATTTGATATACATTGAAGTTCATATGAGCTGCATATGCCAGAAAAATCCTTATAGCTTCCAACCTTGCTACTGGAGCAAAAGTCTCATTAAAATCAATTCCTTCTTCTTGGCAATATGCTTTGGCAACTAATCTTGCTTTGTTCCTCACAACAAGTCCAGACTCATCTAGCTTGTTCTTGAAGACCATTTTGTACCAATAACTCCTCGATGAGTTAGTCTTGTAACTGTTTGTCAAACTTGATTTCTTTCAAATCCATTTAAGTCTTCTTGTATGGCTTGTACCCAGTTGCTATCTTGTAGGGCTTTTTCAACATTTTTGGGCTCTATTTGAGATATGAAGCATGCAAACATTGCTTCATGAGGAATGAACCTTCTTGTCCTTACTCTTATAGATGGATCTCCAATGATAAGATCTCTAGGATGATTCCTCAGCCATGTCCTGTCAGGCTAAAAAACATGTACAGGTCTAGGTTGCTCTTCATGTTGCTGTAAGATTAGAGGTTCTGCTGCTGTAAGAATATCTACTGCATCCAGAGGTACAATTTATTCTTCTTTGTCTTCTGCTGTATACAGAACTCCTTCAACATAGGGGACATCATTCTCTTTTCTTGGAGCTATATCTTCAGCAGGCTCTTCTAGCTTTTTGGTGTCACAATGTGGCTCATCAAACACCACATGTATTGACTTTTCAACTACTAAGGTTCTCTTGTTGAAGACTCTAAAGGCTCTTCTTACAATAGAGTATCCTAAGAATACTTTTTCATCTGATTTTGCATCAAAGGTTTTTAGATGCTCCTTTCAATTGTTGAGGATATAACACCTGTATCCAATGATATGCAGATATGAAACATTTGGTGTATACCCATTCCAGACTTCATAAGCAGTTTTGTCTAAGTCCTTGTTGATTAGACATCTGTTCTGTGTATAACATGCAGTGTTGGTTGCTTCAGCCCAAAACCTCTTGGGTATTTCTGTCTCTGCTATCATTGTCCTTGTTGCTTCTTTGAGTGTTCTATTCCTCCTTTCAGCTACACTATTCTATTGAGGTGTTCTTGCAGCAGAGTATTCATAACGAATACCATTATCAAAACAGAATTTCTCAATGAATTTGTTTGTGAACTCAGTTCCTCTGTCTGATCTGATCTTCACAATGCTCAAGCTATTTTCATTTTGAATCTTCTTCATGAGGTCAGGTAGCTTGTTCTGAGTTTCTGATTTCTTAGCAAGAAATATGGTCCAGGTGTATCTGGAGTAGTCATCTACTACCACAAGTGAGTACTTCTTCCCACTTATGCTCACTGGTTCTACTAGTCCAAAGAGATACATGTGTAGAAGATCTAAAATTCTGTGAGATGACTTCTGGAACTTGTCCTTGAATGAGCTTTTCACTTGCTTTCCCTTCTGACAAGCTCCACATGTATTCTCCTTCTTATATGCCACATCTGGTAATCCTCTTACAAGATCTTTTCTTGCTAGCTTGTTAATTGTCTTAAAGTTCAGATGACTTAATCTCTTGTGTCATAGCCAACTCAGCTCTGGTGGACTTTTCACAATGAAGCATGTTAGTTGAATAGAAGGGATCCAGTCAGCAAGATATATGTTTCGTCTTCTTGTTCCTGTAAGCTTGACTTCATTAGATGTGCTATCCTTGATTAGACACTTGTTGAGATTGAATTTTACAGTGTATCATTTGTCACAAAATTGACTGATTCTCAGAAGATTGTATCTGAGGCCTTTCACATAGGATACATTTTTAATCTTTATGTTCCCTTTGATTAAGCTTCCACTTCCTTTTATGCTTCCTTTGGAATCATCTCCAAAGATGACCTTCGGTCCTTTGCATTCTTGAAAGTCTTTTAGAGCTTCTTTACTGCCTGTCATGTGTCTTGAGTAGCCACTGTCTATGTACCATACATCGCTGCTGCAACCTGGCACTGAAACCTGCAACAAGGTCAAGCAGATTTAGATACCCATTTCTGTAAGGGTCATTTCAGGTTAGTTCCTTTTGAAACCCATACTTTCTTAACAGTCAATATTTTGCTGTAAGATTTGTTGGTTCTCTGACTATATGCAGTTTTGTTTTTAAACTGCTTGTTAAAGGTGTGTGCGGAGACTATATATGTGTTACCAACACTTTTGTAGTGTGGTATTCCTCCATATTTCCCTTTAGTATATCCTCCTTAAGGTTTAGACATGTAAGTCTTAGTATAGGTGGGATATGAAATTCTGTGCTGCAACTTTCTAGGTTGCTGTATCTTCTTGCTCCTTACAGTAGATAGTGTTGGAAATTCTGGATTTTTCCAGAAATTTTTCCTTACTTTGGGCATTAATTGCACGTGGGTTTTAAACTCGATTGTGGCGAAGTAAAGTTGGAATATGTTCACCTCCGTGAGAGGTTCGCGGCAAGCTATTGTACGCCCAAAACGGATAAAAGGTGAATGAGAAATTGTGTCTCAAAGTTGCATGTTTGGATCCTTTTTCTAAGGTATTATCCCACATCGGAAAACTTAAGCTAATTTTCTCAATTTATATTGGGTTTTCCTTTGGTGGAGGCTAAGAATGTTTGGCAAGTAGTCTCTCTCCTCGCGCGCAGGGGGGGGTGCAAATCACGGTCCAATCTGGGCTCTCGGACCATGGACTTGTGTGCACCCGCGACCTGCGTACACGAATGTCGGTCCGGAAAGTGGTGGGCCCGACCACATTCCTTTTGCCAAATTTTTTGTCCTGAAACATGTGACTGTTGGCCTTCCAACTTCCAAAACTGTCAGACACGTTTTGCCATTATTACAGCCGTTTTGAAACGGTTTTTTGGGTGCCTATAAAAGGAGCCTCCCCCTCTGGATTGATCACATCATCATTTTCAGAAATCATTCTCACTCCTCTCTTCAGCTATCGTTTTTCTTCTCTCTCCGATCGGGCAAAACCCAGTTCGCCCTTCAGCTAGAGTTAGTGTTTAACTCTGAGCTGCGTTGCCGTTGTATCCTGGGAAACGGACACCGGTTGAACCTCAAGCACCACGGGAGGCGGTGAATCTGTTTTAAGGAAACTGTATTCATACAGTCCTCGGCCTATTCTTTTTCTGTTTTATTTCGAGCCATTTTTCCAACAATCTTAAAACAGATTCCGTCTGAAAAATGGCGACCAATCCAGCTGCCCCTGTTCTTGCCGTTGCTGCTGCCCCTACCGGTCCTACTGCTGTTCCCCCTGCTCGACAGAACGGGCCTCCGGCTCCTGTCAGTGTCCCAATCAATCACTTGGACAAACCTGAAAAATTCAATGGACTTAACTTCAAACGTTGGCAACAAAAAATGATGTTTTATCTGACTACGTTGAACCTTGCTAGGTTCTTGACTGAGGATGCTCCGGTTCTTGGTGAGAATCCGGATGCTCAAGCTGCTCATGCTCTTGATGCATGGAATCACTCCGACTATTTGTGTCGGAATTATGTGATGAATGGTTTGGCCGATGGATTATACAACGTGTATACTTCCATGAAAACGGCAAAAGAATTATGGGAATCCTTGGATAAAAAGTACAAGTCGGAGGATGCTGGAGCCAAGAAGTTTATTGTTGGCCGATTTCTCGACTTCAAGATGCTTGATTCCAAGACGGTTGTCAGTCAAGTTCAAGAAATCCAAGTTCTCCTGCATGAAATTCATTCCGAAGGTATGACTTTAAGTGAAACCTTTCAAGTGGCTGCTATTATTGAGAAGTTGCCGCCGGGATGGAAAGACTTCAAAAATTATTTGAAGCACAAACGCAAAGAAATGAACGTTGAAGAGTTGATCGTGCGTCTTCGTATAGAAGAGGACAATCGTGGCTCTGAAAAGAGAATGGTTAGCCCTGACATGGCTAAAGCTAATGTGGTTGAGCACGGCTCAAGGAAGAATTTTAACCACAACAAGAAAGCCGGTCCACCCTCGAAGGGTGCTTTGGGACCGAAGAAAGAAAGCTTCAAGAGGAAGTTTACTGGAAATTGCTTTAATTGTGACAAACCGGGTCACAAGGCGGCTGAATGTAGAAAGCCGAAGAAAAAGCAAGAATCTAACATGGTTGAAAACATCACAAAAGATGTTGATGATATGCACCTTGCTGCAGTCATTTCTGAAGTGAATTTGGTGAACTCAAATCCGCTGGAATGGTGGATTGATACTGGAGCTACTCGACATATTTGCTCGAGCAAGGAGTTGTTTAACAAGCTTGAAGAAATCGGGACCGAAGAGAAGCTTTACATGGGAAACTCTGCCACCTCTGATGTGAAAGGACTTGGAAACGTGGTTCTGAAGATGACCTCTGGAAAGGAGTTGACGCTCAACAATGTGCTGTATGTGCCGGATGTTCGCAAGAACTTGGTGTCCGGATCGCTGTTGATTAAGCATGGTTTTCGCATTGTTTTTGAATCTGATAAAGTCATTTTGACTAAAAATGGAATGTTTGTAGGGAAAGGTTATGTAGTTGATGGCCTTTTTAAGCTAAATGTAATGGTTGTTAAACCAAACAAGAATAAGAATATGAATAAAACTTCTACTTCTTCTGCTTATATGCTTGAGTCTTCGTTTGTTTGGCACGGTAGACTAGGACATGTCAATTTTGATTGCCTGCGCAGGTTAATGAACATGAAAAGCATACCTACACTCCATTTTGATTCTAAACAAAAATGCGAGACTTGTGTTGAGGCGAAACTAACCAGGACTTCATTCCAGTCTATTGAAAGAAATAGTGAACTTTTAAGTCTTATTCACACAGACGTATGTGACTTGAAATCGGTGCAATCTCGTGGTGGAAATAAATATTTCATCACTTTTGTGGATGATTACACTAAGTTTTGTTTTGTCTATCTTCTAAAAAGTAAAGATGAGGCAATAGAGAAGTTTATTCTCTACAAAAATGAGGTGGAAAATCAACTTAATAAGAAGATTAAGGTGCTAAGAAGTGATAGAGGAGGTGAGTACGTATCACCTTTTGCCAACTTTTGTGCTCAGCATGGAATTAGGCATGAGACAACGGCACCTTATTCACCTCAACAAAATGGCATTGCAGAACGTAAGAATCGCACTCTAAAGGAGATGATGAATGCAATGTTATTAAGTTCGGGCTTACCTCCGAACATGTGGGGGGAAGCTGTGCTATCAGCCAACTACCTTTTAAATAAGGTGCCCCGAAAGAAGTTAGACAAGAGTCCATATGAACTCTGGCATGGAAGAACACCTTCTTATAAATACTTAAGAGTGTGGGGGTGTCTTGCAAAGGTTGTCGTACCTCTTCCAAAACAAGTGAAAATTGGTCCTAAGACTATTGACTGTGTTTTTATTGGATATGCACAGAATAGTAGCGCATATCGGTTTCTTGTACATGAGTCTCATATAAATGACATACACAAGAACACGATAATCGAATCACGAAATGCTTCGTTTTTCGAACATGTTTTTCCACACAAAACAAAAATGGATGTTGCATCTGTTAGTAGAGATGTGGAACCTATGGAAAAAGAACAAATTGAAGATAACGAGGTTGAGCTAAGACGTAGTAAAAGGGCTAGAATTGAAAAATCTTTTGGTGGTGATTTCCTTACCTACATGCTCGAAAGTGAACCTCAAAGTTATTCAGAGGCTGTGAGTTCTTCTGAAGGACCTCTTTGGAAAGAGGCAATCCAAAGTGAAATTGATTCTATCCTGCAAAATCACACTTGGGAATTAGTGGATCTTCCTCCGGGAAATAAACCTCTAGGATACAAGTGGATCTTCAAAAGGAAAATGAAGGCAGATGGTACAATCGATAAGTACAAGGCAAGACTTGTGATAAAAGGTTACAGACAGAAACAAGGCCTTGACTATTTCGACACGTATTCTCCCGTAACGAGAATAACATCCATCAGAATGGTGTTAGCCATTGCAGCTTTAAGGAATCTTGAAGTGCATCAAATGGATGTCAAAACTGCGTTCTTGAATGGAGATCTTGAAGAGGAGATTTATATGGAACAACCAGAAGGTTTCATAGCTCCTGGATATGAGAATAAGGTGTGCAAGTTAGTAAAGTCCTTATATGGCTTGAAACAAGCACCAAAACAATGGCATGAAAAATTTGATAATGCTATGCTGAGTAGTGGGTTTAAGATTAATGAATGCGATAAATGTGTTTACATAAAAAGCACTGAAATCGGCTATGTCATTCTATGTTTATATGTAGGTGACATGCTTATCATTGGGAGCAATGATAAAATTATCAAATCCACTAAAGATATGTTGAATGCGAAGTTTGACATGAAAGACATGGGTCTGGCCGATGTAATTCTTGGAATTAAAATCCTCAGATCGCCAGAAGGACTTGTGTTAAGTCAGTCGCATTATGTTGATAAAATCCTAGAGAAATTTAACAAGGATGATTCGGCATATGCTAGGACTCCGTTAGATCCTAGTCAACATCTTTCGAAAAATCGAGGAGACGGTGTGTCTCAAGTTGAATATTCTCGAATAATTGGAAGTCTGATGTACTTAATGAGTTGTACACGACCTGACATTGCTTATGCTGTTAGCAGGCTAAGCAGATATACGAGCAATCCTGATTTTGATCATTGGAAAGCTATTGTGAGAGTACTAAGATATTTACGATACACTCGTGAGTATGGTCTGCATTATAGTAAATATCCAGCTGTAGTTGAAGGATACAGTGATGCAAACTGGATATCAGACATGAAAGATTCTAAGTCCACGAGTGGATATGTTTTCACTCTAGGTGGTGCAGCTGTGTCTTGGAAGTCTTCGAAACAAACGGTGATTGCAAGGTCCACCATGGAATCTGAGTTTATTGCTTTAGATAAGTGTGGAGAAGAAGCGGAATGGCTTCGTCACTTTGTAGAAGATATTCCAATGTGGCCTAAACCTGTGCCCGCAATTTGCATACATTACGATAGCCAATCGGCTATTGGGAGAGCACAAAGCCACATGTATAATGGTAAGTCTAGACACATTCGTCGAAGACATAATACCATTAGACAACTACTCTCTACTGGAGTCATCTCGATTGATTACGTAAAATCGAAAGAAAATTTGGCAGATCCATTAACCAAAGGGTTAAGTAAAGACTTAGTTGCAAGTTCGTCAAGAGGGATGGGGCTAAAGTCTTTTGGAGGAAAGGGTTGAGACGAAGGAAAACCCAACCTAGTTAACTGGAGATCCCAAGATCTAGGTTCAAAGGGACAACCGACTCGTTGTAACTCTAGAAAATCACTGTGGGGGATATTTTTATGTCTCTCGAAGCCCATCCTTAGAGGAGAAACAGTGATGACATAGGAAACTAGGATAAGCTAAAGGCTTTTAATGATTTGATGAAGAATCACCTATGTGAGAAAGAAGTGGGGCCGCTTCAAAGGGAGTTGTTAAAAGACTCGACTCTTAGCAATTCTCGCAGAACCAGGACGATGTTCAGGGCCAAAACGAACATAACCATGAGAACTGGGTAATGTTAGGGAGAGTCTTGTGTGAGATGCATCATCGTTTACACCAAAGGCAGATTAGTTCAAGGACATCGCGTCTACTAATTAGCCAGTAAAGTAAATGCGTTTTCACAAGGGAAGGTTCAAAGGGTAATACCTACCTATCCTATGCAAGACTCAACTGTCGATCGGTATCTTTTTCCTCTTCGTTTCAATTTTTCATTCATGTGGGGGATTGTTGGAAATTCTGGATTTTTCCAGAAATTTTTCCTTACTTTGGGCATTAATTGCACGTGGGTTTTAAACTCGATTGTGGCGAAGTAAAGTTGGAATATGTTCACCTCCGTGAGAGGTTCGCGGCAAGCTATTGTACGCCCAAAACGGATAAAAGGTGAATGAGAAATTGTGTCTCAAAGTTGCATGTTTGGATCCTTTTTCTAAGGTGTTATCCCACATCGGAAAACTTAAGCTAATTTTCTCAATTTATATTGGGTTTTCCTTTGGTGGAGGCTAAGAATGTTTGGCAAGTAGTCTCTCTCCTCGCGCGCAGGGGGGGGGTGCAAATCACGGTCCAATCTGGGCTCTCGGACCATGGACTTGTGTGCACCCGCGACCTGCGTACACGAATGTCGGTCCGGAAAGCGGCGGGCCCGACCACATTCCTTTTGCCAAATTTTTTGTCCTGAAACATGTGACTGTTGGCCTTCCAACTTCCAAAACTGTCAGACACGTTTTGCCATTATTACAGCCGTTTTGAAACGGTTTTTGGGTGCCTATAAAAGGAGCCTCCCCCTCTGGATTGATCACATCATCATTTTCAGAAATCATTCTCACTCCTCTCTTCAGCTATCGTTTTTCTTCTCTCTCCGGTCGGGCAAAACCCAGTTCGCCCTTCAGCTAGAGTTAGTGCTTAACTCTGAGCTGCGTTGCCGTTGTATCTTGGGAAACGGACACCGGTTGAACCTCAAGCACCACGGGAGGCGGTGAATCTGTTTTAAGGAAACTGTATTCATACAGTCCTCGGCCTATTCTTTTTCTGTTTTATTTCGAGCCATTTTTCCAACAGATAGCTTCTACTGTAGCCAGTTCTTCGATGCAGGCTTACTTCCTGCAGCTGAGCATTGGGGCTTCTTCCCCTTATCCATCAATACTAGTTTGTTCAAGATCTTTTCTGAGTTACAGGGTAACTTATTCTCCATTGAAGTTTCAGCTTGAACAAATTTGACAGTCTTGGATGAACTTGCTGTATCCTGAGAGGTGTGAGTGTTATAACCTATGCCCGATTTTTTAAATGGGCTTCTACTTTGACTTATGTACTCCCTTGCGTCCTTAGCTGATTTGCTAAATGTTTTGATCATGGACTGCAATTTCTCCTTCTCAATTTCTAGCTTAGTGACCCGCAAACTTAGCCTTGAGACCTCCTTTTGTAGCTTGCTGCACCTTGAGTTATCAGACTTACATGCAGCTAGCATTCTAGCAATATCTATGTTCTTACCTCTGAGGATCTCATGGTCGATTCTTAAATTCTCATTCTCAACGTTCAGCTCGTCATAGGTTGAGATAATCTGCTCGAAATCACTCATGATCCTCTTTAAAGTGTGGATTATGTTCAGCTCCTCTTTTTCTGGTATGGACAGTGGTTGGTAGATTACCTCATCTTCTTTGTTGTTCTTGCAATCTTTTGGCATTAAGCATATCAGTGCTTCTTCATCAAAGGATGAGGTTTCAGTGTCGCTGTCAGAGGATTATGCAGCTTTTAGCATCTCCTTTGAGACTGCTGTATTCTTGGCTTTATCCATCTCTCCAATGAGAGCTCGAAGCTTGTGCCTATCTCCTGTTTTCTCTCTTCTGCTCTCTCTCTCCTTTAGGGTACTTGTACACCGTTGGATATGGACAGCTTCTTGCGTAGTGTCTAGGTTTCTTGCAATTATAGCGCAAGTCAAGATTTGTGTTTAATTGTAGAGAGGGAGATACCTAAGGAGGTGGATAACTTCTTTTGAAGTCATTCCTCTTGTTCAGGTTGTTGCTGTTGCTGTTATTGTTGCTTTTTATGAATCTTCTAAATTTCTTCAGAAGAAGAGCCATATCCTCTTCAGCGTCCTCTGCTGTAACCTCAAACTGCTTACTGCAACTGGTGGTTGCTATATCCTTGGAGCTTCTGGCAGTCAGCGCTGTAACTTTGGAGCTCGATTCTTAAGAGTCCTTTCTTCGTCTGTTGATATCATATTCGAATGCTTTGAGATCGAAGAATAGATCAAATGTACTCATGAATTTCAAATCTATGGACACTCTCATGGCAGTGGTTTTGCTATCCCATTCCGCAGGCAGGGCTCTAAGCACTTTCATATTCTTCTCCTTTTGAGTGTAGTGCTTGCGTAGAGCTTCTAGTTCATTCACGATGGATGTGAATCTTAAATCTAGTTGCTTAAGAGTCTCTTGTTATCCTTAGTGAGCTCTGTTCCCTCGCATATTTGTTCCAACTTTTCCTAAATTTCCTTGGACGTTCTCCAAGTTTTGACTTTGCTGAATGTGCCTTTATCCAAGGTGATAAATTGAGCATTCTTGGCCACGTTGTCTAGGTTAGCTCTCTTCCTGTCTTCGTTATTCCATTCTTATCTTGGCTTGACCAGGAAGTTAGGTGGTGGCAGTGCTACTTCCTCCATATCTCTATCGTACATGGGGTTCATCTTCATGGGGATGATCGATCCTTCAGTGATGACCGTCCATATCTCATCATTCATCGTTGAAAGATGTGCATGTATTCTTATCTTCCAATCATCATATTCCTCTATGGAAAACATGGGTAACTTGTGATTAGAGGAATCCATGATATGCTGTAAGAATGAGATTTTTAGGATGCAGAGAAAACAGCGATACTAAGGTTGATCTGGGTAGGTGACCAGATAAGTTGGCTTTTAACCCAACTCGCTCTGATACCACTTATTGGTCTCAAGTGGTGTCCGAGGTTTAGAGGGGGGGTGAATGAACCTGGTCTATTTTGCAAATCTTTTAAAAACTTACTATTCTGCAAGTTACTTGAACTTGCAGCGCCAGACAGTTACTACTTATAGCACTAGTATGCAGTGCTGCACGCTGTAACTTAGAGTTTTATACACAGAAGAAAATAGGTTTTATGAAACAAGGCTGTTTTTCTCAAATATGATCATTTTCAAGATGTTTTATGCTTATGACAGAGATAGATAGAAAGATAAAACACATATATAAAAGCAATAAAACACTTATAGTTTATAGTGGTTCGAAGGTGGTGTAATCCTTTTACGTCCGCTCTACTGCTACCTCGAGCAGGAACTTTGTTAAGCAAGATTGGTTTACATGACACTCCTAATAATCTATCAACTTTACAAAGCTAAGAACCTACTAGAGTCCAGCGTACATACAACAACTGTATACTTTAAAGGCAACCCACATAGGGTTCCACACTCCCACACAGGAAATTACCTAATAACTGTTTGACACCTAAAATAACTGTTTGACACCTAAAACAACCTAAGCACATAGCAACAAGGTTAAAAAGTATATAAATCTATTCTTCAACTGTGCGGTGAAGTGAGCTTCTGAGTCCTTCAAAGGATCTTTCATGTTGAACTTTATTCACTTTACAGAGGTCGAGTGACTGAAACTTTAGAATAGATTTCAGTAGTCAGCTTCAGGGTTGTTTGTCCTCTATTTATACTTGTAGGAGATATCTCACTTTTGAATTAATGCGTACTTGATCAAAGGTATGACTCGTATTTAATGTGTCTTAACTTTCTCTTTCGAAGCATTTAATGTGGTGTTTGCAGTTTGCAGCTTCCTACAACGCGTCAGTCCACGTGTCATCTTGGTATTGGCTCTATGTCTGCAACTTTGATCTTCTAGAATGGCTCTATTTATTCTTATTTGGTTCTTCATTCCTCGTACTGCATTTATCCTTCCTCGGATTATAGGATACTTATTCTGTTTGTAATTAATGTTGTTGGCTGATTAGACAGTAAGCTTCGCGCTGTATCCTAGGTCTGCTTGTAGCTGTTCATTCTTCACAGTGCTACTGTAACTTAGACCTTCTTGCAGTATCTTCATTCAGTACTGCTGTATCTTTTCTTGCAGTACTTCTGTAGCCTTTTCTTGCAACGTTGTTGCATGCCGTTCTTTCTTATTTTCTTATTGCATAGCTGTATCTGTCTTCTTGCAGTGTTGTGGTATCTGCTTTCTTACAGCAGCTTCATTATGAATTTCTCGATGCAGCATTATACTTATTTATACCTCCATCTTTGAGCACCTATATCTAGACTCAATCCCAGTCTATGTTTTCACTTAAATATTATGGAAAATGGGTACTCAAAACTTCCTATTACACATTTTGTTTGTCTCATGAAAATCTAAACATTAAAATCCCAACAAATATATATCAATAGTTCAAGAGTAGTGTTTGTGTGCACCAAGTGCATAGGTCATGATACATACAACTTGGCGCGCGAGTCGGGTTTAACCCGGATTCGCACCCATTTTTATTTTTTTAAAATTTATATCATAACATTTATGTTGTAATAATATAACCTTTATATTGTAATATTATAACCTTTATATACAGATTTCATAACATTTTTAGTGCATAACTTATACTTTTTTCACTATAAAAATTCATGCTATGTTGCTGAAACCCTTTATATTTTAATGATATAACTTTTATGTTGTAATAATATAACCTTTATGTATAGATTTGATAACCTTTTCAGTGAATAACTTATACTTCTTTCACTATAAAAATTCATGTAATATAGCTGAAACCTTTATATTGTAATAATATAACTTTTATGTTGTAATAGTATAACTTTTATGTATAGATTTCATAACCTTTTCTAGTGAATAACTTATATTTTTTTAACTATAAAAATTCAATATAGCCGAAACTTTTATGTTGTAATGATATAACTTTTATGTTGTAATAGTATAACCTTTATGTACATATTTCATAGCATTTTCAGTGAATAACTTATAGTTTTTTCACTATATGCATGCAAAAGGTTATATAACTAGAAGGTTATGAGTCGGATTGGTTCGATAAGGTATACCAAAATTTTTTTACCATACCGTATCAAAATTTTTGGTATTACAAAAAATATACCGAAATTTTTCAAATTTTCGATATATTGATAGCCTATACCGTTTTATATCGTATTACTGAATTTTTCAGTATACCAACATTTACCGTCATACCATACCGAAATTTACTGAAAATTACCCAACTTGCCAAAATTTACTAAATTTACATAAATTATCGAAATTTATGAAAAAAAAATACATATTATGTGAACAAGTCCATGATAATCTATTCAAGAGATAACATTAAAAAACAACTTAAAATTAAAGTTCACATCCAAACACAACACATCAAATAATACAAAAAAAGTTCAATTAAAGTAGCAATAATCATGACAATAATAATAATATAATAATAATAATAATAAAATTCATGTCCGAGTACAAAAATCTAATTGATTTTGAAACTCCAAAACCAAGAATCAAAGCGCGAGATCTGTACAAGTTCCAAGTAAATTAGTTACAAATATTGAAGTTGAAAAATATATAGATGTAATCTTATTTTCAAAGTTACATTGAAATAAATAAACATAAATATAATCTTACCTTTAAAATTACACCTTAGATAAAGTGGAGGTTGGAGAGAAAGTTTGAGAACGATCTTGATTGGTATTTGCAACTATAAAAGAATCATGAGAGATTATTAAAATAATTCATATTAGATTAACATAAATAAAAACATGTCAAACAAAAAAATATATTACTTTTTTCAATTTCTTCAATTTCCTTGTATAAATCAAGGTCGTCATCGGTTGGATCCATATAAAAGTTGAGCTCTTTTCCTCTTAGCCAATCATGAGTGCACACAAATGCCTCTACCATTTTTGAACTCAAACTAATCCTAAAAAGATCCATAACCCTTTTGCCCAAACTAAAAGCAGATTCACTAACAACGGTTGAGTTTGGAATGACAAAAATATCTTTGGTAATATTTGAAGGGATTGGGTACCTAGTTTCACTTCCTTTCCACCATTCCAAAAGATTAAAAGATTGATTCGATCGTTTTACAATCTCATCCGCTAGGTATTTATCCACCTCATTAGATATTTCTTAAAGTTGTTCTTCTTCATTTTGTGCTTCCACATCATTGAACAATTCATCCCAAAGACCATCACCACCACCGCCACTTGTAGTATCATCTCCACCATCACACTCTATTTGCGTATATAGTTTTTCACTATGCAAGATATCATTTATACCCTTGCACTCCGTCCACACGGTTACCAAATTTAATCTAACCACATCAATAAACTCTTGAACCTTTGTAGGAGTACTTCCCAATTTCTTGATGCTAACTTTGATCATTTGAAGCTTGTTTCTCGAGTCTAAGATATTGACAATAAAAATCAAAAGATTCAAGTTATTCCAATTTCTCCAATACTTATCAAATTTCAACTTTATTGCACTTGCAACCTTTTCAAGTATTGGATTGGAATCCTCATTTTCTCAATATCAATTTACATTGTAATCATTGATTGATATATCAATTGAGAGGTAGGAGTTTTTGATGCACTTATCTCTAAAGTTGTATGGTAGAATTGTTTCAAGAAGTGTACAAAAGCTTTTGTATTCACCCAATCCTCAGTAGTTGGAGGCCCTATTCTTTCTTTACCCTTTTTATCTTTTTCACGAAAATAATTTATAAAAGGCAACCATTCTTCAGCCATCCTTTCAAACACTCTTCTATACTTAAATGCAACTTCAAGCATTTTATAAGTTGCATTCCACCTGGTTTTCACATCCATAGGAACACTTGATGTGCTAACAAACTTGGCTAGCACGACAAACTCCCTAAATTTGTTCAATCTAGAAGGGGAAGAATGAATAAAAACAACTGTATTCCTTATAGATTTAATCGAAGCATTAAGCTCCTTCAAACCATCATTAACAATTAAGTTAAGTATATGACATGCACACCTCAAATGTAAGTACTTCCCCTCAAACAACAATTCATTCTCACTTTTCATTCTTTTTTTCAAGTAATCAATAGATATATCATTAGAAAAAGCATTAGAACAAACCTCAATCATCTTGCCAATTTCTTCCCCAACATGATTAGTGATTTTTGTGAAGTTAATTATTTTTTTGTGCAACTCCTAATCATAATCCAAAACGTGAGCTGTAACAACCATGTAATTTATGTTTTGAATGGATGTCCAATTATCAGTTGTGATACCCTTTGGCGACTAAGCATACTTTTTATTTTACTCTTCTCAACTAAGAACAAATCATAAATCATACCTGAAACTTTCTTTCAATTTGGAATTTTAAATCTCGGTTGCAACTCATGCACAAGACTTACAAATCCCCTCCCTTCAACATCCCAAAATGACATTTCATCGATAATCACAAACTCTGTAACCTTTAATTCACATTGTTTTTGATTAAAAATGTGAGAAACCAATGCACTTACTTGCCCCATAGTCGCATTCCTCAACACAACTTGATTTTTCTCACTCCCACCCGCTTGTTATAGTGGACTTGTCTTGCACCTATTCACCAAGTGATTCTTTAATCCACTTGTACTTCCGTAGGCCACTGGGATCTCAACTTTGTAATAATTGCATATTCCAATTTGTTGTACACTTTCATTATCCAACTTTATCATTTTTTTTCATAATACATCCAATATTGACTCTTAGGTTGTTTAGGAGCAACAGGAGGTCTTAATGTTGAATCTGTTCTTGCTCGTTTTTGACTCGTAGACTCATCACGTGTTTCAAATTCCACCGTGTTTAATGTTTCAGATTGGCTTGGTTGTGGCGTATGAGAAGAATTAGATTCCATTCCAAATTAGGTCTTGAGAACTCAAAAGAAGCAGTGCGAACAACAAGTCTATAGTTTTTAAAAATAAAAAAATATATGATTAGGTTATTAAAGTTGAATAGCTTGATTTATATAAAGGCATAGGCAAACATGAGAGCTGAAATAATAGTTAACAACATCACTACACCTTTTTGTCAATAAAAAACAATCAATTTTAATGCCCTAAACACTGTCCAACAATCCAGAGCTCGTGCAAATTTATCAAATAGTAGGCAACATAGATGAAAATACATTGTATTCATCTTTCATATGATCATTTCCAGCAAGTCCAAGTAAAAACATCTTTACATAAAGTAACATATGAATAGATTGAGTGGACAGTTAACATAATGAGAAGTGCTGGTAATACAAATAACATTGGTACTAAATAATTTTAAATAGGAAAAGAGAAAATCAATTACAAAAATCAAAAAATTAGCCGATTTTCATTACCAAAGGAAAACAGAGGAATAACAGGCTGAAATGAAAAGGAGAAAAAAACAAGCAAGTAATCAAGATATAGCTACCTCAATTCAAGGCACTGCAATTCATATCTGAATCAATAAAAAAAGAAAACAACAAAATTTAACCCAAAATAGAAAATAGAATATACCAAAAGGTAAAAAGCAAATCCATCATAAATTCAAGTTTCGAAGCAAAATCTACATCAGTTCAAAACTAAAACCTAAAACAAATTGCATAAAAGCAAATATGCATATCATTCAAACATACCTATTGACAGCAATGGCTAGACGAACAATAGCTGATGGTCGGCCTCTGCTTGGGAAGGAAAGTGTTGTGAGGGGATATGTAAAATAAGGTGTTGCTGAGACAGGGCAAAATAAAAAGAAATTTGGGTCCACTTAAAATAATAATATATATATATTATTAATATTAATATATTTCGATATATACCGAAATATCAAAAAATTCTAAATCGCCATACCGATTATTAATATATATATATATATATATCGTACTTAAATTTTTGACATTTTCTATATTTTTCGGCACGGTATGTACGGTATATCAAAATTTTTGGTATTTTGCCTAGCCTAGTTATGAGGACAAAAATAAAAGGTTAAATTTGTTAAACTAAAAGGATATGCCAATATAACTGCAGAACTAGGGTTTTGGTTAGGATTTAGGTTAGGATTTGGGCTAGAGTTTGGGTGCATGTGGGCACGTATAGACGCATGAGGCGTGCATGGGACGTATGAAATATACTCTCGAATCGGATCGATCCAGTTACACGGATGTAGGATCCTTGCACTTGGTGTATAGAAATAATTGTGTTGGTGAGTTGCACTCTTATACACTAGTTGTACAGATCTAGATCCGTACAACTGGGCAGAACCAGATCCAATTGGTAATTTATACATATATTTTTGTTTATTAACCCTAATTTCACTATCTCCATTCATACTTCTTTCTCTTCCTCTTTTCTCCACTTCTTTTTCTTTTTATCTTCAACTCATCTTGCTATAACTTCTTCTTCTCAATCTTCCACTCATAGCTTCTCCATTCACACATTTCTTCTCGAACCTTTATGAAATATATTATCAACAATTGCAGACAAGAAACATAGAAGATGAATATAAAAAAATCAGATAATCGTGCAAATAACTTGTCTTTATTAGTTCAAAAATACATGAAATTGTGTCTGATTTCATGTTCTTAATGTTATATAATAGATGATCATTCAAAATACACATGAAATAGTGGAGTTATCTGTTAATGAAGATGATTTATTGATACAATTTCTGAAATAAATAAGGGTAAGAAATCTATCTCATAAAAGTATCATTCTTAAAATATAAAGGTCATTATTATATAAATTAAAGGTATTACTGAGTACACGTAAAAGTTTTCATTATTTTATACTTGATACATTCTTTTAGTTTAACTCTACTTTTGTTACATAAAGATGACACTAATAAAATATAAAGGTCACCCAACAATAATGTAAAGGTACTCATTATGCTGCATAAAAGTTTTCATTTTCTAAATTTTAGAAAATATTTTAACTCTAAATACTTTATCTCTTTATGCATTAAGGTATTCTTAATATCAAATACATTTATTTTCAACTACACATAAGTGTATCATTTTTGTAAATTATTATTATTATTATTATTATTCCTTCAGGCCAAAACCTTTATATAAAAATTCGGTGACCTTTATATATAAATTATGTGACCTTTATATATAATTTTTGTGACCTTTATGTACAATAACTTAGAAAAAAGGAAGAATTTCAACAAAATTTGTACATAAATACCTTTTGTAGCACCTAGAATTTTTTTTTATATATAACCATATAATATATATATAAATATATTTCATTAATGTATACATAACTATATAATATATATTGTCTTAGTGCATGCATATAACCATATAATATATTGCCATAATGTATACATGTAACTATATGATATAAGCTTATAATGAATGTTATATAGTATTAGGTTATGTAGTATTAAGATATATAAATCATAAGATATATATATCTAGGATATAATTATATAGCATGATCTTTATGGTATGAAGTTACATGGTAGCATAGGCATGTAGGTAAGACATAAGTCAATATACTTCTAGAAGGATAATTGATTGGGTATGTAAGGCCATTCTCCATCATCCTCTCCAAGTACGAACATACTAACTCAAAGCAAGCTATACTTTCTTCTCTAAAATTTCTCCTTCCAACAGCCACCGGTGACCATCGATTTTCATCGCCGAACCTCTATTTTCGAGTGAGGTAATCGGACCGTTTGGTAACACTCGTCAAGCTCGTTGCAAGGACGGGTTCGGAACTTCGAAATATGGCTGTTTCCTCCGCGTTCGGCGTGAGAGAAGGGCTGCTCTCTACTCCATTTCTTCCTCTTTTCTAGCTGTCCCTGCCGTCCCTGCAACTGTTGATCGCCGCTGAGTCGAGTCTGAGCTGGCACTGTGTCTACACCGGTGCGTCGGGTCGGAAACCGCCGCTGGGAGCGGCGGCTGTGTTGGGTTGAGCTGGGAGTAGTTCGGCCCTGTTTTGCTGCTGGTTGTGCGTGCGTGTGTCTTGGTTGTTGTGTGTGCGGTGGCGAGGGTGACCGGCGCCGGGGTTGCGCCGGCAATGAGGGGGAGGCACCGCCGTGAACAGCGGCGCCGTTGGAGAGTGGTGTGCGTGTGTTCTGTCTACTGTTGTGTTGTGTTGTTGGGTGTGTTGCGTCAGGAAAGTCGGGGTTTGGGTTGTGGAATGTCGCTGGCGACTGGTGGCAGGAAGGACGGTTGGGGGTGGTGACAGGTTGCAGAGGGGCTGGGGAAGGGGGGGTTGGGCTGGGGTTTTTTTTTTGAAAATTTAATATAGTCAAGGGGCTAAGTTGCAAACATTGACCTTGCTGAATTATAGTTGAATCCTTAGCATTTTAGAAATTTCATATTGCTCCCTCAAGTATATAAAGCATGCTTTAATGCCTCTAAGTTATGTTTAATAATATTTTTGAAACCTGGAATTATAAGAAATCCAATGTTGATCCCAATAATTATGAACATTATAATTTATAACCTTAAGTTATGAAATTATGCTTTAAGTATCATAATTATGTAGATATAAATATCAGACCTTGAATTCGGATGAAATTACATGGTCTTCTCTAAAATATGACGATATTATAAATTTATCCTTAAGAATTGTGCAAATTATGATAAATAACACTTGTATTATTTATTATTTATTTAATTTAGTGTATGTGGAAATTATAGATGTTATCTTATAATTAATAGAAATTGATATATGAATTTTGGACTCTAATGAAATTGCAAAGATAAATTATATTAGTTAATTTAGATTGTTGAGCTATCTGTATATCACCGATTAAGATATAAACCTTAGATGATAATAAAAATAAGTAAATAAACCTAGTTTAAGACGGATTTTGAATCAAGTATTAATATATTATTTATTATAAACCTTAACCAAAGATTTAATTGGAATTATAAGTTAAACCTATGTTTCGTAAGATTGCTTTTGAGACTAAAAATTGTAAACTTATAAATATTATGCTAATTAAATTAATTTTACGATTTAATCATTATTTCTAAATTAAGGATACATAACCCTAAATTCATATCTATTTTTAATCCGAATTATTAATTTCGAATCAAACTTTATAGATTATAAATGATATATTTAATTACAAAATAGGTTATAATTAATTACAAATTAGGGTTTATGTTGGTCCTAAGTGGTGTCCGAGGTTCAGTGGGGGGGGTGAATGAACCTTGGTCGATTTTTCAAATCTTTAAACTAACCGTTCTGCACTGCAAGTTACTTGAGCTTGCAGCGACAGATAGTTACTACTTGCAGTACTAGGATACAGTCCTGCATGCTGTAACCTGGAGTTTTATACGCAGCGGAAATATTAACTTTAAAACACAAGACTGTTTTTCTCAAAATGCTTCTTTCAAAATCTTTTATGCTATGAGATAAATAAGATGCAGAAGATAAACACACAGATAAATAAAGCAATAAACACTTAAGGCTTATAGTGGTTCGAAGGTGGTGTAATCCTTCTACGTCCACTCTACTGCTCCTCGAGCAGGAACTTCGTTAAGCAAGATTGATTTACAGGACTCTCCTAACAATCTATCAACTTATAAAGTTAACCACCTACTGAAGTCCAGCGTACACACAGCAACTGCAAACTCCAAAGGTTAACCCACACAGGGTTCTACACTCCCACACAAGGAAGCTGCCTAACTCTAGACAACTAAATAAACAATAAGGATCTCTCCTGTCAACTGCTTGAACAACCTAAGCACACGGCAACAAGGTTAAAAGGATAAAAATGTTTTCTTCAACTATTGCTTCGAAGTGAGCTTCTGAATCCTTGAGGAAACTTTCAGCTTGAACTTGCTTCACTTCGTATGGTTGAGTGACTGATACTGATTGTAGGCTTGAATGCTTGAATCTTGTAAGCTTTAATTCTTCACAAATGATTTTCAGGTTTCAGTAACAGTTATCAGCTTCAGTGCTCCTCAACCTCTATTTATACTTGTAGGAGAAGATGTCCGTTGAAGGAGACATCTCTCTTTTGAATTTGAAGTATTCTGACCAAAGGCATGGTTTACATTTAATGCGACTTGACTTTTTCTTTCAGAGCATTTAATGTGGCAGTTGCGGCTCGCAGCTTTCTACAGCGCGTCAGTCCATATGGCATCTTCTTATTGGCTCCGTGTCTGTGCCTTTGACCTTTTCTTGAACGGCTCTATTTATTCTTGCTTGAACTTTGTTCCTCGTACTGCATTTATCCTTCCTAGGATTTGCAGGATACTTCGTTGTGTAGTTGGCGCTGTATGACTTATCTGTACTATAAGCTTTGCGCTGTATCCTTGGTCTTCGTGCAGCTGATATTTTCCTGCAGTGCTGCGGTAATTTAGACCTGGTTACAGTATCTTCTGGCAGTGCTGCTGTAACTTCTTTCTAGCAGTACTCCTGTATCCTTTTCTTACAGCGATGCTACACGCCGTTCTTTCTTACTTTGCTGTATAGAAGATCTTATCTTATTAAAGCGTTGTTGTATCTTCCTTCTACCAGCTATGCTGTATCCATCCTTCTTGCAGCGATGTTGTATCCTGCCTTCTTACAGTGATATCTTTCCTTAAAGACTTAGATGCAGCTTTATCCTTCTTTAACCTCCATTTTCAGCACTTAACATAAGACTCGATTCTAGTCTATTTATTCACTTAAACAATGTGAAAAATGAGGTACTCAAAACTTCCTATTACATATTTGGTTTGTCTCATCAAAATCTAAACATTGAAATCCTAACAATTACCCCCTTTTTGATGATGACAAAACCTTTACATTATTTCGTTCATAAAGAAGTTTTGTTTTACATTATTTCTTTTGGTTTATCAGGATTACATGCTTGAACAGCTTTGATAGAATTAAATCTAATCCTGGATTCATCAGAGATGCATCATGCTATTCCTTTCATCATAAATTAACAGGAAAACGTAAACAGCATGCATGAGTTCATAAGAATTGAACTTGAACAGAATAAAGAAAAATTCCTTCATAGACAGAGAGAAATTTTTACAAGATAGAATATGTACAACATGGATCACAAGAGGGTATATATAATTTACTGAAATAGGGACCTTTTACTTAGCGGTTCTTCAAGTCTTCTATCAGCAAATCTTTCAAGTCCTTCCCTTCCTCTTAATCCTTTCCACCAGTCCCTGATGGACTCTTGATAAGACTCTTCCAGCTTGTGCATGATTATAGGAATTTGAATCCACCTGAGCCAGAAGTCCTCACAGTAAGGTACAGTTAGCCCATGCTTCACTCGGTCGATATAAAATCCTTGAATTTCAAGACTTCCTTCCCGAGCAAGCTGCTCATATCTCTTCAGTGCAGTCTTACAAGTATGGTATTTGCTGAATTTGCCTTTCCTGCATAATTCTCTGAAGTGTCTGAGGTACTCTGATCGTTTGAAAATAGTGATCGCCTCAAATGATGGATTCCTGTCAAAAGGCAGTCTGATCTCCTTGAAGATGTCAAATCTCCAAGCCATGTTTTCTCCTTCAGGCCTTTGATCCATCAAAATGGACACTTCAGCAGAGATATTTTATGTGTCAAGACGAGGAATTTCTTGAGGAGAAAATTGGTAGAAGTGATCTGGAATAATTCTTCTTTCACCAATTGCACCGAGTCTTTGAATCCAGGCATTAGGATCTACATCTTCTTCTCTTTGGCGCCTAAGACTCTCAGACTCGTCCCCGCTCATCCTCTTCCTTGAGCCTTGCTGCTGGCTATCATCTCTTCTCTTAGAATGATAGGAGGGAGGCGCTGCATCCTTGCTTGCAGCTTTGCTGTGTGCAGCGCCTGCAGCCGGTCTTCTCCCAGCAGCTGCACCAGCTCCTCCAGCTCCAGCATCATCATCTCTTCTCCATCTCTTAGGAGAGGGGATGTCAGCAACAGCAGATGATCCAGACCTTCTTCTCCTCCTGCTGAGAGGTTGCTGGTCATCATCTTCTTCTTCATCGTCAGCAGCAGCAGCCCCTGTGCTCCGATATCTATCTTCTACTCCTTCCCTCTTTTTGGCATCATCAAATACACAGGGCTGAGCAGGGGCAGCTGGGACCACCTTGGAACATGGGCGACGGGTCGGTTCTGGGGCGGCCGCTGGAGCATCAACATGCTGAGGGAAAGCTCGGACCATGATGTCCCCCAGTTCTCCCACAATTAGCTCCAGGTTCCCCAAACGGTCGTCGCACTTTTGGTTCTTTGAGATTGATCACTTACGCGATCCAGAAGTGTTTCCAGGACTGTGGAGTGAGTGTTTAGCTAATCAGAGGCACTCTCAGCATGACGCTTGAACACTCTGATCTCCTAGAGTGTTAGCGCAGCTTCAACTTTTAGCCCCTTCTCCATCCTGACCCATTCCCAGTACAGCCTGTTGGAGTGTTCATTAAGAGTTCTCTTGATCATCTCCGGCAGTACTTCCAGGTCCTTCTTGAAACCTGTCATGGTTTCAGCATGGAATTGGGCAGTGACCCTGAGATTGTTGCGCATGGTAGACTCATGCTCTTGGAGAGCATGCAGCAGGTGTCTAACAGCAGCTTCAACTCGGTTGATAGATTCGTCAGGGGTCGACCCAAATTCCTTCTCGTCGAGGCAGCAGTGGATGCAGCAAATAGAATAACAACTTGACATACAGGTGCTGCATCCTGCCTCGGAACTTCAGTAACAACCTCATCCTTATGGTTGCTGGTTTTAGAGCTTGTAGAGCTTGAGGATGGGTGCTCTTCTTCTTCTTCTTCCTCATCTGCCTCCTCTTCGCCGGATGAGATTTGAACAGGATCTGCTCCACCAGATTTTGGCCCATGAACAGCTATGTTGCGTTCCTTCATCATCCTTATGAAGTCGGCATCAGAGACCTCGGTTTCCACAGTAACCTCTACTGCTGTAACCTTAGAAGGTTCTTGAGAGCATGCAGCAGCTGCAGCATCAACCTCCTCTCGAGGTTTCTCTAGCTGCACTTGGGTTACCTCAGCTCTTCCTTTAATATCCTCAGTGGGTACTGTCTGAATAGTCTCTCCACCAAAGGTCTTCACACCCTCAGGGAGTGTTGTCAGAACAACATCCTCCCCTGACGTCTTCTCCAAGGACCCCGTCTCCTCGATCGGTCCTGTAATTTCGACAGACTCAGCTGCAAGAATGGGTTCTTGCTGCTCTGCTTGGTTTCTTACAGCGTTCGCAGCTTCCAGCATTGTATGCTCCACTACTGCAAGAATCTCGGCTTCCACCCTGCTTGTCTCTTCAACAGTTTCGTGAAGGGTGGTTGTTTGCTGTACTGCTGTCGTGGCCAGTACAGGGAGTCCTGTCTCTACAACTTCCTCCGTGGTTACGTCATCGGCGTCTTCAGCAAGCTTAGAGATTACTCTCTGAATGATGGCTGACGGTTTCCTTAGAGAGTCTGCATCAGCAGCATCTTCATTGTTGTGAACAGGGGAATCGCCATAGTCCAACAGTTGAGATTTCTCCTCCTCCAAAGGATCCAACATGACGATGTTGGAAAGGTCCTCAACTACTTGCTCGTATGCAGGGGAGTTCATCAGATGCTGACTTGAACTTCCTTCTCCCCGCATCCTCCTAGGAGTGTGCTGCATCCTGGTTTCCTTCATGCTTTGTTGCAGCGCCTGTTGCAGCATAGCTTCTTCAGCTTGCTCCACTCCTAAGGTGTCGATTTGCTCTCGAGCAAACGCGACGTCATCGCCCCTTCTTACAGCCTCCGCAGCTGGGGCAAGGAAGACCTGAGCGTCCTCCAATGCTGCTCTCATCGGCAACTCTGCAGAGTCGGATTCTGCAAGAGCTTTACTCTTCCCTTTGTCCTTTACTCCCTGTGCAGCACTGCATCCTTCAAGCTCTTGAACTCTTGCTGCATAATCACGTTGCAGGAGTGCCAGAATGTCTTCTGATTTGGCCCACTCCAGGATAGCTTGCTCGACTGTCAGGAAATCCTTTCACTTCAATAGGATTTCCCCCTTAGCCAGCCTCATCTCTCTCCAAAGAGAGTATTCCGCAGCCATATTTCTAGCCGCTGGAATGGTAGGATTGAGCACTGAAGCTTCTGTTTGTAGACGAGCTTCTTCTTCAGTTGGCTCGACCCGATGCTGATGTGGCTCCTGAAGCTGATGTGACTCATCCCCAATGTCAACTACAACCATAGAAGGTGTAGAGAGTTGGGGCCCTTCTTGCTGCGTGGGGCCCTTCTCACCAAGGGTGCGTCATCATCCGGGGAAGAGGATTCAAGTTTAGGTACAGCCTTCCCTAACTCCTCTTAATAACAGGAAGAGGACTCGAAGCGTCCTCTTCTTCGGCTTCCTCCCCGCTGCCTGCAGCTTCATCTTGCAGAGCAAGAGTTGCATTCTTTTTGTCTTTGGTTTTCTTCCTTGCAACTCCTGCTCCTGCAGCCTTTGGCTTGGTCTTGCCCTTCTTCTTCTCCCCGAGATACTTTCCAATGTGAATGGGGATGAGTGCTGCAAGTTGAAGGCCGAGCTTGCAGAGCAGAGAACAGATGGTGATACCGTAGCTCCGACGTTCCGTTATCTTCTCTGCTTCCTCCCACAGCCTCTTCATGATGAACCTCGCCCAGTTCACCTTTTCTCCGACCATGATAGCAGACATGATCTGGAACCGGAGATCCGTGCATTTGTCATAACTCCCAGTCCTTCCTTCGATGGAGTATGCACAGATGTCGTGGAGTAGTTCAAACTCCGGTTTGAAGAGCTTTTTAGGGGCGCTTCTCTTGATTTCAGCCCCTGCATCCCTTGCTCGAAAGAGATCCCACATCTCTTGAGCCGATGCCTCCCCATACGTTGTCAACTGACTGGGGGTAAGACCTGCAGCGGAGATGCTGAAGGTGGTGGCGATGTCCCTGATAGTCAATGACCGTTCTTCATCTTCTGCATCCATCCTGAACAGGATGCAGTTCCTTTCCTCCGCCTGTCTGGCGTAGGCATAAAATCTCTGTACTGACTCCACAGAGAAGCCAGCATAAATAGTGGTCAACAACCCTAAGATCTGGGTCTGTTGAAGAGGATCGAAAATCCTTTTGATAAGGGCGTTATCATACAGCCCTGATGCATAGACATGCTCTTGGTTGATCAGCCTTCCATCCAGAACAATGGTACGTCGGGCAGCTATTGAAGGTTTTTGAGAGAGAAAAAAAGAGAAATTCGAAGATTTGGACTTAAAGGATTTTTCGCGAAGAATGTTTTCTCTCCTTGGAAGGTAATGAATAATGAATTCAAAAGACACGGTTATGGTGTTTATGGCGGTTTTCAAGGGACGTGTGTAAGATCGACGGTTGAGATAAATCAAGGGAATGACCTTGTGGTTCAGGAAAAAGCGGAGATGTCAAATCATCGCTAATAATTACCTGGCGCGTGGGTCTGACTGCGCCCTTTCCACTTCTTGACACACGCAGACATGCATTTAATGCTGAAAGACATGCCATTTGCCGCCTAAATAAATGCCTTTTTAAGGTTGCTGCATTTCAAGTACGAGGTTGCAGAGTAATCAATACTCTCTTTGAAATAAATGTTGTAACCTGGTGCTGCTTGAATTCACGATTTCTGCTGTACTATAAGAATATAAGATGCAGTGCTGTCTGAACCCAGTGCTATATTGACGCGTAGCTTACAGTACCATTCTTACTGCTTTTCGCAAGCATGCAGAGGTTCCCTCTCGGTTCTTGCATCTTCATTTTCTCTTCATAACTTAAGAATTCCTAGCTCGCTCCTAAGCATAGAAAACCTTGATTCACTTAAGGGCTTAGTGAATATATCTGCAAGCTGGAAATCTGTGTGAACTTTCTCAAGCACAATATCCTTCTTTTCAACATGATCTCTTATAAAGTGATGACGTATATCAATGTGCTTTGTTCTTGAATGAAAGACAGAATTATGCGTTATTGCAATAGCACTCGTATTATCACATAGAATTGGAGTCTCTTTTTCTTGAATTCCATAATCCCTTAGTTGCTGCTGTATCCATAGAATTTGCGCACAGCAACTTCCTGCTGCAACATACTCTGCTTCTGCTGTAGATGTTGCGATTGAAGTTTGCTTCCTGCAGAACCAAGAGACAAGTCTGTTTCTCAGAAACTGATACGTCCCACTGGTTCTCTTCCGATCAATCTTGCAGCCTGCATAATCTGAGTCGGAATAGCCTTTAAGCTTGAATCCTCATTCCTTAGGTACCGTAGGCCTACTTCCTGAGTTCCTTTTAGATATTTAATCACTTTTTTTACTGCTAACATGTGTAATTCCTTTGGTGCTGCTTGGAACCTTGCGCAGACTCCTACTGCAAACATAATGTCTGGCCTACTTGCTGTGAGATACATTAATGATCCAATGAGTCGTCTGTACTTGGTAATATCAACATATTTGCCTTCCTCATCTTTGTCAAGACTTATGGATGTGGACATGGGAACGGATGTTGCTGCCCCATTCTCCATGCCAAAATTCTTGATAAGTTCCTTCGTATACTTGACTTGACTGATGAAGGTTCCTGCAGATAGCTATTTTACTTGCAGTCCGAGAAAGAAACTTAATTCTCTCATCATACTCATCTCGAATTTTGACTGCATTAGGTTGGAGAATTTCTCACACAGTCCTTTGTTCGTGGAACCGAAAATAATGTCATCCACATATATTTGTACTAGAAGTACACTTTCTCCGTCCTGTATCCTAAACAGCGTCTTGTCGATCGTCCCATTCTGGAAACCATTTTCCAAAAGATAAAGAGATAAGGTGTCATACCATGTTCTAGGTGCTTGCTTGAGTCCATACAGAGCCTTTTGTAAACGAAACACCTTCTCTTCGAAGCCCGGAGGTTGTTCAAAATATACTTCCTCTGAAAGGAGACCATTCAGGAATGCGCTTTTAACATCCATTTGATAGACATTGAAATTCATGTGTGCTGCATAGGCTAGAAAAATCCTTATTGCTTCCAACCTTGCCACTGGAGCAAAAGTCTCATCAAAATCAATTCCTTCTTCCTGACAGTATCCTTTGGCCACTAATCTTACCTTGTTTCTAACAACAACTCCAGTCTCATCTAACTTGTTCTTGAACACCCACTTTGTTCCAATTACACCTTGATGGGTTGGTCTTGCAACTATTTGCCATACTTGATTTCTCTCAAATCCGTTCAGCTCTTCTTGCATGGCCTGCACCCAGTTGCTATCTTGCAGTGCCTTTTCAACATTTTTAGGCTCTGACTGAGATATGAAGCATGCAAACATCACTTCATGTGGGATGGATCTTCTTGTCCTTACACCAATGGATGGATCTCCTATTATAAGATCTTTTGGATGATTCCTTAGCCATGTCCTATCTGGCTCAAAGACATGAGTTGGTGTAGCTTGCTCATCTTGTTGTTGTATTGCAGGAGGTTCTGCTATTGTAAGAATGTCTGCTGCATCAACGGTTGCAGCTTCATCATCTTTTTCTTCTCCTGTAGGCAGAACTCCTTCTATATAAGGTACATCATTCTCTTTCCTTGGAGCGGTCTCTTCAGGTTGTTCTTCCAACTTCTTTTTGTCACAATGTGGTTGATCAAACACCACATGAAGAGATTCTTCTACCACCAGGGTTCTCTTATTGAAACCCCTGAAAGCTCTACTTACAGCAGAGTATCCTAGAAATACTCCTTCGTCTGATTTAGCATCGAAAGTTTTCAGATGTTCCTTTTCATTGTTGCGAATTTAACACCTACATCCAAAGATATGCAGATAAGAGATATTTGGTGTATGATCATTCCATATTTCATAAGGCGTTTTGTCAAGATCCTTGATGATCAGACATCTGTTCTGTGTGTAGCATGCAGTGTTGGTAGCTTCAGCCCAAAATCTCTTGGGTACTTCTACTTCTGCTATCATTGTCCTTGCTGCTTCTTTGAGGGTTCTATTCATTCTATCAGCAACACCATTTTGTTGCGGTGTTCTTGCAGCAGAGTATTCATGACGAATCTCATTATCAGAACAAAATTTCTCTATAAATTTATTCGTGAACTCAGTTCCTCTATCTGATCTTATCTTCACTATGCTTAAGCTCTTTTCATTCTGAATCTTCTTCATGAGACCAGGTAGCTTTTCTTGAGTTTCTGACTTCATTGCAAGAAAGATCGTCTATGTGTATCTTAAGTAGTCATCTACTACTACTAGGGAGTACTTCTTCCCACTCAAGCTTACTGGTTCTACTGGTCCAAAAAGGTCAATGTGTAGAAGGTCTAAAATTCTGTGAGATGATTTCTAAATCTTTTCTTTGAATGAGCTTTTAACTTGCTTTCCTTTTTGACATGCTCCACAGACATTCTCCTTCTTGTATGCTACGTCTGGCAAACCTCTCACGAGGCCTTTTCTTGCTAGCTTGTTGATAGTCTTGAAGTTCAGATGACTTAACCTCTTGTGCCATAGCCAGCTCAGCTCTGGTGGACTTTTCACAATGAAGCATGTTGATTGAGTAGAGGAGTTCCAATCTGCCAGGTAGATATTTCCTTTCCTTATTCCTGTAAGCTTTACTTAATTCGTGGCTCTGTCTTTGATTAAGCACTTGTTGAGGTTGAATTCCACCGTGTATTCTTTGTCACAAAATTGACTTATGCTCAGAAAATTGTATCTAAGCCCCTTTACATAGGATACATCCTTGATCTTTATTTTCCCTTTGACTAGGCATCCACTTCCTTTTGTACTTCCTTTGGAAGCATCTCCAAAGATGACCTTTGGTCCTTTGCATTCTTGGAAGTCTCTTAACGTTTCTTTACTGCATGTCATGTGCCTTGAGCAGCCGCTGTCGATATACCATACATCACTGCTGCTTTCTGGCACTGTAACCTGTATCAATTTCAAATAGATTTAGGTACCCATATCTGTACGGGTCCTTTGGGGTTAGTTACTTTGGGAACCCAAACTTTCTTAACAGTTACTGTTTTACTGTAAGATTTGTTGGTTCTCGAGCTGTATGCAGTTGTTTTGAAAAACTGCTTATTAAAAGTGTGTGCATTAACAGCGTGTGTGATACCAGTACTTTTGTAGTGTGGTCTTCCACCATACTTCCCTAGAGTATATCCTCTTTGAGGTTTAGACATGTAAGTCTCAGTATAGGTGGGAAAGTTTCTTTTATGCTGCAACTTTGTTGGTTGTTGCATCCTCTTGCTGCATGCAGCAGATGACTTCTACTGCAGCCAATTTTTAGATGCAAGCTTACTTCCTGCAGTTGAGCATTGGGGTTTCTTCCCCTTATCCATTATTGTTGTTTTGTTCACAATCGTTACAGAGTCACAGAGTATCTCTTTCTCCATTGGAGTTTCAGCTTGAACAAAATTGACAGCTTTGGATGTACTTGCTGTATTCTGAGAGGAGTGATCACTATAGCCTATGCCCGATTTTTCAAAAGGACTTCTAACTTGGTTTATGCAATCTCTTGCGTCCTTGGAAGATTTGGTGAACGTGCTCATCTTGGACTGCAAGATTTCCTTCTCAGATACTAGCTTAGTGACCAGCAGACTTAATCTAGAGACCTCTTGTTGCAGCTTACTACACTTTAAGTTATCAGACTCTCGTGCAGCGAGCATCTTGGCAATATCGATGTTCTTATTCTTGAGGATCTCATTATCGATTCTTAGGTTTTTATTTTCAACCTTCAGTTCCTCATGAATTGAGTTGATCTGCTCAAAGTCACTCATGATTCTTTTCAAGGAGTGGATCATGTTCAGCTCCTCACTTCTGGTATGGACAACGGTTGGTAGATTACCTCATCTTCTTTGCTGTCCTCGCCATCTCTAGCCATCAGGCATATCAACGCTTCTTTATCAGAGGATGAGGTTTCAATGTCACTGCTAGAGGATTCTGCAGCTTTCAGTACTTCCTTCGGAACTATTGCATCCTTGACTTTTTCCATCTTTCCTATGAGAGCTCGAAGCTTGTGCCTTTTCTCTCTTCTTTTATCTCTCCTCTGCTCTCTTTCTCCTTCTGGATACTTGTGCACGGTTGGATATGGACAATTCCTTGCATAGTGCCCTGGTTTCCTGCAATTGTAACACATGTCAACATTGCTTGTATTTGATTGTGGAGAAGAGGATACCTGAGGAGGTTGATGACTTCTTCTGAAGTCGTTCTTCTTGTTGAGGTTGGTGTTGCTGCTATTGTTGTTGTTTTTTATAAATCTTCTGAATTTCTTTAGAAATAGCGCCATATCCTCTTTAGCAACTTCTGCTGTATCCTCATTCTGTTTACTGCAACTGGAGGTTGTTGTATCATTGGTTCCTCTGGCAGTCAGTGCTGTAACTTTGGAGCTTGACTCCTCTGACTCCTTTCTCCATCTATTGACGTCATACTCAAATGCTTTCAGGTCGGAGAATAGGTCGAATGTGCTCATGGACTTCAAGTTTGTTAGGATGTATACTATAAGCCTAGCTTTTTGTATGAACATCTATTTATGATATGAGAATCTTTTGTGGTCAAATGTTTGCATTTTATATATTTGTTATATATGTTATTGCAATTGTCCAATTAATTTATATTGTAGATAACATGGTGTGTGGTGCCACACAGAAGAACATGTTATCAGTTCCTTATAGATTATAAATGGTAGCTCACAACCGAGATAATTTTGGACAAATTATCAGAATGATTGTAGTGTAATTTGGTATTAATCTGTCTTAATTATAAAATTACACTAGTACATTTTGTATGTATTGGGCAGGACCAATTGAGGTTGTTTTATTTGTACTGACTACATAAATAAAACAAGACCTCTGTTATTATGGATGTGCGTCCTCTTAATCATTGTATGATAACGGGCATGTATACTCGATATATGTTTCTTTAATTTACCAATGGGTGAGATTTATTTATTAAATCAATAAGCTCGGTAAATTGGGATACAATGTTGTTTATATGGTGTGCTGTTGATTATATAATGAAACTGTGTCCTAATTATTTAGGATGATGATGTCCCCTTGAGGAACTCATAAGGATTATCATGTAAACCCTGCAGGTGGATTTATTCCGGCATGATAATAAAATTGAGTGGCACTACTCTTGGAATTAAATATTAATTAATTGAATTGTCAGTAATTCATTTAATTAATGGACATTCGATATCTTAAACATGGGGAGATAAACGCGCACATAATAAATAGGAGCCATATTTAATATGGATAAGGGACGGTAGTTCAATAATATCTTTTTAGTGGATTAAGATATTATTGATAGGCTTAAGGAGTATATTCTGATTGAATTTAGGACTCCTAAGCCTATCAAGAGACCGATTCCTAATCCTCCTCAAGGTCCCTGTTGTAGCCTATAAATAAGCCTCAAGTCAGCCGTTTTCAACACATAGAAATACAGATACACAGACATAAAAATCTGAGATACGTATTAGTAGAAGACGGCTGAAAGTCTCGATAGCTCGTTGCCCACACAACGTTCGAGATAAAGGCGAGAAATACAGCAGAAGATCGTGAGGTCCAGGCTTCATCGATTCCTCCATCTACAGTTCTGATCTTAGAACTAATTTCGGTGTAAAATGTATGATTCATTTTCCGCTGCGCGTTAATCATATTTGCATGGACCCCGAATCAGATAATCGTATAGGGTCGGCGATCCACGGTTCCTACAAGGTCCATAGATACTCTCATGGCAGTGGTCTTACTATCTCACTCCGCAGGTAGGGCTCTTAACACCTTCATGTTTTTCTCTTTCTGTGTGTAGTGTTTGCCCATAGCTTCTAGTTCATTCACTATGGATGTGAATCTCAAGTCTAGTTGCTCAAGAGTCTCTTCATTCTTCATCTTGAAGAGCTCGAATAGTTGGGTCGCGTTGGAGATTTTGTTGTCTTTGGTGAGCTTAGTTCCTTCACAGAATTGCTCCAAGTTTTCCCATATTTCTTTGGATGTTGAGCAAGATTTCACTTTGCTAAATGTGCCTTTATCCAAAGTAATAAACAGAGCATTATTTGCCATATTATCGAGGTTGGCTCTCTTCCTGTCTTCGTTTCCCCACTCTTGACGTGGTTTGGTCAGGAAGTTAGGTGGTGGCTGCTCTCCTTCCGCATGGTCTCTCTCATACATTAGATTCACCTTCATGGGGATTATTGGTCCTTCAGTTATGACCGTCCACATCTCATCGTTCATGGCTGAAAGGTGTGCCTGCATTCTGATCTTCCAATCGTCATATTCCTCTATGGAAAACATAGGTAGTTTGTGATTGGAGAAATCCATGATATGCTTTTAAGAATGAGTTTTATGCAGAGAAAACAGCAAGACAAGGGTGGATATGGGTAGGTGACCAGATAAGTTGGCTTTTAACCCAACTCGCTCTGATACCACTTGTTGGTCCCAAGTGGTGTCCAAGGTTCAGAGGGGGGGGTGAATGAACCTTGATCGATTTTTCAAATCTTTAAACTAACCGTTCTGCACTGCAAGTTACTTGAGCTTGCAACGACAGATAGTTACTGCTTGCAGTACTAGGATACAGTCCTGCACGCTGTAACCTGGAGTTTTATACGCAGCGGAAATATTAACTTTAAAACACAAGGCTGTTTTTCTCAAAATTCTTCTTTCAAAATCTTTTATGATATGAGATAAATAAGATGCAGAAGATAAACACACAGATAAATAAAGCAATAAACACTTATGGCTTATAGTGGTTCGAAGGTGGTGTAATCCTTCTTAGTCAAGGTCCAATGCAGTCATCATGATATCAATGAAGCCACTTGGGAAGAAGAAGAAGAAGAAATTTTAGCAAAATATCCGAATTTGCCGATTCTAGGTTCGTTTCTAAATTTCGAGGACGAAATTTATTGGAAGGAGAAAAGGATGTAGCACCTAGAAATTTTTTTTTATATATAACCATATAATATATATATATATATATATTTCATTAATGTATACATAACTATATAATATATATTGTCTTAGTGCATGCATATAACTATATAATATATTGCCATAATGTATACATGTAACTATATGATATAAGCTTATAATATATGTTATATAGTATTAGGTTATGTAGTATTAAGATATATATCTAGTATATAATTATATAGCATGATCTTTATGGTATGAAGTTACATGGTAGCATAGGCATGTAGGTAAGACATAAGTCAATATACTTCTAGAAGGATAATTGATTGGGTATGTAAGGCCATTCTCCATCATCCTCTCCAAGTACGAACATACTAACTCAAAGCAAGCTATACTTTCTTCTCTAAAATTTCTCCTTCCAACAGCCACCGGTGACCATCGATTTTCATCACCGAACCTCCGTTTTCCAGCGAGGTAATCGGACCGTATGGTAACACTCGTCGAGCTCGTCGCAAGGACGGGTTCAGAACTTCAAAATATGGTTGTTTCCTCCGCATTCGGTGTGAGAGAACGGCTGCTCTCTACTACATTTCTTCCTCTTTTCTCTGCAGTTTCGAAAGCTGTCCCTGCAACTGCTGATCGCCGCTGAGTCAAGTCTGAGCTGGCGCGGTGTCTGTACCGATGCGTCGGGTCAGAAACCGCCGCTAGGAGCGACGGCTGTGTTGGGTTGAGCTGGGAGTAGTTCGGCCCTGTTTTGCTGCTGGTTGTGCATGCATGTGTCTTGGTTGTTGTGTGTGCTGTGGCGAGGATGACCGGCGCCGGGGTTGCGCCGGTGATGAGGGGGAGGCACCGCTGGAGAGTGGTGTGCGTGTGTTCTGTCTACTGTTGTGTTGTGCTGTTGGGTGTGTTGCGTCGGGGAAGTCGGGGTTTGGGTTGTGGAATGTCGCCGGCGATTGGAAGTCGCCGGCTGCGGCGACTGGTGGCAGGAGGGACGGCTGGGGGTGGTGACGGGTTGCAGGGGGGCTGGGGAAGGGGGGGTTGGGCTGGGGTTTCTTTTTTGAAAATTTAATATAGTCAAGGGGCTAAGTTGCAAACATTGACCTTGCTGAAATTATAGTTGAATCCTTAGCATTTTAGAAATTTCATATTGCTCCCTCAAGTATATAAAGCATGCTTTAATGCCTCTAAGTTATGTTTAATAATATTTTTGAAACCTAGAATTATAAGAAATCCAATGTTGATCCCAATAATTATGAACATTATAATTTATAACCTTAAGTTATGAAATTATGCTTTAAGTATCATAATTATGTAGATATATATATCGGACCTTGAATTCGGATGAAATTACATGGTTTTCTCTAAAATATGACGATATTATAAATTTATCCTTAAGAATTGTGAAAATTATGATAAATAACACTTGTATTATTTATTATTTATTATTTATTTAATTTAGTGTATGTGGAAATTATAGATGTTATCTTATAATTAATAGAAATTGATATATGAATTTTGGACTCTAATGAAATTGCAAAGATAAATTATATTTGTTAATTTAGATTGTTGAGATCTCTGTATATCACCGATTAAGATATAAACCTTAGATGATAATAGAAATAAGTAAATAAACCTAGTTTAAGACAGATTTTGAATCAAGTATTAATAGATTATTTATTATAAACCTTAACCAAAGATTTAATTGGAATTATAAGTTAAACCTATGTTTCGTAAGATTGCTTTTGAGACTAAAAATTGTAAACTTATAAATATTATGCTAATTAAATTAATTTTACGATTTAATCATTATTTCTAAATTAAGGATAAATAACCCTAAATTCATATCTATTTTTAATCCGAATTATTAATTTTGAATCAAACTTTATAGATTATAAATGATATATTTAATTACAAAATAGGTTATAATTAATTACAAATTAGGGTTTACCTTAAAAATATTATTTTATTTATTCGATAGTAATTAGATTAGAGTCTAAGTCAAACCCTTATGTTTGTAGGCGATACGCCGGAGTTTGCGCTGTAGATAGTTTGGAAATCTAAAAGCTTTTGATCAGCTGCTCTTCAGGTGGGGAAAAAGTGCTATGTCGGTATTTATATTACTTTCAAAATATTTAAATTACGAATTTTTATTCGATATGAAATGAGTTGGGTTTATGTGCTGAACGCATGAAATGTTATGATATGATGAGGTGAATTTGATATTTTCGTATGTGCAATTAAGATGTGCTTTTATGTGGATATTTGATATGTGAATGTGTGAAGAAATTATATGTGCATGTGCATGCGTATGCAAGAAGGCTAAGACCCGTATATGACGGCTGATCACCGTACCAGAGCGGCTAAGACCCGCATATGTTTCCAGGACGGCTAAGACTCGCGTATGTTTCCAGGACGGCTAAGACCCGTAAAAATGTTTTTCATGGCGGCTAAGAACCGTAAAATACTTTCATAACGGCTAAGCACCGTAAACATGTGAAATGTTATGGTTGAATGTGAATTATGTTTGATTTATGATGAATGCATACATTCAAAAATGACTATGAATCATGTGATTGAAGGTGAATATGGGTGTGATTGAATGTGAACTCCTATTATTATTATTATTATTTTTTATAATGTGATCCCACTGAGTGTATTTTATACGCTCACCCCCTTTATATGTTTTCTTTTATAGATTCGGATGTTGGGAGCCGAATGGGAAGAAAGATGCAAATATTTTGTTGTAATTAAACATGTTATTTTGGAAAGATGTAAAATTGAAGAATTGATGGCCTGTAAATATATTTTTGCTGCTGTCTCTGATCACTTAAATATTTTTATGTAAATTATGTATTTTGGATGGATATTTTAACCTTCGGTTTTGGTTTGTTTTAAATTGATGGACGCCCAAAATGTTGAATTTTTTTTTTATTTCGAAAATGAGGCGTGACACCTTTATGTTATATTCATATGACCCTTATGTATATTCATGTGACCTTTATGTACAAATATTCGTACATTTATATTGATAAGTGGAATTTTGTGCATAAATTATGTGCTTAATTTGGCTGTTTTATGATCATATTTAGCTACACCTTTATATTTCTACTTATAATTATTTTGTCTCGAATTACTTTGATATTATATTCTTTCTACTTAATTCAGGTAGAATTGGAAGATTTTGAGAGTTTACGAGACGAGCCAAGAGGGGAGATTGATTCTCATTTAATAGAGGAAAAGTCAACTCTTTGAGGGTGAAGAAAGAAAGAAGGTGAAATGGCGTAATTGATGGAGGAGCTAAAGAAAAGGGGCAGTTTGGTTTTCTATTGATGGGAGAATTGATTGAAAAAGTAAAAAAAGGCTTAGACAGAAAAGAACAGGAGAGAGGCAGACACAACAGAGGGCTTGGTAGAGGATTATATTCTTTCTTATCATTTCAATTCTTGTAATTTTGGGATAATCATGTTTAGAGGCTAAACTCTTATTTTCTAGTCCAAAGAGACACTAGAACCTTGAATGATTCGATCGTTGATTCAGTAGTAACATACTTTTATCCTATCTCGATTTATTTGTTATCTGTTTTATGCTTTGCGTAGGTTAATTTATTGATTATGTGAACTTGATCAATTAGCATGCTTAATAATTATCCATGGTCAGATTACAAATTATAATCCGTAATTGTTATAATTTTGTGATCATAGTAACAATAGAGTTCGTAACTCTTGGGATAACAAAGTCTAGATTGTATGAATCGAACGTTTCATTTTCATAGTCTAGTTTGCCCTATTATTTTAATTCGTTAATGCACCTTGTGAATTGAATCTTAAATACATGTCTTGGGGTTTTTCATAGGGTAGATTAATTGGGCGTCGTACTTCCTAATTAATTAAACTTAAGGAATAATTCGAACTAGTTTGGTCGTACCACTGGTTTAGGGGCAAGATTCGAGATAGGGTATAGTTAAACAGGACTGTTGATTAATTTGGAAGAATCATTCTAAACATGATTATCTTATTTGTTTTCTTATTGCAATTTATGTTATTGCAAGATTGCTCAACAAATCAACCCCCAATTTTATTGCTTTCTAACACAACTTTATTCAATTAAATTAAGCTATTCTCTGTGGGTTCGACCCCTTTCTTACTCTACTACATTAGTGGATTTGTCAAGGGAAATATATTATTTTTGGGTGCCGACGACAGCACACCATATATACCTTTATATATTAAATAAAGGTATGGATATTTGTACAGAAAAGTCACATGAATATATATAAGGGTCACATGAATATCACATAAGGTATCTATGTACATATTCTGCTGTAATTCTTCCTTTATTTTCTAAGTTACAATGCATATAGATTACAACATTTATACATAAAGGTCGCAACATTTGTACATAAAGATCATCAAATTTGTACATAAAGGTCAATACATAAAATAAAAAAAATAAAAAAAAGGTAAATTTACAGATCCGGATTGGGTCAACCCGGATTGAATGGATCTTAGATTTATGCACCAGGTGCATAGAAAAATTTGTCAATATATATATATATATATATACATCCGATATTGATATTTTGCTATTGTCTAATTTATTATTTCTAGATTAAAGTGTGTTTAAATCCCCTTCCATATTGATATTTTGGGAGTAAAGTATATATTTGATATTGATATCAATATTTTGTTATATATCTAATATATATCAATAGTCCAAAATAATATAATTAGATATTTTATTATATTGTCTTTTCATATTGTGTAATATATATATAGATAGCTCTTAAAATAATATGGATATTTTGATATGTTTGTGTAGTATATTTTAATAGTCTATCTAATATTTTCATGTTTGATTATCGTGTAAATATATTTTTATTATCGGTAGAGTCATGTTTAATATATTTTGATTATCGGTAGTCATAAAACTAATTGTATAACTATTTATGCATGTTACCCAATTGATCACTATATAATATAATAATATAGATTTTCCCCAAAATGTTTTCTTATTTTAAATTAATACATTAACGTTATTTTACAGTCACGTGCGAGCTCATATGATAAAGAATGTTAATTTATAATTTCAAATCTTTCAAGCCCTAAATTGATAAATTTATATTCATACACTATATAGATAATTGATCTCTTTAAGGGACTGGATCGATAAAACCCCTTCATTTATTTCATTTGATAAAACATGATGAAATTTATTAAAGATTGAAAAAAATTCTATTTGTGAATCAATGTTACATAAGACATTTAAACCTTACCAATTTTGAGGAATTAACTTTATTAATTTTTTTGTTTTTACTAAAAGTGGGATTGACATGCTTTTTCCCTCACCAAAAAAGTGAAAAAGAGAGATCTTATTTTAGATTCTCTTTCCATATATTTATATATTTAAAATTGGAATTTCGATGAAGTTTGAAAATTTTCATATTTCATGAATTCGAATTTATCAAATCTCTTTTCTATTTGTTAGTTTGTTTTCATAAAATCATCCTCTTATTCTTAAATTTTATATAATTTTGATTATAAATTATATATGGTTCAAATTTATCTAATTATATATGTCATGCTTTATAACGAAGTTCTAAATTAATTATATTGTTATTACGCACATGTTTATCTATCCTAAAGTTCGATCAACCCTTTAAAGATACTACGTCACAAAAATTAATTCAAAATATTTTTTAGCCAAAATGTGTTATAATTTAATAGTGTTACATATAAGTGTTACGTATTAATAAAGTATTACATATAATAAAATGTTATATGTAAGTGTTACAGTTTTTTTTAGGGTGAGTGTTATAAATTAATAAAGTTTACATGTGAGCATTATAAATTAATAAAATGTTGCATGCTAGTATTATATATTAATAAAGTATTACTAATGTGTTATATAAATACTATAAAAATAAAATTATTATCAAAATATGTTACCCAAAGTATGTCATGTAAAAAGTATTACAAATGTGTGTGTGTATATATATATATGTAATGGGTGAGACTATCTACACCCCAGGAATTTCTAAGCAGACCTGAAAGCAAAAGTAGGATTCCATGAAGAGAAATTAGAAAAGTTTAAGGCGAAAAGTTGCTGAAATGTATACTCAAAATGGAGGATTATATTTCTTCATCCACATTCAATGCTATATAGAGGTAGGTGATATCCTAGTCCATACAAGTGACACTATGTGATTGGATACACAAAACACTAGCTAACAAAATAGGCTAACCAAATTGTACCATTGGAATCTTTCTTAACATATACATTGTGCTGAGTTGTGGCATGGTGTTACTATTTTGTGAGCTGTGATGAGCTGGTGCTGCAGCTCCTATTCTTTCATGCCACCATAATTCAAATGAGGTTTCAGAATCGATGCAAAGTTTATCTTGTAGCCAAGTGTAGAATTGTCTTGAGAGTGGCTTGGTGAAAATATCAGCATTTTGATCGATTGATGATACGTATTGTACACTGAGTTAGTGATCCCAAACTTTATCTCTGATCAAGTGGAGATCCAACTCTAGATGCTTAGTTCTTGAATGATTTACTGGATTTGCTGAGAGAGATATAGCACTTGATTGTCAATCCATATCACTTGAGTCTTATACTGAGTTATTTTTAGCTCACTCAGTAAGGATTGGAGCTATACAACTTCAAAAGCTGTTGTTGATAGACTCCTATATTCTACCTCTATGCTACTTCGTGAAATGATAGCATGCTTCTTGAAGCTCTATGAAATCAGATTACCTCCCAAATATATGCAATATCTAGTAATGGATTTTCTATCATCTACATCTGTGGCCCAATTCGAGTCTGCATAAGCCTGTATATCCAAACTACATATCTTGCTGAATTTTAAATCGAGATCAACTGTCCCAACAAGATATCTCAAAATCCTCTTAACTTTCTTCCAATGTTTGTCAAAAGGTGCTTGCATAAATTGGCTCACTTTGTTTACACTAAATGAGATATGTGGTCATGTAACAGTAGCATATTGTAGTGCACCTACAATACTCCTATAGAGTTTCTCGTCTTCAAAGGGTTGTCCATCAACTTTAGATAATGCTGGAGAGCTAACCATAGGGGTTCTCTGACTCTTGGCATCATGCATCTTAGTCCTTTTTAAGATATTTTTTTTTATTCAAGAATAGACTATCTCAAGTCTTAGTGAATTCCATCACCAGAAAAAAGTTAATGCTTCCAAGATCCTTCAAGGAAAAAACACTACTCAAGTCTTGTATGAACTGCTCAATTTTGATATGGTGTGAACCTGTGATTACTATGTCATCTATATAAGTAATGACAAGAATGCAAGAGTCTTCTCTATATCTCATAAATAGAGAGGTGTTAGATTTAGATGTAGAGAACCCAAGGGTAGCAAGAACCTATCCCAACTTGATTGATCATGCCCTTTAAGCCTACTTAAGCCCATATAAGGATTTGGTGAGTTTGCAAATAAGGTGCTTACTATCTGAAACTTCAAAACATTGCGGTTGCTCCATGTACAGTTCTTTATCCAAGTCACCATTCAAAAATTCATTATCTATATCAAGTTGTCTGATTGGCCATCTCTTGCTCAAGACAACAGACAAAACAACTCTCACAATTACTGGTTTTACCATATAGCTAAAAAATTCTGCATAGTCTAATCCTGCCATTTAAGTGTAAACCTTGGCAATGAGTCTGGCCTTGTGCTTTGCCACCAAACCATCTGAGTTTCTTTTTAATTTTAAAACCCACTTGCAGCCAATTAATCTCTTATCTGCAGGTAAGGGGGCAAGTGTCCAGGTATTGTTCTTAATCAGGGATGCATATTCCTTTTGCACTGCTTCTTTCCATTCAGGATATGCTAAAACCTCAGTAAAGAATTGTGGTTCTTCTGAATTGATAAACATGCTTTTGTAAATCTTAGGCTTGTGGATTCCAACCTTGGATCTAGTTACAATAGAATGTGTTCCCCTCATGCCAGCTTCTTTAACTTTATGCAACCTGTCACTGTCATGCTGCTCAAAACAATTGTTAGTAAAATCAAGGGAATTAAATCTCTCTATAGATAAGTCTATAAATAAATCACCATCAAGGGATTTAGCAGGTGATGGAGTGTTTGGTTCAAGTGCAGAAGATCTGGTTTCTGATTCCATGGTGGATGTGTTTGTGGCAATGTTCTATGGTAGGATTGACAGGGATACATTAGACCAAATGAAGTAGTATGTGTGGAATTTGAGCAATATGACGAGTGAGCTTTGGTGGAATCTATTAGAGAAAGGAATATGCAACTCATCAAAAATCACATGCCTTGTCACTATCACTTTCTCATTGGGTAATAAGATTTTATACCCTTTAAATTATTGACTATACCTAAGAAACATTCCATTTTCACTTCTAAAGTTTAATTTGTGTTTATTATAAGGTCTTAGAAGGGGATAACAAAGACAACCAAAGATCTTGAGGGATAGATAATTGGATTTGTGAGAAGTAAGAGCCTTAAAAGGTGATTTATAACCAAGGACTTTGAAGGGTGTTCTATTAATGAGATAAACTGCAGTGGTGAAAGCATTATCCCAATATCTTTGTGGGACTTGAGATTGAGATAAAAGGGAGAGTGCTACCTCTACAATGTGTATATGCTTTCGTTCTACCAAGCAATTTGCTCAGGGGTGTAAGGACATGAAATCCTATGATTAATACCATTGTCTTGAAAGAATTTTACTAAGGGTTTATATTTTGTCCTACCATCACTTTGTAAGATTTTAATCTATTTCCCAAATTTCTTTTCAATAAGGTTTTTGGAGTGGTAGAAAAAAGTAGAGGTTTTAGCTTTAGATTTCAATAAATAAAGCCAAATAAATCTAGGAAAATGATCAACAAAACTGATGTAATAAGTGTATCCATTGACAGACTTTATTGGTGATAGCTCCCAAAGATCTGTGTGTATGAGTTCTAATAAATCATATATGTGAGAATCACTATAAAAAAAAGACAATTTATGAGATTTTGCTTATAAACAAGGAGCACAAAGGGTGTATTTTCATTAATAGAAAAGTGGAGATTACAACTTGCAAGAGCTTTCCTAATTATGTCATACGCTACATAGCCAAGCCTAGAATGCCATATCTCTAAACTCTCCTTAGGTCTAATCCTAACAGAAATGAAAACATGGGGTTCTTGAATGACAGAATGATAAGCCACCCTTGGAGTAGAGTTGCTGGCTTTGGTGAGATGGAAGCTGTAAAGACCTTTCTTAACATTCCCTGTGAGGAGAACTTCCTTTGTTGTTTGATCCTTCAAAAGCTAGAAAGATAAATGAAAACTCAAAGAAAACATGGTTATCTCTCGTAAATTATGATACACTGAGGAGATTTTTGCTTACTTGAGGCACATGGAGCAGATTTTTAAGGAAGAAAACATGTGAGTGTGGTGAGTGCGGTGATTTAACCATAGAATTACCTAAGTGAGAGATATCAATACTTGATTCACTAGCAGTCTGCACCTTCTCAGATCCTTTGTATTTAGAGGCAATATTCAAGTTTCTCATGTTATAGGTGACATGATTCTTAGCATCAGAATCAGGGTACCACCAAGCTTCTTTAGATACATCACCAACTCTAAAATCAACAAGATAAGCAGATGGATTTTCATTATTATTATTTTTTTGTTCATGTGCATAAGTGTTGTAGGGACTATAGGTGTCATCATACCTGTAATAACATGTATCAATTGTATGATTAGTGTATTGACAAACTTAGCATCTAGTTCTTGAGTTGTTGTTGTAGTGTCCGCCTCATCTTTTTCTATAATCGAAGTCTCTTGGGAAACTTCTTCCTCCTCTGCTAACACTAGGACGTCTACCTGCTCTTCCTCGAGTTGGATTATAGTGATATCCCTCTCTTCTTCCAAGATTCTGAATTACAAAATTGAGAGAAGACGTAGAGTCTTCTGTATTAACATTTAACATATCATCAGTGCCTTCTAGCCTACTTTCAAAGCTAATAAGTAGTGCTTGAGCTTCCTTAAGTCCACAACCTTTGCAACTAATCCCAACTATCATAATGTATAGCCACTGCTCAAACATGATGTTATGGCCATAATTTTTTCTTGCTCACTAACAAGTTGGCCAGCTGCTCTTATGAGATCACAATAATGTTTTACTCTATTCAAGTTAGTCTCTCATTCCGAAAGTCTCTTTCTTCAAATGATTTAGTTGATACTTGCATTGTATAACTTTTGCAGATGACTCATATGCAAAGCTTATCTCCAAGCTTTCCCAAATTTCTTTTGAGGTGCTAAGACCAATAAGCTATTTGATAATGAAGATAACAACCAAGATGCAAGGATTTGATCTTGCCTGAACCAAATCTCAAAATTAGGATTTGGAGAAGGCTCTCCATCTGAGGAACCAGCCAAGTATTCTTCTGGTGCTTTCTTACTGCCATTGAGATAACCAAGGAGGCCATAGTCTCTGACAGCTGTTATAATCTTCTGTTTCCAAACCAAGTAGTTGTCTTCCTTCAATTTAGTTGTAATGAGTTGACATTGTGGCTGAAAAATAGGAATATTTTCATGGTTAGAAGGGGGTGCCATCCCTGTAGAGTTAACTCAGTAGACATCCTTTGGTAGAGAAAAAAGATCAAAAACATAAATAAGCTAAAAGAGGTAAGAGGCACAGATGAGCAAAATTGTCATCCTGCCGCTCTGATACCATGAAAGCAAAAATAGGATTCTATGAAGAGAAATTAGAAAAGCTTAAGGCAAAAGGTTGCTAAAATGTATACTCAAAATGAAAGGCTATATTTCTTTATTCACATTCAATACAACAGTGTATAGAATATATAGAGGTAGGTGACATCCTAGTCTATACAGGTGACACTATGTGAATGGAAACACAAAACACTAACTAACAAAATAACTACGTAAACATTGTGTTGAGTTGTGGCTGGTGTACTATTTTGTGAGTTGTGATGAGCTGGTGTTGTAGCTCCTATTCTTTCAACACCCCAACTTTAAATTTTTTTAATTAAAAAAAAAATTAATTAAATAACAATTTTACCCTAAGATTTAAAAAAATTATAATTTGAAAGCCACAATTTTCCCCCTCCATGTTGCCTTGCAGTCCGTCCTCTTCTCTTTCTTTTGTTTTCTTCCACTTTTCTAATTTCCTTTCTTGAGAAATAAAAAAACAATATAATAGAAATTATTTCATAAATAAATTAAATATGTAAAAATTGTTTGAAAATCACATAAAATTATATAAAAAATATAAAAAAACATATAAATTTGATGGCTCTATTCGACTCTGGTTAGTCGAACACACAAAGGTATGTTTGGCCACCAAGCGTCAAACATGATATAGTGTGTTCGATGTCTGGTGGCCGAACACACCACACCTTTGTGTGTTTGACCGACCAGGGTCGAACGGACCCTTGAGTTTGATTCTTTTTATTTCGTATGATCTTGATTGGTTGAACACACGAAAACGTGTTCTGCCACCAGATGTCGAACATGCTACAGTGTGTTCGATCAACCAGGATCGAACGGGGCTTTCAGATGTGATTTTTTTAACAATTTCTACATATTTTGTTAAGACTTAAAATGATTTTATCATCATATTCTCATGTTATTGTTTAAAATTTCAAGATAGAAAGTTAGTGAAATGAAAGAAAAAAAAAGAGAGAAAATGACTGCTGGACGGGAAAGGGATTGAGATTTTTTTTATGATGGTAAATATGGAATTTTTTTTATTTAAATACTAAAAAGATGGAGTGTGTTTAAAAATTTATGAGATATGGATAGTCCCAACTATATATAATATATTATATAAGGCCATTTATACTGTCGTATAATCATATATTCAAGAGGTTGAACAAGTCTTTTGGATTGCACTTGGACTTCCTATGGGGTGGACAATGAATTAGTTGGGTTGGATGGTGGATTGTTTGTTATTCATCGTCGAAGAAAAATTCGAAATAAGTAAAAGTTATTGAAATTTTAATTAATTGTAATCTTGAAATTGACAATGGTACTAGGAAATTTTCATTTTTTCCTCAATATAAACCATGCATGTAATGGATGTATTAAAAAATTATTTTACGTAAAAAAAAAATCTTTTATGAAACATTTCATAAGTATATTCGAAAAATTAAAGTAGATAAACTCTTGGGTGAGATCGTCTCACAGATCACATTCTGTGAGACAGGTTGGATCAGGTCGAATATAAGAAATTATATAATACTTTTGTGGGTATTAAGTAATATTTTTCTTTATGTTATGTAATACTTTGTGTTATAAGATGGTTTTGAGTTGAGTTGGACTAAAAAACTATGTAATACTTTTATATGTATTAGTAATACTTTTATATATATCAGGTAATACTTTTATTTTGAGTTGAGTTGGACTATAAAAAAATATGTAATACTTTTATGTGTATCGGGTAATACTTTTTTATATATCAGGTAATATTTTTGTATTATAGGATACATGACCCGAATTGGTTCGGGTTGGGTAGCTAAAAAAATACGTTGATCCTAACAATTTAGGTGCTCTCTTTTTTGGTACAATATGTAATACTTTTGTATATATTAAGTAATACTTTTCTATATATCATGTCATACTTTTGTAATATATACATATACTACATAAAATAATACAAAAGTATTACCTGTAATATAGAAAAATATTACTTAATACACACAAAAATATTACCTAATGTATTATGTCTGACGTGATCCGACCCGATCCGTCTTACGGATCCCGATCTATGAGATGGTCTAACACAAGACCTACTCTTAAAAGTAAACATCAAAACTTGTATACACCTGATATATGGATCTTAAATTCATGCACTCGTGTCTACCGAACCCACCACGCATTACCACACATTTGGGTGTCTGTGCACAAACTCGCTCCAAAGTGTTATGCTAGTCATGCATTTTAATTAATAGTGTTAGTCATACATTTTAATTATGCTACTCATACCTATACTGTAACACCCCATTTTCAAGAAAACCCTGCATTTCATATTTTATAAAAAATTCTTTTATCGTTCAAGTATAAATGATTTAAGTGCAAGTTCTTATATTGTTTAAAGTTATGATTTACAAATCATATTATGATCGATGATTTAAAATCTTTATGATCTAATATCTCTTTCGAGATTTTAAGGATTTTGCAGGATAACTTATGGAAGAAACCAAGCTCGATCTCCACTCACTCAACACATATGAACAGAAGTAAAAGATAAGATGTTAGTTAATTTTAAATGAATTATATGATATTAAGTTCATATGCTAATTTTATTCGTTACCGCTTTCGAATGCTTTCTTTTATGAAATTTTAATTATGATCTTTATATGTTATTCTATGTGATGAAACATAGATTGCTTGAACATCAATTTATACATCATTATGTGTATCAAAAATATGTTCTTTTACATAAGTAAATTATATAAATAAATTACCTTTTTTGTATAAGTTATGCTAATATAGCATTATTATTATATCATTTTTTTTATCTCTTTATGTAAGTAAATATACATGTATCTATATATATATATTATATAAATAAATGAAAATGAAAAGGAAAAAGGGAAACAAAGATATTTTGTGTGTACCGCCCCGATTCTTTTTTGTAAATAAACCTTAACCGAGACGTTACTCACTAAAAAAAATTCCCTTTTTCAATAGAATAAAGATAAATAAAATCAAGAATAATTATAAAATATACATTTCTTAAATTCATGAAATTAATCATTTTAAATAGAAAGTTTCTAAAACCTTTGATTATCGGCTACCAACATCTACCGCTCGCACTCCATGCCTTTACCTATTTAAACTGAAAATATTTTTAAAAGAGGGGTGTGTAACGCCCAGGATAAAAACAAAGCATAATTGGTTAATTAAATAAGTAAACCTTAATTAAAATATCTTATATGTTTTAATTCTTGAATGTTAATTTAATTACGTGCGTTTCAGATATGTGTTTAACGACCAGTTTTAGATGGATAAAAATTATACACACGGAACATAAAATATTTTTATACCATTAGATGCGTAACGGAAAAATGTGAAGATAAAAACAAACTAGAGGTCAATCGGACACCTGTAGCTCAAACGGCGAAGAAAAGGGCAAAATATAGAGTTTCGAAAAAACGAGGAACGGAATCGTGATGAACATAACCGAAATCTTATCGTGAATAGTAACCGAAGCCTATCATGAACAGTAACCTAGTGAATAGTAATTTTCCAAATTCTATAAATGGGCCCTCATTCGATTTCATTTTTCACCTTTTCTTCGATCGAGCCGAAAAGCGCCGAACACACGTAAGTCTCTCTCTCCTCTCGCTTTTTCTTTCCCATCTTTATTCTGTCTCCGGAGCGCCGCTGCCGGCGCCGCCGGCGGAGTTCGCCGGAAAAAGTCAAACTTGTCGGTTTTGGCTGATTTTCCTACACAACGTAACCCTCGACGAGATGAATTTAGGGCAACTTCCGGAATTCAATTCCGATTATCCGTTCGTCGGGAAACGGCGAAAAACCGCCGCTGTTGTCGCCGGAAAGTTTTGGAGTTGTCGATTTCGGCCGATTTTCGTACACAACGTAGCCCTCGACGAGATGAATCTAGGACAACTTTCGGAATTCAATTCCGATTTCTCGTTCGCCGGAAAACAGCAAAAACCCATCTCCAAAACCCTTAACCCTTATTTTCAGCCACCTTTTCTCTCTCCCGTTTTTCTCTCTCTTGCTCTTTTTCTCAAGGTTGCAGGCGTCGGAAGGTCTACCGGAGTGGTGGGCTAGCCACTGGAGGGGTGGCGCCGCCATGGGTGGTGGCGCCGGTGCCGGAAAATGGATTGGAAAAGTAGCTGTTGCATTGTGTTTGTGTAAATTGTGGTAGTCGGTGATCGGAAAATGCAAATTGTGGTAGTCGGTGATCGGAAAATGCAAATTGTGGTAGTCGGTGATCGGAAATGCAATTGTGTAAATGCAATGTCGGAATCCGGTGAGGGATGGCCGGATCTGGTAGTCGGTGATTCAGGCTAGCCATCGGACTAAGTTTCGGCGGTATAGGCCGGCGACGCCGCAACCGGTGGCTTCGGGAAGATGGTTAGTCGAGCAGGCCGACGACGGGAGACCTGGGCGAGCGACGGGGATGAGGCTGCCAAGAAAACTCGACAGCTGTCGAGCGGTGCTGCCCCGCTGTTGAGAAAACTAGGCAGTAACGGGAGACGCTGCCTGTTTTTTTTCCCGTCGTCGGGAAACGCCGACGAGATTTTTCCCGTCGTCGGGAACGCGTATGACGACGTTTTTCGATGCTATTTTCAATCCGATTCTCATTTTATTTTCGTCGTTCTTTAACATCGAGTCGTCGCCAACAAGATATCGCTGACCGGGGGTCGTGGGTCCTGATCAAAGTCAACCCTTTGACCAAATTACCAAAATACCCCTCAATCTTAAAACGCTCCGTTCGAGCTCGTTTCAACTCCGATTGAGCTCTTTTTTTTTGATGTGATCCAAAATTCATTCTCTTTCATCTCAGCCTCATAAACTGATATTTCTCTCTCGTTTTCTTCAACCTCAATCATTAGGCCTACCGTTCCGATTCGTCTCATCTCGATCGATAATATCCGATTCGATATCGTTTAAATCCTTAATTATATTTCATAAATATCTAAAAATACCGTAAATTATGTAGGCTACCTGTTGGATTGAAGCCTTGGAATACGTGATCTTTGATACTTGCAACTCACGTGGTAACCACCGAACAAGGTGGGGGTAATTTCTAACTCTTTATCTGTTTACAGTTTTCTCTATTCCAAGCATGATTGAGGAATACTAAATGCTGTGATTATATTTGCTGTGACATACTTATTACTGTGAGGGGTGGGCCCGCTGAGGCGCCCCTTCATGCATTCATCCCTTATCTCCATTTTTCTATGAAAGGTTTGGTGGTCCTTGAAATGCACCAGCGGTATTTGAGACCGTTTTATGGGATAAGACGGGCGATGCCCGCACCTATTCATCCCTTACCATTTTAATGTCTGATGTGCATATTTTGTGCTGTGTTTCGTGATGATTATACTTATTTCTGATTTAAATGTCTGTCGAAGTTTTAGACGCGGATTTTATCCCCACGAGTGTATTCAACGCACTCACCCCTTATTCTGTAATTCACATTACAGGAAGTGATAAGCTTGACGAACCCTAGAAAGAGAGACGAGGTACTACATTTCTGGATCTGTAAATTATTTTTAGTATGATGTTTATCAAACCTTTCTCTTTATAAAACAATGTTGTAAGAAATCCATGTTTGGCGGTTAAATGATGTGTATTCAGGGATGTGAGATCCTGATGATAAGGTCTGTTTGGGATGGGAGATCCTGATGTTTTTCCGCTGTGAATATTATGTTAATTCGGTTGAAGCCGATGATTATTATGTAATATCTTTTGTTCGTCTCCTACCTCTTTTCTTCTTCCTGCACGCCCGTGTCGAAAACTCTGATAAATGTTTTTGTAAGAAATTGGAGCGTGACAGGGTGAGTGACAAAAGTACACTCAGTGGGGTGGGGAAACTCGGGATGACATAAAATAATTTTAAAAAATTTACACACACATGCCAAAACACCATTTTATCACATAAACCAGATTTTCGTAAAACGTTTGTCTTTTAATAAAAACAGTAGAAAATAGATCATTTCAATCACGTGACTTAAATCATTTTAAAATGTAAGCATCCATCTCAAATCAATCATCTTTCATATTCAAATATATCATTTTCATTATCACATTTACGGTTTTTAGCCGTCTTGCAAACATACAATCAATCATCATTCACATTCAAACATCACTTTTCACATAATTTACGGTGCTTAGCCGTCATGAAAGCATTTTACGGTTCTTAGCCGCCATGAAAATATTTTTACGGGTCTTAGCCGTCTTGGAAACATATGCGGGTCTTAACCGCCATGAAAACATTTTACGGTTCTTAGCCGCCGTGATACGGTGATCAGTCGTCATTATACGGGTCTTAGCTGTCTTGATGTGAACCCTAGCCGTCTTGCATACGCATGCACATGCACATATCAACATACACATAAAAGCACATTTTATGTAACATAACACTTAGTTGCAGTTCTCAACTGCCATGAAAACATATCTTATTTGCACATATGCAAATCTTAACTTCACATCATTCTTCACCTTTGCATTCATAGTAAAACATTCACAATCCATCACTTGCTTTAAATCATTCATCAATCACATTCTCATCTCATAGAACTTTATTCACATAACACGTATATTGACCTCACATCAATCAAGTAAAAGATTTCATATTTTAAATACTTTGAAAGAATATAAATAACGTATTAAGAATTTACCCCCACCTTTCACGGATGATGCTTGTAAAACGTTTACTCTTATCCAAGCTTAATCGTTTCTTCTTTCGTATCTCCTACAAAACGTAATTGCAAGCTTTAGAAATTAATCAAACTATTCTTAATTAAAATACATTCTTAGTTTAGAACTTTTCTGTTAACAGGGTTTACGAAATAAAATTAAGTATTGATATAATTCAATAGGGTGATAATACTCATATTATTCCAGTATTACAGGGAAAACTTCAAGTTGGTGTATAGGTCGAGAAGAAGGTTTAAGGAATTAGAGAACTTAGAGTGAAAATTTTGATAAAGGAAGCTAAGGATATCATGTTTCGATTTAGCTCTTACTCATACGAATTTAGCTTTACTGGGAAAATTTCAAATTGAAGAATAGGCTAAGAATAAGTTTAAGAAAGAAGATAACTTAGTGTATAACGTTCGATTTACGTCAAAGAGAAAAATTAGACAACGTATTTTCGATTTGATTTAATTTATCGTGATTGTAGCCATCACTTTTCCTCCAAAGTCATCTCACAACAAGAAAAACGCACAACGACAACGGTTATTAACCGTTGTCGTAGCCAGATTTCAACCGTTGTGGAAGATGGCGTTGTCGTAGACCCTGTCTACGACAACGGTTATTAACCGTTGTGGAAGATGTCTACCACAACGGTTAATAACCGTTGTGGAAGACCTATACCGTTGTGAAAGATGTCTACCACAACGGTTAATAACCGTTGTGGAAGACCTATTTTTTTCATTGTGGAATATGCTGTCATTGCAATATGCCACGCCACCTGCCACGCCAACGCCACGTCATCAGGTCAACGCCATGTCATCTGCCACGTCAGCTGTTGCTACAATATGCCACGTCACTTGCCAAGTCATCCGCCACGTCATCAGGTCAACGCTACGTCACCTGCCACGTCATCGGTCAACGCCACGTCACTTGCCACGTCAGCACGAATAAATTTGCGTTGCTTGAGGTTTGAACTCGCGACCCCTTGTTTGAGCTGAAACCACTTGGCCACTAATGTTTATGTGCTAAACTTCTACATGCATTACTTTTATTAACTTCTTTCAAAAATTCTCATTTTTTACAACGGTTTTTTACAACGGTTATTAACCGTTGTCGTAGACATATACGACAACGGTACAAAAAAACCGTTGTGCCAACCGTTGTCGTAGATGTCTACGACAACGGTTAATAACCGTTGTAAAAACCGTTGTCCCAACCGTTGTCGTAGACATCTACGACAACGGTACAAAAAAACCGTTGTAAAAAACCGTTGTCGTTGTGCATTTTTTTCGCACAACGACAACGGTTTTTCGGAAAACCGTTGTAAAAGATGTCTACGACAACGGTTTTTCGAAAAACCGTTGTAAAATTGGTGTTGTTGTTTAGCATTTTTCTTGTAGTGGATCTTGTCTTTGGTTGATCGGTCGTAAGACTAAAACGTATTATTATCACAAATATCAGCCTAGAGAATCTATCAAGAAATTTCAACATCGTTCTATTCCTGAAGTTCAAAGTATATGAAATCCATTATGAGCATCTATGTTATTCTAGCTATTGTCGTCTTTTATGAAAACTATATTTTGTATTAATGTCTATATATGTTATTAGAACACTCAAAAACATTCCACTCAACAATTTACAGGATTCTTTAGCTCACATATATTTTTAATAACCTTCTATATTATCGTTTGCCATCCTAGCATCATCTCGAAATGTAAGATAACATACAATCAAATTGCTTAAGTCAAACATATAATCAAATTGCACACTTCACGAAATCACATCATAATTTAAAATCATCATAAAACATAACACAATTTATCCACAATAGTCCCCATAGACCTTTGGCATTAGTCGTGGCTTTATGTATCACACCCCGTGTACTAAGGAAAACACACCCACTAGCTCATCCTGTCATAGACAAGGGCCCATGGTAGTCTCAACCCCATGTAAACCAACGACTATGGCAAAACATACACACTAGCTCACCTGACACTTAGTGGCTAGTGATAGTGTTTACCCATATAACAAATCTCACAGATAACATAACATAACATAATTTAGCATCTAACATTGCACCAACTCCTACTACGGCCATTTACGCACACGAGCTCATGCTGCGGCCGTCAGCAGCTCAGTGGCGGCGTCTAGCAGCAGTATGTTGATAACAGTGACATCACACAACCATAGGATCATAAACCATTATAGCAAATTTAACAAGAAAATATTTATCAGCAAAATTTCTAGCCTTACAGCTCATACTTGTATATATAAAAAAAATGTGATTATCAATTAACACAAACACGTAGCCATGAATGACATAAAGATTTTATATGGTCACACAAATTTATCATTATAACATAATATTGAAAATTATATAAATTCATAAGATTTTCACTTTCACTTAGATTCACAATCATAAAACAATTACACATCATAACATAACATACCTTAGCGAAGACGGAGCAGTAGATTAGAAGTGGATACTAGTAGCTGATAAAATATTTTCTTTTCGACAAAAGTTATATTTTTACTTCCCTTTAAATTCAAGTTAAATCAAATATTTTTAGAAAATAAAACATTTTAACGAGTCTACAGAATCATAGACCCGCTTTGATACCACCTATAACGCCCCGATTCTTTTTGTAAATAAACCTTAACGAGACATTACTCAATTATTTTATTTAAAGAGTGAAATTTATAATTGAGTAACGTCTCGGTTAAAGTTTATTTACAAAAAGAATCGGGGCGTTACATTGTGCAACTTGCATTATAAGTCTAGAAAATAGAACTTTCCCCTACACATCCTACTAATCTCAAGATAACTCCTAATGTATGTGCTAAACCTTATAATACATAATACGAGGGATGAATCAAAAAGAAGAAGAAAAAAAACGAAGGCAACTTGCAGCCAAATTAGAAGAAGAAGAAAGAAAACAATTTCAAAAAGGAAGAACACACCTTCTTCTCTTGATTTTGAAGGTATTTTGGCTTAAACCTTTTAATTTCTTCTTTAAATTTTGATGTTTTCTGACTTATAACATATATTATGAAGTCCAAAGATGTTCTTTGGAGTTAGGGTTGAAATTAAATTGTTTATGAATTTCTTGAATGAAACAAAATAGGTTGCTATGCTATAAGTTCAATTATGTTCTACTTCTCTGTTCGTAAATATTCTGGGTGATGTAGGAATCGATTTAAGATAAACCCTTTTAACATAATCTAGTATATGAAGTTTAGAATATTTTTGTCAAATTTCAAAAGATTTGGAGTTAAACTCGATTTTATATGATTTTTCTAAGATAATCTGTTCACAGACAGTTTTTATCTCGGTTTTGGGTCTGAATCAAACAATTTTCTTGAACTGTACCCTTCGATTTTATGTATGATCTTTTAATATAATTTAGAAACAGTTCTTAGATATACTCAGAATTTTAGTATGAAATTGTTTAAGTTATGTACGATTTATGCCAAATTTTACAACATAATCGATTTTCTAGGTAGGTAATGTTCTGTTTTTGGTCTTGTTATAAAATTCATAAATAATTATCGAAAATATATATATAAGCCATATTTCACTATGTTGTAGTAAAAGTTCTTATAGAGATGTAGAAATTTACCATGTAATTTTTAGAACCTTGTACAATTTATGATGATTTTTACAAGAAAACATGTTTTCAGCCCTGTTTGCAGAATATACGTTCTGTTCTTAGATCCGAATCAAATTATGTTTCTGAACTGTATCCTTCGAATTTATGTATGATATTTTACTATGTTTTAGAACCAATTCTTAGGTACATACAGAAAATTGGTATGCAATTTTTGGAGTTTTGTATGATTTATGCTGAATTTGTCAACACAGGCTGGTTTCTGCATAGATCATGTCCTATTTTTAGTCTAGTTCTAAAATTTATAACTATTTATTTAAATTATGTTCATAAGCCATATTTCACTAAGTTATATTATTTTTTCTTAAGAATGAGAGAAAATTTATCTTGGGAAGTTTCAAGTAAAACTGAAATTATGAGAATTTTTACAATAAAACCTGCTTTCACCATATAAAGTACCCTGTTTTCAGCCAACTTAGAAAATTCATAACTCATTATGTAAACCATAGTTTTAGTTGATATTTTTATGTTATACTTCAGCATGTTGTTTAAATATCGTGAAAATATGAAATTAGTTTATGAATCCTATAATATTTGATAAAGTTTTCAAAATAGACTGATTTTGAGTTGAAATTGAAGTGAAAAACTAGTTTATAGAATTAATTTTATTTATATACGTAGGTGATGAAAAATTTTGAATTTTCAGAATATGATATATAACACTATTATGTGACTATGTAAATATTCTTGTCATTTTTGGAATCACCTATGAATTATTAAAAATTTTTGTGGCATTATGTGTCATTTTATGCCTAGAATCACTAATTTAAGTGTCTAAAATTTTATATCACAAGTATGATATTTTACTCCATATGCTATTTTGCTTAAATGTTTTAGTTATGATATGATCATGTTTAGAATGTCATATAGGAATCAAGTATGTATTAAATGAAGTATAATTATGCTTTAGATTAAAGAAACCTAATATAAAATACAAAAGATTGTGTTATATGACATAAGAGGCTAATCAGTTAAGTGTGTCGAACGCAGTCGAGATGATCGGTGAATCCAAAAGGAATCCTCGAACCCTCAGCTTTCAAGTGGGTAACTTCTACTCTCTACTATATGATGATAATTGAATTGATAAGTTATGTATGAAAATCTACAACTAAAGTCCGTAGCTATAACCGATAGTTGCTTCACTATCGGGCGATGATCATAAGGGCAAAAATGCCTGGTCTATGAAAGCAAGCTTTAGTGGGCGAGTGACTCCCACATTCCTTTATGATGATTATGCAAGGTTTAGTGGGCGAGCGACTCCCACATTCCTTTATGATGACATGTAGTACTTATTTAACGATTTAATTGCTTCAATATATTAGACTGTAAAATTTTTCCCTTGGGATCCTTCTCCGGATGTGTCTCATGATGTTATTCTTTTTATATTTTTAGGCTCGGCAGATGATGATGTGGACGTGTAGCAGACTGGGCTGACTTCTCACTGTATCTATAAAATTGTACTAGAATAATGTTTTTTTTGGAACAATAAGTTGTTAAATATGTATAGTATGATAAACTATGGGCTTAGACTTGTATCCTGTCATGTATATATGTTTGTCGTGTAATTTTAGATAGGCTTTTGGTATGAACATTTTATCTAGAAATGTGGGTAAGACACGAACTAGTTTTGGATATATATATGTGTGTGTTACAGTTTTAAAATAAAAATATATATACATATATGTATAAAGCTCTCGTGTCTTCATTTTAAGTCTTCCGCTATATATTAGAAAGTAATTATAATTTCTTTAATTTCTAAATAAGTAATGGGTGATGACCTATTTACAATTAAAAAGGGAACGGGGCGTTATTGACGGTCTTTTCCTAATTAATATGACTAGGGCGTTACATATACTGTTTGTCGTACCTTAACATTTCTTTAGACAGATATTAATACCTTTCATACTTTCTAATTATATTAGTCATATCTTTTGGTTATGTTAATTATACTTTATAATTATGTTGGTGTTATGAATTACATAAAGATATAACTGTATTGATATAGAAAGATATATATAATATCATATAAAGGTATATGTGTACAAATTGTGCCGAAATGGACTTTTTAAGTTAAAGTATTATATAAAAATAATGATATTTATACATAAAAGTATGACTAATATAACATAAATGCATGACTATTATACTTAAAGGTAAGCGAAAAAAAAATTGAACATAGATTCTGGTCTGATTCAAACTGACACGATTGCATGGTGCACAAGTGCACAAGAGACCTTCTCAAAAATGAATTTAAGTATTAAAAATCCTTAGAATTTCATAAAAACTCCAAAATTTTCAAAATTAAAAAAACCTTAAAAATTGAAAAACTTTCAAAAGTGTAAATGAAAGCTTTTGGGCCATCTACATTTCATTAGACCCATCTCATATAACAAAATTATTTTTATGCACTAGGTGCATAGGTCATAACATATGTAATCCAGGTCATATAACTCGAAAGCTGCTGAAAATGTGTCTTATACGCGTCTACGCGCTCTAGTGATCCAAAAAAGAAGACGTCTCACTTGATCAAAGGATGACTGATTGAAGGAAAGTTGTGCAGAAACAGTCCAGTCGGTCTGGTTTCGACAATAAACTACATTTACTAGGGAATTATTGGGCTGATTGGCTATATGGATTCGAAGCCCTACGAGTCTAGTCCTCGTTGGCCCAAACGGAGAAGCATTTGGAATTTTCTAGAGGGAGTTATGCCTTTTTTTTCTGGAAGGTGACAGATTCATCCAAAAATTTGAAGAGTTTAAGAATCTTGTAGTTGAAGAGTCAATGTTTAATGATAATGAAGTTGTAGAGTCATGGTACATTATTGTGGTCTAGAATCATATATTGACTCCTATAAATAGCTGTAATCTTGTAGTGTTTCGGGAAGTGAAAAATATATAATAAACCAAATTCTAAGTCTTTGGACTTGCAAGTATTTTATCTCTATTCTCTTTGGTGGATTCCATAGAGTGAGGGAGTATTTTGGGTATGTGCTTGTGTTTACTTCTCAATTAGCCTCTTTCCGGTGTCAAAGTGGTATCAGAGCTAAGGTTCGAGATGCCACCATGTCAAGGGAACAATCTTGTTGCAACTCCAAGGCGTGAGCGTGATCTACGCGATATTGAATTAGATGAATTAAGGAGAAAGTACAGCAACTCGAGCAATGTCTTGCACGTGGCAACCATTTGAATCGTGATGTTGAGGATCATGATTCAGATGTTGGTTCTGACAATAATGAGATGGATTTCAATCCATTTCATGATGACAATTCGAGTTATCATGCAGCTCGTGGTCAACAAGTTCATAGAAATAATCATGAAATTTTTTTTGATTGCAAAGTTGATATTCTAGATTTTAAAGGGAGAAATGATCCTAATGAATTCATAGAATGGCTTAACTCTATTGAAAGCGTCTTTGAATTCAAGAAAATTCCAGAAGATCGTAGAGTCAAGCTTGTTGCCATCAAATTGAAGAAGTATGCATCCCTTTGGTGGGAACACTTAAATAAACAACGTGCTCGTGATGGCAAACAAAAGATTCATACGTAGGTAAGTTGAAGAAGAAACTATGAAGAAATTTTTTTCCGGATAACTATTGGCAAGATGTTTTTCTCAAATATCATAATTTCAAGCAAAAAGATCTATCTGTGGAGGAGTATATTGATGAATTTGAGAATCTCATGATGAGATGTGATATTTTGGAGCCGGAAGAACAAACCATTGCTCGTTTTCTTGGAGGACTTCGATATGAGATCGGAAATATTATCCAATTGCAAACATATTGGACGTATAATGATGTGTGCAAGCTGTCCCTCAAGGTGGAAAAACAACAAATAAAGTTAAATCGAAGTGGTGCTCGCTTATATTCGGGTGGCAGCACTCTCAATCGAGAGTGCATCTACATCAAGAAACACACCATTTGAAGAGCATGTGCAACATCTCCGACAAGTCTTTGCAGTACTATGAGAGCAAAGACTATATGCTAACACAAAGAAATGTCATTTCTTTACGGATAGCCTAGTTTTCTTAGACTATGTTGTTTCCTCAAATGGCATTAAGATGGACGGGAATAAAATTGAGGTAATTCTAAGCTGGCCAATTCCTAGCTCCATTCGTGATATTTGGAGGTTTCATGGTTTGGCTTCGTTTTATCGAAGGTTTATTCACAATTTTAGCACTGTTATTGCACCTATAACCAAATGCTTGAAGAGTGGAAATTTCAAGTGGTCGAATGAAACACAAAGAAGTTTTGAGCTTCTTAAGAAGAAAGTGACGGTGGCTCTAATTTTGCAACTACCCAACTTTGATAAAGTTTTCAAAATTGATTATGATGCTTAAAATGTTGGAATTGGTGGAGTTCTCAGTCAAGAAGGAAATTCTATTGCTTTCTTTAGTGAGATGTTAAATCATTCAAGGAGCAATTATTATACATATGACAAGGAGTTTTTTGCCATTGTTCATACGTTGGATCATTGACAACATTATCTCCTACATCGAGAGTTTGTCCTTTTTTCAGATCATGAAGCTTTGAAGTATTTAAGCACTCAACAAAAATTGAATTCTCAACATGCTAGGTGGGTTGAGTTTCTTTAAGCATTCAATTTTGTTATCAAGCACAAATCGGGAGCTCTTAATCAAGTGGCGGATGCTCTTAGCCATCGACATTCATTATTGACCATCTTGCAAGCGAAGGTCATTAGATTTAAAGTTATAAAAGATCTATACAAGTCTGATGCCTATTTTGGCCCAATTTGGGAAGAGTGTTTGAAATCTCCTTTCAAACTCTTCTTGATTCAAGATGAATTTCTCTTCAAGGACAAGCATTTGTGCATTCTTAATTGTTCTTTAAGGCAAGCAATCATCAATGAAGCTCATGGTCGAGGTCTTGCTGGACATGTTGGAAGAGATAAGACTCTTAAACTTATTTAAGAAATTTTTTATTGGCCACGAATGGATTGAGATATTAAGAGATGTATTGAAAGATATCGAATTGGTTATATTACCAAAACTCATGGGCAAAATATTAGGTTATACATGCCATTTCCAGTACCAAAGGGTCAATGGGAGGATATTAGTATAGACTTTGTGGCTGGATTACCTCATACTCAAAGGAATAAGGATTCGGTCATGGTCGTTGTTGATCGATTCTAAAAACTGGCTCATTTTGTTTTTTGTACAAAAACATTGGATGCTACTCACATCGCTGATCTTTATTTTAAGGAGATTGTGAGACTTCATGGTATTCCAAAGACTATCACTTCTAATAGAGACTCTAAGTTTATGAGTCATTTTTTGCGAACACTTTGGAGGAAGTTGGGAACTAAACTTCAATTTAGTTCATCTCATCACCCTCAAACTGACTGTGAAATGGAGGTTGTGATAGGATGATATTGTAATAGATTTTGATGAGACAAAACATGTAATAGCTAGGTCTTAGCAATTTGGTTAGACTCTCAAATGTAAAAGTTTAGCTAAGGCAAGGATGTTGGAAGAGGATGAAAAAGATACTGGAAGGAGCCTGCGCTAAGTCACTGCTACCTACATGAAGTCAGGATACTGCATCTTCAAGTAAAGAATTCATCTAAGTATGGAAGGACGCTGGGAACTACCTTAAAGTATCTCAAGCCAAAGGAAGCTATCTCATCAGGCGACAAAGCAGCAAGTCAACTTTCAAACTCATCAAAGTTAGCGCTCTCTGAAGAGCCAGTAGAAATACTCCAGTCCAAACCAACCAGAGGATGCCATCTAGAAAGAACAAGGACTGAGCACTGATCATTTCAGAGTAAGGCAGGCGCAGTGCAGAGATAAAGGGTGCAGCAGAAATAGTGTCAGAAGATCTTGTACGACCCAATAGCTGCATGACACCTCACCTCAAAGAAACTACCTCTTCAACGGGCAGATTTCTCAGAATTCTATAAATAGGAGTTGAGTGCACCTGGAACAACAATTGAAAAACATTCATCTCGCGAGGCTATCATTCAAGATTCAACTTATCTCAAACTTATTCATTTCAGTCACTCAATCTATCAAGCAGCAAGCCAGCTACATTTTTATAATCAGAAGTTCAAAGAGCTTGATGCATTCAATCGTTCAAGAAAACTTTATCTGCTTTAATAGATTATTTTAGGAGTTGCTTAGGCAGAGGTTGTTCGTGCTAAGTACTTGTACTCTCTGTAGAAGAGAAAGGATCCTATATGGGTCAAGGAACCTGTGTGGAGATCTTGTGTAGGTCGAAGTGTATTGGTCACTGTGCAGCTACCTGTGTAGATAAAGCTGACAGTTTTGTTTAGAGTAGAGTCTGTGTTAGTTGGGTCTTTGTAAATCAAGTTCCCTTTAACAAAGTTCCTCCTTGAGAAGGAGTAGAGAGAACGTAGAGGGATTACTCCACTTTCGAAGTTCTATAAATCGGCTTGTCTGTGTGCTTATTGTTTTATTCTTATCTCTATCTGTCTTACACATCAAAAATCTTGCATAAAATGAATTCTTCGAAAAACACATAATTTCCACTGTGCATTTACAACTCTTTTAAGTTCTGAGGTAACTGCTCAAGCAGTAACCTATACAGTGCAGTAAGCTCTCTAAGCTACCTGCTCCTCGAAGAACTTACATTTTTGGAAGAAAAGTTTAAAATTTTGATAAGGTTAATTCACCTCCACCTTTTAACCTTATACCACTTGGGACCAACAAGTGGTATCAGAGCAGGTTGGATTAAAAACCCAATCTATCTGGTCAATCCCTGATCCTCGTTTATTGAAAAATAGCATTGCATCACCCCACGATTGGGAACTAATGATTGGTTCTATAGGATAGACCTCAACAGAAAATTAAAGAGTAACGGCAGCAAGTGATTGAGTTCAGTAATTCATTTGCCTAGCAGCACGGCGCTTGTATTGCTCTCCCACAATCCCGTTTTCATGGTTTAGGCTGAATGGATCCAATCGGCTCATGGTAAAACTTCATATGGGTTCGATGTACTTTTATCTTCAAACAATCACTTATTAACAAACTTCGTGTGGGACTAATACTTTGCATTTCGAGAAAAACCCCGTATGGTGAAACAAGTTCTTGCTAATGGTAAGAAAGGGGGTTTGAATGTGGGGGCTGTTCTTATTTTACCGGAGGAGTTTGAATTAGCTCCTTCCGGGTTCAATGGAATTCATAGGTAGAGGAAGAAGCCTCCTCAAATAGAGATTTTTTCTTTCGAAACTTCAATGAAATTGGAATAGTTCCACTCGTTGGTATACTACTACATCAAATTAGGTTAGGGAAAAGTGCTTCCCGTATCAGACACTAATTTATTTTTAACGTCTTATTAGATCGGGAATTCATTTCATATTTCATTATGTATGAATCAATTAGTATTGATGTTTTATTACGTAAGGTATGATGGTGGTTACAAAAACATAAGAAATCAAAGTATTTTGGCTCTCCCTCATAAATCAATTCGGAAATTAATTGATTCTGATCGCTCATTGATTCGTCTGGTATTTCCCAATGAATTCTTGGATTTCTTCTGGAAGAAGATGGTTTTGACTGTATCGCACTATGTATCATTTGAAAACCCAATCTATCTGATCAAACCCTGATCCTCATTTTTTGAAAAATCGCATTGCATCATGGATATGCATAAATTACCTATGTTTTCTATTATAGAATATAATGACTGGAAGATTAGAATGTAGGCACATCTATCAGCCATGCACGATGAAATGTGGATAGTTATCATAGATAGACCCCCAAGAATCACTAAAGTCAATCCTATCTTTGCAAGAGCAGCGGATGCTGCAGCCATTCCTCATCAAGCGGTCATTGATAAACCAAGAGAGGAATGGACAACTGATGATAAGAGGCGAGCAAACCTTGATAATGTGGCCAAAAAGGCCAAGTTCGTCACATTGGACAAGGGTACTTTCAGCAAGGTCAAGACCTGTAAAACGGCCATGGACATATAGAACAAGCTCGAGCAAATTTGCGAAGGAACGGAGCTTACCAAGGAGATCAAAGTATCAACTGCAACTCAAAAATTTGAGCTATTCGAAATGCTGCCTGAAGAGACCCTGGAGCATATGGACTTAAGATTCACAAATATTGTCAACGAGCTAGAGTCCCTGGATAAATTCTATACTCAGAAAGAAAAGAATATGAAGGTGTTGAAGGCCCAACCTGCAGAATGGGATAGCAAGACAACGGCCATAAGAGTTTCTATGGACCTGAAATCAATGAGTATGTTTGATCTCTTCTCAAACTTAAAAGTCTTCGAATACGACATCAATAGAAGGAAAAAAGAAGCAGAAAAGTCAAGCTTGAAGGTAACTGCCCTAATAGCAAGAAACGCGAGAGAGACTAGCACTACCTGCAGTAAGCAAATGGAGCTACTTGCAGAAAGCACTGATGAAGAAATGACCCTCCTCTTGAGGAACTTCAAAAAATTCATTAGGTGTAACAAGATGAGTGATTTCAAGAAAAATCAACCAACTCCTCAACCATCCAGTTTCCAGCAACCTAATCTAGACACCTCCGACCTCTGCTATAATTATCGGAAGCCATGACACTTTTCCAGAGAATGTCCACATCCAAAAGTCAACCCTTATCCTGATGGAGAATCATCTCAAAGAAAAGAGAAAAAAAGAGGAAAGAAGGAAAATCAAAGCCTTTCTCAGTAAGATGGAGAAAGGCAAGGATGCTTCTACATCCAAAGAAGCTCAGCGGGAAGCAGAATCCTCAGACAGCGACAGTGATTCTTCTTCATCAGAGGACGAAGTGCTTATCTGCCTAATGGTGCATGAAATAGAGGATAGTGAAGATGATGAGGTAATATACCAATTTTGTCCCACACTGAAAGAGGAAAAGCTAAACAAAAACCTCTCCCTCAGACAAATCATGAGCGATTTCGAGTAGATAAACTTAATCCATGAGGAGCTAAAAATTAAAAATAAGATGCTCAGAAGGAAAAACAAATAGTTAACCGAAGAGTTATTCAACTCATGCAGTAACCTCCAAGAAGAAATGTCAAAGCTTAATCTAACGATCGCTAAGCTTGAGGGTGAGAAGTGCAATCTCCAAGCAACCATCAGGATCTTTAGCAAATCTGTAAAAGATGCCGAAGAGTGTCTAATGATAGCCAAGAGTCCCTTTGATAGAATTGGCCTAGGATATTGTGCTGAAACTTCTCAAGAAACAGCAAGTATGTCTAAAACTGTTGCATTCGTTTAAACAGAAACCTCTATGGCAAATGAGTTATCTAATAACTCAGAAGAAATTTTGGACAAACTAACCGTTGTAGACAAGGATAAGAAACCCATGTACACATCCACAGGGAGCAAGTCTGTCTTCAAAAGCTGGCTACAGCAGAATCAATCTATTGTAAGCAGTAAGAAAAAACAACAACATACGAGGATGCTGCACAAAACCTTCTACCCTATACATATTAAGACCTTAATATCTAAACCTAAAAGACCTCATGCTCAAGAAAAGTATGGTGGAAGACCGCACTTTAAAAGTGAAAGTTCTACACGTATAGTCTCCACACACATAAAACAGTATCCTAATGATATTGCTTATAAAGGAAACAACCGAGTTCTCAACAAATCAATTGTTGTGAGACAAGTTTGGATTCCCAAAAGGACTAACAAGAAATGACCCGTACATGTATGGGTACCTAAGAACAAGTGATCTTTATCTTACAGGTACCTGTGCCAGGAAGCAGCAAGGAAGTATGGTATATTGACAGTGGCTACGCAAGGCACATGACTGGAAACAAGGAAGTCCTAAAGGATCTTCAACCATGCAAAGAACCTAAAGTCATCTTTGGAGATGACTCCAATGGAAGCACTAGGGGAATTGGAGATCTCATCAAGGGAAACACACATATAAAGGAAGTTTCATATGTAAAAGGGCTGAAGTACAATCTTTTTAGTATTAGCCAATTTTGTGATAAAGGGCACTCCGTGGAATTCAATCACAACAAATATCTAATCAGAGACAACAAAACTAAGGAAGTCAAGCTAACTGGAACCAAAAAAGGAAATAGCTGACTGGAGCTCAGTGACTACAGCAAGTTGTTTCATAGCAAAAGGATCATCAGAAGCTAACTGGTTATGGCATAAAAGGATGAGCCATTCAAACTTCAAATCAATCAACAAGATTGCAAGGAAAGGTTTAGTCAGAGGACTACCCAACTTGGTGTATAAGAAAGAGAGCCTCTGTGAAGCATGCTAAAAGGGAAAACAAACCAAGAGCTCCTTCAAAAACAAGGTTCAAAGATCAATTGAAAGGATACTGGACCTACTCCACATGGACCTGTTTGGACCAGTGGAACCAATAAGTATTAGTGGAAAGAAGTACACTCTAGTAGTGCTTGATGACTTCTCAAGATTCACGTGGACTCTGTTCCTAACCAAGAAATCAGATACCCAACAAAGGTTACTGGAGTTCCTGAAGAAGCTTCAGACAGAGAAAAACTTGAATGTGGTGAAAATCAGAACAGACAAACGGACTGAGTTTATAAACAAATTCACCGAAGGATACTGCTCGGAAAATGGAATCAAACATGAATACTCAGCAGCAAGGACACCTCAACAAAATGGAGTTGCAGAAAGGAAGAACAGGACCCTCAAGGAAGCTGCAAGGACCATGCTAGCTGAAGCACTACTACCAAAGATATTTTGGGCAGAAGCGATCAACACAGCATACTATACCCATAATAGATACCTTATCAACAAAGATTTAGATAAAACTCCTTATGAATTATGGTATGGCTATACACCAAATATTGATTACTTTTTCACATTTTTGGTTGTTAGTGCTATGTGCTGAACAATGGAAAGAACTACCTAAAGGCATTCGACTCTAAATCAGACGAACGAGTGTTCTTAGGATACTCCTCAATAAGCAAAGCCTTCAGAATCTTTTATGGAAGGCTCAGTACATGTGGTTTTTGATGAACCACACTGCACCAAGGCTAATATAGATGAACTCAATAAAGATTTTGGCAAAGCTCGCATCACCAACACTCGTGTTGAATATGTTGATACGCAGTTACCAAATCTCCAAAATATGGAAGAAAACCTCTCAAATCAAAATCAGCAACCTATTTTTGCTGAGCAACCTGGAACAGAGCAGGAACCTGTGAACAATCAGGCACCTCCAGCAAAACAACATGAACCAACTATTCAAGAGAAAGTACATACCCCTAATGGAATACAACTGGAGATTATGCTAGATATTCAACCTGACCCAAGTCAACAAGCCAAATCACATCAACAGCATGATCCAGAGCAACCTGTTGTAGAACACAATGAATAGCAAGCTGAAGAAACAAGGGGAAAATGGCTGATTAAGAATCACCCAAAAGATCAAATCATAAGAGATTCCACATCTGGGATAAGAACAAGAAGAACCAACCCCCATGAAGCCATGTTTGTGTGTTTTATATCCCAAACAGAACCAAACAGTATAGAGGAAGCTCTTAAAGACACCAACTGGATTTAAGCCATGCAGGAAGAATTGAATGGATTCGAAAGAAACCAAGTATGGCACCTGGTCCCCAGACCAACACATCAAGGAGTAATCGGCACTAAGTGGGTATTCAAGAATAAATTGGATGAAGAAGGTCAAGTGGTCAAGCAAGGTAAGACTGGTGGCTAAAGGATACTGCCAGGAAGAAGAAATAGATTTTGAAGAGACCTTTGCACCAATAGCCAGATTAGAGGCCATCAGAATCTTTCTGGCCTATGCAGCTCACAACAACCTCACTATATATCAGATGGACGTGAAAAGTGCATTTTTAAACGGTTTGCTAGCTGAAGAAGTCTACGTGGAGCAACCTCCTGGATTTGAAGATAACCCAGTAGGGATGATCTTTAGATTGAAAAGGCCATTATATGGACTTAAACAGGGACCTAGAGCCTAGTATGACACCTTATCAAAGTATCTACTTGACAATGGTTTCAAAAAAGAAAAAGTGGACAAAACACTCTTCAGAATCCAAGATGGAGTTAGCATCCTGCTAGTTCAAATCTATGTGGATGACATCATCTTTGGATCAACCAATAAGGAGCTATGCAAGAAATTCTCAAATCTCATACAATCTAAGTTTGAAATGAGCATGATGGGAGAATTAAGTTTCTTTCTTGGACTTCAAGTAAAATAAATGAGCAATGGAACATTCATCAATCAAATGAAGTATACCAAGGAACTGATAAAGAGGTTTAGGCTAGAAAATGCAAGCACAGTAAGCATTCCAATGGTAACCTCAGGAAGCTGAGACAAGGATAGTGATGGTAAAACAGTAGATATCACCAAGTATCGAAGACTCATTGGGTCACTGCTTTACCTAACAGCAAGCAGACCAGATATATATTCTCAATAGGAATGTGTGCTAGATATCAAGCAACACCGAATGAATCTCATCTTAGTGCAGCTAAAAGGATCATCAGATACCTTAAAGGAACACAAGAAGTCGGATTATGGTACCCTAAGGAATGTGGAATTAAGCTTATTGGTTATACTGATTCTGATTTTGCAAGTTGCAAGATCGACAGGAAAAGTACAAGTGGTACCTGTCTGTTGGAATCGTCGAATCGTTAACCCTATGCAATTATCAGATTCGGGATCCATACAAGATATGATTAACACGCAGTGAAAAACGAATCATACCTTTCACCGTAATAGGTGACGAACCAGTTCTAAGGTCAGAATTGTCGAATAATCGATAGAGCCTAGACCTCTCGATCTTTTGCCGTATTTCTCACCTTTTCTCGAACATTGTGTGGACAACAATCCTTCGAAAATACCAGCCATCTTCTACTAAAATTGTTTTACAATTTTTTGTATGTTTTAAAGCAGCTGACTTAAGGCTTATTTATAGGCTACAATAGGGATCTAGAAGAGGATTAGGATTCGGTCTCCCGATGGGATTAGGAGTCCTAGTTCGGCATGAACTCACTTCTTAATCCCATTAATACTAACTCGATCCACTAAAGAGTTATTATTGAACTACCGTTCCAAATTCAAATTAAATATGGGCTCATATTTATTATGTGTGCGTTTATCTCCCCTTGTTTAAGATATCGAATGTTCGTTACTTAAATGAATTACTGACAATTCAATTAATTAACATCTAATTCCAAGAGTAGTACCACTCAACTTTATTATCATGCCGGAATAAATCCACTGACAGGGTTTATATGATAATCCTTATGAGCTTCTCAAGGAGACATCATCATCCTAAATAATTAGGACACGATTTCATTCTATAATCAACAGCACCCCATATAAATAACATTGTATCCCAATTTACCAAGCTTATTGATTTAATGAATAAATCTCACCCATTGGTAAATTAAAAAACATATATCGAGTATATGTGCCCATTATTATATAATGATTAAGAGGACGCTCATCCATAATAACAGAGGTAATGTTCTATTACATAGTCAGTATAAATAGAACAACCTTAATTGGTCATGCTCAATACATACAAAATGTACTAGTGTAATTTTATAATCAAGATAGATTAATACCGAATTACACTACAACCATTCTGATAATTTGACCAAAATTATCTTTGTTGTGAGCTACCATTTATAATTTATAAGGAACTAATAACATGATCTTCTGTGTGGCACCACACACCATGTTATCACAATAAATTGTGATAGCTTTGGGCAAACCAGGAATCACTTCTAAGTCCATCAAAAAGTTTCTGAGCCATACTGCTTCTTTGTTGCCTCAGATGCTGCCACATATCAGCTTCCATGGTAGAGTCTGAAACGCATTTTTGTTTTACACTCCTCTACACTATGACTCCACCTCCCAAGGTAAACACATATCCTGATAGATTTACTGTTGTCCCTATCTAACTGGAAATGAAAATCCGTGTAACCCACAGGTAATAAATCATTTGCCTGGTAAACTAGTATATAATCTCTAGTCCTTTTTAGTTACTTTAGAATATACTTTACGATAGTCCAATAACCTTGTCCTGGGTTACTTTGGTATCTGCTAACCATGCCCACGGAAAAGTAAATATTCAGTCTCATACATAGCATTGCTTACATTAAGCTTCCTAAAGCCGAAGCATAAGAAACTGCTTTCATTTCCTCTATCTCATTTGGTGTCTTAGGATACATTTCCTTAGATAGAGGCACTCCATGTCTAAAAGGTAGAAAATCCTTCTTGGAGTTTTGCATGCTAAAATGAGCTAGAATAGTGTCAATGTATGAAGCTTGAGATAAGCACAACATCTTTTTCTTGCGATCTCTTATTACTTTGATCCCAAGAATATATCCAGCTTCTCCCAAGTCCTTCATAGCAAACTGTTTAGACAGCCATACACTTATGTATGATAACACCCTGACATTGTTTCCAATTAACAAGATGGCATCTACGTATAGTATAAGAAATACCACCACATTTCCGTCACTCTTTTTATATACACAAGATTCATCCGAACATTAAATAAATCCATAAGACTAGATTACTTCATCAAAGATCTCAAAGCTGGTTCCAAGATCTCAAAGCTTGTTTCAATCCATAAATGGACCGATTGACTTACACACGAGATACTCTTTACTCTTTGCAATGAATCCCTCAGGTTGCTTAATATAGATATTTTCTTCAAAACTTCCACTAAGGAAAGCTGTCTTCGACATCCATCTGCCAAACCTCATAATCCATATGAGCAGCAATAGATAAAAAAATCCGGATAGACTTAAGCATGGATCGGTAAAACAGTTTCCTCATAATCGATCCCTTCTTTCTGAGTATACCCCTTCGCAACAAGTCTTTCTTTAAAGATTTTTACCTTTCCATCTGATCCTCTTTTCCTTTTGTAGATCCATTTACATCCAATGGCTTCTACACCGTTTGGTGGTTCTACAAGCTCCCAAACTTGATTAGAATCCATGGATTCTATCTAAGAGAGCATTACCTTTTGCCAAGATATTGCATATTTATCTTGGAATACTTCGTCTTAAGTCCAAAGATCTATTTCATGTTCACCGAGGACCAAGTCCGAAGACTCTCCCAAAAATATGAATCTATCAGGTTGTCTAACAACATTCCCACTACGATGAGGCACTACTGGTAATTGTGTATCATTTGTAACACACGGTGCAGTCACTTGTGATATCTCATCTTGTACCATTGGTACAGGAAAATCATCCACTCTCATTTCCTCAAGAACAATTTTACTCACGGGCTTGTGGTTCATTACATAGTCATCTTCTAAAAATCGGGCATTGGTGCTAACAATGAGCTTTTAATCTTTAGGACTATAAAATAAACTGTCTTTTGTTCCTCTAGGATAGCCCACAAATAAGCAAACTTCCGTACGAGATTCCAACTTATCAGTATCTCCCTTCAGCACATGTGCTGGACTACCCCAAATCCGAGTATGTTTCAGACTTGGCTTGCGCTCAGTCCACAATTCTGTAGGAGTAAAGGGTACTGATTTAAAAGGTACCAAGTTCAAAATATATGCCGCTATTTCCAGAGTATACCCCCAAAACGAATTTGGTAATTCCAAATAACTCATCATTGATCTAACCATTTCCATAAGAGTCCTATTCGTTCGTTCTGCCACACCGTTTTATTAGGGTGTACCAGGTGCAGACAATTGAGATTGAATCCTAACCTCTGATAAGTAACTCCTAAACTCTCCAAAGAGGTACTTACCACCACGATCAGATCCTAGTGTCTTGATACATTTACCATGACGTTTCTCCACATTAGCCTTATATTCTTTGAACTTATCAAAGCACTCAGACTTACGGTGCATCAAGTAAATATACCCATATCTTAAATAATCATCTATAAATGAGATAAAATATTCAAAACTACCTCTTGCCTGAATAGTCATAGGGCCACACAAATCAGAATGAACCAATTCTAACATTTTTTTAGCTTTATACCCCTTGGCCTTAAAAGACCTTTTGGTCATTTTTCCTTCCAAGTAGGACTCGCAGGTTGGATAGTTTTCCACGTTCAAGGAACCCAAAGGTCCATCTGCTATCAACCTTTGAATCCTAGTCAAGTTAATATGATCCAACCTTAGATGCCAAAGATATGTTTGGTTCATTTTCGAAGGCTCTTTTGTCTTATTAGATTTAGAAGATGTGTTATTAATTTCCATTTGTTGCATCGTAGGAGTTATTGGATTAAAAATATATAAATTCCAACCAACGTACCAGAATAGATAATAACTCTATTCTTCTTGACCACAACTTTGTCATCAAAAGAAACAGAATATCCATCTATAAGAAGTTTAGAAACTGAAATCAAATTTTTTCTAAAATAAAGTACGTATAGACAATCTCTCAAAACCAAAGACTTATTCTTATGAAAAGATAAATAAACATCTCCTACTGCAACGACCAATACTTTTATAGTGGTGCCCATGTATATGGTAATCTCTCCATCACTTAGTCGTCTGGTTTCCTAGAACCCCTGCAATGAATTCCAGACATGATCAATGGATCCCGTATCTACACACCAGATATCGGTAGATAACACCGCTAAATATGTTTCAACAACTAATGAAAAAGATGTATCTCCATTATTCTTCTTTTTACAAGGATAATCTACTTTCTAATGTCCAGGCTGCTTACAATTGAAGCACTTGTCCTTTGACTTTTTCACGCCACCTTGTGGCCCAACCACTTAAGGTCCAGCCGTTTTCTTTGCTGAAGGATTTTGTTTCTTCTTCTTCTTTCCGTCTTGCGGTTTAGAAGCATAAATATTTTCAGCAATATAAGCTTGAGAATTTTGACGAAATAGTCCCTCTGCTGATTAAAGTTCTGTCAGAAGTTCCGCCAATGAATACAACCCCTTATTCATATTGTAGTTCAAACGGAACTGCTCAAAACTCTTAAGCAGTGTTTGGAGAACGATATCGACCTGAGTTTGCCCATTGATTTCAACTCCAAAGATCTCCATCTCATTCAGATGAGCCATCATCTTGAGGACATTATCACTCACAGGTGTCCCTTCAGCCATGGTGGTAGTCATCAAGTTTCTCAAAGCTTCCTGTCAGGCAGCCCGACTCTGGTGTCCGAAGAGTTCTTTGAGATTATGCATCATATCATTGGCAGTAGGCATGACCTGATGCTGATGTTGCAGTACATTTGACATGGAAGCCAAAATGTAACACCGCGTTATCTCATCTGCCTTGACCCACTTTCTATGAAGCATTTTCTCCTCTTCAGTAGAGTTTTCATCAGGCATGCAAGGACAGTGCTCTGTGAGTACAAAATTGTACTCTTCAGCAGTCAGGACAATATCCAGGTTTTGTTTCCAATCAATTTAATTAGGACCAGTAAGTTTGTTTTCTTTAAATATAAAAACAAGAGGATTGAAAGCCATAATGAAAAACCTGAGAATCACATAAATAAACACATAGGTCAAAACATTTGAATTAACAAATCATATTGTTCCCTTAAACAATATAATTTAAATTCACCAACACCTCAACACACCGTGAATTTCATATGCCACGATAATGTGGACATATACTAATTCAAACATTTGTTAAAGGAGCTTTTACCCATCAATTTTATTATCTTGTCATCCTATCTTTATGACAAATAAAATTAATAGTTGGTTTCTCTTTGCCCATACAAATAACAACAGTGACTCTGATGGGGAGGATACTATTAAATGTACCTAAGTGTATACTATTACTTGATACTAATTCCATTATCTAGGATTATGCCCCTTCAGATGGAGAAGATGACATACTCCTAAACAACTTTCTATAATCATCCATAAAAGAAGTTTGATCTAGTGATCCACAAATAAACTCATCCAATATGAAGGAAGACACTTAAAGCCAACACGTAAGTTTAAATGCATCACTTACCAACCAGTAATGGAGGTCACGAGATTTATTAAAATTAATCCCTCTCCCACTTAGTTATTTAACATGAGGGATTTTAACACGCATATCATATGAAACACATAAAAGCATGCTTTACAAAACAACGCATATAAATAACAATAATCAACATGAAAAACTATAATTCCAACTATTATGACCTCGTTATATACTTGTGTTCTTGAATGTTTGCCGTCATACAAGGATCGACCTCTCGCTTCTCTTTTTGTCACGGCTTCTGGACACCAAAATGCTTCTTCACGTCAAGAAACCTTGATCGCAACCCTAACTCTGTAATACTATTACATCCATCAATCCTATACTCCACGAAGGAGTTTACACATGATCTAGATTGAATAGGAAATTAAAACCTAACACGAAAAACCGCCGTGATTTTACTATTACAAACATACATCATCAAAAACAACCTCGACATATCCGAAGGTTTAATTCATACATCAACATACATACAGACCATAATAGTTGGATTTTAGGGTTCCTGCAAAACATCATAATATCTCACATATCCTACTATTATCCAATCTAAGTACGCATCACAATATGATTAACCGAATCAATCGTATAGAGTTAGAAAACCACGGCTCTGATACCAATTATTGGAACCGCCGGATTGCTAACCCTATGTAATTATCTGATTCAGGATCCATACAAGATATGATTAACACGCAATGGAAAATGAATCTTACCTTTCACCGTAATAGGTGAAGATGAACCAATTCTAAGGTTAGAACTGCCGAACAATCGATAGAGCCTAGACCTCTTGATCTTCTACGTATTCATTATTTTTTTCGAATGTTGTGTGGGCAACGATCCTTAGAGAATACCAGTCACCTTCTACTAAAATCATTTTATGATTTTTCGTGTGTTTTGAAGCGGCTGACTTAAGGCTTATTTATAGGCTATAATAGGGACCTAAAGGAGGATTGAGATTCGGTCTCCTAATGGGATTAGGAGTCCTAGTTCGGCCTGAACACACTTCTTACTCCCATCAATACTAACTCGATCCACTAAAGAGTTATTATTGAACTACCGTTCCAAATTCAAATTAAATATGGGCTCCTATTTATTATGTGTGTGTTTATCTCCCCTTGTTTAAGATATTGAATACCCGTTAATTAAATGAATTATTGACAATTCAATTAATTAACATCTAATTCCAAGAGTAGTATCACTCAACTTTATTATCATGCCGGAATAAATCCACCTGCAGGGTTTACATGATAATCCTTATGAGCTTCTGGAGGAGACATCATCATCCTAAATAATTAGGACATATTTTCATTCTATAATCAACAACACACCATATAAACAACATTATATCCCAATTTACTGAGCTTATTGATTTAATGAATAAATCTCACCCATTGGTAAATTAAAGAAACATATATCGAGTATATGTGCCCGTTACTATATAATAATTAAGAGGACGCACATCCATAATAACAGAGGTCTTGTTCTATTACATAGTCAGTATAAATAGAACAACCTCAATTGGTCATGCTCAATACATACAATGTACTAGTGTAATTTTATAATTAAGATAGATTAATACCAAATTACAGTACAACCATTCTGATAATTTGTCCAAAATTATCTTCGTTGTGAGCTACCATTTATAATCTATAAGGAACTGATAACATGATCTTATGTGTGGCACCACACACCATGTTATCTACAATATAAATTAATTAGACAATTGCAATATCATATATAACAAATATAAAATGCAAACATTTGACCATAAAAGATTCTCATATCAAAATAAATATTCATACAAAAGCTAGACTTATAGTATACATCCTAACAATCTCTCATGTATACTAAAAGACTATGATGTCATATACGCTGCCATACATCTGATTTTCATCCCCTCAACATGCTCATCAAAAGCCTTCGCTAGAAGGGCCTTTATAAAGGGATCTGCTAGGTTATCGACTGATGCAATCTTTGGAGCTGCTGTGCACAAATCTTTTGAATCCAACAATAATTTAAAGACTATGGAATTGTTGAAAAGGAAACTCCCATCCTATGTGACAACACAAGTGTCATAATAATTACGTATAACACTGTCCTTCACTCAAGAAATACATTAATATCAGACACCACTTCATAAGAGACCACGTCGAGAAGAAAGATATATCTTTGGAAAAAGTTCATATTGATCTGCAGCTAGCTAACATTTTAACTAAACCTCTCTATGAATCAAGATTTTCATTTCTAAAAAATGAACTAGGCATAATTAACCTGAGCTAAATTTCTATGATAATCTTATTTTTATGGTTATGCAGCCTAGGGGAAACTCCAGGAAATGAAGATCTCAAAGCTCTATAAACAGTAACCTAAAGGTTACTGATGAAAGTCCCTAGACAAAGCCCCTGAAGCTAAGTTACTGGATAAAAACTGCAGAAGGCAGTTTGTAGCAACCAGAAACGTGGGCGCGTAGAGTACGGAACAGTTACTCCCCGTCAGCAACCGTTTTTGTAAAAATACCCTCAAACTTTTCAGAAGTCACATCAGCAAACACCACACCAAAAATAACAGCCGCAGGATTGAGAGTCCCTTCATCTTCAAATTAAATCTGGACCGTTCGATCAGAGATCTCCCAAGTTCAAATATAAGGGAGTATATCTTCATCTCTTACACTCACCAACTCTCATTTCTCCAAAAACCATAACTCTCAAGCAAACACTGATCATTTGCTCTTTTTTTTCTCTGTGTTGCACTCCCTTATAACAATGGCACCCAAGCAAAACCAAATCGTTGATGGAAGGCTGGTGGACGAGAGTATCCTGCTTAAAATGGTGATGGATGAATGAAACACCAAGGACCTGGTGAAGGACATCTTAAGATGTCTTCGTGCTATAGGTCTTATGAAGCTCTGTTCCAATTTTGAGACCACCTATGCAGAAGAACTGGTGGCCAAGTTCTATAGGCGGATGGGGGTCTCTAATGATCGGTCAGAGATCCGATCAAAGTTGGGTGGATTGGAGTTCTCTATGGATTCCAAGCTTCTGGTGGAGGTGTTTTCTCTTCCCATCGAGGGAATGGACGTCAGTGACCTCTCCTCTTATGGAGAAGATGAGCTAGAGGTCTAATGCATGATGTTTACTGGGAGGAAGGACACCAAGGGGATGTCTAGGAGTTGCAGCAAGACGGTCTTCCTTCTGGAGTTTGAGATGCTGTATGATATCTGCTGCCACATCATCGAGAATCGGTCTGGTTCCTTTAATAAGTATACCAACTTCAGGTACAGGATGATGATGGCCATTGTGAAGAAGGAGAAAGTAGACTGGGCCAGCTACCTGCTCTCAAGATTGATGGAGGAGGTGGAGAAGAAGGTGGGTAAGCTTATTTATAGGATGGTGGTGAACACCCTTCTGGAGCACTTGAAGATGGACCTATCCTAGGGAAAGCCCATCCAGAAGGGGAAATTCATCCGTGTGGGTAGGGTCTTTGCCAAGAAGATTACTGCTCGGCCATCCCCAGTAACCAGGGAGGTCTCCGAGGGTTCTAAGGGTGCTTCCAGGACAAGAAAGACATTCCACCAGACCAGAAGCAACTCATCTTCACCCGAAAGTAGATCGAGGATGGACGAACCCTCACCGACTACAATAGAGCCGAAGAAGATTAAGCATAAAAAGAGGGTGTAGAAGAAACTGATGGTCTTTGATGACGAATCAGAAGACGCTGATGTCCAATCAGAAGACGCTGCTGTCCAATCTTCTAAGGCGGCAGCAGTGGAAGTGGAGATTGATTCTCCACTAAAGGGTGAGCGAGCAGCTGAGGGAGAAGCTGCTGCTCGAGTTGAAGAAGCTAGAGGAGAAGAGGTGGATGAGGAGGATGTGGTGGAATATGTCATTAGTCTCCCCAAGGTCAAGGTCGCATTTGAAAAGCTGATGGACAGATTCATCACATGGTGCAATATAGGCACCTCTCTCGAGAAGACCTGATCCAGTGGGCAGACTAGAAGACAGAGGAGGGGTGGGCCCTAAGCTGGGCTATGATAGATGATCTTGAGGAAATTCTAGGGAAGAAGTTCCTGAAACAACTCAAGAGGAGGAGGTGGCCAGAGTTTCTGGAGGACGCTGAGGCTGAAGTTGAGATAGAAGCCAGAAAGCAAGTTGAGGCCACTAAACAGCTACCTCAGTCTTCCCCAAAGAGCCAGAAAGGGAAGGCGTCCATCGAGTAACCATTCTTTTATCGGGATGAGGTAATTCTGGACACTGCTGCTGACCAGGTCAGAGTAGGCGATGAAGTGGGATTTGCAGCAGCCTAGGTGGAGAAGTATAGAGCTGATGAGGCTCTGGAGAGGATGATCAAGTAGGCTACTGACATTAGCCTGATTGATACAATGATGAGGAGATCAGTAAGAGAACAACAAGCTGGTGAAGGTTCCTCTTGTGCACCCCTGATGATCAAGCCTATCAGCAGGAGATCATCTTCACCATCAGAGAAGAATGGAGAAGAGTTCTCTTATATGACCGACCTGATTGTGCTACCAGAAGTTCCTGCTCAGACGCCGATTAAGGAGAGTAACCTCACTCCAACTGACCTTCCCAAGATATAAGAGTTGGATACTCTCGCTACTGCTGCCACGTTCAACTCCTTTTTGGAACTGACAGAGGCACCTCCAGTAGCAGCAACCGATGAAATCATTGAGCCAATAATTCATACACCAGTGGAGGTAGAGGTTTAAGGGGAAGTAGTATAAGAGGTAGAGGAGCCTGCTCCAATGGAAGTAGAAGAAGCAGCTCCTGTCAAGGTAGTGGATCATGGTGAGATAGTCACTGCGGAGGATAAAAAGGCTTAAAAGGAGGCTGAAGGGGAGAAGGAGGATAAAAAAGAGGAAGAATAGGAGGTTGGAGATAAAGCTGCAGAGAAGGAGAAAGCTGGACCGGGTGATAGAGGATCCAGTAGCACCTCCAACAGCGATGAAGGATCACCCAGTGAATAGGGTAATATCGGAGCTGAAAAATCTAAAGCTCTAACCCCCACATCTTCTTCTCAACAGGTACCTGTTTTTTATGTTGCTGATGCAAAGGAATCTGCTAAATCTAATAATGAAGTCTTATCTGCCATTGAACAGATGGGGAAGTCACTAGTAAAAGCGAGCAGAAAACTCCGCAAGGAAACTCGCTCCAGCACCTTCAAGACTCAGTCTTTTCTAAACTCCTTCAACATGTCCTTAGCAAGACTTCATCAGGTGATTGAAGCCCAGCAACCTCCTAAAAAGGATACTACTATGGAGATTGTGAAAACAGTAATAGAGAAGCTGAACAAGCAAGAACAGAAGATGATTCTTCTGAAAACTGATAAGAAAGCTCTTGTCACCACAGTAGGCCGCATGGATGAAGAATAGTTAAACTAATCGCAGATCCTGAGAGAGCATTCTAGCACCCTGTCATACATACACTTGATGGTAAGATTCACAATTGGGAGAGCTGATGATGACAAAAAGGGGTAAGGGAGGCTGGAAGGGCAGCAGAAGAGCAAATAGGATCCTTCAACCTGCAGGCAGATGATATTGAGCAGAAGAAGAGACGATGCTGGTGATGGTGGCAGTAAGGGAGCTGGATCAAAAGGCCTTCCAAACTGCAGCCTCAAAAGAAAATCAGAAGCTGTCTCAGGGTCTATTCATCCAGGCTTCACAAAGGGAGCTGAAGGTAGAGAAGAAAAGAGAAGGAAGACAGAGGCTGAATTGGCAAGCAGCCTGGGTACAATTTTTGGAAAAGGGCCTCAGGAAGTCCTTGCTAAACTATATCCACCGCAATAGCTGCCTGACATTACCTTCTTGGAGCAAAATATGCAGAATCCTACCAGCTCAAGCCTTAAAACCTTTCTGGAAGCAAGCCCGGATCCTAGGAGCAAAAAGTTCATCATACCAAAGATTTCAGAGGACTCTGCTCTGCTTAGAGGATACCGCACCAATAAAGAAGCCATGGAGAGATTTCTTGATCTTGCTAAAAAGGGAGGTCTTCCAATCCAAGTCAAGCTGAAGCAGAGACTTGGAAAGGAGTTCATACCTTTCTGCGAGGATTTCTGGCTGAGGTTAGAAGAAGATGAGGAGGTGAAGAAGCTATTGGAGCAAAGCTATCATGAGTCTATAATGAACTGGTGGAAGGGCTCAAAGTATGAAAAGAAGAAGAAAGTCAGTTGGTTGAAAACATAGAAGCTTGCTCCTTATATATCTTTGTTTATCTTTTTATGTTATGTTTATTTTCTTCTACATTCTTTGAACTGTATATTTATTGATATTTCATCAGTAAAACACATTCAGTTTTTGTATCTTGAAAAACTCACTTCTTGTGAACTTAATGCATGCTTATGATTGATTCTGATTTTCTACATTATATTCTGTTATATATGAAAGTGACCTTTTGATCCTCTTAAAGGAGTTTTGTCATCATCAAAAAGAGGAAAATTGATAGGATGATATTGTAATAGATTTTGATGAGATAAAATATGTAATAGCTAGGTCTTAGCAATTTGGTTAAACTCTCAAATGTAAAAGTTTAGCTGAGGCAAGGATGCTGGAAGAGGATGAAGAAGATACTGGAAGGAGTCTGCGCCAAGTCACTGCTACCTGCATGAAGTCAAGATACTGCATCTTCAAGTAAGGAATTCATCCAAGTATGGAAGGACGCTGGGAGCTAGCTTAAAGCATCTCAAGTCAGAGAAAGCTATCTCATCAGACGACAAAGCAGCAAGTTAACTTTCAGACTCATCAAAGTTAGTGCTCTCTGAAGAGTTGGTAGAAACACTCCAATCCAAACCAATCAGAGGATGTCATCTGGAAAGAACAAGAACTGAGCACTGATCATTTCAGAGTACGGTGGGTGCAGTGCAGAGGTAAAGGGTGCAGCAGAAACAGTGTCAGAAGATCTTGTACAACCCAATAACTGCATGACACCTCACCTCGAAAAAACTGCCTCTTCAACGGGCAGATTTCTCAAAATTCTATAAATAGGAGTTGAGTGCACCTGGAACAACAACTGAAAAGCATTCATCTTGCAAGGCTATCATTCAAGATTCAACTTATCTTAAGCTTATTCATTTCAGTCACTCAATCTATCAACTAACAAGCCAACTACCTTTCTATAATCTGAAGTTCAAAGAGCTTGCTGCATTCAATCATTGAAGAAAATTTTATCTGTTTTAATAGATTGTTTTAGGAGTTGTTTAGGCAAAGGTTGTACCTGTTAAGTACTTGTACTCTCTGTAGAAGAGAAAGGATCCTGTGTGGGTCAAGGAACCTGTGTGGAGATCCTGTGTGGGTTGAAGTGTATTGGTCACTGTGCAGCTACCTGTGTAGATAGAGCTGACAGTTTTTTTTAGAGTAGAGTTTGTGTTAGCTAGGTCTTTGTAAATCAAACTCTCTTTAACAAAGTTCCTCCTTGAGAAGGAGTAGAGAGGACGTAGAGGGATTACTCCACCCTCGAACCTCTATAAATCTGCTTGTTTGTATGCTTATTATTTTATTCTTATCTCTATATGTCTTACCCATCAAGCATCTTGCATAAAAGGAATTCTTCAAAAAACTGTGTATTTAAAACTCTCTTAAGTCCTGAGGTAACTGCTCAAGCAGTAACCTATCCAGTGCAGTAAGCTCTCTAAACTACCTGCTCCTCGAAGGACTTACATTTTTGAAGAAAAGTTTGAAAATTGGATAAGGTAATTCACTCCCTCCTAACCTTATACCACTTGGGACCAACAGGTTGTAAATGGAAGTTTGGGAAATCTGTTGAGGAGTTTGGTGGGCAAAATTCCTCGCCAATAGGATGTTGTTTTGGCTCAAGCGGAGTTTGCCTATAATCATTCTTCAAGCCAAACTACAGAAAGAAGTCCTTTTGAGGTTGTCTATGACAACAATCTAATTACTCCATTGGATTTGGCTCCACTTCCCTTAAATCATAGTTTTAGTGGAGATGGAAAAGAGCATGCAAAGTACATCAAGAAGTTGTATGAACATGTGCGGCAAGAAATTATGAAGCAAAATGAAAGATATCAACGAAATGTCAATAAGCATAGAAAGAAATCAATTTTCAAAGTAGGGGATTTGGTTTGGATTCACTTAAGGAAAGAGCGTTTTCCTCATGGTTGACATGGGAAATTGCAGCCTAGAGCTGATGGTTTTTTTCGTATTTTGAAGAGGATTGGTGACAATGCTTGTTAAGTGGAGTTACCAAGTGATTATGGTGTTTCTGCAACCTTTAAAGTGGCAGATTTATCTCCATATCATGGTGAAAAGTTAAGGAAGATTACTCGGGGAAGAGTTCTCATGCAATAGAATCGAATGATCAAAAGAAGAAGACATCTCACTTGATCATAGGAAATGACCAATGAAGGAAGATGAAAGTTGTGCAGAAACAGTCTAGTCAGTCTGGTTTCGACAATAAACTGCTTTTATTAGGGAATTATTGGGTTGATTGGCATACATTGATTCGAAGCTCTACGAGTCTAGTTCTTGTTGGCCAAAACGAAGAAGCATTTAGAATCTTCTAAAGGGAGTTATGTCTTCTTTTCTGGAAGGTGATAGATTCATTCGAAAATTTGAAGAGTTAAAGAATCTTATAGTTGAAGAATCAATATTTAATGATAATGAAGTTGTAGAGTCATGGTACATTATTGTGGTCTATAATCATGTATTGACTTATATAAATAACCGTAATCTTGTAGTGTTTCGGGAAATGAAAAATATATAATAAACCAAATTCTAAGTCTTTGGACTTGCAAGTATTTTGCCTCTATTCTCTTTGGTGGATTCCATGGAGTGAGGGAGTATTTGGGGTGTTGCTTGTGTTTACTTCTCAATTAGCCTCTTTCCGGTGTCATCTAGGGTTTGCGCTCAAACCCTAGCTCTCATGCCCAATTTAGTTATTTTCACCTAACTTTTTAGTTTAGTGAACCTAACTTTTTAGTTCTATTCATATAATCTTTTATATTATGTGTACTGAAAAAAGTCTAAATAATATCACTTAAAATTTATGAAATATATAAAAGGTTGTATTCATATACTATATATATAAAGGTTATATTTGTATAACATAAATGTTATATAACTTTTATGTTATATATATTGAAAAGGTTATGATATATGCACAAAAAGGTTACCAATATAACATGAAGGTTAAACTTGTATATAACATAAAGGTTACATTATTTTTAATTATGTTATTTGTACTGAAAAAATCTAAGTAATTTTGCTTAAAGGTTATGATATATGTACATAAAAGTTATACTAATATAACATAAAGGTTATACTTGTATAACATAAATGTTTCAGTTATATTACATGGATTTTTATGCTGAAGAGTCTAAGTTATTCTGTCACGCCCCATTTTCTTTCATAAAATTTATCAGAGTTTTCCACACGGGCATGCAGAAAGAAAAGAGATAGGAGACGAATAGATGATATTACATATCAACAATCGGTTTCAACCGATTTAACATAATATATGTAGTGAAAATATCATCAGGATCTCACATCCCAAACACACCTCATCATCAGGATCTCACATCCCGAATACACATTATCTAACCACCAAACGTGGAATTCTTACAACATTGTTTGAGAATGTTTGAGAAACATCATCTTAAAATTACATATCAAAAAATATAGCACCTCCTCCCTCCTTCTAGGGTTCATCATGTTTATCATCTCCTGTAACGTGAATTACAGAATAATGGGTGAGTGCGTTGAATACACTCATAGGGATAAAATCCGCATCTTAACATTCAACAGATATTTAAACCAGAAATATGTATAATCATCGCCAAACACAACACGAAATATGCACAGCAGATATTAGAAATGGTAAGGGATGAATAGGTACGGGTACTTCCCATCTTATCCTATAAAACGGTCTCAATACCGTTGGTGCGTTTCAAGGCTCCACCAAACCTTTCATAGAAGAATGGGGGTTAGAGACGAATGCGTGAAAGGGCGCCTCAGCGAGCCCACCCATCACAGTAATAAGTATGTCACAGCAAGTATAATCACAGCATTTAGTATTCCTCAATCATGCTTGTAAAGGAAAACTGTAAACAGATAAAGAGTTAGAAATTACCCCCACCTTATTCGGTGGTTATCACGTGAGAAGCAAGTATCAAAGATCACATATCCCAAGGCTTCAATCCAACAGGCAGCTTACATAATTTATGGTGTTTTCTTAGATCTTTATTAAATATAATTAAAGATTAAACCAACATCGGATCGGATACTATCGATCGAGATGAGACGGATCGAAACGGAAGGTCTCACGATTGAGGTTGCAGAAATAAGAGGGAAAGATCAGTTTATAATGCTGAGATGAAAGAGAATGAATTTTAGATCACAACAAAAAAAGAATGAACTCGATCGAAGTTGAAACGAGCTCGAACTGAGCTTTTTAAGATTGAGGGGTATTTTGGTAATTTGGTCAAGGGGTTGACTTTGACCGGGATCCACGACCCCCGGTCAACGATATCTCGTTGGCGTCAACTCAATGATAAAGTACAACGAAAAGAAAACGAGATTTGAATCGAAAATCTAATCGAAAATACCGTGTCGCACGCATACCCAACGACGGGAGAAAAAAATCCCGGCGTCTCCCGGCGGCTACCGAGTTTTCTCGGCAGCGGGGGCACGGGCTCTCGGCAGCTGCCGAGTTTTCTCGACAGCGGGGGCAGGTTCGCCCCCAAGTCTCCCGGCGTTGACCCTGCTCGACCAGCCTACTTCCAAGGGCCAGTTGCGGCGGCGCCGCCCTGTGCCGTCACCACTTAGTCCTCCGGCTAGCCTGAACCTCCGGCTACTACCTCCAGTCATCCCTCACCGGATTCCGGCATGAATAGTGTCGTAAAAACAGATGTAAATACCCTTCATCACACACGCATGCATAAACATATACAACAACTTTCAGTCTTGGCTGGCGACGACCAGCCACCGGCGACCAGTCCCAGGCCCTCGCCGGCGCATCACCAGCGCCGCCCCCACAGCATGCATACACAACACATATTTTACACACACACACACTACACAACCCCATGCAACCACCCCCTTTCTCAGCCCTTTTTCTGGCACCGGCACCACCACACACGGTGGTGTCGCCCCTCCAACGACTAGCCCACAATCCCGGCAGCGCCTCCGGCACCTGCAATCGCGAGAAGAAGAGAGAGAGAGAGAGAGAGAGAGAACGGGAGAGAGAAATGGTGGCAAAAAGTAAGGATTTAGGGTTTGGAGATCGTTTTTCGTCGTTTTCCGGCAAACGAAAAATCAGAATTGAATTTCGGAAGTTATTCTAGATTCGTCTCGTCGAGGGCTACGTTTTATATGAAAATCGGCCGAAAATGACAAATTTGAAAATTTCCGACGAACTCCGGCGACGCTGGCGGCGGTGCGCCGGAGACAGAGGAAAAAGAGGAGAGAGAGAGAGACTTATGTGTGTTTGGTGCTTTTCGGCTCGTTCGAAAAAATGGTGAAAAAATGAATCGAATGAAGCCCTATTTATAGAAATTGGAAAAGTTACTATTCATTAGAGGTAGGTTACTGTCCACGTAGGCTAGGTTACTGTTCAGATAAAGATGTCGATTACTATTCATCACGGTTCCATTCCTCGTTTTTCCGAAACTCTGTAATTTGCCATTTTCTTCGCCGTTTGAGTTACAGGTGTCCGATTGATCTCTAGTTCGTTTCTATCTTCTTATTTTTCCGTTATACATCTAATGGTAGAAAAATATTCTATATTCCATATCTATAAATTTTATCCATTTAAAACCGGTCGTTAAACACATATTTGAAACGCACGTAATTAAATTAAACACTCAAGAATTAATACACAAAAGTATTTCAATTAAGGGTTTACTTATTTAATTAACCAATTATGCTTCGTTTTTATCCTGGCCGCTACATATTCAATTAAAGGTTATGATATCTGTATATAAAAATTATATTCATATAACAAAAGGTTATGACATAAAAAAAACAAAAAAAACCTGGACGTGGATTCAGGCTAGGCCTGACCCAATCCGGCTCGCAAGCTTTTGGTGCACACAAACACTATCCCTCATACAAATATTTTGTTCTAACGTTTTTTTCCATGAATTTGTTCGAAACAAAGTTAAAAGTATTAAAAATATTATAAATTAAAACCTAATCATCTTACAATGATTATTATTAGAATTAATGAATATCCAAGTAATTAATATACATGAGGGAAATTTTACTTTGCGTAAATAATTGGCAAATAAGATCCTCTATTTCATATTTATGTTTTATCGGGTGTTTCAAAATAATTATCAGATTTCAAGTATAAAAATAACATCAGTAATTTACATATGATAAAAATTAAAAATAAAGTAATATAAGATGAAACATCAAATTGAGATAGGGATCTAGTTCGAATAATTGGAAGTGTGAGATGAATTCTCGCGTCTTTAATTGCCCCTGTGATTCATATTTCTAATAGTCCAGCTTCATACACAATTAATGAATAGCTTTCATTAATTGAGGTCTAACTAGCAAGATATATTTTTTTTCTAAATGATTATCGATCCAAACAAAATTGAGACCAATCAAGAAAAACGAACACAAATAATTATTATAGGAGCAAATTAAAGGTAAAGAAAGAGATAGACATCCTATGAAAGCTAATGAATGTGAAGGGTTCAACTAGCTATATGTACTATATATTAATGGACTTGAAATCATCAGATAATCCTCTCGAAGATCGCATGTCACTTTCACTTGCGTACGATGAATAGAAATCATCATCAAAATCCTTTTCCTTAATCTCCTCAATCTTGTCAACAACCTCTTTGATCTCGGGTCTCTTTTCCACGTCAGCTTGGCAGCAACTCAAAGCTATGTTCAAAAGCTTCATAATTTCACTATGACTCTGGCTGCCACCGGCCATATCGCGGTCGAACACCACGGCGGCGCCACCGCTCTCGTCGTTGATGGCCGACTGCACCCACGTGGCGAGGTCGACGTCGTTGTATGGAGCTCTTCCGGTTAGGGTTTCGAGAATGAGTACTCCGAGGCTCCAGACGTCGGTCTTCTTGGTGAGACGGCCCCCGTCCTTGAAGTCGGGCGACTTGTAGGCGATCATGTGTTGCTCTGCGTGTTCCTTGTTGACGATAGGGATTAAGCCGTAGTCGGCAAGGAGAGGGCTGTACGAGGCATCCAGAAGGACGTTGGAAGATTTAAGGTGGCCGTGGGCTGCTGTTAGGCTTGGCAGCTCGTTGTGGAGGTATAGGCTTCCTTTCGCTACTCCTTTCACGATCTTTAATCGGGTCGCCCAGTCCAACGATGGATTATCACGAGACCGATTGCCTGATATCAACCCAAAATTTTTTGTTATAATTAAACTTCAATAATATGAAAATACAATCACTTTTAATTTCACCATAAAATTTACGTATTCTAATTTTCATCTTTTAATTATCATGTTTTTAAATTTTAATCTGATTTTGCGCGGTGCTGCCTATATGTAAAAAGTTTAAATTTTATCATCTCGAAAAGACCACGCCATTTAACTTAGGGCTTTTGAAACCAAAAACCCTATAATTTAAATTAACCAGAACTATTTTACCCCTTAAAAAAAAAACGAAACAAGTTTTGCCACACCCGGATAGTTATAAGATCAATTCTGCATTTTTCCAAAGAACGAAAAGTGAAGAAAAAGGAAGAGAGATTACCATGAAGGCGGACAGCGAGGCTGCGGTTGGGGGCATAGTGGGAAACAAGGAGCTTCTCTTCTTTCCTATAATAGAAAGCAACAATGGAAAGCACATTCTGGTGGTTCAACCTGCCAAGCCTCCTCATATGCTCATTGAAGTCTTCTTTGCTGGCATTGTTCATATGCTTGCATCTCTTCACAACCATCACCCTTCCACCCGTCAGCGCCGCCTTGTAAGTCGACCCGAACGCCCCACTGCCCAGGACCTCCGCCGACGCCTTCAGCAAGTCCTGCATCTCGAATTTCTCCACGTCCTCTTTCAGGAATGTCAGCTTCACGCCTTGCTTCCCTTGCTCGGACGACACTGCTGCTGCAGCGCCGCCTTGGCCTCTTTCCATTCCGCTAAGATCTCCGCCGCCGCCGCCGGCGGTGGTGGCGGCGCCGGTCTCCAGTTGGTGGGAGTGTTTCTTGCGGCAGATGAGGAGGACGACAAGTGCTACAATGACTATGAAAGTTGCGGCCACGACTGCCGCCACGATTATGATTGTTTTCAGGGGTTTGCCGCCGTCTTTTGAGGAGTTGGATTCTGTAGGAGTGGGCCCATTTTTGGCTGAGCATGCTTCCAGAGGGCCCCCACATAGAGCTTTGTTGCCTGAGATTTGGGAGACTTAATATTAAACTCCAAACCCTAGAATCTCATGTATATCAGTGTTAGAAAGAGTGATAGAATGTACAAAAAGAAAAACATATGGCCCATCTTATAAGCTAACCATTGTTTACTTTTTATTACATGATTTTTCTTGAGCTAAAGACTAACATGCCTTTTTTCATTTTTTTTAATTGCGGTAATACTAATTTTCACGTCGCATTTTGTTCATCTTATCATGTACAAGTGAAATGAACTGATTGACAAATCAAATCATGTGGCATAATTGAAATTTTTAAGAAGTGACAGTGAATAAATGTATATACAATAAAAAAGAAAATGTAAAGCACCCATATTTTAAATAGAGAATATTTTCATCCAATTAGTGGCTGGAAACAATATATAAGTTATGTTCTTCTGTAAAAAAAAAAAAAAAAAAAATCACATCTTATAAAGTGGATAAAAAAATGCTTGTAATTAAATACTGGCTAAAGAAAATTACAAATTGATTATTAGGTCTTCAAATGATGCACCACGTATTTTATTGGATGGGTATCTACAATACATTTGCATATATATAAATAATTATGCTTTTATGATTATATATATTTATACAAATGAACAATAGATACAACATGTAATCAATCAACTTGAATTGAATCTCTTACCATCAGAATCCGACCTCATTGCTACAGATATTATACTAATGGTAATTGGAATATTGGAGAGATTGGTTACATTAATTTGAATTAAATAATATATTCAAATGCATAGAATCACCCATGAAAACTCCCTTCATCCTCCTAAGATCATGAAATCAACATCTATGAAAGATTCAATCGCAACAACAACATACGCAACTATAAAAAGAATAATAATAAGGAACTTCACTCACCAGAAAACGAGGAGGCTGGTAAATTGTTGAAGATGGAAGGGATGGGTCCCTCCAATTTATTATTGGATGCATTGAATACTTTTAAAATATCTTGTTCAAAACGAGGAATTTGACCTTCAAACTCATTGTTTTCGAGCCTCAACTCCATCAATTTGGGGGCCGAAGTCAATGTTCGTGGAATCGGACCAGTAAACTTATTGTTAGCCAAATGAAGCTTCTTCAACGACAACATGGAGTAGAAGGCATAGGGAGGAATCTCCCCGGTAAACTTATTGCTGGATAGATATATGGTTTTAAGTGAACTTAATTGCGTCACGTTTGGCATGGCACCATCGAAATCGTTGTACATGAAGCTCAAACTTCTCAATTCTTTCAACTCGGTGAGTGTTTCAATGTCAATCACCCCATGCAACCCCATGTTCTCGAGTTGGAGCCCCCAAACATGGCCTTTATCACATATCACACCAGTCCAACCATTGCATGGAGGCTTGGAAACGTCCCAATTCGACAATTTCCCCGTGTTCTTCAAGGACTCTCTGAACTTGAGCAAGATCTCACCCTCTGACGATAGACCCAACGACGATGTAGCAAAATTGAACAGGACCGCGATGAAGAGGACGATTATCGAGTGTTTGTTAGCCATCTTGGACGACGATAGTAGTGGTGCGCGCACTTGCAAGTGCGCGCCCTGTCGTGTGAGACCTAAAAATGACAATGGCCTCTTCTTCTTAGTATGCTTGAAAGAATGAAAGAGGATGTAAAGAAATTTGGTAAACATGGAGATTGTGGAGAGCCAATAATAGTGTGTTTGTGTTGTGAGGGTGGAAAGTAGTACACATGGTAACAAGCTAAGGTCACGTTGACAATGTCCACTTCTTTGATTGCTAATTGGGACTTGGGAGGTCGACACATTTTTTTGCATCAGAACTATACGCTTTGCCTTTTATTTGTTGGATATATATATATAGGAATAAGATTTAATTTGGTGGACTACGACTATACATGTTCATTACCACATCTTTCTTTCTTCTCCTTTTTCTAGCTCACTCACACACATATTTAGTAATATCTATGTTATATATGCATGCATGTAGCACGTATTACTCACTATTAATTAGTTACAACTCTAAAATATTAGATGTACACTATAAAAATAGGAATAAAAATAGGAGTGTGACTGCTGTACACCTGGTGTACATACAATCCGGGTCGACCCGGATCCGCGCACTTTTGCTTTTTTTTTTTTTTTATTCCAAGGCAAAACCTTTATGTACAAAGTTGGTGACCTTTATATACAAATTGTGTGACCTTTATGTATAAATTCTGTGACCTTTATGTTAAATAACTTAGAAAAAAATTAAGAATTTAAGCAAAATTTGTACATAGATACCTTTATGTTATATTCATATGACCTTTATGTATATTTATGTGACTTTTATGTATAAATATTCATACCTTTATATACCTTTTATATATTACATAAAAGTATGAATATTTGTACATAAAGGTCATATAAAATATATATAAAGGTCACATGAATATTACATAAAGATATCTATGTACAAATTTGACTGAAATTCTTCCTTTTTTTTCTAAGTTACAATGCATAAAGGTCACAACATTTGTACATAAAGGTCACCAAATTTGTACATAAAGGTCAATGCATAAAATTTATAAAAATAAATAAATAAATAAATTCCTGGATCCGGGTCGACCGACCCGGATTGCACGGATCTTAGATCCGTGCACCAGGTGCACAGGAGAATTTGTGTAAAAATAGTGAGTGAAGTCGAATTTCATGAAGATTAGCGACAAATACTAAAGGATAACAAAATATTTAATTTAGACATTCAAATTAAGTACCACGCCTTTCACGTACAATATGATGTACAATTATGCAAAAGTGAATTGTATCATTTAGTCAATGGTGGTTTAATAGTTTTGTCCTAAAAATATATCACTAAATTCCTTTTATTTATTTGAGAACAAATCTGGAATGTTTTACGAAGCATCCAAAAATAAATTCATTTTCTTCATTAATTTGCATTAAAAGGTAAAATTGAGTCAATCCCGCAAAGAACAGTAAAATCAATTATGCGCTAATTGTACCAAATCGCTAGTAACAAATTAATGGGGAAAGGGGTTTGGATTGGAAACGAACAAAAAACTAACTAATTATCAATAAACAAATATGATGAACAAAGTAAATAAGATATGATTTCAAATTATGAACAGTCATTTAGTCTCAGTTCAGTTATCAAACTTTTTTGTTTCATTTTATGATCGCATGCAACATTAATTCAATTTAGTCCAAATCTTCAGCCCTTGAATATTAATTATTTATGTCGTCCCTTATGTTGTATTCAATTAAAGATACGATTCAAATTGATCCTAATTAATGAAGAATGTACGTAATAGGTATGATCTCTAGATTTAATTTACAAACGACGTTAAATTTTAGGATGACGGATCAAACCATACAACATACATATGAAATGCTCTACCTGTTTAACTTGAACTCGTATTATCCTAATTAATATCATTTGCTATACTGTAACAATCACAGATTATCAACATCTATTCTAGCAATAGACATACAAATCATCTAATATAACATACCATTACTACATCAAACATTCATAAAGCATAAATATGTAAAATAAATGACACAAATAACTCTGAAAAGCAAACTAAATTAAATTTTACTAAATGTTATCACATAGCCAGAAAGATAGGTTCAAACTTCCATTTAAAGCGGATGAATAAATTCCTAGTTGATAAACTGCGTTTATTGCATGTTTCTAGAGCTAATTCTTGTTGGAAATATTGTATAAATATGCAATTTGTTGTGGTTTATTAGCCTGTTGCGAGTATAATTGTCTCTCTACATTGGTTATGATATTTTACAGGAAATAAGCCTAAAGTGGAGTGTTTTGATAAAGGGATCGAAAAAGAGTTGAAGAAGGACGATCCAATAACCATGGAAATGGAAATGAATTGCAATAATTGGAAAGTGAGACATGGGCTGAAATGATAGATTCAAAAGTCCAAGTTGAATTTGAAGATATACAACGTGGAGATGATGTACAATTTAGAAGCAATGATTTGTGCTTATCCAAATAACTCCACTATAAGTATCCGAAAAAAAATATATAATTCATGTACCACAAGAGAGAAGGAAGCAAGATATTGAAGAGGCAAGATCTGAAGATCAAGAGGAGCAAGTCAATAATCTCCAATTCGGTTTTTTTTTATTTGTTAATCATGTCTAGTATTAGATTATTTATAATTTTCTTTTTATTAGAACATGAGTGACTAAAACACTTTGTTGATTTCAGGGACAAGTAGTTCGTAGATTTTATGTTTTGATTTTGGACCATTGATTTAGTTAATTGCTCAATTCTCCTTTTCTGTATATTCGTTTTATAATTCTTCTATTGTTGATTGATTGAATCTATATGATTGACTAGGCAGAATTCGAAAGTTGGAAACCTAGTTTGATTGATTTGCTATAGTTTGAATTCATTTGATTAAATTAGATGTAACTAGGATCCGAAAGGCGGTGAAAAGTTGTGAAAGGAATACAGTCTTAGGAACTTTTAGGAGTTGATTAGTTTGATAATGCAGAGATGATTATTAGATTAATTAACTTAACATAATATTTGCGTTGAAAGACGGAGTATTATAATTTCATGATTGCCTTTAGATCTGAGTTGAGTATATTAATTAGATCAATAGCTTATGATAAATATAATTAATATGAATGAAAGTTTCCTTGAAATCAATTATCTTGAAATCTGGTATCTCTCGTAATCATATATTCTCTTGGTAATTTAGTTAGTTTAATTTAGTTAATTCATAGTTTGTAATTTAGCATATTGATCACTATCTATTTCATTGATTCACTAAATATTATTTAGATTAGTAAGTAGAAGTAATTAGTTTTATAAATTTCTTGTCAGTCCCTGTGGAAACTATATCTGGTCTTACTAATTCTACAATTTGACACCGTGTACTTGAGGAGTTTTATTATTTAAGAAATAAGCGAACAAGTTTTTGGCGTCGTTATCGGGGACTGAACAGAACTATAAAGTAATATTTTGAACATTGATTCGAGTAATAATTTAGTTTTTATTATTTATATTATTATTAATAGTAGTTCTTGATACAGGTAGTGTATGAAAACAAGGTCTACGGGAGGAGATATTCCACCGATAGACCCTGAGATCTAAGCTACTTGCAGAAGGAATAAATCTTAGACACCAAGAAGATTAATATTTGAGATGGCTAACCAACAAGAACCAGATCAAGAGAGAACTCCTATTCACAACTACTTCCAGCCCCCTGATGACTTAGTTTATGGAGGAGTTGTGAATCCAACTGTTGCTGCTAATAATTTTGAGCTGAAAGCATCCTTGATTAATATGGTACAGCAGAATCAGTTTGGGGGTAGTGCACTTGAAAATCCTCATTCCCACTTGCAACACTTTCTGGAAATCTCTGACACAATCAAGATTAATGGGGTAACTGCATATGCTATTCGAATTAAACTTTTCCCTTTTTCATTAAGAGATATAGCTAAAATATGGCTACAAGCTCAGAATCCTCCGATTACCACATGGTCAGAACTCAGAAAGAAATTTCTTATGAAATACTTCCCACCAAGCAAGACTATGAAGTTGAAAGCTGACATTACTCAGTTCAAGCAAGGAAATATGGAAAGCTTGTATGAAGTATGGGAAAGATACAGAGATCTGTTGGGCATGTGTCCGCAACAATGGACTACCTAAAGCTGATCAAATTAGCTATTTTTATTCTGGGTTGGATGCACAGTTTCGAAATATGGTGGATGCATCTGCAGGAGGATCTATATTCTCTAGAACACCACAGAAAGCTTTTGAATTGTTAGATGAGATGGCTACAAATTATTTTCAGTGGCCTACTGAAAGACTACCTCCAAGTAGAGTTGCTCAAGTATCCAATACTGATCCGATTGAAAAGTTGACGAATAAAATGACAACAGTGATGAAGATATTGACAAAGATTCCAGTTCAAGAAGAGGAACCTATAATGGAAGACTACCTACAAGTAGAGTTGCTCAAGTATCCAATACTGATCCGATTGAAAAGTTGACGAATCAAATGACAACAGTGATGAAGATATTGACAAAGATTCCAGTTCTAGAAGAGGAACCTATAATGGAAGATGTCAATTATGTGAATGGGCCAAATTACAATAATTTTAGGAGGCCACAATATCAGAATCAACAAGGATATAATTCAGCTTGGCGGAATCATCCTAATTTTTCTTATGTCAATCAGAATAACGCTGAGCAACCACCCCCCGGATTTGCAGTACAAAAAGGAGGAGTAATTATGGAGCTTAAAAAGCTGTCTATGGATGAAGGACCATAGATGCCTGAAAATAAGAAGGAGGAGACAATTGAGGTTGAAGAATCTGGAAAAGTTGAAGAGGAAGAAGTCAAGAAAGAAGACAACATTGTAGAAAAAGGGGCTGAAAAGCCTAAATCGACTTCTAACTCTACTTCTTTTAATTCTAATATTCCTGTTCCCTTTCCCCAGAGATTGAAAAAAAAAAGTTAGATGCTCAGTTTTCTAAATTTATGAAAATCCATATTAATATCCCTTTTGCTGATGTTTTGCAACAGATGCCTAATTATGCAAAGTTCTTGAAAGAAGTGATGTCCAATAAAAGAAAGTTGCATGATCATGAGATGGTGAATCTGACTGAGGAATGCAGTGCTGTATTGCAAAAGAAGATGCCAAGAAAAAGAAGAGATCCTGGAAGTTTCATAATCCCTTGTATAATTGGTAGTGATTGGTTCAAACTCTTTATGACCTTGGAGCAAGCATCAATTTGATACCTTTATCTTTCTACAAGAAGCTAGATATCAAAGATGCAAGACCCACCTTGGTGAAACTATAGTTGGCAGATAGATAAATGGTATATCCTCATGGCCTCAATGGTAAAAGGTGATTCTTTCATATTTTCTGCTGATTTTGTTATACTTGATATGGAGGAAGATCAAGAAATACCAGTTATTCTTGGTCGACCTTTCCTTGCAACGACTAGAGCTTTAATAGATGTTCACAAAGGAGAACTAACTTTGAGATTTAATGATGAAACTCTCCGGATTGATATTTTTAAAATGATGCAGTTTAATAGGGATCCCGAACATTGGGACCATATTAGATCCGTAGAGAATTTTGATACATGTGCTATGCTAAAAACTATAACTCCTGATATTGATCCATTAGAAGCATGCATAACTGAATCTTTATTCTCTTATATGGATGATCTTGATGAGGAGTTATTTGAAACTTCTTGTTACTTAGACTTTGAAGTTGAGAATCCAGGTTCTGCAAGGCCACCTTTAAAGCTTGAAGAATTGAAGGCTGGTGGAAAAGATGAGGAAGAAACAAAAGTGGAACTAAAGTCGTTGCCGGATCATTTGAAATATGCATTCTTGGGTCAAAATAAAACATTCCTGATAATTGTATCATCTTTTTTAACTCCCACACAATTAGATAAATGGCTTAGAGTGCTTAAGGAGAATAAAGCTGCAATAGGGTGGTCATTATCTGATTTGAAAGGGATTAGCCCAACAATATGCATGCATAAGATTAGGCTAAATGATTTAATTTTGGCCATCTGTACAAGCGCAACGTAGACTTAACCGAGTCATGAAAGATGTAGTAAGAAAAGAAGTCTTAAAGTAGATTGAAAATGGAATATTTTTTGCTATTTCTGACAGTGAATGGGTTAGTCCTACACAAGTTGTGCCTAAGAAAGGGGGGATGACTATAGTAAAGGGAGAAGATGTTGAAGTAATTGCTACTAGGGTAGTGTCTGGTTGGAGAGTCTGTATTGACTATAGAAAACTAAATGATGCTACTAAAAACGATCATTTCCCCCTCCCCTTTATTAATCAAATGTTGGATCGTTTGGCTGGTTATGAGTTTTACTGTTTTCTAGATGGTTATTCTGGTTATAATCAAATTTGGATTGATCCGAAAGATCGTCACAAAACTACCTTTACATGTCCCTATAGATTTTTTGCTTTCATTAAAATACCATTCGGATTATGTAACGCTCCAGCAACTTTCCAACGATGCATGATGGCTATTTTTCATGATATGGTTGAGGACATTATGGAGGTCTTTATGGATGATTTCTCTGTATTTGGCATGACTTTTGATAAATGTTTGTATAATTTGTCATTGGTTTTGCAAAGATCCAGTGAAACTAACCTTGTTCTGAATTGAGAGAAATGCCACATTATGGTAAAAGATGGCATTGTTCTTGGCCATAGAATTTCTACTGCAGGTTTGGAAGTTGATCGTACGAAAATAATGGCAATTGAAAAGCTGCCACAACCCACAAGTGAAAAAGCAGTTCGAAGTTTCTTGGGACATGCAGGTTTTTATCGCAGGTTCATTAAGGATTTTTCTAAAATTACCAAGCCCCTGAATCACCTTTTAGAGAAAGAGGTAAAATTTGTTTTTGATGATACATGTTTGGAAGCATTTGAAACTCTGAAGACTGCTTTGGTATCTACTCATATTCTGGTAAAACCTGACTGGACTCATCATTTTGTACTTATATGTGATGCTAGTGATTATGTTGTGGGGGTGGTTTTGGGACAAAAATACCATAGAGTGTTTAAAATTATATATTATGCTAGTAGAACCATGGATAACGCTCAACGTAGTTATACTACGACTGAAAAAGAGATGCTAGCTTTAGTATATGCTTTTGACAAATTTAGACCTTATTTAATAGGGACTAAAACTATTTTATTCACTGATCATGCTGTTATTCGATATTTGGTTGGAAAGAAGAATGCTAAACCTAGATTGATTAGGTGGATATTGTTACTCCAAGAATTTGATATTGAAATAAGAGATAGGAAAGGGAGTGAGAATGTGATAGCTGATCATCTGTTTAGGCTAGAGCATAGTGATTGCATGCCTAAGGAAGAATTCCCAATTAAAGAAACATTTCCTGATGAAACATTGTTTGTGATGAAATCTGATATTCCTTGGTATGCTGCCATTGTGAACTATTTAGTAAGTGGTGTAATCCCTCCTGATTTGAACTTATATCAGAAAAAGAAACTTTTTTCACGATGTGAAATATTATATTTGAGATGATCCTTTACTATTTAGGCGTTGTGCAAATTCTATCATTCGTAGATGTGATATTGAACAATGTCATTCTTTATCTTATGGGGGACATCACGGTTCTTCTAGAACTGCGGCTAAAGTCTTACAATCTGGTTTTTATTGGCTTTCAATTTTTAAAGATTGTCATGTCTTTGTGCAAAAATGTGATAAGTGCTAAAGAGCGGGAAAAATCTCTGGAATACATGAGATGCCTCTAACTAATGTATTTAAAGTTAAATTGTTTGATGTTTGGGGCATGGATTCATGGGACCTTTTCCGTCATCTTTTGGTTTCACTTATATTTTAGTTGTTGTTGATTATGTGTCTAAATGGGTTGAAGCAATAGCAACTATGTCCAACAATGCTAAAATAGTCCTCAAGTTCATTAAAAAGAATATCTTTACTTGTTTTGGAACTCAAAGGGCTATTATTAGTGATGGGGGTTCCCACTTTTGTAACAAGTTATTTAATAACTTGCTTACAAAATACGGGGTAAAACATCAAGTAACATTGGCATATCATCCTCAAGCCAATGGACAAGCTGAAATCTCTAACCGGGAAATAAAATAGATACTTGAAAAAATGGTTAAGACTAATCGAAAGGATTGGTCATCAAAATTGGATGATGCACTTTGGGCATATAGAACTGCTTATAAAACACCCTTGGGTATGTCTCCTTATCCATTAGTGTATGGTAAAACTTGTCACTTACCCGTAGAGTTGGAACACAAAGCATTTTGGGCCCTTAAAAAACTAAACTTTGACTTCAATGTTGCGGGTGAAAAGAGAATGCTTGAATCAAGCATTACCATGAGCCATTACAAAGTCGAGAGATCCAAGTAATATCACTTCGAAATGATTGAAAAAGCTCACCGTCTAGCCAAAGACGTTAAACAAAGGCGCTTGTTGGGAGGCAACCCAACCGAGATAACATAGTTCTGAGTCAATTATTTGTTATGGGTTAGTTTTTCTATCTCTTCTTTTTCTACTATTAAATTTTTTCTAATTTTTCTTAATTTTTCCTTTCCTAATTTTTCTTGTGTCCGGGACGGACACTTATCTAAGTTTGGGGGTTAGGGAGGAAAAATTAATTGGTTATGGAAAAGAGCTTATTTGTCAAAAATCCTATAGTTGAAATGCAACTTGATTTGATTACTAGTTATTGAATTGTAAAAAAAAAAATGATGCTTAATTGAATATGCTTGGAAAATTGCACATAAACCTGTGAGCTTTTGAGCCTGAAATGACTGGTTTCTCTACAGTCATATTTTTCTAGGTGTGATTGTCATATGAATGCATTGTTTTCTAGAACTTGCTTTGGCGACCTTACTTGAGACTGCAATAGTGTGCGTAAGGACTTTGATTTGATTTTAGGCCATCTTTGTTTATCCCACACTTTTGAGAAAAATATATATCCCTAGTTAGCCCCTTTGAGCCAAAAAAAAATAATTATTGTTTGGATTAAATGATTAATAGACTTGTTTCATTGACATGTTCTATTGACACCCTTTACTGTGGACTAGAAGAGTATTATGAGTGGAAAAATAGGAAAAGTGTTGAAAAATTAATTTGTGAAAAAGGATCTTGTGTAAATACTTATGGAAAAATAACTTCTCGTAAAAAAAAAAAAAAAAACCAGAAAAAGTCAAGCCCAAAAGAGAAAAGAAAAAAAAACATAAAAATGAGGAGGTTCATGATTTCACATGTGTTTTACAAGTGTCCAAATTAATAGAAGGGTACAAGGAGGTTCATTAATTGACCTTGCTGAGATTTGTATTGTTTGAGTGATAAGAGTTTGGTAGTGGTGAGTAGACGTACTTTTCTAGTCCAATTTTGAGTCACTTAGCCAAATATTCCTACGCACCAAAGAGCCATATTACGGTCCAAATTAAAGACCTAATTGATCTTTGTCTGAAAAGCACACATTCAAGCAGTGGAGAGTTTTGGCGATCTGCAAGCCTATGGTAAAAGGTGTATTTCAAGTTGACTTGAGTGAAAATTTCATACCTTATACACATTTGAGTGATTGAGTGATACACTTTTTCCGAACAGAGGCAATTTGAAAAGTTTGTTTGATTTTGCATTAATTTACAAAAGAATATGCATGACAACTTTGTTGTATGGAAACTAGAAAGATCGATCATTTATATGCTTGCTTCTCATGTGCAATTGATTTGAACTCGCTTAGCCCTAAAACTTTGTTTTCTTTCTCTTTCTTGCTCAGGACGAGCAAGTGTTTAAGTTTAGGGGTTTGATAAACTGCGTTTATTGCATGTTTCTGGAACTAATTCTCGTTGGAAATATTGTAAAAATATGTAATTTATTGTGGTTTATTGGCCTATTGCGATTATAATTGTCTCTCTACATTGGTTATGATATTTTACAGGAAATAGGCCTAAAGTGGAGTGTTTTGATAAAGGGATCGAAAAAGAGTTGAGGAAGGACGGTCCAATAAGTATGGAAATTAAAATGAATTGCAGTAATTGGAAAGTGAGACATGGGCTGAAATGATAGATTCAAAAGTCCAAGTTGAATTTGAAGAGATACAACGTGGAGAAGATGTACAATTTAAAAGCAATGATTTGAGTTTATCCAAATAACTCCACTATAAGTATTCGAAAAATTAATATAATTCATATACTATAAGAGAGAAGGAAGCAAGAGATTTAAGAGGCAAGATCTGAAGATCAAGAGAAGCAAGTCAAGAATCGCCAATTCGATTTTTCTTTTTTTTTTATTTGTTAATCATGTCTAGTATTAGATTATTTATAATTTTCTTTTTATTGGAACATGAGTCATTAAAACACTTTGTTGATTTTAGGGACAAGTAGTTCGTAGATTTTATGTTTTGATTTTGGACCATTGATTTAGTTAATTGCTCAATTCTCCTTTTCTATATATTCGTTTTATAATTCTTCTATTGTTGATTGATTGAATGTATATGATTGACTAGGTAGAATTCGAAAGTTGGAAACCTAGTTTGATTGATTTGCTATAATTTGAATTCATTTGATTAAATTAGGTCACTAATATATTGGAAACACAAACAAGTAACTAGGATCCGAGAAGCGGTGAAAAGTTGTGAAAGGAATACAGTCTTAGGAACTTTTAGGAGTTGATTAGTTTGATAATGCAGAGATGATTATTAGATTAATTAACTTACGTAATATTTGCGTTGAAAGAATGAGTATTATAATTCCGTGATTGGCTTTAGATCTGAGTTGAGTATATTAATTAGATCAATAGCTTATGATAAATATAATTAATATGAATGAAAGTTTCCCTGAAATCAATTATCTTGAAATCTGATATCTCTCATAATCATATATTCTCTTGGTAATTTAGTTAGTTTAATTTAGTTAATTCATAGTTAGTAATTTAGCATGTTGATCACTATCTATTTCATTGATTCACTAAATATTATTTAGATTAGTAAGTAGAAGAAATTAGTTTTATAAATTTCTTATCAGTCTTTGTGGAAGTGATGTCTGGTCTTACTAATTCTACAATTTGACACCGTATACTTGTGGAATTTTATTGTTTAAGAAATAAGCGAACACTAGTCAAGCATACTTTATACTTAAAAACTAAAGAAAACTAAAGATATAAGTATTCTACGTGTGCCTCCAACCTTTTAAAGCATACTCCATAAGAAGCTAGTTGATACTGCTGGTTTCCAAACTTCAAATACTTGTGAAAATAGATTACATGCCTTAAGACTTTGTACTTTAAGTTAAAAACTCAAACGATGAGTCTGCAATGGTTAATTAATGTATTTAGTACTAGGAGCATTTCAAAAGAGATCCTAATTAGAAGATAAATGAATTGGAGCTTGATTTACTGAAAATTATATAGTGCAAGCCACAAAATGGAAGCTATATAAAGGCAAGTGGAAGACACTTGAACTGTTGAGAGGGTTTGTGGTAAAACATTATGTCGGATTAAAGAGCTACATGATTAAGTTCCTACGTGTGGATGATGAAGGAAAGTTTAAGTTTCTGTTAGGAGATGATAGCCTTTTTGGAGGCATGTATGTAGGTTTTAATGTACTAAAGAAATGTTTCTTAGAGGGATATATACTAATCATAGAGTTTAATTGTTGTTTTCTTAAGATATTTCTTCTTGGAGTCTTGTTGTGTGTTATTGGCAAGGATGAAATAGTCAAATGTTTCCATTCACATGGGTTGTGGTAGAGGCTAAGAATGAGGAGTACTAGAGGTGGTTTTATACTATATTGTTTGAAGAGTTTGGAATCACAGATGGATTGAGAAGGTATTTTATAAATGATCAACAAAAGATTGGTGGTTCAACTATGTCTAACATTGTAATCATTGATTTTCATTATTTAATTATCATAAAAATGTTTTAAGTCCATTAGAATTGATCTTATGAAAATATTGCATAAAATCTTCCCAAAATGTGTTACCGATAGAATTTGCCCTAGGGTGAGGTGGAAGTTAGAGTTGTATAGGGCACAAATTCAATTATTTCAAGTGTTGAAAAATTCACCTTATAAAAACAACATATTTGGAACCTTCTTGTTGGATTCTCATTTGTGGTGGAAGTCAAATGTAGACTCTGAACACCATGCCCACACAACTTCAAATATGGGGATGTGGTTGACTCAGAGCAAGACCTATTAGACATGTTGAAAGTGGTAAGAAAAAATGAGAAATCTTTTGGTTTTGAAATTAGGAAGAGGTTTGAACTTCGTTGAACATGTGGACTGTCAACAAATCCAAATAAGTTGAGAACATCTTCAAGATACTGAAATAATTTTTTCAATTTCATCAACAATAAGTTATGGCGATTTGTGAATTTAGGGAAATGTGATACAAGTTGGATTTGTAAGGAAGGGTTCAAACTCAGCCAAATTGGGGGAAAGAGATTTCTACAAAAAAACATTCAACTCATTTTCTTATTTTAATTAATTTTAATTCACTTACTTATGGAACAACGTCGTTTCGTATGATTTCAATTTTCTTTATTTCAAATGTCGCAGCTGACTTGTCTACACAAATGGTCAGTAAAATAAGAAAAATCTAGAGCTAACCGACGTTAAAAAAATAAACTACATATATAAAACTATGTTATTTTGAAAATTTTGATTCAAATAACAAATTTGAGTAAAAATTGTGATTTTTCGGGCAACTAACCCTTAAATGTATTTGCAAAATTATATCTCGATTTCAGTCTTATATTTATAAAAAATCATTTTTTCTCATTTTTTATTTTAGGGTTAAAAAATATTTACTAATCCAAATTATACGAGATTTGACACAATTGTTTCAATTTTTTATATGAACTTTTAATTTGATCACTTTGTATAAGACAAATCCTCGTCATACACATGTCAGAAATCAACATCTAAAATTTGTCTAATGTAATGTCCAGAACAAAAACGAAGCATAATTGATTAATTAAATAAGTAAACCCTTAATTAAAATATCTTATGTGTATTAATTTTTAATTGTTTAATTTAATTACGTGCGTTTCAGATACGTGTTTAACGTCCAGTTTTAAATGGATAAAATTTATAGACATGAAAGACAGAATATTTTTATACGATTAGATGCGTAATGGAAAAACGAGAAAATAGAAACGAACTAGAGGTCAATCGGACACCCGTAGCTCAAACGGCAAAGAAAATGGCAAAATACGAAGTTTCGAAAAAACGAGAAACGAAATCTTCTTGAACAGTAACCTATCCCCATGAACAGTAACCTACTCATGAATAGTAACTTTTCCAAATTCTATAAATAGGGCCTCATTCGATTTCATTTTCACTGTTTCTTCGAATGAGCCAAAAAACGCCGAACACACGTAAGTCTCTCTCTTCTCTCTCTTTCATTTTAATTTTATATTCCGTCGTCGCCATCGCCGGAGCCGCCGCCGGATCCACCGCCGCCGCCAGAGTTGGCCGGAAAACTTCAAACTCATCCGTTTCAATTGATTTTCGTACACAACGAAGGCCTCGACGAGATGAATCTAAGACAACTTCCGGAATTCAATTTCGATTCTCCGTTCGCCGGAAAATGGCGAAAAACCGCCGCTGCCGTCGCCGGAAAATGTCAAACCCGTCCGTTTCAGCTGATTTTCGTATACAACGTAGCCCTCGATGATACGAGTCTAGGGCAACTTCTGGAATTCAATTCCGATTCTCCGTTCGTCGGAAAACGATGAAAAACCATTTCCAAACCCTAAACCCTTGATTTTGGCCACCTTTTCTCTCTCCCGTTTTTCTCTCTCTCGCTCTTCTTCTAGTGGTTGCAGGCACCGGAGGGGCTACCGGGATTGTGGGCTAGCCTCTGGATGGGTGGTACCGCTGTGGGTGGCGGCGCCGGTGCCGAAAAATGGGTTGGGAAAGGGGGCTGTTGCGTGTTGGTTGTGTAGTGTGTGTGTAACATGTGTAATGAAGGGTTTTTGAGGCTGTTTTTCAGACACTATTCATGCCGGAATCCGGCGAAGGATGGCCGGATCTGGTAGCCGAAGGTACGGGCTAGCCGGAGGACTAAGGGTCGATGGCATAGGGTGGCGCCGGGAAAGGGGCTGCTCGAGCAGGCCGATGACGGGAGGTCTGGGTAGCAACCTACCCCCGCTGCCTAAAAAACTAGGCAGCCGACGGGAGACACCATCGGGAAATTTTCCCGTCGACGGGAACACGCACGACGTCGTATTTTCGATTCGAATCTCATTTTTTTTTCATCGTACTTTATCATCGAGACGTTGCCAACAAAATATCATTGACCGGGGGTCGTGGGTCCCGGTCAAAGTCAACCCTTTGACCAAATTACCAAAATACCCTTAAATCTTAGAACGCTCCGTTCGAGCTCGTTTCAACTCCGATCAAGCTCATTCTTGTTTTGTTGTGATCCAAAATTCATTCTCTTTCATCTCAGCCATATAAACTAATATTTTCCTTTTATTTCTTTAACCTCAATCATTAGGCTTTTCGTTCTGATCCGTCTCATCTCGATTTTCGATATCATTTAAATCTTTTAATTTTATTTAATAATGATCTAAGAAAACATCGTAATTTATGTAGGCTACCTGTTGGAGTGAAGCCTTGGGATACGTGATCTTTAAGAGGTGCTGCTCACGTGGTAACCACCGAACAAGGTGGGGGTAATTTCTTTAAATTAGGATATTTTATAAAGTTTATGCAATCTTTTAAGATTATTATTAAATGAGTTGGGTATACGTGCTGAATGCATGAGATTTTATGTGTGATAATGTTATGATACGATGAATGTGAATATTATACTTGAATGACGTTGGGTCGATATACATGCTATGTGAATGTGTGCTCTGAGCTAAGATTATTATTAAATGAGAATGTGATTGATGAATGATTTAAAGCAAGTGATGGATTACGAATGTTTTACTATGAATGCAAAAGTGAAGAATGATGTGAAGTTAATATTTGCATATGTGCAAATAAGACGTGCTTTCATGGCAGTTGAGAACTGCAACTAAGTGTTTTGTTAAATAAATGTGCTTCTATGTGTATGTTTGATATATGTATGTGTGATGCAAATATGTGCGCATGTGCATGCGTATGCAAGGCGGCTAGGGCTCGCATAAAGACGGCTGATCACCGTATCATGACGGTTAATAACCGTAAAATGTTTTCATGGCGGCTAAGAATCGTAAAATGCTTTAATGGCGGCTAAGCACCATAAATTATGTGAAAAGTGATGTTTGAACGTGAATGATTGATTGTATGTTTACAAGACGGCTAAAAACCGTAAATGTGAAAATGAAGTGATATGTGCTTGTGCATGCGTATGCAAGGCAGCTAGGGCTCGCATAAAGACGGCTGATCACCGTATCATGACGGCTAAGAACCGTAAAATGTTTTCATGGCAGCTGAGAACCGTAAAATGCTTTCATGGCGGCTAAGCACCGTAAATTATATGAAAAGTGATATGTTTGAATGTGAAGGATGATTGATTTGAGATGGATGCTTACATTATAAAATGATTTAAGTCACGTGATTTGAAGTGATCTATTTTATGCTGTTTTTATTAAAAGACAAACATTTTATGAAAATCTATTTTTTATGTGACAAATGGTATTCTGGTATGTGTGTAAAATCTTCTAAAATTATTTTATGTCATCCCGAGTTCCCCTCCCCACTGAGTGTACTTTTGTCACTCACCCCTCTTTTAAAATGTTTTCAGTTTAAGAAGTTTAGGGCGTGGCGCGCGAGCGGTGGATGCTGGTAGCCGATGATCAAAGGTTACAGAAGTTTTTTATTAGTAAATGTGATATTTTATGAATTATGGAAATGTATATTTTATAATAAATCTTGAATTTTAAAGTTTATTTATTTTATTTTTATTGAAAATTTAAAGAGTAATGTTTTTATAAGTGAGTAACGTCTCGATTAAGATTTATTTACCAAAAAGAATCGGGACGTTACATCTAATATCGTAAAATGCATCAATTTTAAAGTTCATACAATTATGTGGAACTGTTCAATTAATTATACTTACTGGTTATAACATTTGAATTTTTCAACCATTCTACGTGAAATTATAATTTTTCAAATGTAGAATATTGGAAGCAAATATATTGCATGATACACATAAAATTATTACACTACTTGTTAAATTATAACTTGTGAAAAGTATTACTTGATATAATAAAAGTATTATATAATAAAAAAATAATTACATGTGTCGACTAAGTTGACATGGGCAGCATTGAGCCTTGTTGATCAAGTTAAATAGACCTACACAAGAATGTACCTAATTAAGGTTAACTTATAAACAAAGTGAATCATTGAAAGAATACATAAAATATGGAGCAATTATGGTATTAGACTAATACTCTTGTGAACCTTTCGGTACAAGCCCCATTATATAAATAAGTTTTTGTTTCTTCTTCAAAATCAGAAAGATGAGGCAGCGAGCTCTGCTCCTTATTTTTTCTTCTTCAGATTCAGGAAGATCGATGTTCATTAAAGATATGGCTAAATCATTTCCTTAGAATAAATAAAAGAAGCATGAATTCAGTTACGGTCTCGCACTCACGTTTTTTAATTTTTTAAGAAGGAATTATCGGACCTCCACTTAGTTTCACCCAAGCTTTATCCTCGTCATGGATAGATCACCCAGGTTTGAGTCCATAAGTAGTGACCATTGCCCTATGAAAACTAGTTATCACTGCGGTTTCGATGGGTTCCCTTAACCAAATTAGTGCCTATAAGTTGTCTTTGGTAGTATACTACTATTAAAGAATGAGAGTTTTTTTCTACGAGTAATCATTTATTAAATTTAAATGAGCCATTTTTCCTTGGTGAAATCAAATATATGAATGAACAATTTTAGAAAAAACTTATATAAGAAGAGCCATGTCAGCAACATCCTCAACTATTTTTCTGGTTAATAAAGTTCAGTTTTCAAAAATCAAGTAGGCCGTTTTGAGATCATTTTTAGTGATTCTTGTTTCTGCTGCTTATATAAGTGTAGCTCTTTAGTGGGTTGCCTTCAGTTTTTAGATTTGAGTTCTAGTGCGAGATAAGATAACAGTGAAAGTTAGCTTGCTAGTCATCATTCATGTAAATGATTAATTCTCTGTTTGTGCTGTTTTTTCTTCTATGATTTATAGAATCTCTCCCCACCCTTGTTTCTCATGGATGTAGGCGTTTAATGTCGAACCACGTAAATTTTTGAGTATTGTTTGTATTAATCTTGTTTGTGTTGTGATTTCTTGAGGTTGGAATTCAATTCTTGCAAGCGAATGGTTAGCGTTTACAAGGTGTTTGTGAAAAGTCACCTGAGATACGACACTTCTTCTCGACACTCTTCTTTTCCATCTGAACATCAGTAATTGAGCTCTTCTTCTCAGATCCAAATTTGTGTCATTCTTCTTCTTTTTTGTTTTTGAATATGAATGTCTTCTCTAGGGCGAAATGTTCTTTTTTCCATGTTCTTTCCCTCTTCTTCAACGCTAGAGTGTTTATCTCAGTAGTGGGTCAGCTATTGAATCTTGAATTTTTCTTTTTTTTTTGTATTGCCTCATTTCTTTTTAAAGATAATTTTTCAATAAGGTGTTACTTACGTATAACATTCACCCTTTTAAGAATAATAAAGATAATAAATCTAGTGCATTTAATAAAGCTACAGATGCATTGAGTCATCGACAACTTCTACTCATGGATATACGACTTTCAGTTGCGGGGTTTATACATTTAGAGATTTGTATTCTTCGGATCCTTATTTCAAGAGTATTCTCCTCAAGTTTCAGAATGGTACAACCGTTGAATTTTTTTCGCAAGATGGTTTTCTCTTTCATAGCTTGATTGTCTTCGATCGAGACACTCATTTTCTAAGCCACTTTCGCCGTTCTCTATGGCATATGGTGCAAACTGAGTTGCATTTTCATAGTACATATCACCCTCAAATCAATGGACAAATCGAGGTGGTGAATCGCTCTCTTGGTAATTTGTTGTGTTGCCTAATGGGTGATAATCTATGCACGTGGGATATTCAGTTGGGGTAGGCTGAATTTGCTCATAATGTGGTTGTTAAAAGAGTACTGGTTATTGTCCATTTCATGTTGTTATGGTGTGATTCTGCGGGATCTATAAACTTGCTCTCTTTGACATCCCGAACACGTGAAAACAAATGGGTTGTGGATTTCACAAGTGATTGACATGCTATCCATGCTTCCACAAAATCTCATTTATAGGCTGCTACATCAAAGTACAAAGTTGTAGTAGATTTGAAGCACCGACATGTGGAATTTGAAGTGGGAGATTTTGTTTTGGAGGTTCTCACTAAAGATCTATACCCGACAGCAGGGACGGACGAATTTGGGGGGCAAAGGGCACTAAGCCCCCCTGATTTTTTTTTAATTGTTATATGCGTGAGTTTTCAAGACAATAAGAGAGAGGATCTTTTCATCATCTTCTCTACTCTCACTTAAACCCTAATTTCTCTTTCTCTCAATTGCTTCTTCATCTAATTTCAAGGTAACATTTTATTATTATTTACTTTTATTTGCATTATACTTTATCATAATTATTAATTTATGGTGCTTTAAATTGTATGTGTGATTTATTGATTAATCGAAAACGATAATTTTTTTCTTTTGAATTTCGTTTAAAATTCTTCTATGCTTGAAATTATGAAAAATTTTCATTGTTGTAGGAGATGAGAAAACTAATTTTCATTGTTGTGGGAGATGAGAAAACTTATTTTATCAAATCTATTTTAATTTACGAAGTTCTTGCATGTTTAATTTATTTTTCAATACTTCTACTTTTTTATAGATATAGATAATGGAAAGATACTTCGAAAAAATATGATCTAATGTGGAGATATCATCATCTTCAGTCAATTCACCCATTGTTCAACTTCAACCACCACCACATCAAAATAATGATACTGAAGTTGATATGGAAAATCTTCCAAGTGATCCAAGACTACGACCTAACATAATGAGCTATCCACCTAATTTAACTGAACAGGTTTATAAAGCTTACTTATTCAAAGGTCCATGTCAACCATGTGAGCATGATTTTCTTCAAAAGATAGATGGAAATCGAAAACATAAATTTATTGCATCTTAATGATTGATTGGAGTATAGTGTATCAAAAGATGCGGCATTTTGTTTATATTGTTATCTTTTCTCGACAGAACGTAGTGAAAGAGGGCATGATGATTTTGTGTCGAAGGGATTTAATATTTGGCGTAAGAAAGAAAGATTGAGAGATCATGTTGAAGATCAAAATAGTGATCATAGCAAATGTAGGTTGGCTTGTCAAGATTTGATGAATCAAGGTCAACACACTGAAGTGTTTTTTCTAAGATATCAGAAAAATCAAAGATTGATTATCGTTGTAGGTTGAATGCATCAATGATTTGCTTGCGTTATCTCATTGTGCAAGGATTAGCTTTTCGAGGAAATGATGAGTCTGAGGAATCATTGAATCAATGTAATTTTATCGAGCTTTTGAAAGTTATTGCTTCGTGTAATGAAGAAATCAACAATGTTGTGTTGCATAATGCTCCTGAAAATCTCAAGCTAACATCTCCAAAGATTCAAAAGGATATCATAAGTACAGCTGCAATTGAGACTACTAATGCAATCATTAAGGACATTGGAAATGATTGTTTTTCTCAATTTTAGTTGATGAGTGTAGAGATGTGTCCGTGAAAGAGCAAATGGGAGTGGTTATTCGTTATATAGATAAGAATGGATGTATTATTGAACATTTTCTTGATCTTGTGCATGTTAGTGACACAACTAAAGCTTCACTTAAGAAAGGTATCGAATCATTGCCACTCATGACTTGAGTATTTCTAGTTTGAGGGGTCAGGAATATGGCGGAGCTAGCAATATGAGAGGTGAACTTCATGGTCTAAAAAGTTTGCTGCTAAAGAAAAATCCCACTACTTACTATATCTATTGTTTTGCTCATCAACTCCAACTAACACTTATCGTTGTTGCTAAAAAGCTTATAAGTATTGGTTTTTTTTTCAATACTATTACACGTGTATGTAATGTTGTTTGAGGTTATTGTAAGCGTATGGATATGCTTCGAGAGAAGCAAATTGAAAAAGTCATTGAAGGGATTGCAAATGATGAAGTCAAAACCGGAAGAGGATTAAATCAAGAAATGACATTAAAGCGACCGGGAGATACTCGTTGGAGTTCTCATTATGGTACTCTCATTAACTGGATGCATTTATTTTCATCTATTGTTGATGTTTTTGAGTATGTTGGAGAGAATGGTAATGATGATTCACAAAACGCTGAAGCAATTGATTTGCTGGATATTGTGAATAACTTTGAGTTCATCTTTATTTTATATCGCATGAGAAATTTTTTGTGAATCACACATGAACTTTCACAAGTTCTTCAAAAGAAAGATCAAGATATTGTTAATGCAACGAATCTTGTGAAAGTATTCAAAGTTCGTTTGCAAGCATTGAGAGATGATGGTTGGGAAGCTTTGTTGATTGAAGTTTTAGAATTTTGTAGCAAACATGAGATAGTTTTATCAAATATGGATGACACATATGCACCTCGAGGAAGATCAAGGTGTAGAATTGAAAAGTTCACTAATCTTCACCATTACAGAGTTGAGCTATTTTATTCTATGATTGACATGCAAACGCAAGAGCTTAATCACCATTTTGATGAAGTGAACACTGAGTTGTTTCTATGTATGACATGTTTTGATCCTAAAGGCTCATTTACGGCATTTGACAAAAACAAGTTGTTTCACCTTACAAAATTTTATCCATCCTAATTTTCTACAATTGCTCTATATGAATTGAGAGTCAACTTAAGAACTTTGTTTTTGATGTGCGTTTGGATAAAAACTTCTTAGAAGTAAATGGAGTAAGAGGACTTTCTTAGAAGATGGTCTCTACAAGAAAGCACATTATTTTTCCATTGGTTTACTTGTTGATTAAATTGTCATTGATATTACCAGTTGTCATTGCCACAGCAGAAAGAGTTTTTTCGACAATGAAGATAATCAAGAGTTCTCTTCACAATCGAATGAGTGATACACTATTCATAGATTGTCTTGTTGCATATATTGAAAATGATGTATTTAGAAATTGTAACACCCTGTTTTTAAGAAAACCTGCTTGTATATTTTATAACAGTTTATTTTAGTGTTCAATTATAAATGATTAAGTGTGAGCTCTTAAGTTATATAAAATTTTGATGAACATATTACATCATACTTAATAATTTCAAAGATTTTATGAGCTAATATTTATTTCGAGATTTTAAAGGTGTTTTTGCAAGATTGCTCAAGGAGGAAACCGAGATTCATCCCAACTCACTCGACAAGCATGAATGAAAGTAAAAGATAAGATAATAAATAATTTTAGATGCATAAATATGATATTAGTTTTTTATGTTAATGTACTCGTTTGTGTCGTAAATGCTTTTGTTTTATGAAATTTTAATTATGATCTTTATACGTTATTCTATGTGATGAAACATAGATGTCTTGACACATAAATTTATGCATCACAATGTGTATCAAAATATGTTCTTTTATATAAGTAAATTATATAAATACATTACCTCTTTTGTATAAGTTATGCTAATATAGCATTATTGTTATATTATTTTTTATCTCTTTATGTAAGTAAATATACATGTATATATATTATATATATAACAAGAAGAAAAATAATAATAAAGAATGAAAAGGAAAAAGGAAATAAATATATTTCATGCATTATGCAACTTGTATTAAGTATTAGCATGCATTATTAGTCTAAAATTGGAACCTTCTCCTACACATCCTACTACCCTAAAGTCATCTCCTACTTCACCTCCTATTAAATCTCCTACTTCATAACATGCATCAAATTGGAAGAAGAATGAGAGGAATGAACAACCTATCTTAGAAGAAAACTTGCAACTAGAAGAGAAAGAACACAATTTCAAAAAAGGAAGAACACACCTCTTCTTTCTTGATTTTGAAGGTATTTTGGCTTAAACCTTCTAAATTCTTCTATAAATTTTGATTTTTTCTGACTTATAGTGTATATTAGAAGGTCCAAAGATGTTCTTTGGTTGATAATTTTCTGTTTATGATGTTACACAAATGAAAAAGAAGTTGCTTTTATGCTATGGTTATGTTATGCGTTCTGCTCCTATGATTCTGTAATTTTCTGGTAACTGTAGAAGATGATTTAGGTTAAATCCTTTTCCCAAAATCTATTATAGGAAGTGTAGAATATGTATGTTAAATTTTAGAAGATTTCGAGATAATCTCTATTTATAATTTTTCAAATAATACCCTGTTTTGCAGAATATTCATTCTGTTTTTAGGTTTGAATCAAATCATGTTTCTGAACTGTATCCTTTGAATTTATGTATGATCTTTTACTATGTCTTAGAAGAAGTTCTTAGGTACGTGCAGAAACTTGGTATGAAATTTTAGGGGTTTTTTATGATTTATGCTGAATTTTTCAACACAACCTGTTTTCTACATAAATCATATTCCATTTTCAGTCTAATTCTAAAATTCATAACTATTAATTTGAATCATATTCATAAGCCATATTTTACTAGGTTATATTATTTATTCTTAAAAACAAGAGAAAAATTACCTTGGGAATTTTCAAGTACAACTGAAATTATAAGAATTTTTAGAAGAAACAATGTTTTCAGCCTATGTGATGTCCTGTTTTCTGCCAACTTAGAAAATTCCTAACTAATTATGTAAACCTTAGTTTTAGTTAATATTTTTATATACTATACTTCAACGTGTTATTTAAATTCTGTGGAAATATGAAATTTTTTATGAATCCTTTATGGTTTGATAAATTTTTCAATATAGACTGATTTTGAGTTAAAATTCAAAGTGTAAAACTTATTTAATAAAATATTTTTAGTTATTTTTATATTCTGTAAAAAGTTGTGAATTTTTAGTATGTTATACTTGAATATGGTTTGTAACCATATAAATAATTTTGTGATTTAAGGAATCATCTATGAATTATTAAAATTGTTACATTTTTATGTCATTTTAGGGATAGTATTGCTAGTTCAAATGCTTAACAATTAGGTATTAAGTATGATGATATGCTTAACCTTCTAATATCACTTAAATGATTTATCTATGATATAATTATCTTTAAAACTCCATACATGAATAAAATATATATTGAATAAAGTATAATTATCATTAAAGCTAGAATACTGTTTATAGAATCTTGTTAATATTTTTATTCAAGACTAAGTGTTTATATTGAATTATTAATGATTATGTTTTAGGTTAAAATAGCCTAATATAAGTTACAAAATATTATGTTATATGACAAAAAGAAACTAAAAAGTTATCGAGTGCAGTTGAGACAATCGGTGAATGTAGAAGCAATCCTCGCACCCTCAGCTTTCAAGTGGGTAACTTCTACACTTTACTATATGTTGATAATTAAATTAATAAGTTATGTATGAAAATCTACGGCTGAAGCTCCGTAGCTATAACCGGTAGTTGTTTCACTATCGGGCGACAACCATAAGGGCGAGAGTATCTGGTCTATGAAAGCAAGGTTTAGTTGACAAGCGACTCTCACATTACTTTATGTTATGTATGGTCCAGGATGAGCATGCCCGAAGGACATGTAATATGTGCTAATTAATTTAATTGCTTTAGTATACATTAGAGAGTACAGTTATCCCACTGGGATCCCTCTTCGAAGATGTCTCGTGATATTGCTTTTAATATTTTCAGGTCTAGTTGATGATGATGTGGACATGTAGCAAGCTAGACTAAAAAGATCACACCTTTAATGTTAAAGTACAAGAATAGTGTTTACTTTTGAGAACAATATTATATTTTGGATATGTAAATTATGATACATGATGAGTTTAAACTGATATTCCGGTATAATATGTTTGTTCTATCATGTTATCTCATATAAGTGTATCTCTGAACATTTAACCTAGAAATATGGGTGAGACACGAGTCAAAATAAATTATGTCAAGTTTAAAAAAAATCTCATGTTTTCGTTTCAGACTTCCGCAGTAATATATCTCATGAATTCTTTAGTTTTAAGTAAAGGATGACAGCCTTTTCATAATTAATAGGATCGGGGCATTACAGAAATATTAGCAATGAAACAATTATGCATCGATTTCAGAATATGAAATATAAAAGAAAAATGTTGTGATGCATTAATTCTATCGCATAATATATTTATGTTATTGATTTAAAATTTGTGTATCTATATTTTTTATTAATTGACTTGAGCCCTTGAGCCAAAATTCTAGGTCCGTCGCTGCCCGGCGCATGAGTACAACAAGTTGTCTGCTCGTAAATTGGCCCAGTTGAGGTTGTTGAAAAGATAAATCTAAATGCTTACCGACTTAAACTTCCAAGTCATCTTCGCACCTCTCACGTGTTCAACATTCGTCATTTGATTCTTTATGTTGGTTATGGTTCTAGCAATGGCGATGGTGGCGGTGACAAGACCCCTATGATTCGAGGATGAATCATTTTCAGGGCGGGGAGAATGACGGTGATGAGACCGTAATGCAATTCATGGATAAATTTGATCGCGTTTTTGTTCCTTTGTCCAAGTATAACGCCCAAGATAAAAACGAAGCATAATTGATTAAGTAAATAAGTAAAATCTTAATTAAAATATCTTATGTGTTTTAATTCTTGAGTGTTTAATTTAATTACGTGCGTTTCAGATATTGTTTAACGATCGGTTCTAGAGGGATAAAATTTTTAAACATGGAACATAAAATATTTTTAAACCATTAGATGCGTAACGGAAAAATGAGAAGATAGAAACGAACTAGAGGTCAATCGGACACCCGTAGCTCAAACGGCGAAAAAGGGGGCAAAATACGAAGTTTCAGAAAAACGAGAAACGAAATCTTATCATGAATAGTAACTTTCAAAATTTTCTATAAATAGGCCCTCATTCGATTTCATTTTCACCATTTTTTCGAACGAGTCGAAAAGCGTCGAATACACGTAAGTCTTTCTCTCCTCTTTCTTTCCTTTTAATTTTATTTTCCGTCGTCGCCGCTGCTGCCGCCGTCGCCGGAACCGCCGCCACCGCCGCTGCCAGAGTTCGCTGGAAAAAGTCAAACTCATCCGTTTTGGCTGATTTTCATACACAACGTAGCCCTCGACGAGACGAATTTAGGACAACTTTCGGAATTCAATTCCGATTCTCCGTTCGCCGGAAAATGGCGAAAAACCACCGCTGCAGTCGCCGGAAAAAGTCAAACACGTCCGTTTCAGCTGATTTTGATATATAACGTAGCCCTCGACGATACGAGTCTAGGGAAACTTCCGGAATTCAATTCCAATTCTCCGTTCGCCGGAAAACGCCGAAAAACCATCTCCAAAACCCCAACCCTTGTTTCTTGCCACCTTTTCTCTCTCCCGTTTTTCTCTCTCTCGCTCTTTTTCTCGTTGTTGCAGGTGCTGGAGGGGCTGCCGGAGTTGTGGGCTAGCCAATGGAGGGGTGGCACCGCCACCGATGCCATAAAATGGCCTAGAAAGAGGGGGCTATTGCAAAAAGTTTGTGAGATGTGTGTGACGAAGGGTTTTTGAGGCTGTTTTTCAGGCACTATTCATGCCGGAATCCGGCGAGGGATGGCCGGATCTGGTAGCCGGCAGTGTGGGCTAGCCGGAGGACTATCATCATTCACATTCAAACATATCACATTCATAATCATTCATATCAATTGCATATTCAAAATTTACGGTTCTTAGCTGCCATGAAAACATTTTACCGTTCTTAGCCGCCATAGATGTGGTTCTTAACCACCATAGATACGATTTTTAGCCGCCATAGATGCAGTTCTTACCTGCCATAGATACGGTTCTTAGCCACCATAGATGTGGTTCTTAGCCACCATAGATACGGTTCTTAGCCGCCATAGATGTGGTTCTTAACCACCATAGATACGGTTCTTAGCCGCCATAGATGCAGTTCTTAGCTGTCATAGATACGGTTCTTAGCCGCCATAGATGTGTTTCTTAGCCACCATAGATACGGTTCTTAGCTGCCATTATTTGTTCTACCAATTAAATTCCTAAAATTCTTTATCGATGGTTCGACCATGGGTTATGCGATATCGAATTATGATTTAAATCTTAATACTTATATTATTTCAACATTACAGGGAAAACTTCAAGTTGGAGTATGGGTCGAGAAGAAGGTTTAAGGAATTAGAGAACTTAAAGTGTAAATTTTTAATAAGGAAAATTAAGGATATCGTGTTTTGATTCAAATCTTACTCATGTGAGTTTAGCTTTACGGGGAAAATTTCAAGTTGGAGAATAGGCTAAGAACAAGTTTAAGGAAAAAGAGAATTTAGCATGTAATGTTTGATTCACGTCAACTAGAAAAGTTAGGTAGCATTTTTTTTTTTAGCCGTCGCTTTTCCTCTAAGGTCATCTTACATATGGTTAATCCGTCGTAATACCAAAACGTGTTATTATTACTAACATAAGCCTAAAGATTTTATCACGAAACTTTTCGGCATCAATCTATTCCTGAATTTCAAAGTATGTGAAGTCCATTCTGAACATCTATGTTATTCTAGCTATCGTCACATTTTATGAAAACTATATTTTGCATTAATGTCTATGTGATATTAAAACCCTTTGAAAATCATTTCATCCCACCCATAACATGATTCTATAACTACTATAAATACCTCAATAGATTTCTTTGTCATCATTTTCCCTTATAACATTATCTCGCGATATAGGATAACATATAGCCAAATTGTATTAATCAGACATGAATTCAAACATAAAACATAACACAAAATATCCACACCTGGTTCCCATAGACCTCAAACATTAATCGTGGCTTTACGTATTACTTTCGTGTACTAAGGGAAACACACCCACTAGCTCATCATGTCATAGACAAGGGCCCATGGTAGTCTCAACCTTATGTAACCCAACGACTATGGCAAAACATACACACTAACTCACACGACATTTAGTGGCTAGTGGCAGTGTTTACCGATATAACAAAGTTCACAAATAGCATAACATAAAATAACATAACCCATCAAATAGCACCGCACCAACTCCTGCTACGACCATTTACGCACACGAGTTCATGCTGCTGCAGTCAGCGGCTCAGTGGCGGCGTCCAGTAGCATTGTGTTGATAACAGTGACCTCACATTAAAATGATTTAATGATAAAATATCCATCAACACAATTTCTAACCTTGAAACTCATATTTGTATATAAATTTTTATCAAAGAGAAAATATTTTATCAGCTACTAGCATCCATTTCTACTGCTCCACCTTCGCTAAGGTATGTTATGTTATAATGTTTAATTGTTTTATGACCGTGAACTTATGTGGATGTGAATATTATGAACTTATATAAATTTTGATGTTATGTTACAGTAATATGTTTATGTGATGAATTTATATAAATTTTGATGTTACGTTACAGTAATATCTTTATGTGATTATATGGAACTTTTATATATCATTCCGCTACGAGACGTGTTAGATGGTAATCAAAAAAAAAATTTATATACAAATATGAGTTTCAAGGTTAGAAATTATGTTGATGGATATTTTATCATTAAATCATTTTATAAAATTCAAGATTTATTATAAAATATATGTTTCCATAATTCATAAAATATCACATTTACACATAAAAACTTTTGTAACCTTTGATCATCGGCTACCAGCATCCACCGCTCGCGCGCCACGCCTTAAAACTCCTTAAACTGAAAACATTTTAAAAAGGGGGTGAGTGACAATAGTACACTCAGTGGGGTGGGGAACTCGGGATGACATGAAATAATTTTGGAAGATTTTACACACATGCCAAAACACGATTTTATCACATAAAAAAGATTTTCGTAAAATGTTTATCTTTTACTAAAAACCGTAGAAAATAGATCACTTCAAACACTTGGCTTAAATCATTTTAAAAATGTAAGCATCCATTTCAAATCAATCATCCTTCACATTCAAACATCACTTTTCACATAATTTACGGTGCTTAGCCGCCATGAAAGCATTTTACGGTTCTTAGCCGCCATAGATGTGGTTCTTAGCCACCATAGATACGGTTCTTAGCCGCCATAGATGTGGTTCTTAGCCACCATAGATACGGTTCTTAGCCGCCATAGATGTAGTTCTTAGCTGCCGTAGATACGGCTCTTAGCCGCCATAGATGTGGTTCTTAGCCACCACAGATACGGTTCTTAGCCGCCATAGATGTGGTTCTTAGCCACTATAGATACGGTTCTTAGCCACCATATATGCAGTTCTTAGCTGCCATAGATACGGTTCTTAGCCGTCCTAAATGTGGTTCTTAGCCACCATAGATTCGGTTCTTAGCCGCCATAGATGTGGTTCTTAGCCACCATAGATACGGTTCTTAGGTAAGAATTGAAAAGAGAGGATGCAACTCTATCTCTCTCCATTATTTCCTCTTTCTCTCATACCACTGCAACCACCGCATATTCTCTCTCTCCCCTCTTTCTCTCTATTCTCTCCCTCTCAAGGCAGTTTTTCTCTTTTTTGTTGCTGTTTGTTGATGTGTTTGGTTTGGAGCCGGCGCATGGTTCGCGCCGGTGAGTTGGTATGATTGGGTATATATTTGTATGTATATAGGCATGTGCGTGAGAGTGGCTGGGTTGTGTGTGTTTGGAGATGGAACCGATGCCAGAGTTGTGCCGACAGCAGAGGAGAAGGACGGCGGTTGGGCAGTGGCACTGCTGCAGGTATATATATATGGCAAGGGTGTGTGGGTATGTATATATATGTGTGTGGGTGATGTTTGTTTGTGAGTCGGGGAAGTTGTAGTTGGTGTTGGGGGTTGCCGGCAACTACACCGTCGCCGGCCATGGCAGAAGTGAAAGCTGGAGGTGGAAGGGACGGCAGCTGGAATTGGGGGAAGAAGGGGGGCTGATTTTTGGGAATTAGAAATAACCTAGGGGCTAAGGTGCAAAATCCTAAAATTTGGTGAAATTAATGTTCAAACCCTATCTTTTGTTAAATTACAAAGGTGCCCCTTAACTTTATGAGATATGAAACAAGACCTTGAATTTTTAGAATATGACATTTAAAACCCCGAACTTACTGAAATTACATATTGTACCCTTAAAAATATATTATGTATTGCGTATTGGAATTGTTGAAATTGTATTTTATTAACTATAATTTATTGGGATTATAAAACGGACCCTAGATATTACAGATATTGCTTTCGAGAATTAATATATATATATGAAATAATGAATTAGATCCAAACTAATGAATTAGGATATAAATTAATTTTAGAGATATTATAAATTTTACCCTTAAGTCTATAAAATTATGTTAAGTATCATAAATTATAAATAATGATATCAGACCCCTGAATTTTAACAAAATTACATTATGTAACTTATAGATTAATAATATTAAGTGTTTCCTTTAGAATTTCTTTATATTGCTAAAACGATCCCTAGAACTCGCTGAATTTACAGATTTATCTCATAATTAATTAGGTTTACGAAACGGACCGTAGAAGTCACTAGTATTACTTCTTGAACCATACAAGTGAATTATATCACAATATAACATTAAAAATATTAATTGCAATCTCTCTTCATTTTAATGACATATTGACCGAAATATAATTATAGAAGTTGTAGTTTAACCCTCGTAATTTAATAAATGAATCAGGGACCTAACTATACATATTAAATATACAATTAAATTTCCCCATATTGTTAAAAATGATCTAATGATCTTAAATAATTATGAAGTTTACAATTTAAACTTCAAAGTTAAGAATCAAATTAAATATCGAAGTAAATATCAAATTCAATCCTCTTAAATAAAAATTAACTAAACATGTTATACAATTAAATATATTTCCTAAATTAACCTATAATTTCAGTTAATTGAATTCATGATTATAATTTAAATTATATAGTTAATCTAAATACGCCATAATCATATATATATTCAAATTTTCCTAATATTTAAGTTAATCCTTAAATTACATAATTAGATTTTCTAAGATTATTTTAAAAAGGGCTTCAAGAATTAATTGAAGCCAAAAACTTTATAATTTACTTGTCTAAATTTTTTATCAAATCTTCAAGATCTAACCTAAATCATAAATTTATAATTAATTTTCCTAAATCTAAGATTTGTCTTCTAAGATCTAATTAAAGTCTAATTAAGTTTTCTAATATTTTAATAAACACATTTTCATTATAATCTCATTTAAACCCTGTTAGATGTTTTGATAACAAAAAAATGTCTAAATTAAGAATGTATTTTAATTAATAATAGTTTGATTAAATTCTAAAGCGAGCAGTTACGCTTTGTAGGAAGTACGAAGGAAGGAAAGAACTAAGGTCGTATAAAAGTAGACTCTTTGCAAGCTTCTTCCATAAAAGGTGGGGGTAATTTCTTTAAATTAAGATATTATAAAGTTTACGCTATTCATATATGCAATCTTTTATGATTATTATTAAATGTGAATGTAATTGATGAATGATTTAAGTTAAGTGATAGATGGTGTGTAATATCCAAATAATTGCTAAGCTTATATCTTACTAACCTAGTTGCTTAATGTTAAGATAAGATTTGTTGAATTTTTCCTCCAACTCACCACCACATTTTGGACACATCACCTAACCTATATTGCTAGCCTAGAGTAGTGATAGACATCAAATAATGGAGCCTTTCTTTCTTTTTCCATTTCATTTTCTTCTTTTGCAAAGCACAGCCATTCCATAGCTTCTTCTTGGACCAGCTGTAGCCATATCTTTCTCTCCGGCGGTGAAAAAAATTCCGGCAAGAATTTATATGTTTGCTCTATGTTATGTTGTAGTTTTACTAGGGTTTTTCGACTTTAAATCCTAAGCTAGTTCTTGGATGCCTTTTTCCTCCGTTTGCTGCCGTTTTGCTGCTGAGTTTATGCCCGCGCTCGATCGCGCCGGCAAGGAGTCGAGGAAAGCCACCGTAGCTAGCGGCGGCTGTGCTGGTTTTTATATATATATATGTATGCTGTGTATGGGAGTGAGGGTGCTGGTTTTTTTTGGTTGTTGTGTGGCGAGTTGGGGGGCTGGAGTTAGGAGGAGCCGGCGCCGGTGTAGCGCCGGCGTGGCTGATGGTGAAGGGCCGCCGCTGGAAGCGGCGGCAATGGCGGAACAGTATATATATGTATGTATGTGTAGGGGTTGGTTGTTGGTTTGGATGGAGGTAGATGGAGGCGGGTGGTGGTGGCGCCGGGCTGGCGTCGACGAGGCTGAGGAGGAGCCGCCGCAGAGCTGAATATATATATATATGTATATGTACATAGCTGTGTATATATGTGTGTGTTTAGGTGTGTGAGGAGTGTGGGTGGTGTGCAGTGTGTCGCCGGCGACTGGGATCGCCGGCAGGGGGAGGCATGGCGGCGGCGATCAGGCGGAGGGCAGGGGGCGGTGGTGCATAGAGGATTTTTGGGAGCTGGGGTAATTTTAGGGAATTTAATAAACCTAAGGACCTAATTGCAATTCCAAGTTTATGCTAATTAACCATTTAGTCCTTGAACCATTAAGTACTAGCAATTTGACCCTAAAATGTTTCTGAATGTACATTTTAGTCCTCAGAATTTTTAGAAATTTCATTAGGGACCTTAAATCTCTATAGAAATTATCGACTCACCCTAGATCTCGATAAAATGATGAAAAAATAACCTCTAAAATTTATAGAAATTATATCTTGACCGTAGAATTTAATAATTTGGTATTTTATGTACTATTATTTTATAAAACGATACTTCGACCTCAAAATAATATAGGATATGATGAACGAGTCCTTTAAGCGAGCAAATTCTAAGATAAATTTTAATAAACCCTAATTAAATTTAGAAACCCTAGCTATAGATTATTTCTCGAGGATTTTACTTTATTTATAGGTTTTTACAGATTCTAAGATATTTAGGTCAGAAAATAAATTTATATTTTTCATTTTCTGTAGGAAGTTCACGTGGGGGACCGACATAGACCTATTATCGAGAGCTTTTGCAGGAGTTTACGAGGAATCCCAAGGTGGGGGTAAAAATCCTTTTCTGATTTAAAAATCGTACAATTTTATGAAAATTAATGTGACTACGTGATTTAAATTCAGTAATTATGTGATGATATTTTTACTTAAATTCTTATCGTTACCTGATCTATTTTCGTATAAAGCATATGATTCTGAAAGCTATTGATTTCAAGTATCTCAATAAAAATGGTTTAAAGGATGGAAGTCGGGATAATACCCGCTAAGAAAGGTTTTTCTGTACCTATGTGTTATGTGAATTATGTGGCCAATGTGAACGTGACTAATGTGCAATTTATGTGTTATGTGAGAACTTTTATGTGAAATTTAACTGCGCATGCGTGTGTCACGCCAAGTAGGGTATTCCTTTTTGGAAACCCATCTACAGGGGATATTCTTTAGAATTCCCAACACAATAGGGGTGTAACAGCCCAAACTCGGGTTGGCTTGGGGCCTTGATAGGTATTCTTCGGAAACCTATCCACAGTTTCCATTAGGGCTCTTCGGGAGTCTACAACGTGTATTTTATGTATAATATGCAAGCTATAGTATGTGTATTTTATTATTATAATTTTTCCCTCCCTCACTAAGTGTTCTTTTGACACTTACCCCTTCTATGCTTTTATTTTTCAGAAAACCCTAAATGCAAGGAGGAAGAACAGAAATGTCTGTCATTTTGCCTGTAAATATTAATGTCTATGGATGATTGATAATTCTGAAGTTATTATTATGTAGAAAACAAGGTTTATACGTGTTGATCGATACAAGAACGTTTTCAGCTGATCGGAGAAAAATTCATGTATTTTCTATGAGTATCTTCTAAAATTTGTTTTGCTGTAAAATCTTGATGGTTTCGTTTTCTTGCTGGATGACCGAAATTTAAGGCTGCGTTTATACTCTGGTTTAAAGAAAAAAAAACATCGCTATTATAATTTAATTATGTTTAAAATTCTTTTATGAAAACGGGGCGTGAGACATGGTGATTGTTAATTGATTGATTTGTTTGAAGAAAATCTTGATGACTGAGGAATGATTGGGATGAATACGTGGATTATTGATTGAGATTGATGGTAAATTGAGATGACTGTTTGCTTTATTAGATGATTTAAATAATGTGATTGTTTGTAATTGTTGATTGATTGGATTGTTTAATTGAGGTATATGTGATTGATGAAAATGATCGGGTCTGAGCCCCGATATTAAATGGGTTTGAGCCTCTATAATGAAAAGGGTTTGAGCCCCTATAATGAAGGGGTTTGAGCCCCTATTATGAACGGGTTTGAGCCCCTATAATGATCGGGTTTGATTCCCTATGGTAAAGGTTCGGGTTTGATTCCCGATGGTAAAGGATAATTCGGGTTAAGTCTCGAATTTATGTGATACAATTATGTTAAAGGATTGAATAATATGGCTTATGTTTTCAGGTGTTTATTATTATAAATGAAATGTGATTTTTCATAATGGTTAAGATCCACAATTTCATGGAAGATAAAATCTGCGTTTTCTTGGCGGCTAAGAACCGTAAATAAAGTGATATGTTTGAATGTGACCGATAATTGATTGGGATGATTACCTACGTTATTAAATGATTTAAGTCACGTGATTAAGGTGATACATTTTCTGCTGATTTCGATAAATGAAAAATGTTTTATTTCTCTTAAAAATCATTTTATATTATCCCGAGTTTCCCCACTGAGCGTACTTTTGTCACTCACCCCTCTTTTAAAAATGTTTTCAGTTTAAATATTTTATAGCGTGGAGTGCGAGCGGTGGATGCTGGTAGCCAATGATCAAAGGTTGTAAAAGCTTTTTTATTTTAAAGTGTAATATTTTATGAATTATGGAAATGAATATATTTTATATAAATCTTGAATTTTTATTTATCTTATTTATTCTTATAAGTGTGATGTTTTTATAAATAAGTAACGTCTCGATTGAGGTTTTATCTAGAAAAAGACGTTACACATCTAGCTTCTGCATAAATATTGGAATTTGAATCCACCTAAGCTAGAAGTCCTCACAATAGGGCATGATCCTGCCATGCTTCACTAGGTCGATATAGTATCTCTGAATTTCAAGTTCTTCTTCCCTAGCGAGCTGCTCATATCTTTTCAATGCAGTCTTGCAAGTATGATATCTGCTAAATTTGTCTTTCCTGCATAGGGTTCTGAAGTTCCTGAGGTATTCTGATCGTTTATACAAGGTGATCTCCTCAAATGATGGATTTCTGTCAGTAGGTAGTCTGATTTCCTTGAAGATATCAAATCTCCAAGCCATATTTTCTCCTTCAGGCCTCTGATCCATCAGAACGAAAACTTCAGTAGAGATGTTTTTAGTGTCAAGGCGAGGGATCTCTTGAGGAGGGTATTGGTAGAAGTCCTTGGGAAAAACTCTCATCTCACCAATTACTCCGAGTCTTTGAATCCAGGCATATGGATCTTGTTCTTCTCTTTGGCGCCTCTGACTCTCAGACTCGTTCCCGCTCATCCTCTTCCTTGAACCTTGCTGCTGGCCGTCATACCCTCTCTTTGTATGATGATGAGAGGGAGGTGTTGCATCTTTGCTTGCAGCTCTGCTGGGTGCAGCGCCTGCTGCTGATCTTCTTGCAGCACCAGCTCCTCCATCATCATCTCTTCTCCATCGCTTAGGGGATGGAATGTCAACCGCAGCAGATGATCCAGACCTCTTTCTCCTCCTGCTGAGAGGTTGCTGGTCATCATCTTCTTCTTCTTCAGCTCCCCCTGAGCTCCTGTATCTATCTTCAACTTCTTCCCCCTTTTTAGCATCATCAAAAGCCGGGGGCTGAGTAGGGGCAGCTGGGACCACCTTGGAACGTGGTCTTCGGGTCGGTTCGGGGGTGGCCTCAGGAGCGTCAACATACTAAGGGAAGGCTCGGAACATGATGTCCCTCAGTTCTCCAACAATCAGCTCCAGGTTCCCCAAACGATCGTCCACACTTCTGGTTCGCTGGGATTGATCAAATGTGCGATCCAGAAGTGTTTTCAGGAAGAGGGAGTGAGTGTTCAGCCTGTCAGAGGCATTCTCAGCATGGCGCTTACACAGCCTTATCTCCTGGTGAGTCTGTGCAGCTTCAACTTTCAGCTCTCCCTCCATCCTGACCCATTCCATGTAGAGCCTGTGGGAGTGATCATTGAGCGTCCTCTTGATCATCCCAGGCAGGGCTTCAAGTTTCTTCTTGAAACCTGTCATGGTTTCAGCGTGGAATTGGGCAGCGACCCGAATACTGTTGCGCATGGTAGACTCGTGCTCCTGGAGAGCATGCACCAGATGTCTAACAGCGGCTTCAACTCAGTTGATCAATTCGTTAAGAGTCAGCCCCGAATTCCTTCTTGTTGAGGCAGCAGAGGATGCAGCGAATGGTATTACAGCTTGAATAATCAGAGCTACATCCTGCCTTGGAACCTCAGCAGCAACCTCATCCTCATGATTACTGGTTTGGGAACTAGTAGAGCTCGAGGATGGGTGCTCGTCTTCTTCTTCTTCTTCCGCCTCCTCTTCACCGGATGAGATTTCAACAGGTTCTGCTCCGCCAGATTTCGGCCCATGAACAGCTATATTGCGCCTCCTCATCATCCTGGCGAAGTCGGCGTGAGTAACCTCAGTAACCTCTGCTGCTGTAATCTTGGAAGGTTCTTGAGAACATGCAGCAGTTGCAGCGTCAACCTCTTCTTAAGGTGTCTCTAGCTGCACAGGGGTTACCTCAGCTACTCCTTCAGCCTCCTCTGTGGGTACTGTCTGAACAGCCTCCCCAGCAGAGGTCTTCTCACCCTCAGGGAGTGTTGTCAGAACAACAACCTCCCCTGAGGTCTTCTTCAAGGACCCCGTCTCCTCGGTCGGTCCTGTAACTTGGACAAGTCCCGCTGCAAGAATGGGTTCTTGCAGCTCTGGTTGGTTTCTTACAGCGTCCACAGCATTCAGCATTGTACGCTCTTTTGCTGCAAGAATCTCAGCTTCCACCCTTCTTGTCTCTTCAACTACTTCTTCTTGGGTGGTCGCCTGCTGTACTGCTGTCTCCGCCAGTACAGGAAGTCCAGCCTCGACAACTTCCTCCATGGTTGCATCATCGGCGTCTTCAGCAAGATCAGAGATTACTCCATGAATGATGGCTGATAGTTCCCTTTGTGAGTCTGCAGTAATAGCATTCATGCGTACAGGGGAATCGCCATAGTCCAACAGTTGAGATTCTTCCTCTTCCAAAGGATCCAGCGAGACAATGTTGGAGAGGCCCTCAACTACTTGCTCGTATGCAGGGGAGTTCATGTGATGTTGACTTGAACTTCCTTCTCCCCGTATCCTCCTAGGAGTATGCTGCATCCTGGTCTCTTTAACACTTTGTTTCAGCGCCTGTTGCAACATAGCTTCCTCAGCTTGCTCCACTCTCAGGGTATCGATTTGCTCTTGAGCAAAAGCGACGTCATTGCCCCTTCTTACAGCCTCCGCAGCCGGGGCAAGGAAGACCTGCACATCCTCTAATGCTGCTCTCATCGGCAGCTCTGCAGAGTTTGATTCTGTAAGAGCTTTTCTCTTCCCTTTATCCTTTGCTCCCTAAGCAGCACTGCTTTCACCAAGCTCCTGAACTCTTGCTGCATACTCAGGTTGCAGGAGTGCCAGAATGTCTTCTGATTTGGCCCACTCTAGGACAGCTTGCTCTACTGTCAGGAAATCCTTCCACTTCAACAAAATTTCCCCCTTAGCCAGCCGCATCTCTCTCCAGAAATTGTATTGCAGCTCCATATTTCTAGCCGCTGGGAGGGTAGGATCAAGCACTGAAGCTTTTGTTTGTAGACGAGCTTCTACAGTTGGCTTGACCGGGAGCTGATGTGACTCATCCCCAAGATTTTCTACCACCTCAGAAGGTGTAAAGAGTTGGGAATCAAGAGCTCCTTCTTGATCCCGGGGCTGATGAGACTCATCCTCAACAGCAACTACAGCCAAGTTTGTTGTAGAGAGTTGGGAATCAGCAGCTGCAGTAGCCTTCTTCTTGCTGCATGGGGCCCTTCTCACCAAGGGTACATCGTCATCTGAGGAAGAGGATTCAGTTTCAGGTGCAGCCTTCCCTGAGCTCCTCTTGATGACGGGAAGAGGGTCTTGAATGTCTTCTTCTTCTTCGTCTCTCCCGCTGCATACTGCTTCATCTTGCAGGGCCAGGGTAGCATTCTTTTTGTCTTTGGTTTTCTTCCTTGCTACCCCAGCTTCTGCTGTCTTCGGTTGGGTCTTACCCTTCTTCTTCTCCCCTAGATACTTTCTAATGGGGATGGGAGTCGGTGCTGCAAGTTGAAGACTAAGCTTGCAGAGCAGAGAACAAATGGTGATATCGTAGCTTCGTCACTCTGTTATCTTCTCTGCTTCCTCCCACAGTCTCTTCATAATGAACCTCGCCCAGTTCACCTTCTCTCCGGCCATGATAGCGGACATGATCCAGAACCGGAGATCTGTGCACTTGTCATAACTCCTTGTTTGGCCTTCAATGGAGTATGCACAGATATCATGAAGGAGTTCAAACTCCGGCTTGAAGAGCTTCTTTGGGGCATTTCTCTTGATTTCAGCCCCTGCATCCCTTACTCGAAAGAGATCCCACATCTTTTGAGCAATACCCTCCCCATAGTTCAATAACTGACTGGGGGTTAGACCTCCGGCGGAAATGCTGAAGATGGTAGCGATGTCTCTGACGGTTAGAGACCGCTCTTCCTCGCCTGCATCTATCCTGAACAGGATGCAATTTCTATCCTCCGCCTGCCTAGCGTAGGAGTAGAATCTTTGTACTGACTCCACAAAGAAGCCAGCGTAAACAATGGTCAGAAGCCCTAGGACTTGGGTCCGCTGAAGGGCATCGAAGATTCTCTTAACGAGGGCATTATCATACAGCCCAGAAGCATAGACATGCTCCTGGTTGATCAAGCGTCCTTCCAAGACGATGGTTTGCCTGGCTGCCATGGATTTCTTAGAGAGAAAATATAAAGAACTTCGAAGATTTGAACTTAGAAAGATTTTCACGAAAAGAAGTTTCTCTCCTTGGGTGATGGTGAAAAATGATTTCGAAAGGCGCGGTTATGGGGGTTATGGCGGATCTCAAGGGATATGTAGTAAGATCAACGGTTGAGATAATTCAGAGGGAGTTGATCTTACGGTCCAGAAAAAGACGGATATGTCAAATCGTCGCTAATTATTACAAGGCACGTGGGCTTCTGAGCGTAACCCTTCCACTTCTGACACGCGCAGACTTTGCATTTAATGCTGAAAGACATGCTATTTGCCGTCTAAATAAATGTCTTTTTAAGGTTACAGCATCCTTGGTACGAGGTTGCAGAGTAATCAATATTCTTTTGAAATAAATGATGTAACCTGGTGCTGCTTACACTCCCGATCTCTGCTGTACTGTAAAAATATATCATGCAGCGCTGTTTGAACCTAGCGCTGTATGAAAGCGTAACTTACAGCACTATACTTACTCCTTGCAAGCATGTAGAGGTTCCCCCTTGATTTTTGCACCTTCTTTTTCTCCTCATAACTTAAAAATTCTCAACTCGTTTCTAAGCATAGAAAACCTCGATTCACTCAAAGGTTTAGTGAATATATCTGCAAGCTGGAGATCCGTATGAACTTTCTCAAGCACAATATCTTTCTTTTCCACGTGATCTCTTATAAAATGATGTCGTATGTCAATGTGTTTCGTTCTTGAGTGAAAGACAGGATTATTGGTAATTGCTATAGCACTTGTATTATCACAGAGAATTGGAGTCTTTTTTTCTTCAATCCCATAATCTCTAAGTTGCTGCTGTATCCAGAGAATCTGCGCGCAGCAACTTCCTTCTGCAACATACTCTGCTTCTGCTATAGAGGTTGCAATCGAAGTTTGCTTCCTGCAGAACCATAAGACAAGTCTATTTTCCAGAAACTGACAAGTCCCACTGGTACTCTTCCGATCAATCTTGCAGCCTGCATAATATGAGTCAGAGTAGCCTTTAAGCTTGAATCATTCTTCCTTGGGATACCATAGGCCTACTTCTTGAGTTCCTTTTAGATATTTAATAATCTTTTTGATCGCTGAAAGATGTGATTCCTTTGGTGCTGCTTGAATCTTGCATAGACTTCTACTGCAAACATAATGTCTGGCCTGCTTGCTGTAAGATACACTAAGAATCCGATTAGGCGTCTGTACTTTGTGATATCAACATATTTACCATCTTCATCTTTGTCAAGGCTTATTGATGTCGATATAGGAACAGATGTTGATGCACCATTCTCCATGCCAAATTTCTTGATAAGCTCTTTCGTATACTTGACTTGACTGATGAAGGTTCCTGTAGACAGCTGTTTTACTTGCAGCCCGAGAAAGAAACTTAATTCTCCCATCATACTCATCTCGAACTTTGACTACATCAGGTTGGAGAATCTCACATAACTCTTTATTGGTAGATCCGAAGATGATGCCGTCCACATATATCTGTATTAGCAGTACACTTTCTCCATCTTGTATCCTAAACAGCATCTTGTCGATTGTTCCTTTCTGGAAACCATTCTCTAGCAGATAGAGAGATAAGGTGTCATACCAAGCTCTTGGTGCTTGCTTAAGTCCATATAGGGCTTTATGTAACCGAAACACCTTCTCTTCTGCTTGATCTTCGAAGCCTGGAGGTTGTTCTACATAAACTTCCTCTATAAAAAGACCATTCAGGAATGCACTCTTAACGTCCATTTGATAGACATTGAAATTCATGTGAGCTGCATAAGCTAGAAAATTCCTTATTGCTTCCAGTCTTGCTATTGGAACAAAGATCTCATCAAAATCAATTCCTTCTTCCTGACAATATCCTTTGGCAACTAATCTTGCTTTGTTCCTTACGACAAGTCCAGATTCATTTCATTTGTTCTTGAAGACCCACTTTGTTCCTATTACTCCTTGATGAGTTGGTCTTGCAACTGTCTGCCATACTTGGTTTCTTTCAAACCCATTCAACTCTTCTTTAATGGCCTGTACCCAGTTGCTATCTTGCAACGCATCTTCAACATTCTTGGGCTCTGTCTGAGATATGAAGCATGCAAACATTGCTTCATGAGGGATGGATCTTCTTGTTCTTACACCAATAGATGGATCTCCTATGATAAGATCCCTTGGGTGATTCCTTAGCCATGTCCTGTCAGGCTCAAAGATATATTCTGGTCTAGGTTGCTCCTTTTGTTCCTGTAAAGTAGGAGGTTCTGCTGCTGTAAGAATATCTGCTGCATCCATAGTTGCAGCTTCCTCTTCTTTGTCTTCTTCCGTAGGTAGAACTCCTTCTACATATGGAACACCATTCTCTTTCTTTGGAGCTATCTCTTCAGGTGGTTCTTCTAACTTCTTGGTGTCACTGTGTGGTTCATCAAGCACCACATAAATAAATTCTTCAACCATCAAGGTTCTCTTGTTAAATACCCTGAAGGCTCTACTTACAGCAGAGTATCTTAGAAATACTCTTTCATCTGACTTTGCATCAAAAGTCTTCAGATGTTTCTTTCCATTGTTGAGAATATAACACCTACATCCAAAGATATGTAGATAAGAGATATTTGGAGTATATCCATTTCAGATTTCGTAAGGAGTTTTGTCTAGATCCTTGATAATTAGACATCTGTTCTGTGTGTAGCAAGCAGTGTTGGTTGCTTCAACCCAAAATCTCTTGGGTACTTCTGCTTCAGCTATCATTGTCCTTGCTGCTTCCTTGAGGGTTCTGCTTCTTCTTTCAGCTACACCGTTCTGTTGAGGTGTTCTTGCAGCAGAGTATTCATGTCGAATACCATTATCAGAACAAAATTTCTCAATGAATTTGTTTGTGAACTCAGTTCCTCTGTCTGATCTTATCTTCACTATACTTAGGCTCTTTTCGTTTTGAATTTTTTTCATGACATCAGGTAGCTTGTCTTGAGTTTCTGACTTCTTTGCAAGGAAGATTGTCCATGTGTATCTGGAGTAGTCATCCACAACTACAAGAGAGTACTTCTTCCCGCTCAAACTTACTGATTCTACTGGTCCAAATAGGTCTATGTGTAGAAGATCTAGAATCCTGTGTGATGACTTTTGTATCTTGTCTTTGAATGAGCTCTTAACTTGCTTTCCTTTTTGACAAGCTCCACAAATATTCTTTTTCTTATATGCCACATCTAGCAATCCTCTCACAAGGCCTTTTCTTGCTAGCTTGTTGATAGTTTTAAAGTTCAGATGGCTTAACCTTTTGTGCCATAGCCAGCTCAGCTCTGGTGAACTTTTCACAATGAAGCATGTTGGGTGAATAGAAGAGTTCCAATCAGCTAGATAGATGTTTCATCTTCTTGTTCCTGTAAGCTTGACTTCATTTGAGGTGCTGTCCTTGATTAAGCATTTGTTGAGGTTGAATTTCACTGTGTATCATTTGTCACAGAATTGACTGATGCTCAGAAGGTTGTATCTGAGTCCTTTTATATAGGATACATCATTGATCTTTATGTTTCATTTGACTAGGCATCCACTTCTATTTGTGCTTCCTTTGGTCTCATCTCCAAAGATGACTTTTGGTCATTTGCATTCTTGAAAGTCTTTTAGGGATTCTTTACTGCCTGTCATGTGCCTTGAGCAGCCGCTGTCAATGTACCATACATCACCACTGCAACCTGGCACTGAAACCTGTAACAAATTCAAACAGATTTAGGTACCCATATCTGTATGGGTCCTTTGGGGTTAGTTGCTTTAGGAACCCAAACTTTCTTAACAGTCACTGTTTTGCTGTAAGATTTGTTGGTTCTCTGATTATATGCAGTTTTGCTTTTGAACTGTCTGTTATGGGTGTGTGCAAAGATAACATATGTGTTACCAACACTTTTGTAGTGTGGTCTTCCACCATACTTCCCTTGAGTATATCCTCTTTGAGGTTTAGACATATAAGTCTCAGTATAAATGGGAAAGTTTCTTCTGTGCTGCAACTTAGTGGGTTGCTGCATCCTCTTACTACATACATTAGATGGCTTCTGCTGCAGCCAGTTCTTAGATGCAGGCTTACTTCCTGCAGTTGAGCATTGGGGTTTCTTCCCCTTATCCATCATTGTTGTTTTGTTCAAGATCTTCACAGAGTCACATAGTAACTCTTTCTCCATTGAGGTTTCAACTTGAACAAAATTTACAGCTTTGGATGTACTTGCTGTAGTTTGAGAGATGTGATTGTTGTAACCTATGCCCGATTTTTCAAAAGGACTTCTATTTCGGTTTATGCAATCCCTTGCGTCCTTTGATGATTTACTGAACATGCTTATCGTGGACTGCAAGCTTTCCTTCTCAGCTTCTAGCTTAGTGACCAGCAGATTTAATCTAGAGACCTCCTTTTGCAGCTTGCTGCACCTTGAGCTATCAGACTCACATGCAGCCAGCATTTTGGCAATATCAATGTTCTTGCACTTCAGGATCTCATTGTCGATTCTTAGGTTCTCATTTTCAACCTTCAATTCCTCATGAATTGAGTTGATCTGCTTGAAATCACTCATGATCTTTTTTAAGGAGTGGATCATATTCAGCTTCTCACATTCAGATACGGACAACGGTTGATAGATTACCTCATCTTCTTCGTTGTCCTCGTAGTTGTTAGCCATCAGGCATATCAGCACTTCTCCATCAGAGGATAAGGTTTCAATGTCGCTGTCAAAGGATTCTGCAGCATTCAGTACTTTCATCGGGACTACTGTATCCTTGGCCTTCTCCATCTCTCCTATGAGAGCTCGAAGCTTGTGTCTTTCCTCTCTCCTTTTATCTCTCCTCTGCTCTCTCTCGCTCTCCTTCAGGATACTTGTGCACCGTTGGGTATGGACAATTTCTTGCATAGTGTCCTGGTTTCCTACAGTTATAACACAAGTCAATATTGCCTGTATTTGACTGTGGAGAGGAGGTGGATGACTTCTTCTGAAGTCATTCTTCTTGTTGAGGTTGGTGTTGCTGCTATTGTTGTTGTTCTTCATGAATCTTCTAAATTTCTTTAGAAGCAGAGCCATCTCCTCTTCAGCAACTTCTGCTGTAACCTCAGTCTGCTTACTGCAACTAGTGGTTGTTGTATCCTTGGAGCCTCTGGTAGTTAGTTGTAACTTTGAAGCTCGATTCTTTGGACTCCTTTCTCCGTCTGTTGATGTCATATTCGAACACTTTGAGATCGGAGAATAGGTCGAATGTACTCATGGATTTCAAATCCATAGACACTCTCATGGCAGTGGTCTTGTTGTCCCACTCCGCGGGTAGGGCTCTCAACACTTTCATGTTTTTCTCCTTCTGAGTGTAGTGTTTACCCAGAGCTTCTAGTTCGTTCACTATGGATGTGAATCTCAAGTCTAGTTGCTCAAGAGTCTCTTCATTCTTCATTTCGAAGAGCTCGAATAGTTTGGTAGCGTTGGAGATCTTGTTGTCTTTAGTGAGCTCAGTCCCCTCACATATTTGCTCCAGCTTTTCCCATATTTGTTTGGATGTTCTGCAAGTCTTGACTTTGCTGAACGTGTCTTTATCCAAAGTAATGAATAGAGCATTCTTGGCCACATTTTCTAGATTAGCTATCTTTCTATCTTCGTTATTCCATTCAAGTCTTGGCTTGACTAGGAAGGTTAGTGGTGGCTGTGCTCCTTCTTCTAGGTCTCTACCTAGCACTGGATTCACCTTTGTGGGAATTATTGGTCCTTCAGTGATGACCGTCCACATTTCGTCATTCATTGCTGAGAGATGTGCCTGCATTCTTATTTTCCAATCGTCATATTCCTCTATGGAAAATATAGGTAACTTGTGATTAGAGGAATCCATGATATGCTGTAAGAATGAGTTTTAGATGCAGAGAAAACAACGAGTCTAAGGTGGATCTGGCTAGGTAACCAGATAAGTTGGCTTTTAACCCAACTCGCTCTGATACCACTTGTTGGTCCCAAGTGGTGTCCGAGGTTCAGAGGGGGAAGGATGAATGAACCTTGGTCGATTTTGCAAATCTTTAAAAAACCTTTCTGCTCTGCAAGTTACTTGAACTTGCAGCGTCAGATCGTTACTGCTTACAGCACTAGGATGCAGTGCTGCACGCTGTAACTTGGAGTGGTATATGCAGCGGAAAAATATAAGTTATAACACAAGGCTGATTTTCTCAATATGCTTCTTTCAAAAACGTTTAATGTTTATGAGATATACAAGATCAGAAGGTAAAGGCACAGATAAATGAAACAATTAAACACGTATGGCTTATAGTGGTTCGAAGGTGGTGTGATCCTTCTACGTCCACTCTACTGCTCCTCGAGCAGGAACTTTGTTAAGCAAGATTGAATTGCAGTTTTATCCTTGTCAAACCTCCATTTTTCAGCACTTAACACTAGACTCAAACCTAGTCTATATATTCACTTAAACACTGTGAAAAATGGGGTACTTAACACTTCCTATTACAAATACGTTTTGTCTCATCAAAATCTAAACATTGAAATCCTAACAGAGTCTAACTATGTCAGACTTAAAGACCCAAGATTGCGCCGGACTTAAAGATTCGATTATTATTTTGGACTTAAGGACCTGAGATCATGTCAGCTTAAAGACCCGAGATAATTTCTATGATTAATGATAAGTCAGGTTAATTTTTGCATTCTACGTACATTGTTTGATTGTTATGGTTATGTGTATTTGTATCTATGATAAGGGGTGCGCACCTATGTGATTGTGATTGTGAAGCGATCATGTGTTTGTAGGCTAAAATTTATTTATTTGAATTTATTTAGTACTATTTCGTGATTTCCCATTGACTGTATTTTAAAAACACTCACCATTCTATGTTAAAATAATTTTCAGCTTTAAAAGATTTAGGGCGGGGTAAGTAAGCGGTGAATGTTGGTAGCCGATATTCTAAGGTTAAAGGAAAAAAGTATTTAATTTTATGAATTTTATAAACATGTATTTTAAAATTATTCATGATTATATTAATCTGTATTATTCTTAAAATTATGAATTTTATATGTAAATAATGTGTTAGGTAAAAATGACATTTGATGAGAAACGGGTCGGCACAACTAGCTATGGAAACTTTACTTATTTTATCATATAATTATCGTATAATCTCCACCAGACATGGAAATCTCACTTGGATTTTTGTAACATGTGTTCTTACTTCAATATATCAACTATTTTACAAAGTTTAATTCCCAAGAAAATGACAAAACAAATGAATTATTATATAATAGATTATAATGAAAAGTAATATTTCTCAAGTAGATAGAATAGTATGAAAGAGATGGAAAATATGAAAGATTTATTTCTTTCTTATCTACATACAACATCACATTGCACCATATATATAGGTACATAATAGTACTTGAAAAGCCTTATAATTAATTACATTCATGATAAGAATATGGAAGGGTAAAGGTCATTTGATCAATGTTCATGAATGACCTTTCAATGGACATTTATACATAACACTCCCCCTTGAATGTCCATTCACAAAAAAATGCCTCGTTAAAACCTTGCTAGGAAAAACCCAATGGGAGAAAAACCTAGTAAGGAAAAAGAGTACACTATTTTTGTGTTAATACTTCCCCTGTTAATTACATGAGATCTTTATGACGACGTATACCAATGTTATGTCTTAACTTCTCAAATGTCGCAGTGGGTAATGCCTTTGTGAGTAGACCCGCCAAATTATCACTTGATCGAATTTGTTGAACATTGATATCACCATTCACTTGAAGGTCATGCGTGAAGAAAAATTTTGGTGATATGTGCGTGGTTCTAACACCTTTGATATATCTGCCCTTAAGTTGAGCTATGAATGCAGCATTATCTTCATATATTGTTGTTAGAGTCATCTTGGCACTCAAGAGGCTACACTCTTTCTCAATGTGTTGAATCATCGATCTAAGCCACACACATTCCCTACTTGCCTCATGGATTGTGAGAATTTCAGCATGATTCGAAGAGGTAGCTGTTATAGTCTGTTTTGTTGAACGCCATGAGATAGCAGTACCTCCACATGCGAACAAGTACCCGGTTTGAAAACGTCCCTTGTGTGGATCAGATAAATAACCTGCATCTGCATAACCAGTTAATGTGGACATAGATTTACTAGAATAAAATAATCCCATATCAGATGTCCCTCGAAGATAACGAAGTATATGCTTAGCTCCATTCCAGTGTCTTCGAGATGGAGAAGAGCTATATCTTACAAGTAAATTTACTGAAAAAGCAATATCGGGCCTTATGTTATTAGCAAGATATATCAATGCACCAATTGCACTAAGATATGGTACTTCAGGACCTAAAGGTTCTTCATTATCTTCCAAGGGTCGAAAAGGATCCTTCTTTACATCAAGTGATCTCACAACCATTGGGATACTTAATGGATGTGCTTTATCCATGTAGAATCATTTAAGGACCTCTTCTGTATAAGCAAATTGATGAATAAAAATTTCATCTGCTAAATGTTCGATCTGCAGGCCGAGGCAAAACTTGGTCCTACCAAGGTCTTTCATTTCAAACTCTTTCTTTAAATTGTCCACTGCTTTAGGAACTTCTTCTGGAGCTCCAATTATATTCAAGTCATCAACATATACAATAATAATGACAAAATCAGAACTTGATTTCCTGATAAAAACACATGGACAAATAGAATCATTCTTATATCCAACTTTCAACAAATAATCACTAAGTCTTTGGTATCATATAAGTCCGGACTGTTTCAACCCATATAAAAACTTTTGCAATTTAACTGAATATATTTCTCGGGAATTTGAATTGCATGCTTCAGGCATTTCAAATCCTTATGGGATTTTCATATAAATGTTATTATTGAGTGAGCCATATAAATAGGCTATCACCACATCCATAAGATGCATATCTAGATTTTCACGAATTGTCAAGCTGATAAGAAACCTTAACGTTATTGCATCCACCACAGGAGAATAAGTTTCTTCATAATCAATATCCGGCCTTTGAGTAAAGCCTTGTGCAACAAGTCGAGCTATATATCTTACAACTTCATTTTTCTCTTTTCTTTTGCGTACATAGACCCACTTATCCCCACAGGTATGATATCTTTTGATGTTTGGACTATAGGTCCAAAAACCTCTCGCTTAACAAGCAAGTTTAATTCAACATGAATTGCATCTTTCTATTTTAGCCAATCATTTCTCTTCATGCATTCAGCAATTATTCTTGGTTCAAGATCCTCATTTTCTTGCATAACATCAAGTGCTACTTGATATGCAAAAATATTGTCGACAACTTTATTTTGTCGGTTCTATTTTTCTCCAGTATTGACATAATTTATCGAGATCTCAATATTTTCAGGTACCTGAACCTCTTTTGGGGTTTTTATTATGTCAACTTATTCTACTGGATTGTCTACCTCCTCAATAGGACCACCTTGAATATTAGCTCCTCTCCTCTTTCGAGGGTTTATATCTTTGGAACCAACAGGTCTACCACGCTTGAGGTGTGCTACAGACTCATTAGCAATAGAAGGTCCTTCTAGGACCTCAATTCTTATCGGAGCATTTTCAACTGGTATATGTGACTTAATCACTTTCTTATGGTCAGTAAATGCATCAGGAAGTTGATTGGCTAGACTTTGCAAATGAACTATTCTTTGAACTTCCAGTTCACATTCTTTAGTACGAGGATCAAGAAGTGATGATGCATTCCATGTAATTTCATTTTCCAATTGTTTCTTATCTCCCCCTAAGGCTGGGAAGACTGTCTCATCAAAATGATAGTCAACAAACCTTGTAGTGAAAATGTCACTTGTAAGAGGTTCAAGATATTTAATAATAGAAGGTGACTTATATCCAATATAAATTATCAGCCTTCTTTGAGGTCCCATCTTAGTGCGTTGTGGTGGAGCAATTGGTACATAAATCGCACAACTAAAAATTCTTAGATGGGAAATATTAGGCTCCAGACCAAAAGCCAATTGTAGGGGAGAATACTTATGAAAAGATGTTGGTCTGATGCGTACCAGTGCTGCTGCATGCAAAACTGCATGTCCCCAAGCAGATATAAGGAGTTTTGTTCTCATCAACAATGGTCTAGCAATTAATTGGAGGCGTTTAATAAATGATTCAGCTAGACCATTTTGTGTATGAACATGAGCCACGGGGTGTTCAACACTTATCCCCATAACCATGCAATAATCATTGAATGCTTGTGATGTAAATTCAGCAGCATTATCAACACAGATTGTTTTTATTGCATATTCTGGAAACTGGGCTCGTAATTGAATTATCTGAGCAAGTAATTTGGTAAAAGTCATGTTACGAGTCGATAACAAAGAAACATGGGCCCATCTAGTTGATGCATCAATTAGCACCATGAAATATCTAAATGGCCAACATGGAGGATGGATTGGCCCACATATATCTCCATGAATACGTTCCAGAAATGCAGGGGATTCCTTATCAACTTTAACTGTTGATGGTCTAATAATTAATTTTCTCCGTGAACATGCAGTACATGACAATTCTGTTAATAGAAGAATCTTCTAGTTCTTCAATGAATGCCCTCGAGAATTCTCAATAATTCTTCGTATCATAGTTGATCCGAGATGGCCCAACCTGTCATGCCAAACAATGAATGTTCTATCATTAGTAAACTTTTGGTTCACTATTGCATTTGTTTCAACAGCATTAATGTATGTGTAGTATAAGCCATATGATAAGGATGTTAATCTTTCGACTACACATTTTTCTCCCGAGACATTAGAAGTAACATATAAATACTCAACATTTGCCACTTCATCAGTCTCAATATGGTAGCCATCGAGGCGTACATCTTTAAAACTCAAAAAATTTCTGTTTGATTTGGGAGAAAATAAAGCATTTTTAATCACCAATTTTGTCCCTTGAGGTAATATGATATTGGCTCTTCCATAGCCTTCAACAAGAGTTGTGGTGCCAGAAATTGTACTTACATTGGCAACCTTCATAGTCAAATTTAAGAAATACTTTTTATGTCGAAGTATAGAATGCGTTGTTGCACTATCGACCAAGCAAATATCTTCATCATTGAGATTCCGGCCAACATGGGTATATGAAAGATCCATGTTTCTTCATTAAAAAGACAAATACTTAATAAGTGTCAAAGCATAAAAAAAAATTACATAGCATGAAAATATCAGAAGACCAATAATGTTTTAATCAAGTATGATCAATCTAAAGAAGATCATTAAAAGAATCATTAACTCCATCAACTTGTGCAAAGAGATCTGCAACATCAAGGTGTGCCATGTCGGATTTGTCATGTATAGGGCCATCATCATGATATGCCATATGTGCCTCTATATTTTTGCTCTTTTTCTTCTAAGAGGCTTGATAAAGATTAACAAGATGTTTGGCCGTACGACAGGTCCGAGTCCAATATCCTTTAATCCCACATCTAAAACATGAATCCTTCATTTCTTCATTACTCTTTTGCAATGGGGTTTTACCCTTTTCAAGCTTTTCATCATTAAGAGTGATTTTTTGTTATTGTGACCACCATGCTGCCAAACATAACTACGACCACAACCGCGTCCTCGTCCTCGACCACGACCACGACCTCCAAATGTTACAGCATTCACTTCAGGAAATGGTTTGGAGCCGGTCCGATGTGATTCATGATTTTTCATTAAAACCTCGCTCTCAATATTGCTGCTACAGGAGCATATTCGAGGCATGAAATGTGGAAAAAGTCTTTTCCAATTTGTCTTCTTCCATAATTTTTTCTCCACATAATATAAGTTGAGAAGAAATGCGAAACATTACTGAATTATAGTCACTTACAGACTTAAAATCTTGCAATCGAAAATGCATCCAATCATATTGAGCTTTTGGAAGAAATACAGTTTTGTGGTGATCATATCTTTCTTTCAAACTCTGCTAGAGTTCAAGGGGGGTTTTTTACAGTCAAATTTTCAGTTTTTAGCCCCTCATGTAAGTGATGGCGAAGAAAAATCATGGCTTTGGCACGATCCTGATGAGATGCTACATTATTTTCTTTAATGGTGTCTCCAAGACCCATAGCATCTAAGTGAATTTCAGCATCTAATCTCCATGATAGGTAGTTATTCCCACTAATGTCAAGTGCTACAAATTCGAGTTTTGTAATGTTTGCCATGGTTGAAATTCTTACAGAAAAGACACGATTCTTTTCTAGGGCACACACCGTAAAGTTTTTTTGTTCACCGGGAAGGTAGAGCTTCATGCTAATAACGTATTATATAATAGATTATAATGAAGAGTAATACTTCTCAAGTAGAGAGAATAGTATGAAAGAGATAGAGAACACGAAAGATTTATTTCTTTCTTATCTACATACAACATCACATTGCACTATATATAGGTACATGATAGTATTTGAAAAGCCTTATAATTAATTATATTCATAAATAAGAATATGGAAGGGTAAAGATCATTTGATCAAGGTTCACGAATGACCTTTCAATGGACATCTATACATAACATGAATAGTATTATTGTGTTTCATAGATTTATTATATAAGATGGACTAACTTATAATTCAATTTATAAAAATATGTTTGATTTCTGGATTGTAACTATCGGTCTCATGAAATTATCTTCGTAGTATTGTTTCAAATGAGATTTTTTTTTTGGAAAAAGAAAAAAAAAAGAGAAATCATTTCTTTCTTTTTGAAGACGACAATCTTGTAGTTCAAGTAATAGAGTAACACTTATGTGAAACTAGTGTATAGGTTCAATTGGGTCGACTCGGTTGGAATCAGATCCGGACCATTTTTTTTATACTCTAACATTTATGTTATATTAGTATAATTTTTATGTACAAATATCAAAACCTTTAAATGGTATTACTTATACTTTTCTATCAACAAAAAATTTCATATAGTGTAGCAATATTCTTATATTATAATAATTTAATATTTATATATATTGATATAACATTTATGTACAAATATCATAACTTTCAAGTGACATTTACTTTTACTTTCTATCAGTATAAAAATTTGTGTAAGCATAATTATATATATATGTTATAATACTTTAACATTTATTTTATATTAATATAACATTTAAATGTGCACATTGATTAATCAAAATTCATATTTATATCACTCAAGTTTTCTAGTTTTTGTTGTCCCTCTTTCCTCTATTATCCTAACTCATTTGAAAAGAAAAAACTTTCTTTCGAGAGATTTGAGGATATTTCTCATAAAAATCATAAAAAAATTGTCTAATATGAAAATCCACTGTCATCAAATTCAATCCAAACACAATATAAGGTCATATTTTCCCTTCAATCAATGGAACGTTTTAAGATGAATTTTGTGACAAGAAATAAAGGCAACAGAAGGTGAACATTCATACAGATAAAGATTTGTCAGTTTCATTGAATGGCCTCAACATTTGTATCATCCAAGGCCATATATACAATTGGAAACTATAACATGCATACACCTTTCAAGCTCTCTCTCTACAATACAAAGCGCTATAAATCATGTTTTAACAAGAGAACAAAAAGAAAGCGTGGAAAAAACACATAATAACGAACACTACATATCCCCAAATCCTAGACTATATATTCGGGCCAATATGCATACCCTACAATCACAAGGCACAGTTTCCTCACTTTTTAACCACTTACAATAACCGAAAAAATGAGATATACTCTCATGTTCAAAAAATTGAACCTACTCACTTTGTCACGTAAAAAGACTAAAATGAATAAAAAGCATCGAGACAAACTTGCCTCGAGGCTCCAGCACAGGTGGCAGAGAATTTTATGTTGTTAGGGGCAGTTTAGTCTTTCTGTTGGCACTGATATACTACTTATGTACCAGTGTTAATTGACGCCATTTTCAGAGCTGCTACAAGCTTGATTTGGAAGGACATTATTGCCAAAATCTCCATCCAAACTCATCTTTTGGACCTCCTGAGGAGAAAGGATCTTGATGCAACGAACACAGTTCACGAATTCCCTGGATTCAGCAACATAAGACTCTGTAAGTCGAAACTTAAGGAGAATGTTGGTGATGTAATGAAATGAGGGTGTTCTTTGAAACTTACTCCCAGGGATCATCACCAACAAGTAAGACGTCGTTCTCATGATCCATGTAGACAAGTTTCCAACCAATCCTCTGCCTATCCTCTAGTTGTCCCTCTATACCAAATCTACGAGCCAGATCCTGTTTCAGCTCATCATAGCCTGAGTAACGCGTAATATCAATTGATCTTCCTACTGCTCCTCGTTTGTACACCTTCAAGAATATATAGTACATGCTAAGTTAAAGAGTGATGGAACTCGAAATACAAAAGAATTGCATTCATATATAAAAAACTAACCTTAGTATATGTTCTCATCCTAGGAATCTGTGATGGAGGCCATGCACCTCCATTCATGAAGCCACCATCATTTATTGTGGATTCAATGGAATTGAATGCCATATCCGGCACTCCAAAAGACTGGGAAACCATTGATGATGAGAGCTCAGGTTGAGCTTCCTTGGGGTTCTCATAGGTGGAAAGCATGCCTTCCTCGGACGAGAGATTATTCAAGAAGTCTTTACTTGATCCCACCATGTCTTTTGTGATCAACGGGTCAGGCAACATTGGCATGTCAAACTGATTGTCAATGCTAGCCCCAAAGGGAACATTGCTCCTTGGATGAACTTCACCATCATGGCTTGCATCTCTAAACAACACTGAATGAGAATTGAAAGTCACAGAGTTGTTTTGAGGCATCTGGCTGTCGTTATGATGAGATAGAACTGAGGTCACCGAAGACGAACTATCCAAATGGTCTATTTGTGTTCCAACGGCATTAAGGTATGCTTGTGATGCAAAAAATCCTTGGTTCAGAGCTTTGGATATGTTTAGTGAAGGCTTAACATCAGATTTTTGCTGCAAATCTTTGAGTAAAAGACCATCAGAAGACATATGCTCCAAACCACTTGCATTCAAAAGAGTGGCTGAAGATTGAGCAATCTCATCCCCCATCATTGTAGCACGATGATTTCTGCCACTCATTACAGACTGAACTGCATTAGGGCAGTTATTCGTGGATGGTGAAGTCGAACAAGATGGAACATCATCAGTGACTGCAGAGTGGCCCCCACCAGCAGCTCCGGTCAACATGCTGCCACTTCCAGCTGAAAGCTGATTGGTTCTCATAACTCCAGGCAATTCTGATAGTGATCCAGATTGCTGAAGCTTAGGCTGCTGAGGTGGACGGGGGAATTGAAGGTTTTGGCTGTTATTTCTTGTCATCTGCTGACTTGTCACGTGTGACTGAGGATGTATTGGTTGAGCCGAATCCATCATTTGGCTCGTCGTCATTGGCCTGGATGGACTTTCAAAGAGCAGCTTTTGGTGGTCTTGGAGTTGTGTCAATTGTGAAGGCTGGTGTGCTAATAGCGATTGCTGTTGCTGATGGAGCTTCTGCAGGAGTTGAAGCTGAATTTGGTTATCTGAAATGTTACCATGGTCAGGATGCTGCTGACTTGGCGTTAGGTTTTGAGCATGGATAGGACTCTGAGACTGCAAAATCTGGGAATGAGCTTGGCTCGTCTGTTGTGAGGGACGAGTGAACTGCTGTTGTGGCTGTACGATCGAGCTGAAATTGTTGAAAGTGGAAGATGGTGGTTGTTGGACTGGTTGGGTTGGCCTCTGACTATTGAACTGTAGGTTGTGCTGATGGGAGCCTTGAGATAAGGGCACCCCAAATTGACGGGTAATATCTGAACCGTGCAGAAGAGAGGTAGATAAAGAAGGGTTGATATAGTTGGATTGCATTGAGTTAGGTATGGAGGGATTTTGCTGCTGCATGTTCATCCACTGAGCTAAGCTCAGGCCAGGCATAGCTTGGGGATCTTTCAAGCCGAATTCATCGCCTAGCCATGGCATTGTCCTCCTAAATATGCTGTCTAGATCCGAGGATGACTCATCATCATCTGCAAGGAGAAACAAGACAGAGACAGAGAGATTGTTAATTTAAAGAAACATAATGAAGTATTAGATGTTTGCATTGCAGAATAATGTTTCAACTCTATTAAACCTGGCATTCCCGGTTGCCTAGGGCGTTTGGATCGAAAGAAAGGCGCTGTAGGACAGATGAAAAACGGAGCTGTTACAGCTTCGATCTCCCAAATAGACACACGACTGCGTTTTTCACCAGCAGTTGACTCGTCCCACCCAACCTATCAGTATCCAACATAATCTCTTCTTACAATGTGCGACTTTTTCAGATGTAACAGAGAGCATAGTTCATGTATGTGTGTTAATTCTTACCTGTAAGTTTCGCCATTGAGAGTTCTTCCATCTGACTGGATCCAGGTCACTGATTCCTGTTATCGTACCCATATATCTGCCAAAGATGCATGCTAAATGAGAGTTGCAAATACTAAACATACAATGATGCTATGCGTGATAAGGAAACATACCTTCTCGTCCCAGATTCTTCCGTTTCAAACATCATACGAAAGCGCATCCCAAGAGATATCTGGTTACTGCAAACAGCCTTGTAGTACTTAGCCAGGGGGATCACGAATTCTGATGGACTAGTCCTGAACAAATCAAAACACACTCAGAAACAAACTTCAGCAATAGCACAAATAAATAAATATTGGTCAATAAAGACCTTGGATTGTAGAAGACAGTGAAAGGGCTATTGTTGGCGGCAGCATGGGCGGCTGCAGCCAGAATCCCGATGTGCATACTATCCGTTGACAACACCGATGATGACAAGTTAGTCGGTTGTCTGTTAGCCCGTCTTATTCCCAAAAGAAGCTGCTGCTTTTCATCCCTGTTCCAATAGCTCAAATCCTTCACACTTAGTGTGTGATTTCAACAACTATTCTTTCAAAACTTCACTACTTTGCATATCATTACCGGATAAATATAACTGCATCGCCAGCAATCAGCCTCTTTCCACTAACGAAGAGGCTCCATCCAGTCGTGAGCAGGTGACGCTTAGGTTGTCCTAAATTGCAACCACAACATTTGTTTATAAATCAACTTGAAACACTCTAAATCATTCCAAAAGAGTGGTCAAACATCGAGCTTACCCCGGAAAATATGGCGAAATGTCCACACAGAATCATGCAAATCCCTAGCAACAATCTCTTGTGCAGGCGGTTGCATAGAGAAGTCCTAGAATTGGCATAAACATTCATTCCCAAGCATCAAATATAGTTTAGGTAAATAATCATAACAAATACAATGTAAATAATGATTCTTGAAACGAACCAAAGGAGGGAAAATCTTCTCAGCAGCACGTCGAGGCACAGAGAAACCTCCATGGGTGCTAGTATCACTTGCAGTCAAGGTTTTACAGAAAAACTCAGTGTGAGGCTTATTCACTTTCATTGAAAGATCTGATCTCAGTAGAGCATCCTTATCAAACTGAAATCAAAATGCTATCCTTATTATCATTCACCCCCAACCATTTATCTCCTTCATCTCTTCAAATTGTTTCACAAAGTAGTAAATATTATAAGCACTTTTCAACATTTTTCCATCACATTCTTCAACTAAAGCAGAAACCTACCGAGGGAACCGGTTGCAGTGTCATCTGTGCGTACACTTCATCAGTTTCCGGGTCAGCCTAGCAATGTCAGAGAAACACTTCCTAGTTATCATATATTCATAATCATACAAAAAACGAGTATTAGTTTAATAACCGAGCATACATGTAAAGTAACATTGTGGAGGAGGCATAGTAGTTTGGGTGGAAGATTTGGGTAGTTTGGAATTTGTGCATCGACATCCTTTCTCAGGGACGCAGCAACCTGCAAAACGTGTAACCACAAGTGTTTAGTGTACGAAAAACACATCACTGCAAGAACCAACTTACACAACAAACACAATATTTCAATTTACACAACAGTTTAGTTTACCAGATTCTTTAATTTTCTTTTATGTGAATTTCTGCTCCAAGATTCACGCAATGGAAACGTAGAGGATCCCGATTCAAGAATAACCAATCCTAATATACTAAGCTTACCATTTAGAGGTAAAACTGCAGTGACATAATCAAGTTATAACAGATATTGTTTGGGAAAATGACAGAAAGCCAACCAGCTCTCATCCACCCCAATTACGGCGCACGTTAGCATGGCCCAGTTTTGCAAACTTCTCCACATATATTCTTACACCTCATACTCCAATAAATTATGCTAACCACCAGCTCAAAATAGCAAGGATTGCCCCCCAACCATACACAAATAAAGAGGAGTTGATAATTATGAAATCTCTGCATGTGACCAAGAATATGCTGCTAGTCAGCCCCTGTCAGAATGGGATGGGGTGACGTTTAAGGAGATGGCACCACAGAGGCGCAAGTTAGCAGCTTCCACACAACAAGAAGACTTTATTATATACAGAGATTAATTTAACCTGTTCACTGTGGCCTTGAGGAAAGTAGACGACGTGGGTCCCAGCCGCGGGCAAGTTCACTAGTGGACCGGCGCACGCTTGCCATAGCTCACCATTTATGTTCTTCTTCTCACCTGCCAATTCCTCACACGTGTCGGAAAACTTTCTTTCGTTTTTGCCTCAAACAAATTTGACAGGAATATTAAGGATTTATATGCGAGAAAATCAGATCAAAACCCCGTGAAAAATGTTGTAATAGATTTATATGCTTGACTTTGAAGAGAGAGAAGGAAGTGAGAGAATCACCTTCAACGGCGCCGTTCACGGCCAGAGCCCCGGCGCCGGAGTTTGGAGTCTTCATATTCACCTTTGCAAGTTTTTCAGGTGAAATAAATGGACGGAGTTTCTTATCGGAGTTTCATCTCGTCGGAGAATAATCCGGCAACAAATGGATCAAACAGCTGCTGCCGTTCTTCAACCTCCTTTAATTAAAACATAAATTGTTTTTTCTGAAGAATCAGAAAAGGAAAATAGTAAAAGGATATAGTCTTTTCAGATGGAATATTATTATCTTGGACGATAGGTGGCGCCGGAGGGAATATTTTCCGGCGAAAAGGGGTAGAGAGAGAAAGTGAATAAAAAGAAGGGGAGACAAGAGAAGCTTTGGGAAAGGAGGTTATGTTGAGGATAGCAGAGACCAAATGCTGCAGTTTTGCTTTTAATTGCCCCCTTTTCCACACTACACCTCCCAGACACTCTCTCTCTCTCCTCTCTCCTCTCTTCCCTCTCCCTCTCTACATATATATCTAATATATGTGTGCACTGTTGCTGGTGCTTTCTTTCTCTTGTTACTGTTCCTGGCAGGGCCCTTTTGCAGGCACCAGATTTCGCTCTCCCTTTCTCTCTCTTCTTCCAAGGCTTTCACTTTCTTTGCTCTGTGTAAAAGTGTTTCTCCCTCCCCACTCCAAGTTCTCACCCTCCCTCTTATTTTACTATATATATATTATGTGTGCAATAAAAATGATATTTGATGAGTTTGTGCATGTGCTCTCGCTCATGAAGATTCGGATTGTGGCCTCACAAAGTTGACCATTTTGGTTAAAGATACTAGATTACCAGTTGTCATTATTGCAACAATAAAACTTGCATTTTACTCACTTAACTCTCTCTTTTACACTTCCACTCAAGCTCACTCATTCATGCCCTTTGCATCTTACACTAACCCTTAAATTTGGGACATTTCAATTTATTTATTTTTTTGTCTTTTTCTGTAAAAGAAAATAAACAGTCAGTTTAACTTAAATTTCATCTTTTCTTGCCAATTCTAGATCATTTTACTCCGCTTATCTATTACACAAAAATTCATTTGAAAAAACTCATATTTATAAATGTAAGATGTATATTTATAGCAGCAAAATAAATATTTATACAACTCATAAAATATATATTTATAGTTGTACCACACATACTTATACTTATAAAATGCATATTTCAACCCTATCGCATGTGAGTTCGACAATCTAATAAGAGACCAATTGTATCTATTACTAATTTACTATCATGTATCGTTGATATTGAAGTTGAATTACTCTCTCTCATTTTAACAAATTTGGTTCGTTTTATTTACATCATCATCATATAACATTCAAATTCAGGTTGTATGTTCCATCATATTATGTATCAATAGAATTATAGAAAGATTTCACTTCATTTTTATAAGTTCATATCATTCAAACTTAGATTATTTCACAATATCTCATACCAAGGGTATAATATACCAAAATGATTAAAAAAAAAGTTAAAATAAGACGACAAAAAAAATCTTTAAAAAGTTAACTAAGAATGAGGGCTTCCAACATAAGTTTCGATGTTACAAGTAAGAACAAAAACTCAAACTTTTTTTTTATCATCCTTAAAAAAAATATATATATACGATTTTTAAGTTAGGATAACAAAAATGTTTTTAATTCATGTGGCCAAAAATGATATAATGGTGATACTTTTTTCTTTAGGAAAACAATGAAACAAAAAATCGAAATATTGAGACGGTGATTGGAATTATTTTGTTTGATTTACGCATATTTTGTGTTTATTGTTAACGACATCAATATAATATATATATATATATATATATGGTCGAGAAATAAAATATGAATTACAATACAGATGCTATAATTAATAAATATCTATTATAAATTTCACATATTTTTTTATACATCAGTTGCATGAATTTTATTCAATTCAGGTCGATCTGATCCGATTTTGTGAGGAATTTTTTATTTTATTTTATGTATTGATCTTTATGTTATAAATTAGTGACATTTATGTTGTATTAGTGTGATATTTGTATACAAATATTGTGACCTTTATGTATTATAATTAAAAAAAATGAAAAATTTCAACAAAATTTATACATATGTACGTACTTTTATGGGATATTCATGTGACCTAAAAAAATATGAATATTTGTACATAAAGGTCACATGAATGTACTTAAAGGTAAATTCTTCCTTTTTTTGTTAATTATGGTACATAAAGGTTACGACATTTGTACATAAAGGTCACATGAATGTACTTAAAGGTAAATTCTTCCTTTTTTTGTTAATTATGGTACATAAAGGTTACGACATTTGTACATAAAGGTCACAACAATGCAACATAAATATCACATTAATATAATATAAAAATTTTGACCTGACGTAAAAATAAATAAATAAATAATGACGTAAAAATAAATAAATAAAAACTCGTGAATTCGAATCGACTCAAATTACATATACCAATTGCACACCAAACTTACTCTATAAATTTATATTATTCTTGTTTGCCCTTTTGTTCTTTTGCCCTTATTTATTTATTTGTTGTTTTTTCTTCCATTGTTATCTGTTTAGAATATTTGATTGGGGGGAGGTTTGTAAGGCGATAGTCGGAACAGTTGATGACATCAATACGATTATGGTTGCAATTATGAGGGTAGAGAAAATGAATCTGTGTACCTCATAAAAGAGCTTTATTAATTGAGAAAATTAAATTAGACAATGCTAATAATTATCTAATACCCACTTCATTGACAAGTCATCATTACTCACTATTTTTTCTTTAATATTTAAGTATGTGTTCTCTTGAAGTTCAGATATTTGTAACTCGATCTACATGCAAAAAGGTAAATTCTAATGGGGGATTAGGTATTTGGAAGTTGCTTTATTTTGAGAATTCAAAACTTTTAAAAGAACTAATTTGTAATTCTTTGGAAAGTATGTATAATTATACAATTTATAAATTTCATAACAACACTCAATTTATAAACTAATTTTGGATTTTAAACATAAATTTAAATAACATTTTTTCTTAATTTAAGACTTAAAAATTAAATTGAGTTTTCAATTGCAAAATTTCATTTTTCTTTTTTATTTATTTATATATATAGATATTTATATTTCAATATGTATTTATAATTTAAATAAGTTAAGTTAGTGTAATTTTTGAACGATCTTCTCATTAAACTTGTGTTAATTTATATTTATATAAAAATATATATATAATAAATGCATTTCATAAAATTCAATTTTTTTTAATTTTTTTAATTTTATGAATACAATTGTAGAAAACAAATTTAATATTACTCAATTTAATATAAATTATATTTTATAAATTGAATTAATTATAATTTTTTGGGTCTAAATTTTTATTTCTTTCTTTTTTTCTTTTTTTTATATAAATTAATGCAAGTCGAATGAAAATCATTTCGAAATTACCCTAGTTTATCTTAATCTATCTAAAAATACAAATACATATTAAAATATAAATAAAAAGAATTTAATCTTGAATTGAAAACTCATCTAATTTTCAAGCCTTAGGTTGAGGAAAAAAAGGATTAAATTAAATTCCTTAATTAAGAAACTTTAAAATTTGGGTTCAAATTAATAACTAATCTATATATTAAATCTTATATCAAATTTATCATCATAATCCGTCCCCAAACTTTGAAACTGCTAATTTTACCCCTAAGTCTATTTAGTCCATTTATAATATATATATATAAAAGAAATATTTTTTAATGTTGCAATTTAATTTAGGGTGAATCCAATAAAGAAAAGTCAAAGTTCAAGCAAAATATGAAAAAAAAAAAAAAAAAAGTATTTATATGTCCTGGGTATCGTGCCTCCACCCATATATATATATATATATATATATTTTTTTTTTAATATTTATTCTTCCTTTTTTTTTTTTTCTCTCTTTTTCTTTCCTTTTTTTTTCCTTTTTTTTCTCACTCCTTTCTTTTTTTTTCTTTTTCCTCTCTCTTTTTCTTTCCTTCTTTTTTCCTTTTTTTTTTCTTTCTTTTCAATTTCTTCTCACATCTCTTAAGATCAATAATTTTTTTTCAATTTTTTCTCAATTTCTACACTTAATCAACAATACTATAAATTTTGGATTCTTATAGTTCTAAAATCTAGGATTCTTTGTGTTAACAATGGAGAAAGATTTTAACAATAAACAAGATAAAACATTTGGTTGAAAACAAGAACTTATATGTAAGTAATACTTTTGAGGTATTAATGATTTGTTCTTTAGGTATTACAAAATTACATGATTGAATAATATGTAAGTTATACCTCAAAATATTATGAAAATACTTTTGAGGTATTACGATTTGTAATACCTGAAAGGAACATATGTAATACCTATAATGTATTTATGTAATATTTGAAAGGAACATGTCTAATGCCTATAAAGTACTTATATAATACTTGAAATGAACATGTGTAATACCTGTAAGGTATTTATATAATACTTGAAATGAACATGTGTAACATCTATAAGGTACTTATGTAATACTTGGAATGAACATATGTAATACCTATAAGGTACTTATGCAATACTTCAAAGGAACTTGTGTAATATCTATGAGGTACTTATGTAATACTTGAAATGAAAATGTGTAATAATTAAAGTGAAAATGTGTAATATCTGTAAGGTACTTATGTAATACTTGAAATGAACATGTGTAATACCTGTAAATCATGAAATTTCAAATGTTTCATCTTCTTCCTCAAAATCAGCAAATCATGATTTCATATTATTTGAAATAATTGATTTTTAATGTTTTAAAATTATTGTAATAAATTGTGATTTGAAATCAATTATCTAAATCTATGAAAATGAGTAAAAGAAAAGAAGAAGAAGAAGAAAAAACTTCATAAATGACTCTATGGAGATTTGAAGAAGAATATGAACAAGAAGATAGAGAAGAAGAATAATCTATAAAACAAATAAGAAGAAAAACAAATTGATAAGAAAAGAGATTAAGAAGAAGAATGAGAGAGAAGGAAAATTGATGACAAAAGAGATTAAGAAGAAGAATGAGAGAGAAGGAAAAAAAAAAGAGGAAAAAGAAGAAAGCAGCGCTGTTTTTTCCACTAATACCTGAAGGGTTACAGTGTGATATTTTAATAGTAAATGTGTGATACTTTAAGAGTAAATAAGTGATACCTGAAAGTATAAAATTCAAATGGTATGCGGTGCACACCAGCTATGGTGTGGCCGCGCGTGGGGGCACGTGGACACGCGTAAAAGCGCCCCATGCGCCGGTTCGGGTTGGAGACACGGATCTAAGATCCATACCCCTGATGTATATAAGTTTTCAAGCCCCATTTTCATATAACGTTTAAAACGCGGAAAGTAATAAAATAATAATAATAATAATAATAATAATAATAATAATAATTTTCTTCAAAACAAATCAGAGTGCAAACGCAGCATTTTCATAGGGCGTCCAGCAGAAATCCTAAACCGTGGAGATTTTAAAACAAACAAAGATTTAGAAAACAACCCTTGAAAGATATGAAAAGTTTATATGATTGCAGGGGAAAAATATATTTTTATTTGGAGTAAAACCCATAAACATTATTTTGTACATAACCGAGGTTTCAGAAAATACCGAACATCCATATACATTCTTATATACATACAAAAAATAATAGGCATCTCTGTTCATTCCTCCTCGCCTCCGAAATTTTCTGTAAAATAAAACATAAAAGGGGGTAAGTGCCAAAAGGACACTTAGTGGGGTTGATTTGTACAGAAAAAGGGGTACACGTAATATTTCTTCAGTACTATACATATAATACACGTTGTAGACTCCCGAAGAGTCCCAATGCAATCCGTTGAATAGGTTTCCGAAGAAGACCTATCGAGGCCCCAAGCCGACCCCATTTTGGGTTGTTACACCCTTCATGTTGGGATTCCGTAGAATACCCCCTTGTTGGGTTCCGACGAGGAATACCCTACTTGACATGGCACACGCATGCGCAGTTAAATTATCATACAACAGTTTCCACATAACACATAGTGCACATTGGTCACGTTCACGTTGACCACATAATTCACATAACACATAGGTATAGAAAATCTTTGACATATGTGGTTTCTAAAGAAACCCCTTTTTAGCGGGTATTATCCCGTCTTATCATCATTTGAAACCATTTGCATTTGTATCACTTGAAATCAATAGCTTCTCAAAATCATATAATTTACTCGAATCCTGTTCACGTAGTAAAAACATTTCTCTTGAAAATGACATCACATAATAACAGGATTTGGATCACTTAGTCACGTAGTTTTCCATAAAACTGTACAGTTTAAAATGTAAATAAGAGTTTACCCCCACCTTATTCGGTGGTTACCACGTGATCAGCAAGTCAAGGATCTCGTGCCCCAGAGCTTCAATCCAACAGGTAGCCTACATAATTTACGATGTTTTCTTAGCTCATTATAATCTATAATTAAATATTAAAACAACATCGAATATGATATTATCAATCGAGATGAGACAGATCGGAACGGTAGGCCTAACGATTGAGGTTGAAGATACAAGAGGGAAATATCAGTTTATAAGGCTGAGATGAAAGAGAATGGATTTTGGATCACAACAAAACAAGAATGAGCTCAATCGGAGTTGTAACGAGCTCGAACGGAGCATTTTAAGATTGAAGGGTATTTTGGTAATTTGATCACAGGGTTGACTTTGACCGGGACCCATGACTCTCGGTCCGCGACATCTCGTTGGCGACGACTCGATGTTAAAGAACGATGAAAAGAAAACGAGATTCGGATCGAAAATACAAGGTCACGCGCGTTCCCGGCGACGGGAGAAAAAAACTCCCCGGCGTCTCCCAAGACCTGTCTTGGAATTTCCAAAACACGTCCTGCGAGCAAAACAGAGACTACAATTCTGTCCAGTTCAGATTAGCGTGCAGGATGTGTCTTAAAATTTACATGATGCGTCCTGCGGAAGAAAAACAGGGCAGCGTCTCCCAGCGCAAACCTGCTTAAGCAGCCACCTTCTCGGAGCCACCCTATGCCACCACCACCTTGTCCTCCAGCAAGCCTGCACCGCTGGCTACCACCTCCGGCCATCCCTCGTCGGATTCCGGCATGAATAGTGCCATAAAGACAGCCTCAAAACCCTTCATCGCACACAAAATACATTCCAGCTCTGGCCGGCGACTTCCAGTCGCCGACGACCCTTCCCCCGACCACCTGGGATACTTGCCGACGACTTCCAGTCGCCGGCAACCACCAATACAACTCTCAACAGCATGCATACAACACACATTACACACATACAAAACCCCATGTGCAACAGCCCCTTTCCCAACCCATTTTTCGGCACTGCACCGCCACCCAAGACGGCGCCGCCCCTCCAATAGCTAGCACACAACCTCGGCATCCCCTCCGGTGCCTGCAACCACGAGAAAAAGAGCGAGAGAGAGAAAAACGGGAGAGAGAAAAGGTGGCCAAAACCAAGGGTTTAGGGTTTAGAGATGATTTTTCGCTGTTTTCTGGTGAACGGAGAATCGGAATTGAATTGCGGAAGTTGCCCTAGATTTGTCTCGTCGAGGGCTACGAGCTCCGGCGGCGGCGCCGGCAGCGGCGCGCTGGAGACAGAAAGCAAGACTGAAAAATAAAGAGAGAGAAGAGAAAGACTTACGTGTGTTCGGCGCTTTTCGGCTCGTTCGAAGAAACGGTGAAAAATGAAACGAATGAGCGTCTATTTATAGAATTTCGAAAGTTACTATTCACTAGGTTACTATTCATGATAAGCTTCGGTTACTATTCACGATAAGCTTTGGTTATGTTCATCACGATTTCGTTCCTCGTTTTTCCGAAACTCGATATTTTGCCCTTTTCTTCGCCGTTTGAGCTACAGGTGTCCGATTGACCTCTAGTTCGTTTCTATTTTCTCGTTTTTCCGTTACACATCTAATGGTATAAAAATATTCTATATTCCATGTATATAAATTTTATCCATTTAAAACTTGGTCGTTACATAAGTTTTAGCCAAAAAAATAAATCATTAGAAGGAAGATTTGCAAATTACAAAGGAAACCCCACCAAACAATGAGGGTTTTATAGGAGTACGATATTGAGATTATAATTAGACTTCAAAAATGTACATATACCATAAATCTTAAACTACGATGATTACTCGAATCCTAAATGGTGTTTTGATTAGTATCTGTGAGTCCGAATTTTGAATTTAAAAATTCTCAATTTTCATTTATTTTAAGTTTATATGATGATTATATCAAAATTTTATTTTATTTTCAAAAAAAAATATTCCTATATTATAACCTATTAATACTTATATTTTAATACATATTTAAATTTCTATTATTATAATCATTCAATCATTACTATTACATTAACTAACAATATGATATTACAAAATAATATTTTTTTCCAACATTAATTTAACATCTACAATACTCATTATACTTAATAAAATCTCTAAACAAACTCAATTATTTATTATTTAATTTTATTTCAAAAATTAAGAATTTCACAGTTAGATTTCTCAAATTTAAGTAAACTCAAAACAAACGCCATCTAATTATATTAGAAGGGAAAAATAAAAATCCTTGAAAAACCTCCAAGATGTTGTTCGGTAATCCTCCACATGGCTATTATGTAAGACTTTTCTTTAAAATTAATAATTATATGAGATTTGAGCACACATCCAACAAAAGAACATAATGTTGAATGATAAGTTGGGTTTAGTCATGAGAATCATTTTCCATGTATGGAATCATGTTCCTCATCCAAACAATACATCGACTTATGTCAAAACATGGGCCATGATCTGATATATATATTTTTTCCATTGATAGCCTAAATAAATACAATGAGACAACTAGAAAACAGAAGAACATGCAAATTATAATTATATATATTTAATTTGGTTATTAACTGTGAAAATTAGAATTGATGCTAACCTTGTGAACAGATGAGCACACCACGATTAAAGGAAAACCGCAAGCATTTTGTTGTAGAAAAAGATTTAGTTGTTGGATTTCTTTGTGACAAATTCTCTTGTGCACCTAGTGCACGAATCTAAGATCCATGCAATTAGGGTTGATCCGATCCAAATCCGTAATTTTTTTTTTTTTAATTTTATGTCTTGACTTTTATGTATAAAATTGGTGACTTTTATGTACAAATGTTGTAACTTTTATATATAAATATTGTGACCTTTATGCGTTATAACTTAGGAAAAAAAATGATGAATTTTAACAAAATTTGTACATAAATACCTTTATGTGATATTCATGTGACCCTGTGTATATTCATATGACCTTTATATACAAATATTCATACATTTATGTAATACATAAATGTATGAATATTTGTAAATAAAGGTCACATGAATATATATAAGGGTCATATGAATATAACATAAAAGTGTCTATGTACAAATTTGCTAAGATTCTTCATTTTTTTCTAAGTTATTGAATATAAAGGTTACAAAACTTATACATAAAGATTACAAAATTTGTATATAAAGATCACAGAATTTGTATACAAAGATTTTGGCCTGAAAGTAAAAAAAATAAAAAAATAAAAAAAAAAGTACGCGAATTTGGATCCACCCGAATTGTATGTATACCAAATGTATATGAAACATACTCTTTTTTGGTTTACGTATGTTACACATTATCAGCATTAATAAACAATTAATAAGATAGTATGTAATGACCCTATGACATTAATACTCTATAAGATATGAATTTCAACAAACTCAAAATAGAAATTGAGCATATTATGTTTCAAGGAAAAAATATATATATCTTACAAATTTTACAAATTGTTACTTAAAATCCATGAATTCAAATAAAGCTGAGTATTAAAACTCTTGTAATATCGTCACATAAATCTAATTGTATGAGACAATCAACTCACAACAAATCTATAATTTAAAGATTGATTTATAAAAAAATTGTGGATAATAAAGCTCTTTCTTATAAAATTATATTTGTGAAGACAATTTTATATAAATTTCAGTGAATGATTATATATAAGTTGAAAATAACGCAGCTCAACCTTTATATATTAATAAACATATCCTTCATTGGAAAATCCCTTTGACAATCTAAAACATTAAAATATTACAGCTTAATTGAGAAATTAATAAAGATTGACAAAACCAATTATGAATGCATTGATGATGTTTGGTCATGCTCTTTGGCTATATAATTAGGTGAGATAATGAGCCATCATACACATGGAATTATGTTTTGACAATGACTCAAGCCTCAATCATCAGTCCATTGACTAATCCAATTAATATTAATTTCAAAAGCCTTTTTCTAGTTTAATCGAAAAAAGTTACGAGGGTATTTCTCAAATAAATGAATTAAAACAAAGGGCAATAATCTTGTCATGACATGAAAGAAATTAAGTGGTGAATCTTGTGTAAAACTATTTTATGGAATTCATTTTTTGAGATGGATCAATCCGATTCGACTCAATTAATGTGGGATAATATCATTGATTGATCGGTTATTATTGATCAATAGTTGGTCAATACTTGATCAAGTCAATGTCGATCAATGATTGGCCAACATCGTTAACCCAAAAGAACTAGTATTTCTATGTAAATCATATGATACTTTCAATAAGTATTACATGATATTTATGGTTTTGTAAATCATATTTATATAAGTTTTACTAATACTTATGGTTGCAAAATACATACTTATATGACTATAATTAATATTATAGATGTCAAACGCACATTTATATAACTCGGTGTAAATCAAAGTCATTAAACGTCATATTTATAGTAAATCAATATACTATAACAACATAATTATTACGAATATAACATATATTTATACTTGTAAAATACATATTTACATAAATGCTTAGTAACATAACTATTAACAATACAAGCATACTTATAGTTGTAAAATACATATTTATATAAATATTACGAATAAAATACATAGTAATAATTGTACAACACATACTTTTAGAACTATTACGGATACTAACTGTTGTAAGTCCATACTTATACAACAAATATTATATAGTTGTAAATGCAAAATGCTTGCTTATATGACTATTACTAATACTTATAAGCAACAAAACACACACTTATATGATTATTAACAAGAAAACACATACTTATAGTTGTAAATACATACTTTTATGGATTTTTCCAATTTTTTTATTTATCTACTATTAATTTACAAACTGACTAACTTTTTTATCAACAAAGTTCTACCGATGATGAAAATATTGATAAAAATTGGCAACAAAAATTTCATCAGTAATATATTTACTGATAAAATATCCTTATTTACCAATAAAAATTTCCATCGATATATCGCACAATTTTTGTAGTGTTAATTAGATTTTAAATCCATCTAAATATCGTGGGTCACTGAAATACAATGACATGTTATTTTTAAAGGTTTCATCAATGAGTTAGATTAACATCTCCTAAAGACTCTGCCACACATTATAAAGATGCCAATATTGAGGTGGACACAGACACAATATCTTAATTATGCGACAAATGCATGTTATTTTTTAATGCATATATTGTTCCTACCATGTGATCCCATATTTATGGGGTTTGTCTCTAATCAACTTTTGTTCGATATCCGTCTTGGTTTACATTTCATGAGTGTTGTAGATTGAACCCAATATTAAATTTTTTATGACGTCAATTTTAATATAAATTGAACTCAATATTGAGTTTCTATTGAGTCAATTTCCATGTAAATTACTAGTAATTTGTAATATAACAATTTATATTATATTTGTTAAAACACAAATTACTAGTAATTCGTATTAAATTCGACTTCATAAGAAACCTAATATTGAATATCGTATCAAAACTCATAATATATATAGGATAATTTAGAATCATATATTAATATGAGTTCAAAGGAATTGGACTCATTTATATTATTGGTTTTAAGTGATATATTCATGTACCTCTCATCTTAAAATGAATCAATTAACTTGTATAATCTCAACACTTGAGTTTTGTCGTTTGAATTATCATTATTACATAAAAATGAATAACATGTTTACGTATTTTCTAAATTCGGTAGAAATCATCTTCCGACATTGCGTATTTTAATTTAAAATACGGTTAATTTGGTCAAAATGTTATTAGGACAACATAGATAATGGAGGTCATGAATTGGACCACAAAAGCTAGGAACTTTAGGGACCAAATTACAACTTGTGTTGTATATTTCGCAATGGATTTGGATGTATGAGTATATATCTATTTGGTTTGAATACAGACAACAGTGTGTTTGAATGTTTCCCTTTGTGAGGCCATGCCAAGTGAACCTTAAAGAACATAAGAAACACTAGATATTTAATGATAAATTATTTAGCTAGATTTTTGGTTGTGCAACCAAAATATCATATTGATTAGACGTATTTGAATGTGTGAATAGTATTTTCACTATTGTATTGTTTTTTAAAAACGTTAAGTTAAAAATCATATGGACTTTCAGACTAAAGGTGACAATTATAATACAAATGGGAGATAGTGGAGTGATTCGAATCTCTGATCTCTGGCCTATTTAGCAGAAACAATTTTTTAAGTACAAATTTTTTTATACAACTGGTGTACGGGATGTAGGATCCATGTATTTGACCTGATTCGATCCATGGGCCACTCCACGCGCCCTTCATGTATGTGCACGCGTCCCCAAGCACCTGAATGAGTACGCTCAAACTCACCCAAATTCGCTTCAGGTGCTAGATCTTTATGTTATATCAAGCATACATTTATGTTATGTTAGTCATACCTTTAGGGTCTTTATATTATATTAACATACATTTATGCAATGTTAAACATATCTTTATGTTATGTTAATGTTGGTCCCAAGTGGTCTTCGAGGTTCAGAGAGGGTGGTGAACGAACCTTGGTCGATTTTGCAAATCTTTTTCAAACTTACTGTTCTATAAGTTACTTGAACTTACAGCATTAGTATGCAGTGCTGCATGTTGTAACTTAGAGATTTTAACGCAGCGGAAAATATGTTTTGACCAAAGGCTTGTTTTCTCAAATATGCTTTTCTTTTAAAAGTTCTTTTATGTTTATGACAAGATATATATAAGATGCAGCACAAATATATATAAAGCAATAAAACACTTATGGCTTATAGTGGTTCGAAGTTGGTGTAATCCTTCTACGTCCACTCTACTGCTACCTCGAGCAAGAACTTCGTTAAGTAAGATTGAATTACAAGGAAATACCTAAAAATCTATCAACCCAACAAGTTAACACCTATTAGAACCCAGCGTACACACAACAACTGCAAGTTCTAAAGGCAAACCCACACAGGATTTCTATACTCCCACACAGGGAAGTTGTCTATCACCTACACAATTATACAAATAGCAAGGATAAATCCTCTCAACTGTTCGACACCTAAAACAACTTAAGCACACAACAATAAGGTTAAAGTATATAAAATTTTCTTCAATTGGTGCAGCAAAGTGAGCTTCTGAATCCTTCTTTGAATCTTTCTTCTTCAATTGTTCATTTCGCTTTTAGGTCGAGTGACTGAGACTGTAAGATGCTTGAGAATGTAACTTTGAATGCTTTGTTGTTCAGTTTTTCAGTTAGTCAGTAGTCAGCTTCAGTGTTGCTCGACCTCTATTTATACTTGTAAAAAGATATCCGTTGAAGGAGATATCTCTCATTTGAATTATGTGTATTGATCAAAGACATGACTTGCATTTAATGCGCTTTGACTTTTCTTTTCAGAGCATTTAATGCGGTTGTTGCGGCTCACAGCTTTCTGCAGCCTGTCGGCCAGGCGTCGTCTCTGTATTGGATCCGCGTCTGCAACTTTGATCTTCTCTCAAACGGTTCTAAATATACTTGCTTCGTTCTTCGTTCCTTATACTGCATTTATCCTTCATCAAATTACAGGATGTTGTTTCCATTCGATATAGACGAGGTTTGTTGCATATGCACCAAGTCACGACTTCTGCTCTGTATACTTGACCTTTTTACAGCAACTCCTTCTATACAGTACTGCTGTATATAATACTTGCAATTGTGTTGTATCTTCTGCTTGCAGTATTACTACAACTGCTTCTTGCAACATAGTATCTTTTCTTCTTACAGCTGTATTGCAGTGACTTCTTCCTGCAACCGTATCTTCTGTTTACAGCGATGCTTGTCGTTCTTTTTTACTTGCTGCATTACTGTATTTCATACTTGCAGTATCTTTATACTTTCTTCTTCTTGATGTAGCATGACTTTGTTGAGCTCCTTTATCTTTCTGATTCTGTAACTATAGACTCAATTCTAGTCTATGGTTTCACTTAAATATTGTGAAAAATGAGGTACTCAAACTTCCTATTATATATGTAGTTTGTCTCATCAAAATTTATACACTAAAATCTCAACAGTTAAGCATACCTTTATGGTTTTATGTTATGTTAAGCATATCTTTAAGGTTTTTATATTATATTAAGCATACCTTTATATTATATTAAACATAAATTTATGTAGCGTTAAGCATACCTTTATGTTATGTTAAGCATACCTACATTTATATTATGTTAAGCATACCTTTAGACTTTAGGGTTTTTATGTTATGTTAAACATACGTTTATGTTATGTTAGTCATACCTTTTAATTATGTTAGTTCTACCTTTATGTATTATATAAAAGTATGACTAATATTAATTAAAGGTATGCATAATATTTATATAAAGGTATATATGTACAAATTAGGGGTTTTTGTGCTGAAATTATAGTTTTTTGGTCAAAATTAGGGTTTTTTTTTAAAGTTAAAATATTACGTAAAGGTATGCTTAACATAATATAAAGGTATGTTTAACATAATATAAAGATATGACTAACACAACATAAATGTTAGGATAAAAAAAATAAAAAAAAAATGCGTGGATTCGGGTTGGATTCAGTCCGACCCGATCCACATTGTATGGATTTAAGATCCATACAATAATTGCACACAAGCCTCACTCTTTTTTTTGGAATTATTTACGAATCATGGATTAGGAAAATGAAAAAAAAAATTATATTCTTCAAAAGAAAGCGTATGGGCCACACAATGTCATCGATCTTTTTGTTGGAAAATTGACTAGAAATTGCATTTTGATAAATATTATAAGTTAAGATTTTATTATCGGATAAAAGATATTAGGTTACAAAATGAAAAATATCGACAATATCTTGGATTGATTTTTGTATTTAACACTTTGGTCAATAAATATAACTTTATTACTAATGAAAGAAAAGATATATTCTAAGACTTAATAAGTTACTTACTTCAGTCTCCCTTCGTCATAGTAGTTGACAAAGACTCTATTCCAATTATAAAAATCTGAAAATATTATTGACAGAAGACTCTATTCCAATTATAAAAATCTGAAAATATTATTAACAGGAATTATAATTGTGAGTAGATTATTTAAAGAAAATAAAATGAACAATAACAATATATCCATTTGAATAAGCTAATTAGGCTTGTGTATCAACTTTAATTTTCAGGAACAAAAGAAAGGAGATCAAGACTTTTGTGTAAATAGAAAATCAAAATTTTAGGTTGGTGTATAAATTAAGTCTATTAATTAATTAAGTCAACAAATTGAAGTAATCAGATAACTGTATTAATAGTTTGGCTTGACCTTAGAAACCCTGCAAATATGAATGTGCATGTGGTCTTAAAGGGGTTAAAATCATTTCCTCGCATAATTCTGGACTCTTACAACAATCGTTACATAATTATTGCAATTTTCAATGTACAATTTGAAAAATTGCACGATTTTAAGATTATTTTTTTTCAAAAAAATTCAAATTTCGTCGGAAATGTGTCACGTGACATAAAAATTGGCATTTCCAACGAGCAAACTGACATGGCACCACATGCCGTTTTACCATTGATTTTGGGAACTTTAAAAAAAAAAAAAGAATATATTTACACATCATTTATTGGCGACACCCTCATTGAAAAAAAAAACAAGATATATATATATATATATATATTAAAATATACATTATATTTGTCCTAAGTGGTATAAAGTTAAGAGGGGAGGTGAATTAACTTTATCAAATTTTGCAAACTTTTAACTCTAAGAATGTAAGTCCCTCAGGTAGCAGGTAGCTAGCAAGCTTACTGTAGGAAGATGAGGTTACTATTTTTTAGCAGTGATCTTGGGACTATAAAGTTAATGCAGAGCAGAAATAATATAGCGATATGTTTTCTGAAAAGCTTGCTTGAATGCGGTATGCTGGAATGATAGAAAGATATGCAGAAAGCTTATAAACCAGATAACATGATATACGAGGTTCAAGGATGAAGTAATCCCTCTACGTCCTCTCTACTTCTTCTCAAGGAGGAACTTTGTTAAGATGGTTTGATTTATAAAGACTCAACTAAGACAAACTGGATCCTAATAAGAACTATCAGCTCTAACCCACACAGGTAGATGCACAGTGACCAAAGCTACAACCCACACAGGATTCCTACTTTTTTTAATAGAGAGTGAACTATATACTTAGCAGGAACAACCTCCGTGAAGTGACTCATAAACAATCTATTTAGATAAAATGATTTCTTCAACTGTAGAGGATAGCAAGCTCTTGAACTTAGAATTCAGTAGGTAGCTGGCTTGCTGTTCAATAGATTAAGTAACTGAAACAGTTAGCTTCATTTTGCTGAGGATGCTTTCAGCTAGCTCACTGTATTCTTCCATAGTCGATTTTTCTTACTATTGCTCTGCAGCAACCTTTGTAGCGTGCTGCAGTGACTCTTATGAATATCATTCTTCCAGCTTGTAGTAGCTCTATCATCCTCTTCCCGGCAACCTTATCCTATTTAAATTTTTACAAATCAAGACCTATATAAAAGGTTGCTAAACCCTATCTATTACATGTTTTGTCTCATCAAAATCTATATAAGATATACCTGACACATTAAAATGTACTGACACTTGTAGCACAATCTTATTCCCATCAGACATTTTTACAAATGGTTTTTCCCACTAATAGAGCCTATTTTGTTAGTCGTGACACTATGTTCTCTAAATTTAGATGAATTTATGGCCTGTCAAAATTCCTCAAATCTCAGTTTGCAGCCCAGTTTCAAACTCTATATTAGAGCCAACTGAGTGAGTAGTAAAACAAGACAGTTGACTGAATTTCCTTTCATAGCCAACTACTGACGTACTTCCTTGCTTTGAAGTAAGAAACTCTGTTTCCTTTTGATTTTGGTATTGATTGTGTGAAATAATTTTGTATCACTACATCTTTGAATCATTCCCAAGTCATTGGTGTCGATCTTTATTAGAGATGCTACACTCATAAGCCTCCCACCAAAACCCAACATCTTCAGCTAGTTAAAAAAAAACACACAAGATATTTTTTGTCTGTCATTGCATGTCAAGTGTTTGAAGATTCAATCCAGTAACCGCATATATTCTTCAACTACCAATGGTCCACCGCGTCCATTAAAAGTTGGTGGTTATATCGATGGAAGTGGTCCATCATTCTAGCATGGTTATGGTTATCTCCTTGATCATGATGTGGAGTTTGATTATGCTTCACTAATTGGAATAAATTCCTCAAATTATCGAACTTAAGTATCATCATCAAAAATTAAATTACGATTGCGGCTATCATGGCATGGAGGCATTTTTCTACTACCAAAAATTCTAACATAATCTTGCGTTATTAGGTGTTTTAAGAAAATAAATAAGTAAACAATTTATTGTGATATAAAAGTCATACATAAACATATTGTCACACCCACATTTTTTAAACAACATAGCTAGATTTATATAGATTTTCGTATTAAAAGATCTGTAAGAAAGTGTGTGAATTTTTTTTTAAAACCTAAATAACATAAAAACTTTTCTTGTACATGAAAACCTTATTGCATAAAACTCGTTAAGAAATTTATAACATGCATCGAAGCATGTACCATACTGCAAACCACATTTACCTGTATATTTACATATTTATACATATTAGAGTACGAGGACAACATAAAAGTCCATGTAATTTATCAAAATATTGTTTAAAACAAAATAAGCCCACAGCGTAGCCCAACATGTCGTCATCCATGTACACCATCTTCGAACCTTTAGGAACTCAACAACGCTATCAGTAAGTCCATGAGCTTATGCATTACCAGGTTCACTTACAATGCATGAACTATATGAGCTAAAAAGGCTTAGTAAGCAGAAATTATGCATATAACATGAATAATACGAAATAACGTCAATGATGCATGCTAATGAATGAAAACATTTATTTCAAAAATATTTTCCTTCATTGGGCCCTTAACCACCATCTACTAGGCACTGGGTAGAGCTCAACATAACATCATTCATCATAGCCATATCCATATCTCACATGCCACCGGCTGAACAAATTAAGCCATATCCATGTCTCACATGCCACGGGCTAAGCATATATAATTAATAGTCATATCCATGTCTCACATGCCACCGGCTAACTATATAATATATCATAAGCATGATTTACATGCCTCAGTGCACTAGTGGTGGTCAATAAAATATTTTTCTTCAAATCACTTCGTGCATGTAGAATGCAATAACTTTCATCATTTACATATGCATGTGTTGATGCTCGTGAATAATAATACAACTCATATATTTCACCACAACATCATTCAAGTACGTTAACTCTCAAAGAGACATAAAATCACTTAATCAATATATAATATAAAATATTATATTCATACATTGTATTTGCAAATAAATTTCTACTTACCTGAAATTCCAAAGATTCTGACTGTATAAACTTCCAATTCACCACCTGAACGTTATTAATAGCAAATCTTATAATACTCCTTCGGTTAAGCATTAGAACTCAAACACAAAAATTCTCTATTTTTATAACTAAATGAGTGCATGTCTGAATACTAAATGTCGTCCTCTCTGTTATTCTTCAAATGAGAGTTATATGTCTTCTATTTCTAGTTCTTCCATTTATGGACATGTTGGAACTTCAGCATCCAGTGTTTGATTAGGTTTATGCTTGAATCCCATAACCGATTCTCTAAACACCACATCCTTACTAATAATATATTTCTGGTTTCCAGCATCAGTGCACCAGAGTTTGTATCCTTTAATTCCTTGAGGATATCCAATGAAGATGCATTTTAAGACCCTTGGTTCCAGCTTATCCTGTCTAACATGAACAAAGGCTAGACATCCAAACATTTTCAGAGTTTGATAGGCAGATGGCCTTTGATACCAGGCCTCATCATGAGTTTTAAAAGAAATAGCAGAAGAAGGACATTTATTTATCAAATGCACAACAGTTACAACAGCTTCTCCCCAGAAATACTTAGGCAATCTAGCATCTAGAAGTAGACATTTAACTCTTTCAAGTATAGTTCTATTCATTCTTTCAGCTATGCCATTTTGTTGAGGTGTAGAAACCATTGTTCTATGCCTTTAATTCTACAAAATTCTTGAAATTCTTCTGAAACAAATTCCAAATCATTATCAGTCCTTAGGTGTTTTAAGGCCTTTTCAGTTTTATTTTCTTGTAGCTTTAGCCATTCTTTAAACTTACTGAAGGCCTCACTCTTATGCTTCATGATATATATCCATACTTTTCTAGAAAAATCATCTATTATGGACAAGAAGTACTTACCTCTACCTTCTGATTCAGTTCTTGCAGGTCCCTAAATATCAGCATGAGCATAGTCCAAAATTCCCTTAGTGGTATGAATGGTATCTGGAAATCTTTATTTGCTGGTCTTTCCTAACACATAAAGATCATAAGCTTCAAGCCTTGGGATGCTAGATCCACTTAGAAGCTGTCTCTTCAATAACTCTTGGAGTCTTTTCTCTCCTACATGCTCTAGCCTTTTATGCCATAAGATAGCTTATTGATTGCTCATAACATGATAACCTTGACCTTCTATTGTTGTTCCTATTAAAGTGAACAAACCATTCTCCTTCCTGCCTTTCATCACCACCTCATTTTCTTTGGTGATCAGTAGCTCTCCTGGATTTGTTCTTAACTCATAACCTGTTTCATTTGGCAAATCAAGTGAGATCAAGCTTCTTTTAAGTTGAGGAATATACTTGACTTTTGAAAGTACTTTAATCCTTCCATCATGTAGCTTGAGCTTCGCACTTCCAATTCCTGAGATCTTGCATGCTTGATCATTTTCCAGAAGCACCAATCCTGATTCATCATATTTTAAATCTGAGAACCATTCTTTGACTGGGCACATATGAAACGAACAGCCGGAGTCCAACACTCATTCATTTTTTAGTTGAGTATTAACAATGCAAAGCATCTCAGCATTAGTGTAAGCTTTTTCAGCAACTGAAGCTTGCTGATTGATCTGTGTTTTCTTCTTCTCAGGGTAGTTCTTCTTAATGTGACCTACTTTGTGACAAGAAAAGCACTTTCTTGTTTCTACTTGATCATTTCCAGGCTTAGACTCATTCAAGGTTTGTTTTCCTTGACCTTTGCCTTGAGATTTCCTTTTCTTGTTTCCTTTATACTTTACTGCTAGACTTTTAGCTTGATTTGCTGGCTTAAGCTCTGAACTTCTAGCACTATGAGCTTCATTTTGATGGAGACTTGAATCTCTTCTAAGATGAGGAAAAAGAATCTTCCATAGACCAATGCATCCCTAAAGTGCTCCATTGACTTAGGCAGAGAGTTCAAGAGGAGAAGTTCTTTATCTTCATCCTTCATTTCTTCACCAATGTTCTCTAGATCATCACAGATCTTATTGAACTCTCTCAGTTTCTCTAGCACCTTTCTTTCATCTTGAATTTTAAAAGATATTAGTTTCTGCTTGAGGTAGAGTCAACTTGCCAAAGACTTGGTCATATAGATCGAGTTGAGTTTCTACCAAATGGCCCTTATAGTTTTTTCTTTGCACACCTCGCACAATGTCATTCCGCTAAGACACAAGATCAATACGCTCTTAACCTTCTTCTCGATTTCTTTAATCTTTTCCGTGACTTCAAAAGATGATGCAACCGGTGGCTCCTTCAATACATCTTCTAAGTTGTTCTGCATAAGGAGAGCCTCCATCTTCACTTTCCATAGATTGAATTCCTCATCTCTGGTGAACTTCTCTACATCAAGCTTCATGGTGTTAATCTACTGTCGTGGGTTTGAGGTTCCCGAAAACGGCACCACTTGTTGATTTAAACACCAAATTGCCCAGACCAATTGAAAGAATACTCAAGAGATGAACTCAATTATGAAAACCCAATTTGATTGTGAAAATTGAGAAATGAAAAATGAGTAAATCAGCACACACACGATGTATAGTGGTTCGGCTTTAATACTAGCCTACATCTACTTTTTCAGATCGACCAATTCACTACTAAATCGAAGAATCAATGTAATACATGAGAATTTGAAACTAGGGTGGGTTCTTGAATAGAAGCCCTAACTTGCGCCTAACTCAATTACAATTGCTCTTTGTTGAATTCAGCTCTCAAGCTACAATCATATATAGTCCAATACTTGTAGAATAAAAACCCTCAACCAATTTAGCCGTTGTCTTAACCAATCGTAACGATTTCACCATTGCAAAACTAACCACTGTGCAAGAACCCTAACTAATTTGGGGCCCGATCCATGCAGCAGATTTTTCAACCTCCGGTTCAAGGCTAATTCGGCCAGTTCTGAGCTTCAGCTTTCCGGTTCCGAGTTCCCCTCATCAAGCCCCATTTTCTGAGTCACTTATAGTCCATCACTAATAATACATTATGTTATATATTTTAGTAAAATAATAAAACCAGGCTTTAACCATCTTGAGCAGAGGTAGGGAGAAACATTAACTAAAGACAATAATATAAGAGAAAAGAATATAACTTTGGTTATGGAGTTTTCTGCATCGGTTTTCTCTTTGGATTTGAGCATTGACATAGAAGATCTTGGTGAGGAAACTTTTTTCAAAGTTGTGTCAAAATTTGTGATTTACTTGCAGCGCCATTTTGCATTTTTTTACTAAATTCATTGCATTCGACGAATTTTGGGTGATGAAGAAGAGGAATGTTGTGCATATCAAAAAGGAGAAGACAAAAAGAAAGAGTGAACATCGTTTCTATTATGCGATTAAAAAAAAGTAAAAACCTATATATATGTAGTCATAAGTTCAAGTCAATATATGTGGTCATAAGTTCAAGTCAGATTGAATTGCACGAATCTTAGAATCCATGTATTTGATTCAAAAGAGTGTTAATCACTATTTCTAGGTATAAAATTAACATACAAACTCATAAGAGACGGTCGTACTTGTGACGGTATCGTGCATCATTGTGGTTTGGGATACGATCCGACCGTGTGGGACATCGATGTGTAAATATGTATTTTTCAGTTACAAGTATACATTTTTATTTTTCTTGCACATGATTGTGTGTCCATGGACAGAGTCCGACCGTGCGCGACAATAATGCGTAGGTTTGCATTTTTCCAGTTATAAATATGCATTATAGGATTATAAGTAAGCATTTTTATTCTTGTTGTTAACTGTGTTCTGAGACTCCACCGTGCGCAGTGTCATCGTACACATAAGACCTACTCTATAATTAGTACTTATACACATTATGAAAATCAAACTAGATCATGTAATATATTTGATGTTACATCTCATATTTCATAACACTTAACATCGTGTCAATTAATGATATTATTTGATAAACTCATACACATGATATGTTATGATTATTTTTAATATAAGATAACATGTAGGTAAGGCAAAATGTACTAGAAATATAATGTATTGTTGAATATGAGTTTTGATAAATAACTATCCATATGTTGATGCACGATCTATTTAATATCACAATTATTTCTATATAATAGGTGTACAAATCCTAAATCCGTACAATTGGATTTATCTGATTCGAGAGTATATTTCACGCTTTCCACGTGCGTCTCATGCGCCCACACACGCCCAAACCCTACTTGTGTAGTTATATTGGCATAACCTTTTAAAGCAAACCTTTTGCCTCTGGGAGGTAATGTGGTCTGACCAAGCAGCGATCCGAGTAGGGATTGTGAAGTATGCGTGGTGAAGAAAAAGGCTGAGGGCCCCACCAACGGATGATCTACTGTTCTACGCGATTGTCGCTTATGTGCTGTAAAAGAGGAAGTTGATCATAGAGAACTATAACAACATGGATGGGATAATGAGGGAATGCAATAACATGGCTGGTCAACTCGATGTGTGGAAACTATTAGACGATGCACATGATTTGGCAGTGACCTTTCATGATAAGATTTAAGGGCAAATCCTTTTGCTTAGATTTGTTCTCTTTGGAGCTTTAACTTATGAACCAAAAAAAAAAAAAAAGCTTGATAGGAAGCTTTTTCTATATGTTGAGTAATTTGTAGATTTATTATCAATGTATTGCCTATGCTGAGGACTCCTCAGTGAAGTGGCAACCTGCTAACAAAGTTGGTTAAGACACCTTCTTTTGTGACATGTTTCCAGGATTAAAGATGATCAAATCAGTAAGTGATTATTTGTTAAAAATAAAAAAAACCTTTTAATTTAACGAACTTAACATTTTAGTTTTATCCGCATAACATTTTAGTTATATGTACATAAGCTTTTGCAATGCATGATAAATTTATAATATCTTTCAAAACTTTTATGTTGTAACAACATAACTTTTATACTATAATAATATACTTTTATATTATAATAGTATACTTTTATATTGTATTAATATAACCTTATATTATTCTTTAAGTACATAAATGTTATGATATTTGTACATAAATGTTAAATTATAACATAAAGGTTTCAGTTATACTATATGAAATTTTATAGTGAAAAAAGTATAAGATATTCACTGAAAATGTTATGAAATTTGTATATAACTATTACAACATAAAGGTTATATTATTACAATATAAAAATTTCGGCTATCTTACATGAATTTTTATAGTGAAAAAAGTATAAGTTATTCACTGAAAAAGTTATGAAATGTGTACATAAATGTTATACTATTACAACATTAAGGTTATATTATTACAACATAAATGTTATGACATATATTTAAAAAAAAACCTGAGCGTGGATTTGGGCTGAACTGGCTTCAACCCGACTCGTACGTCCAATTGTATAGATCATAACTCATAAACTTGATACATAAAAACACTACCCTTTTAACAGAACTCAATAAGTTATACCTAAACTTATTTCTAAAAACGGGTCAAATCTAAACATGTATCTTAAAATTGACAATCAAACATGGATTTGGATAAGATGGGGTTTTCAAACCAAACCCATTCCTCCCAAACCAAATATGACTTTTAAAGTTGAGGGTGACATTGACAATGTAAATCAAAGTTAATTAAGATATAGCTTCTAAAAACAAATTTTAGATCACTTTTGACGTTTTTATGCAGTTCTCTATGCTTTGATCTTGCATTTCAAATTAAGTGTGCTACATACCACATTACACTACATTGGATATAATAAAATGCACTTTTTTTTTTGAAAAATATATAATCTCTATACCGAATATGTTGTGTATTGCTTTTAAAAATTGAATATATATATATATATATATATATATATATATATATTATAAAACTTATTTCTTGTTGTTGTCTAGGACTATGAGGAAAAAGAAAATCTATTATAATGTAAGAAAATCTATTATAATTGTAAAGAACACCACCTACCTTGAAAATACAAATAAAAGGAACAGAAGCACATGATATGACATGACCTGTCTTTGATAATGCACCCATATTATTGCCCTAAAAATATTTTGATAGTATGATGGAATATAGTAAATTTGTCATGTTATATGAATATGGAGTTCCTAACTTTTATCAACTTAAAAGTTAATTATAAAAATAAATGTATTGCATAAGATTATTTAATTTAAATCATAAAACATGAACTAAATTAATAAATCAGATTTCATTAATAATTAAGTAGTCGTTTCTTCTAAAAAAATCAAGCATTCCAATATAAGTTTTTCTTCAAATTTTCTTCTTGCAAATCTTGTTCTCCATAACATGAGCAATCATTACAAATGAAATTGTTTGACAACAAAAAAAATCTTTTAGAAAGTAAAAAAAAAAGAAAAAGAATCGACTTTATAGATAAATGGATAAGGTAGATATAAATGTGAATTTACACATGTTATGCTAGTTACAAAAATAAATGTGTTTGCAAAATTAGTCGTTGTAAATATTTTACTCTACTATTAATTATAAACTTCTTTTGATGAAATCTTAAAATTGTAACAACTTTTTATATATATGTACTATTAAGTATTAAAATTCAGTGTAACTAATTGAATATCATATAACAATATAAAGAAAATGAGTTAAATATATATTTATAAAGTTATTTGATTTCCCTAATAATTTGTACGTCAAACATAAAAATATATTAATAAATTCATGTGAAAATAAGGGACATCGTTATTAGATGTTGTAAACTTATGTTGATTGTTATTTTTCTAAATTAATATAAAAGTAGCAAGAAAAAAATATCTATTTTTTTGACTTACAATATCCAATTTTATATTTGATTAATTAAATTAGTTAATCATGCTTCAGTTCATTTTAATAGAATGAGCAATGATGGACCAAAAAAATATACATGGTGCATGTGCATCCACGTACAGATGGCAGCCATTTGAATATCACTAAAGAAAATATGGAATCATTGTTACAGTTGTGAAATCGTTTTATGAGGTCATATCATTCGAATTTAATAATAATCAATAATCATCAATGAGTATATAAAAGAATAAAAAATAGTTTATATACGAGAATAAATTTCTTAATTTTATGTTCTTTTTTATTGATTTAACGATAGAAATTTTTTAAGGGAATCAATTAAAACAAGCTTATCGTAAGTGATGACAAATTGTAGTGCTTTGGCTAAATCAAAATTCCACAATAAAGCTTAGAATTTATCCTAATCAAATGAGATTGAAATAGATGTCTAATCACTGGCCATTCTTTTCGAATTTGATGACAATAACACCATATTAAAAAGATGGATATCAATTTTATTTTATAGTGGGATTCCTATAAGTTGTGTGCCAGAAAATACTTTATTTATGTTTTATGCCCGACATGACAGACAATGAAGCCCACATAGCTTCTAATTATTAGTCATCATATTATAATTACAAACTAGTATGTTGACCCATCTGATTTGCCGACAGAGTTTAACAAATAATAAATTTAAAATGTAGTAGAATTACTATAATATATATATAAATATATATATTGTTAAAATAAGTACAAATTAAATAAGTAGATTAAAATCGATAATCGGGTATTGTTATTGGCAGTGAAATTTATTCAAATTTTGTAATTTTTATTCAAACATATTGCTATTGTGATGATTTAATGAACAGTTACAATTATTTCGTATTGGTTTAAAGATTTGGAAACGAACGGAGGTCTATATTAAAACATATTATAACAGTATATAACAAAATTAACTAAAATCAAAATAAATCTCATAATTTACAAATTAAAACACAGTACTTTATACAGAACATTTGATATGGAGTTCCTTATTTCAACATATTACCCTACAAGAAATTAATACATTTTACTACTACTCTCTAAGGTTTATCGAGTTGTCTTTTAATTTAAGAAAACATAACATATTACAGGAAAAAAAAAAAGTGCTACTAATACATGCAGTATGATATAGTAAAATGTCCACTAAAAATATAAATTGGATCAAATTTATTATGAATTATACTATTTTAACACGTATATTATATAGTCTAAATCGAAACATGTAAGATATTCTAAACACCTTACAAATTTATATAGCCCATAATTAATAAACTCAATTTGTGATCTAAAATTAATTTACAATAGTGTAAACCTATGAATTAAATTCAGAGCACAAAATTACTGAAAAATAATTAAAGCCAATAAAGCACATGTCCAATAAACACAAGAAGAAAATATAAAAATAATTATATAATCACATCAGAATCATAAAACATACATACATACATACATATATATATCCCTAGAAATAAATCAATAATTTATATTGTAAAATATATTTTACACATAAGAATAAATCATTTAAATTTAAATAAAAGATGAGTAATTATATAAATTAGAATTGACAATATATTGATAATGGCATGCAAATGGTTTGAATAGTGTTGATAAGCAATATGAGGTCTGTAGATGGTTTGAATCACATATTTCGATTGTTATTGTTTAGGCGTATTTTGAGATAGCCGAAATTTGCAGCACCAGGTGAGGAGCCCTCAAAAACATAGGGCAAGAAGCCAGTCATTGCTTTGTACTTGTGCTGAATCTGCACCACCAAATCACCATCCAATAAACGAGTATGTATTCAAGACCTAAGCAAAACTTGCAAGTTACCTTTTTGATTTGTTCGTCGCATCTTGGAAGGTTTTTCCCCACGACACAAACTGTTCCACCAGAACCTCCACCCGTAATCTTTGCCCCAAATAGAGTCCCACCATTAGAGGACTTGGATGATTTGCTATGCTGCATTTCTTGCACCAGTTGTACCAACTTATCCGTCCCATCGGACCCAAGTCCACAATCACTGTAGCTGTAGTGACACTAAGATATTATGAGAGTTAGTAAGAAAGAAGTGCGCGATTCTAATACAGATGGAAGATGGTTAGTTACCTGATACATGAGTTCTCCAAGGGCACAAAGTTGATCATCTGAAGGAGCAGCAGATAGTAATGCTTTGAAGGCCTACATAGCAATTATAAAATTATATCACATTATGTTAGAATCAGAACCAACTTAAGCCATATCACAGTAATTTAAATATACAAGTGCACTCAATTGCGAAGCGCCACATCTATGACTGCAAGATGATACTATCTCAGACGAAAGAAATTCAAGTGTAAAGTGCTGATACTGAATTCTGCATAACTTTCTGACCTTGACTCGAAAATGTTCATAGACTGGATGCTTTGTGGGTGCTCTTACTGCATAGCTCAACCTTTTATCAACCATTGTTATTGAATCATCATGATGGTCATAAATCTGGATGAATTCATTTCCATGTACAAACTCTGGAAGCCTATGTACATAAGATTCCTCATAGCTGAAATGATATAAATGCCTCCATATCAATATTTTCAGAAGAACATATCTTAAAAGTTTAATAAAGGCCTCCACATTGACAGTTCCAGAAGAAAAACATCTTATTAGCATAAAAAATAAAAATAAAAACAGGTAATTATAACCGGTGCGGGGGTATGTTGCATAGGTAATTCAATGCAGCCTCTGCTTCAAGTAAATCCATGCCATTTTCATCGGTTTCATCATTTTTCACACCTTCAACTTTCTCTGAGTTGCAAGTTGATACAGATGACTGCAACTTCTCAGTCGCCATGAATTTAATCATCTTTCTACCCATAAAGGTGCCGATTCTTACAGATCCGTAATCTGATCCACCCACACTGCAACATACTATGGTATGTGAGGGAATGAAGTAAAAGATAGAGCGATAATATTCCATTTAAGTACACTTCTTCTCCTTTTAAGTTAATAAATAAATAAGGCCTAGGTAGGCAATGCATTGTAATAAGGAACTGTTAAAGACATTGTGGTTTAACATGTCTGTATGAGAAGCAACTTTAAACAGAGGGTGTAATACTTGGAAAAGCCTCTCAACCAAGATGCATATGTCACTCCATTATTATCAGCTAGCCACTCTTTGGAATGACACTCATACTGTTGATTTCATGATAGTGTAACATTTATCATTAGATAAATGATCTAAAAGCTTTACCGGGCTTCTTATTTTTATTGGATTATAGTGAAGTCATGAAAATACCAGTGCAAATATCAATAAAATAACTTTTGTACTGATATTCTTTTTCTAATGTTGTGATCATTTTGATTTTCATTGCTTGAAATGTTGCTTTCTTTCTGAGACTGCTGATTAGACCCTATCTAAGCAATCTTTTGTGTTTTTCTAGGACTAAGACACTGTAATTTCAAACTAAAAGTTTAACCATTTTATTAGAAGACACTAGTTTTCTTTACTTTTTCCTCATGACAAATCATGACCCAAAAATATAGCATAGAATTTAGGGAGCACGAACACAATGAGAAATTAAAGATAATACTTTAAAATATTGGTGTAGCACTAGTAAAAAGAAAACTGTTACTCATAAATTTTGTGTGCATAAAAATTCTTAGAGAAGTGTAAGAAATTGAAAGGTGACCTTTGGCTTCACTTCACTACATATAATCTGTATGATGTCAAATCAATGTTATGCATTCTGAATATTATTGACACTCATACTGTTTATATGGAACTGTTGGTACCAATAATATAATACTTTCAACATTAATCTGTAACTTGTTACAAGATTCTCATTCTAACAAGATAATGCATACTAAGAATATAAAATTTCTGACAAAATTTGACACTGGGATGATAACTCTTGGAACAATAAGTACTTGACGAAAGCAGTATTCTGAATTATAAACTAGAAATAAATGATCAATAAAAGTATATACACAGAACTTATACCTGTGGCGTATCCCCGAGTCGATTCCCCAAAATCGTATATGAGGAGGTATTTCCACATGATCTAATACTTCAGCAGGCTATTTGGGACAAGGAAATAATGTTTTCAGTCTTATGCTAAATTCTACATTTTATGTTAGATATGGTTTACATGATTTTCACCTGACACAGCATGGCTAAAAGTTTATTTGCTTCACCACATGCAGAAGCCATCTGATCCATCACTCCGCAAGGAGCACCAACAACGTAATTCTCAACCTATTACATGTGAGCTTTAATTGATGTTAAAAGGGAAACATGTGTAGGTAAAGGAAAACAAAGGACCACAACAAGTAAAGTAGCTAGCCTTTTGGCAAAGCAAAGCAAGATCTCTTGGTGCAATATCTAATCCTGCAAAAATTGAAGAAAGCCAATCAAACAGAAAGTTCATTGATCTGACAGAAAGGGTTAAAGAGTAATCCTCAAGGACTGCAGATATGTCTTGGTGATGATAGGTCCTATCGATCTAAGTCAATTGTTTAAGAGTAGGATTTCTTCTGAATTGTGTAAATAATAGGAACTCTTCAATCTATCGTGTTAAGTGAGAATAATGTTTGTGTTAAAGCCATCCACTTTGACATGAAAAGGTCAATTGCTCTTGAAAATCACCATCATTGCAACTCTAGAAACATGAGCAAAACCTTGATATAGTTCAGGGCTAGAAACTACGTGGTTCATATTGATTATGACTAATATAATGTATTTTTGTGTTCACTAGTATCTAATGAAATAGCACACAATTGTACCATGAGAAGCAGCCACCGCAGACATTGTTGCAACTTCTATGGCAGCGGAAGATGATACACCTTTGCCCTCTGGGACACCAGAAATTACCTGTAGTATCATGTATATTCAACATTATTGATACTTCAAATTTAAAACTATATGTTATGAGGTCAAGCTTTAAAGAGCAGGAAATAAAGCAAAAGTAGCTACATTCTAATCACCTCCAGCATAATGCAACCAATTGACACAACTAAAAGTTTGTTTCCTATAAGACAGTGGTCTATTTGAACCATTCAATGAGATTGATTTGTTATGCTCAATTAGAACCCCAGCCTGTGATGATCAGTGATTCTCAAATTACCAATTTTATAATCCATCATCAAGTCTAACTCCTTATGCTACCACATATATTACGTGAACTATTTTATGATTCCAACTATATGGTAATGAAGTCACCCAAACACTACAGGATAGGAAGGACAGGCAGAAAATATTTTGTATTCAGCCTGGGCACCTTTTTTTTTTTTTAATCATTAAACCGATTATCTTATATTTAATTCTATTTCCCTGCTCTTTACACTATCACTGTTGCTGGTAAATTATTCCCTCAGAAGCATTCTTACCAAACTAAGATATCACTTTCAGTTAGAAGTAGTCACCCCAGACAATATATAAGCAAGAACATTTGCATGGATATAACTTTTCACTTTATTGTGGATGAAATGTGCTTTTCCTTTTACTTCAAATCACTATCTTTGGACAATGGGAATCAATATATTGAAAGAATCTTTTAAGAAATTATTTCAATAAATTGATTCCCATTGTCCAACCATAGTGATTTGAAGTAAAAGGAAAAGCACATATCACGATCTAAGATTTGAGTTTATTCCAGTTTCTCTTGAAAATAGTAAACATAAAAACAAATTAATCAATATCATAAACGGATTCTTTTAATGGTGTAATTATATAATTAAGTAATAAGTATTCTTATTATTAATAAAGAAGAGTACCATACGTAATATGAAAATGAAATAAAACATAGAGTAATTTTTATGTTCTTTGTATGTCATTATATTTTTGAATATGTGTGCCATACACGATCACTTGATAATATTTACTGGTAAAAACTAATAGTTAAATACTTAATGTTAGTTATGCATTTACAAATATTTTAAGATACTCTAAAATATTTTAATTATTTAAACAATTGAATACAGTATATAGGTAGTGGGATACAAAATTTCAAAAGTACAATAATAGTATAAGTAATGAAATTCTATTGTAAATTTAGAATCATATTAGTCATAATGTGGTTTTTATTGATGGACAGAGACATTTATCAATTGATTTTCATAAATTTTCTTTGTAATCAAAGTATAAGTTCACCACGGAAATCAAGATATATGATTAGACATGACGCAGTACCTCAAAAAGCTCATTTGCTTTTCTATACAGAAAGTAATATTGTGATGTTGAGATGTAAGAAAGAGATGATTGTACTAAGAAGCATTTATGCTATTATGACAACAGATCTTAATTTTTTTCTCTATTTGTAAATCATAATTTATCTACATGATTAGCAAATTGAAAGGATTAATTGACTATGACAGTAGTTCATCAAAAGCCACAAATTAAGATCTATGGAGCATCAAATGGAGAATACCTTACCAGTATACTAATACTGTCCACAAATTGAACACCCAATTCAGTCATCAATACCAGAATCGTACCAGCAATATATGCAGCCCACCTAGGAAGGAACCACAATAAAATGACAAACTAAATTTTATACAACAAAATAACATAAAAGTCAAAAGTAACCTTAACAAAGCAAAGAAGATTACTTCTGTGATGGGTCCTTATAAAAATACTGTCGTGCTTTCTCATATGAGATAGGGCGTCCGTCTTCCACAAAATCAGACAAGTCCATGTCGAATGTAGGTGCTCTGTTACTTAGTTCTGAGCCAAATGATACCTGCATCCAACAAATTATCATGTTTTATACTTCACTTTATACATTAACAGTAGCTATAAAAGCACAAGATTGATACATGTTTATGTTATCAAGATTGAAAAGTTTAGTTATTTAAGATGGTTTATCACTTGAAAAAGTTCATGGCTACATACAATTTGGAGTACTGGGTTCAAGGTTTGTCCTTTATTATGTTGTCTGGCCTGAGCATGTTTCCACAACCTGTGTTTGTCTGGATGACTCTTCTGAATGGCAACATGGCAAGCCTCTCTTATAGGCATCTGCCAGAAAAAATCACAAAATATATTTGCAAATTACCAACGAGCAAGTCAGTTTGGGGATAAAGAATGACTGATTATCTGGATCAAAGGATCATAACATGCAAAACAAAAGCACCTGCAGGACTAAGCTTCCAGAATAATCTGCAATTCCTCCCATCACATCTAACCTCCCCGGAGCTCTAGCTACGATAATTTCTTCCTGCAACACCAGATAAGGAACAGAAACATGAAATTGTGAAAATGCAGTATGCCACTTACAAGAAATGTCAAGGACAAACAATTAGACATAACCTATGCAAAAAGAAAGACTAGAGTGGGGATAAATAGATACTTATTTAGTATCACTTCCTGGTAGAGATGGATAAAATCAAACAATATTCTAGATCAATGAAAGCTTCTCATGTTGCGACTTTTGAAATCAATTAAAGTGAGCTTGCAACAACTTTGTCATCTAGTAATCGAGAAAATGTACATCCATAAGAAAAAAATCATTCTTGGAAATGATATATGAATGAATGTAACAAAACACATTAGTGCATAACCAAGTTCAATTCAGTCACATAGTTAAAATCAAATTCTTTTATTAATCATCTTTTTGATGTTAAACATGAGATGTATACTTTTTCAGGCATTAAATGGCTAATCATACTAGGTCATAATATCTCCTGCAGGTTAATTGCTTACTCCCCATGGGACATTTAGTGTTGAAAATTAAATCTTAGTTCCTTGATAAAACCAATACTTTTCTTTCACTTTTCCTTTCTGTTGAGTCCCTATTTAATAAAAAGAATGACATTCTCCATTAGATACCAAAAATTTTAATAACAAGGGAGCAACATAGGGATTTTTTCATCTTCCCTTCCTATACCAGTATAAACAAACGTTTTATAAAGGAGAACATAGTGAGGGAATTGATATGTAGTAGTTATGTGTCTACTCTTTGTCAACTTGCAGATCTGCTCACCAAAGGTTTAGGGCATATAGTGCTTGAAACAAATTTCTCCAAGCTGGGAATGAAGATATATCCATTGACCAGCTTGAAGGAGGAAGAGTCATTCATTAGCAACTTAATCAAAATATTATAGCTGAAAATACAGAGATGGTGGAACCACACCCCCCCCCCCCTCCGGAGGATACGGTGATTAGGCATTCCATTACTTAAGATGTAAAATAATTCATCTTTTGATCTTAGAAAAAATGTAAACACAGACTTGTCATGTCTAAAAAAATACATCAACAAAAAACAGAATTCTTCCAGTTCCAGAATATATGCATTTAAACAGCCAGAATTGCACCAAAAATACCTCCCAGTTAAACATGGCAAACGCAGCAAGATTTTCTCGTGAGTGATGCTTGCTACTATTATCAGTGCTTCTTAAGGCATGTATTTCTGCCAAGCTCCGTAAGAAACCTATTGTATCTGAAAGACCATGATGATCTCCATGCAAAATTTCGAAATCTCCAGTCCTTCACATTTAGAATAATAGAAAAAGGACGTCATAATACTGTCAGGCAATCAATGATTGAGAAAAAAAAAGTACATCTGGTAAAAATATAGATGCAAAGACAAAAGATTACTCTTTAATGTTAGTACTCTGCATAATCTCATCCGGCAATGGTGTGCGGGAGTTAAGTGCAGTTTGTGCAAGTGCATACCACTCAGGAACATCTATATCTTTCCCAGATACTCTCTGAAGTTGATACCCAAGGACAATGGCATCCTGCAGCCTTCTTGATCCACTAGGCTACATCCGAAAAGAAGCCTAAAGAAGTGAGAAAGATATACTGAAAAAGCATAGAAATTTGTACCAGGAGAACTAGTAAATCCACATTATAGAGCATCATAACATTGTTTCTTCACAAATCATAACTCCAAGAGACTACCAGAAAACATTATTTTCATAATGCTTTCCTTCTAGTTCCTAGCAACTTCAATATCTTTGGGTACTAATCTGTCTAGTGTATTTCTTGCATCAAATTTCAATTATATTATAGCTCTAGAATACCATTTCCAAATATACTGAAGATTATATATAATGCAAAAGCTACAAGCAATCAGAGATGCATATGAAAAGAGGAAAGAATGATTATAAAGGGTCTCAAATGTAGTCTACCTTAGATGAAATAGGATTTTTCCCTGAAGCTGTGTCCTGAAGTATATGAGCAACCACCTTTCAATTCATTAGGACACTGAACATGTTAGTTGAAGCTACACAAACCTGAGAGTTCTAAAATACAAACACGCCAAAGAATATAACATTATTGTGATAAAATATTTCAAATAAAGTTACAGATGATCATTTTGTATAGGCATCATGAACTTACTCATGTATAAAGCTCAGCATCAAAATAAAAAATATAAACTACCTAAAACACACTCTAAAAGTCACAGGGAAAAGTTCAAATGAAATAACTTAATATAAAAAATAAAGTAAATAAAATAGGGATGTTGAACAAGTGAATAGAAACTGAAGTGTTAAGAGTAAAAAGATTTGTGAGGCACTAGAAGTATACTCATTAAAAGAGTTTTGCTAAGGTATAGGTGCAAATTCTGGAGCTGTAGATGAAAACTCATAACTGGGATCTAAACAATCAAATAGGGACGATCATCTGCTTTCCAGCAGCAAAACCGAACCTAAAAATTTGTTCTAAGACCATATAACACAAATAATCTGCTCATGTCTGCCAGTGATGGTGTGCATGGATAGAGAGAGAATAAGAATAGAGGTATTGCTAGGATCGATGGCAAGAGAGAAGTTACCTCACCACCATTAGTGCCTGCCTCATAACAAGGGTTTAGGGTAATTGCACGTTCAATATAAGGAGCCCAACGCCCATTAAGCAAATCTCTCCTTATTATCTCAACACCACATTGAAAGTACTGTATATACAATCCATAAGTTGACAAGAGCTTAAAGGATTGTAGTTTCCGCTTTCACAGAGCAAGAGAATATAATAAAGAGGCTGGGAAACAAATTATACCTCCAGCATATTCCTTACAAATGGCTCTTCATTAAAATAATCTCTTCGTACAAAGATTAAAGGCACCTTGTATGCCAAAGCTTCGCTCACTGTACCATAGCCAATTTTACCTGACAGATGGAAGAGTCATTTCAATGTAAAAATGGGATATATTAGTAAATGATTAAGTTATGCATTGAAAACATACAAAAAATACATCAAGAACTTGCGTTTAAGTTACCAAGCATGCAGTCTGAAGCTGCAATTACATCAGGTGTGTAAACATCTTTTGGAAGCTTCATAAAATTTTCTGGAAGTTGTTGCCCTTCTGAAGCTCCACATACCTATATCAAGTGATGATATACATACCAGAAAAATCTCCCATGAAACAAGAAGCAACATGTCAAGAAGCAAAAATAGTACTGCCAAAATACAAACCAAGCATATCCATCCATCAGGTAGGTACTGTGTCTGTAGCATCCACCCAGCTGGCTGTGAATAATGCATACTGATATAGTTAGTACTTGTCTAAGTACTGTAAGATACAGATTACAAACCATCACAGCATGGTCTGGCAATTATATCTTATCTGGAGAAACTAAGAGTACGAGAATTGAAGCACAGAATTACTTTATATATTTGCTTCCTTAAATGAAAAACAAAACTACTTGGAACTTCTAAGAACATAGTAAATGCAATAAGACGTTGCAAAATATTGACAACAGAAATATAAAATATTCTTATTAAACATATGGTCACAGACAATATGAACTCTACCAGGCCGCCAAAATTATAGATCAGAACTTTCTTGTCTTCCCCAATTCCGAGCTCCTTTCTAACCTGATCAAAAGCAAAGATATTTTAGAAAGTCATTCACAAAGGCAACTCAAAACTAGAAGGACACCTCTGGTAGCATGACAGAACCTCTGTCCTGGACTTCCGTAATCTCCGTACGACAAGAGGTGCATCAACAGCATCGTGAAAAGCGGGCACTGTAGAGTTTACGTATGCATGAAAATTATTTGCATAAGACTTCCACTAAAATATTAAGTTGCATATTTATATCAACTTATGCATAAATGCACTAAAGAAACACATCCGTAGAAATAACACATGTTGAGTCGAAGCATCAAATTACCAGCTTATCTTGGATCATAAATATTCCTGAAACTTTATGCACAGAAATGCATAGCCATGCCATAGAAACTTGGTGAAAGAGAATAGGAAAGTAAATGAAAACAGAGAATACAGTCGTTCAAGTACTTAGGCCATCGACTTGGCGAATTACGGCAAAAGAAATGGAAGGAAAATCCGTGGACCGACGCCATCATCTCCACCCTGTCAACTTTGGCCATGGAGGAGAAAATCATATAAGATGCTAGCCAGCTAATGTGGATGGACCTAAAAGATATAGGTGAAAGTTCTAATTTTGTAGCACTAGAATAATGTAAGGAGTAGATAGTTGATTCATACTTTCCTCAAAACGCATGGTTCTGGTCTGATACTTTAAATGTCCACTGATTTACTGCACTAAGAACTGGTCCCTCACAAATTAGCTACAAAATCTAAAAGAAAGAAAAGAGTTCACCTATCGGTTTTCTCTTTCCTTCATCTTAGAGCACCTTTTTGTTATGCTGGCTTTTTTCATTAATCATATTTGACTTTGACTAGTGATGATATCTTCAAATTTTGGAATTGGATTAATATATGATTAGGACTTTCACCAGTATACAAATGACTGAGACAAAAGCTTCCATTTCTTCTGTGATTCAGCAGATTTTTTGTTTTGCAGACAACTTCATATCAGATTACAATAAAAGGTGGCGGGGATCAGAGTTAAGCACTATTTACAGCAAGGGGTTGGTGTTAAGCACCATACCGTCCATCACAGCAAGGGATTTGTGTTTAAAACTATATTACTGCATCTATATATGAGTTACCATACACCCAAAAGGACATTCATGCAAATAGAGACAGGAACAAACACGATAAATGTATCAACCAAAGAAAGAAACATATTTTGGACTGACAGGAAATGAAAGAAAGAGAACACAAAAGCACAACCAATACAAGATGGACTACCATACTTGGGCAGTATCCTGGGAGCCGAAGAACAAAGTCACAATGAGAATAATCTTCAGCTATCTGCAAAAATCTCATTACAAAAAAGAAAAAAAGAAAAAAAGGATTTTCAAGTTATTATAAGGAGAGGAATGACAAACCATGAAAAAGAATTAAGGAAAATGTACATCATAGAGTATGGCTAATTAACAAACTGAAAGTGATTAACATATGCACTCAGTTTCCAATTTACGAAAGTGATTGACAGCAATTTAATTATCTAAAATGACGATACAAATTCTTCATGGACCAGTATTAAGACTTGAGCATGATACTCGTTACTGAACAAACAATACAATTTCTGACAATTGACATTGAAGCCAAATAAAATCTACATGAATCGTATAATATGATGTAGCAATCCACATTCTCAATAATTATCACGTAATCCTTTTCTATATACTAGTAAAATTAATATACTGAGTATTCTAACCATTAATGCTTAATGAGAAGTAGAATATAGTATAATTATGATCGAGAAGAGATAACATTTTCCTTTTGCTCTTGATTCACTGGTAATGTTCTCTATATATTGATTCAACAAGGGGCTGCAGTTGAAGAGCGAAGAGCAATGACTGAGGAGGGATGATCTTGAAAGAATTTCTGCTCAACATGGGCTTTCATTTTGTTTATGCTCTTCTAATTCTCATACAGCACATGATGCATGCACCTTCCCATTAAAATTTCTTATCGATAAATGGAAAAGTTTGCCCAATGCCACCATCATATGTTCAATGTTGTATGAGTAAATGGAGATGCCTAATTAGGACAAAGAAACTTCATATTGTTACAGAGATGTCCTTAGGTAAAATAAATTATGGAAGATGAAAGGAAGCAAGATGTGGCAGAGGAGATACAATCCAACAAGAGTTGATGCATGTGAACAAATAACAACTTTGAAACAACTAACATCAGATAGAGTGGGCAAAACAAGAATGATGCCTACTCAAACTTCAAGTGACATAATATGAAATATGACTAGGAAGATTGTAGGATTGTTTTGTTACAACAACAACAACGATCATGGAAGTTCAATAAATAACCATAATTTCACCTGCCAAATAATAGAGTGACTATGACGTCCAGCCTCCATCACGTATTCAACATAGATGAAATCCCAACTATAAACATAAACAAAACCATGAAAGAAACAACAAAATTCTACTAAAAGAAAAAACAAGCATACTAAATATTATTGCATAAGTATTCATGCATATAACAATAAGTAGAAAATGCCCATTAACTTTATAATCGTTTGGATTATGCACACAAATCTGGAAGATGTGTTCTTCTGAGAGATATTTGCTTGGACAATTCGAAAAATCTCTTAATGGCTCATTCAAAATGTGTACTATGTTTTGATAAAATCATGAAATACTTGAAGCACGGCATTCGCGGCGACGATGCTTTTCAGCCAGCGTAGTGATTGTTTTAATAAGTGTTGTGTGACCTAACACCAAGTACTCGGGGCACGACACTCGCTATGACGATGCTACCTTGTCAAAAAATGTATGGAGATACCACAACCGTAATGAAAAGTTGATTTCGCGACTGAGTAACTAGAAGCACGGCGCTCGCTACAACGATGCTCTCTTTTCAAAAGGTCGGTTGAGATTGACATGTGCTAAATTTGTTTAAAAGTACACAATATTTTTTTAGCCTGAATTAGGAATTGTCGTTGCAAATGTTTTCAACATTATGGGCACATAATTTGGGTAAATCTTTGTGTGCGATTTTTATGTTTTCTGTTACTAGGCATCCCTAGATTTATTATATATAATCATCTTTTCGTGGATACAGATTTTATATGGATAAATTGACTCTATTTTGAATTTTGAATTTAGTGACTCCTTATTTTTAGGATGTTTGTTAATTCTCTAAATTCAAAATTCAAAATAGAATCAACTTATCCATATAAAATCTGTATCCACGAAAAGATGATTATATGCCATAAATATAGGGATGCCTAATAACCAAAAGCATAAAAATCGCACACAAAGATTTACCCAAATTATGTGTTCCCTAATGTTGAAAACATTTGCAACGACAATTCCTGTGAATCAAGCTAAACAAATATTGTGTACTTTTAAACAAATTTAGCACATGTCAATCTCAACCAACCTTTTTAAAAGAGAGTATCGTCGTAACAAGCGTCGTGCTTCTAGTTACTCAGTCGTGAGATCAACTTTTCATTACGGTTGTGGTATCTCCATACACTTTTTGACAAGGTAGCATCGCCATAGCAAGTGTCATGCCCCGAGTACTGAGTGTTAGGTCACACAACACTTATTAAAACAATCACTACGCTGTCTGAAAAGCATCGTCGTTGTGAACGCCGTGCTCCAAGTGCTTCATGATTTTATCAAAACGTAGTACACATTTCAAATGAGCCATTAAGAGATTTTTTGAATTGTCCAAGCAAATATCCCTAAAAAAAACACATTTTCCAGAATAAAACATGCATATGATGTATAAAAGTCCTAAAACCAGAAAAAAAAATAGATGTTATGCAGAATGTGACAACATGACTCGTAACATCAGTAAACTGTGTATATGCAATCAAATAACATACAAACCAAGAGGCTTCTTCAAAGAAGAAAATCTCTCAAAATCTAGGGTCTTTGTAAAAATGTCTGCATTTTGATTTTCAGTGGATACATACTCAAGATGGATTATTCATTTAAGTCTGCTGATATAAACGTTGTGTTTGGTCTTGAGGACATAGATGAAGAAGCAGTTGTCATGGATATGGATGCTCTAACTTATAAGCTTACAGGAGGCATGGTAAACAAATGGCTGAAGAAAATTTTAGCCTCTTCACTGACTTTCTCTATACGCTGTCTTGCACAAGATTTGTGTGCATAACTGGTTGCCACCAACACAACTTCTATTACAGAAGAACAAGCAACACTTCTTATTGTTTTTGTTTTTCCACTGCATGTTATACGTAGTGTTGTTCACATAACAGACAACATTACGACTCTGTTAGTTTATTCTGTGTTTGTCTTGCACAGGAACATACCGCAACACTCCATGAACTATACAGTCTAATTTCATGTTTCCAGTAGATATCAAAGTAAATCTAAGACCAATGGGAGGAACTGCTATTATCAAATGTCTAACAATTAGATCTTAACTACCATGTTCCATTATATCCATGGACTCCTTAACAAATCTTAGTAAATGTGGGGGCATAAACAAAAACCTACAACAACATTTCCATACAACCATTTACTTTAGATAATATAAAAAGAAATAAGTAAAACAACATTTCATGAGCAAAATGAGGAAAAAGGATATAATAATAAAAGAAAATATGAACTATATTGCTAGAAAGTTTATACCTCTGTGTGTTTTATCTTATTTTTAGCTAAAATATACAAAAAGGATCGATATTAATGAGATATGCAAATAACTTGGTTCATAAGAAACTCTTTCTTAAAATGCTTTCTTTTTATGTTGTTTTTCTTCAAATTTTGGGCATATAATCTTTGCAATTGTAACTGTGACAATCATTGAAGCATACTCCATTAGCATGTAAATTTGTTTTCAGAATGTTACTAGAGCTGTGATATATATACGAGGTAAATCAGTAACTTAAGCAAGTAAGAAACAGGATGTGGTTGCTTGATTCTTAGAGTGGCAAATGGAGTTTGTCAAAAATTTAGCAAAGATAACTCTAGAAAAATTAAAAGCTTGACATAGAGAATGTAATGAAATTCCCTTATAAGATATTTACGTAAGCATGCCAAACAATAATTTCAGCATGATTGCCTAGTAGCATCTCTAACCATCAACTCCAAAGTGGTCCAAGGTGCAACCTTTGCACCATTTTAGTACAAAATTTGCGCCAAACAAAAATCCATCTTCAATTGATTGGACCAAGTTCTAGACAAATGGAGGATAGTCATTTCATCTACAAGAAACTTGAAAACAGAGAACAATACATGCCACGTAATTTCTAAGCAACAAATAGGTGTAAATTCATGTTATGAAAGAAAAGCTTGAAAGCAGTGAGTTATGCACAACATTCATTACTTCCAAGACACAACAGCAGAAGAGCTAGTTTCATTTTTATTTGAAGTCTTGGTTGGTAAGTAGGGCTTAATAAAATCTATGCACCAACTTGAAAGGGGTATTAAAATAAGTTTATATCATTTATGTGCTTTGTCCTTTTTTCAGTTAAGATTTTTTGACTAATTCAAGAAAGACCTGATAAGGAAAATATATATGAACACTTTGGATCCTAATGTGTGTGTTGTTTTTTAGTTTCTGTATTATCATTGCTTCTTTACAGCTTTTGGGGTTATGTAATGACCTTCTGTACTCTGATAACCAATTAAGCATATTTGTTTTACATGTAAATATAATTTTTCACATAAGTAGAAATTGAGTCAAGTATCCATAATCACCTGAAGTTGGTCACACAAACTGCACGTATCCCAGCATCTGCTGCTGCTCGGCATGCGATAGGAACAACATCAGATACCTATTAACATTCATTACAATAATAATAAGGGAAGATCGAATTTGAAAAGGTCTTTTAGTGATTCCAGAAACTAATCTTACAAGAAGGAAAACTTTTTAGGGAAGTTGTACCACTAAATTAGCTTTGACAGATTTTAGCCATTCAACCTCAGCCGACAAAATAGATGCCCGTGGCACTACAGCTGTCTGGACATACTGGATTAAATATAAAAAAAGAGGGTCAAAAGTTGAGGAGAAATTTGAAAATTAAGTAATTTAAATGAAGTAAACACAACTCCCTGCTCATCTAAATTAATTTTCTTGGAATACTAACACCTTTTCCAAGGATCCAAGACGGTCAACTGTTAAAGCATCTGCTTGAACAGCTCCGCAATCCAATAGAACCTGCAGAAGAAGTTTTTTAAAAGAAAATCCTAATTATTCTGCATCAGATTTACATCCAATGGCTCAAGCCTAATACTGTAAAAAAGTGATATCAACCAGCCACAACAATATCTTACCATAAAAAGATAACAAGATCCAATAACATACATCTCAGCTAAGATATCAATTTTCGTAACAACTAAAGTAAAGATTTATCAGTATAATCTTGCTATGAATATAGTGAACACATAAAACACTTACCACATAAGTTTCCAGCTTCAAAATTGGAGAAACCATTATGAAAACTAATATGTCAAGCTACCAAGTAAATATGTAGCAAAAAATCCACTTAACAGGTTTATCTTGTTTTCAACATACAACATATCTTATGGCACAGCTCCAAAAGATTGAACATGTATCTCCAAACATAGTAAAAGTGGCAAAAATGAAATGTGAGGATAATAGATCCCTTAGTTTGCAACAACTAAATATGAAGAACTGGATAACAAGGTGAAATCAACGAGAACTAAATGTAACCAAACTTTAGAATAGTTTTGCTAACTGACCTTCCTGATGAAGAGTTTAGGTGACTGTATTTCAGTGGTGAAAATGTATTCAGGAGCACCAGTAACCACATGAACTTCATGTCCAGCAAGGACAAGGTTACGAACTACCTGCACATAAGCAATGTTCTAAGATTTCATTAGAACCAAGTCATACATACATAGGCATGTGATATTAAATCATTAGAACTTCATGTCATCACTTGTTTGATTAGAGGCCTTGACACATAATTATCAGCATCAACATCTGAATCTTCCAAATTAAACCAAATACTAAGGAAACGAGATCTTTTATCAACATCAACATCTTACATGAAAAGTATAGAACAAGTCATATAAACAAGTAGCCATAAGTTATTTGATCACATTCAGTGAAATTTTAATACATCCGCTTTAGCTCTCATGAAAAGCATCACATTCAGCATCATCTGCACAGCTAATATAATCTCAGAAATGATAGGATAATTGATGTCATCTTCTATAAGCCAATAATAAATAATAAATTGAATATCTTTTCACACAGCATCACTGGGGGGAGCTTTTCTTAATCGAGACTACCGTTGTACGAGTTATTCGTACCGAGGGTTCGAATCCCTCTCTTTCCGTTTCCGTTGATGAATTGATTTCTTTTTTTTTCAAATTTTTCAAATCTTAGCGAAACGTGTAGAATAGATAAAATCCTAAGAAAATTTGAAAATTAACCAAGGAAAACCCTTTGTATTTTATTCTTCCCGTCCAGGATTACGCCCCGGATCGCACATACTAAATGCCTGAGTCTATTCAAACAATTGAAACAACTCATTGACCCATCTCGATTAGGCGTCATTGGAGCAATTCCCACGATTAACACTAATTACTTCAAATAAAGAATCACAGAAAACCATATCCAGAAACTTGACATTACAAAAGGCAATTCAGTGTGATGACAACACACTTACAGCTTCCACTGACAATCAAGATTCGAGAAACACTCATACAAATTGTACATTTGTATGATTTAACTAAATCAAAATTGTAATAAATCGAAGTGGCTATATATGATAGAGATAAATAAAGAAAAAAAAGAAAAAGACCTCAACAACACGGGTGGCGTGGCCAAATCCATGACCCGATACATAGTACGCAAAGACAAGAGGCTTTCTTCCCATTTCTTCCACCATTGTTGGTTTCTTTGATCTCGGAACAATACGTAAAATACAGATTTGTCTCTCTATCTTCCCTTTTCTAATATATATATCTTCGTCGCTTGTCACTCTCTCTAGTCAACAACCTTTCCCTCCTCTTTCTCTCACTATCATGTATCATTTATATAGGGAAGAACTGAAGGCACTCATTTAAGCACACCCCAATACAATTTAATTAAATAATTAAAATATTAAATAAATATCAATTTTATCTTTTTTTTTAATTATATTCCTTTTTTGCCACTTCACTGTTCTCTCCTTTTTATTTCATTTTTCATCATTTTGATGTTATTTTTTTTAAATTTTTAAGAAATTGAATGCTGAATTAATGACGAACATCCCACAAATTAGTCAAGTATATAAAAATCGAACAAAAAAATACAAAACACGTAAGAGAGTCATCATGGCCAAACATGTTATAGTGTGTTCGGCCATGGTAGCCGAACATTCTACTGCGTAACCAAGGCCGAACGGAGATGGTTGAATTAGATCATTTTTTGCTTTTTTTTTTCGTTCGATTTTAATACATCTGATTAATTTGTGGGATGTTCGTCATTAATTTAGCATTTGATTCCTCAAGAAATTTAAAAAAACAACATCAAAAGATGAAAAAAAAATTGAAGTTGCAAAAAATAGGGTAGGGTTCAAAAAAAAATTATTTATTTTTATTTTTTAAGGGTAAAATGGGTATTTTTAAATACTTTAATTTTTTTAATTGAAAAATATTTAAATTAGAGTGTACCTAGAAGTTGATGGGGCTGTCTTTATATATATATATATATATATATATATATATATATATATATATATAATTATTTTTATGCATAAATGCATGAGTCATGATTCACACAATCCGCGTCATATGATTTGGAAGATGTTGGCACCCCCACACGCGCCCATGCATTCTAGGGTTTGCGCTCAAACCCTAGCTTTCATGCGCAATTTTAGTTATTTTCGTCTAACATTTTAGTTTAACGAACCTAATCTTTTAGTTCTGTTCGCATAACATTTATATTCTGTTCACATAACATTTTGTATTATGTATACTGAAAAAAGTTTAAGTCATATCACTTAAAGATTATGAAATTTATATATAAAGGTTGTACTCATATAAAATAAACGTTATACTTGTATAACATAAATATTACATAACTTTTATGTTATTTATACTGAAAAAATCTAAGTAATTTTACTTAAAGGTTATGATATATGTACAGTAAAACCTCCACAAAATAATACACGATAAAACTCATAATTTATCTGGTCCCAACTTGGGACCAGTTCAAATTTGGACATCAATTAATTAAATAATAAGATAATATTTTTTTTGAAAATCCTAATGTATATTTAAGGTCCCGACGAAATTATAAATTAATAATTATTAAAAAATTCCCAGATATATATATATTATATTAAAAAATAACTAAAAAATCCTAGTCCATGAGTCATTCTTTTACTTTGACAAAAAAATAATGAATGAGACTATTTAAACTTCCAATTAACATAATTATGTGAGTATACATTCTTTGAATGGTAATTAAAATTTGTGTTTTAATTTATTTATCATCAATAACTAATATACATTGTAAATGGATTATACAACCTCTGAATATTGAAGGTCAGTTATGTATATACGTTAAAACCTCTCTAAATTAATAAAATATTAATTTATCGATTATTTAATATCTCTCTAAATTAATAAAATTCTCCGGTCCCAACGATATTAATTTATAGAGGTTTTACTATACATGAAGATTATATTTTATAACATAAAGGTTACATAACTTTTGTATTATTTATATTGAAAAAAGTCTAATTAATTTTACTTAAAGGTTATGGTAAATGTACATAAAAGTTATACTAATATAACATAAAAGTTATACTTATATAACATAAAAGTTACATAACTTTTAATTATGTAACTTGTACTGAAAAAAATCTAAATAATTTTGCTTAAAGGTTATGATATATGTACATAAAAGTTATACTAACATGACATAAATATTTCAGCTATAGTACATGAATATTTATGTTGAAAAGTCTAAATTATTCACTTAAAGGTTATGATATATGTACATAAAGATATACAAGTATAGCATAAAGGTTATATTCATACAACATAAATATTATGACATAAAATAATAATAATAACTTGGACACAAATTTGGATTGAACCCGACTCAGTGATGGATTCAGGATTTGAGAATTTAGGGTACAAACAAATGTTCATAAGGTAGTAGGAACAAATTCACATATGAACATTGTTTAACATTTAAAGACTAGAAAGAAAATATGCAAATACGTAACATATTACAAAAGAATCAAATAAAAGTTACAATTCAACTAAAGTTTGGTCAATCGAGTTTTTATTTTTACAAACAAAACATTCATTAAAATTTTATCTTTTAAAATATATTTTATTAGAGATTGAATTGTTTTCTCGTTGTCTTGATATATATATATATATTTCTATGAGTATAATTCCTCACTTCCTAAATGAATTATTAGTAAATAATAAGAATATATTCACATAAAAATAAATAACTTCAATTATATAACAAATCCATTACAATAAACCCACAACCACTTCAAAAAAAAAAACTCACAATAAATTTATTACAAAATCAACAAATTTTACACACAAAAAACACAATTCCTTATTTATCAACAAATATTAAATGAACTAAATAATAACTAAACCATTAATACTAAAATTTTCATAGGCAAAATGTAAAGACTAAAGGAAAAAAAGTAACAAACGAAGAGAAAATCAATTTTTAAAATCAACTTGCCGAACTCTAAACTCAAAGTAGCAGATAGTGAGTTTGTCTTTTTTTTGCCAAACTTAATATTTATATCAATTATATTTAATTTTAATATCAATATGTATTTAAATCAAAATGGGTGGATTTTTAGAAAACTAGTACAAATTTTTTTCCCAAATTGGGGGTACAACTGTACCCCCTTATATCCTACTGGGTCTGCCGCTGACCCAACCTAACCTGCACATGCTTAGTTATATAAATCATGATCCATACACTTGATGCACACAAACACTATATATATATATATATTATATAATAACACAATATCATATAGGTCAAAATAATTTTTCCGTCCAAATCCTCTCTACTCTTTCTCTTTTTGGTAAGTTGATTTTTTTGTGTATTAATTGTAACACAAAATTTTTATACAACTGGTGTACGGATCTAGGATCCGTACACCTGATCCAACCTGACCCACGCACTACTTCATGCGCTCTCCACGCACGTGCACGCGCCCCCACGCACTTGGGCGAGTGCGCTCAAACTCACCCAAATTCGCTTCAGGTGCTAAACATTTATGTTATGTTAAACATACATTTATGTTATGTTAGTCATACCTTTAGGGCCTTTAAATTATATTAAGTATACATTTATGCAACATTAAGTATAATTTATGTTATGTTAAGCATACCTTTAGGATTTTTATATTATATTAAGCATACATTTATGTTAAATTAAGCATACCTTTATGTAACCTTAAGCATACATTTATGTTATGTTAAGCATACATTTGTGGTTTTATGTTATGTTAAACATATCTTTATATTATGTTAGTCATACCTTTTAATTATGTTAGTTGTACCTTCATGTATTATATAAAAGTATGACTAATATTAATTAAAGGTATGCGTAATATTTACATAAAGATATATATGTACAAATTAGGGTTTTTGTGTTGAATTATAGTTTTTTCGTCAAAATTAAGGTTTTTTTAAAAAGTGAAAGTATTACATAAATGTATGCTTAACATAATATAAAGGTATGACTAACACAATATAAAGGTCAAGATAAACAAAAAAAAAAGGAAATATGCGGATTTGGATCGGATTCGGCCCGACCTGACCCGCGTTATATGAATCTAAGATCCATACAACAATTACACACAAGCCTCACTCTAATTATAATTATTTATTATGGTCAAACTTACTTAATATTTGATTTGGCCATTGAGTACTAATTAATATAACTTTTAAATTTTTTATTCATTATTTAATTTTATATTGAAAAATACAATAGTTATGAAATTTCTAAGAGAGTTATGTAAGATTTTTTACTCTTTTTTATTAAATAAAAATTCATAATTACAAATTAATTGTATTTAAAGTTATTTTTAATAAATGTATAATGTACAAAAATATTAGTATCAGTTGCAATTTTATTTATAATCTAAAAGTTTAAATTTAAATAATGTCTTCATATATAGTTCATTTTTAGTAGATGATGTATTGAATTTATCATTCAAATTTTGTTTGTTGTTAGTTTTTTTATTTTATTTGTAAGTTTGTAAGGGATTTTAGGATGGTAAATCTTTATATAAATCATAATTTAAAACTAAAATATATTCATATAATTTTTTTTAATGTATGACATATCGAATTTATCATTATTATGATTTTTAATTTGTTATTTACATTGAATATATAAAAACAAAAATTCAAAACTAAAACACTTATAACATTTGGAGCATGATGTCATGATCAATTAAAGTTGGGCCATGCAAATTTGGGTTAAGAGATTAAAAATCAACTCATCATTTGATTTGGTCCAATAACAAGTCCAATTGTAGTTAGAGAACTCTAAAATGTTCTAGAATGTTGAAGAATGTATAGAGAATGTAGGAAGTTTCTAGCAAGTTTCCTTTGTAAATATCATAAAGCATATTCATAGGAATATTCTTGAAGAGATCTAGAGAAGCTCTCCTAACCATTGGATTAAATCAATCTTCACCATTCATTAAGAAGGGGGAATATATAAAGGGGGTGATCCCTCATTTGTAATCATCAAGCAAATAAAAACATTTCCAAACATTACCTAAGTGCTCTCTTCCAAAGTCCTCTTATGCTCTCTTAAACTCTCATACTTAGCCAATTTTCCACACTTTACTCACAACATCGTTCTACGTTAGGCTGACTTTGCTAGCCGTAACGGACGGGTTAAGGGCCAAAGGCCGCACGATTCATTGTTAAGGGAACAAGTCCGTGATAGATGGTATCAGAGCCAGGTTGGGCTTTGTGTTGTGACGTGTATGTGATGGCGACTGACGGCTCACACATAACGGAGGACCGTGGGAGAAACATTACCATCGGAGAAGGAAAGAAGAAATGTAGGAGTAGCAACGCTCCTCCTACGGACCACATTCTTGACGAGATGAGAGAACGGATCGAGATGGTCGAGCATAGCGTCAAGACATTAGAGAACCACGTCCTCGAGCAGCTCGAGATGGTAAAGAAAAGTACCCAATCTTGCCTCAACGCTAGCACGGAGATGGAGGAATATTTTACCCGACTAGAGGCGAGGATGAAAGATGTCGTTTAAGCCCTCCATGCGAGCATCGACAAAATGAAGGAGGACTTGGCATTATGCAAGAAGGCTGCCACTAGTGGAGGAGCAACCATCACCACCAGCAGTCCAAGGGTGGACTGTCCCAAGCCGATGGGGTTTAACGGCGTAAGGGATGCCAATGAGATAGAGAATTACTTATGGAGGATGGAGCAATACTTTGAGGCGATCAACCTTACCGACAAGAGATCGAAGGTAAAGACCGCTACACTTTACCTCACAGATACAGCTACATTATGGTGGCGACGGAAGCATGCCGACATCAAGAAGGGCTCGTGTCGGATTGATACTTGGGAGGAGTTCAAGAAGGAGCTCAAGCGACACTTCTACCCGGAGAACGTCGTCTATGAAGTACAGAAGAGATTACAGGAGTTGAAGCAATGGGGTACGATCCGAGACTACGTCAAGGAGTTCACCAACCTTATGCTTCAATTCCCAACTTGTCGGAAGACGACCTATTGTTCTTCTTCATAGACGGTCTCCAGGCATGGGCAAAGCAAGAGTTGCAACGCCGTGATATCCATTCGATGGACGAAGCCATAGCCGCTACTGAGTCCCTTACCGAGTTCCAACCCCACTCAACGTCTGATAAGAAGAAGGAAAAGTGGAACTCAGGTAAAGACGGGGAAGAGAGATGGGATGTGAAGGATCGGGACACCCGCAAGGCGCTACCACCCAAGAGAGGTGACAAGAACTAGGCACGCAAGGAGTATGAAGAGAAGAAGAAGACATTCGTGCCGAACGTTGGTTGTTGTGTGTGTAAGGGGCCACACGCTATGAGCAATTGTCCCAAACTTGGTTCTTTGTCGGCCCTTGTTGAACGACATGAGATGGAACATGCTGACGATGAGGAGACGGGCAACATGAGATCGCTCCAACTCCTCAATGGCCTTAAGGCCAAACCAATACCGACGACATTTAGCAAGGGGCTGATGTACGTCGAGGCGCACATAAATAGACGACTAACCAAGGCGTTGGTGGATACAGATGCCACCCACAACTTTGTCACTAAAGAGGAGGCCAAGCACATTGGCTTATCATGGGAAAAGGGCCAGGGGTGGCTCAAGACTGTTAATGCTAAGACACAATGGCTAAACGACATGGTACGTGGCATGAGATTGCGTCTAGGCACTTGGATCGGCCAAGTAGACTTGTCGGTGGCACCGATGGACTACTTTAAGGTCGTGTTGGGCATGAACTTTCTCCACAAGGTAACCACTATTCCTATGCCCTCATTTAACACCGTTTGTATTTTGGAGAAATGGACACCGTGTATGATTACCACCACCGACTCAACCAACGGGCGGTCGTGGGAGGCCAAACAACTGTCGGCCATACAAGTAACGAAGGGTGTGAGAAAGGTGAGCCGACGTTCTTGGCTGTGCTGAAGGAGGACGGTGGGCCGACGCAGGGGGACGATGTGCCACCAATCATTCAAGACATTCTTGAGGAGAACAAAGACATCATGCCGCTTGAGTTACCTAAGGAGCTTCCACCTAGGCGAGAGGTGGATCATAAGATCGAGTTGGAGCTCGATGCTAAACCACCCGCCATGGTACCTTACCGAATGGCACCACCGGAGTTGGAAGAGTTTCGAAGGCAATTGATGGAGTTGTTGGATACTGGGCAAATCTAATCTTCGAAGGTACCATTTAGCACGTTGGTGTTGTTCCAAAAGAAGCAAGACGGCTTCTTGGGGATGTGTGTGGACTATTGGGTGCTAAACAAGGTAACCGTCAAGAACCGTTACCCTATTCCTCTCATTGCTGACTTATTTGTTAGACTTGGAGCGGCTAAGATATACACAAAGGTGGACTTGTAAAAGGGCTACTACCAAGTCCGCATAGCCAGGGGTGATGAGCAGAAGACAACGTGCATCACTCGCTATGGTTCCTTTGAGTGGTTAGTCATGCCGTTTGGCTTGACTAACACACCCGCCACTTTTTGCACATTGATGAACAAGATTTTCGAACCATTCTTGGATCGGTTCGTGGTGGTCTACTTGGACGACATCGTCATCTATAGCAACATATTAGAGGAGCATGCTGACCACGCACCATTTTTCGAGTATTACGTGAGAACCAACTCTATGTCAAGAAGGAGAAATGCTCGTTCACCAAGGAGGAGGTGTCCTTCCTATGTCACGTTATCGGCCATGGGAAGCTTTTATATGCCAAAATAAAAGCCATCGTGGAACAGGAGGCCCCAACCAGGTAATGGAATTACGTTCTTTCCTTGGTTTAATTAACTATTACTATTGTTTCATACAGGGATATTCAGCCCATGCGGCACCATTGACAGACCTGCTCAAGAAGGGAAGAGCATGAGATTGGTCTGAATGATGCCAACATGCCTTCAAGGACCTGAAGGCGGCGATGAGTCAGAAGCTGGTCTTGCCGTTGCCCGATTTTACCAAGACATTTGAGCTACATACAAATGCCTCCGACTTTGCTATTGGAGGGGTGTTGATGCAAGAGGAGCATCCAATAGCATTCGAGAGCCACAAACTCAATGATACGGAACGTCGTTATACCGTTCAGGAGAAGAAGATGACGATCATCGTCCATTGCCTTAGAGTGTGGCGACACTATCTTCTTGGGTCATAATTCACCATCAAGACGGATAATGTTGCTACGAGCTACTTCCAGACCCAGAAGAAGTTATCACCAAAGCAAGCCCGGTGACAGGACTTCCTTGTCGAGTTCGACTACACATTGGAGTACAAGTCGGGAAAGGTCAACGTTGCAGCTGACACTTTAAGCCGGAAAAATGAGTTGGCGGCCATTTTCTTAGCTAAAAAGGACGTTGAAGCACGCATACGGGACGGCCTGGAGTATGACCCAATGGCTAATGAGCTAAAAAAACTTGCCGAGAATGGCAAGACCAAGCAGTTTGGGTACAGGATGAACTACTCTTGCCAAAGGACAACGGCTATACGTCTCAAAATATGACAGACTGCGATGGGATCTCATCCGGAAATGCCATGATACTAAGTGGGCGGGACATCCTAGACAACGACGGACATTACCCCTGCTCGAGACGGCCTACTTTTGGCCTCAGATGTAAGACGAGATAGAGCTCTATGTACAAACGTGTCTTGTGTGCCAACAAGATAAGGTACAGAACCAACAGCCGATGGGGCTACTCGAGCCACTATCCATTCCAGAACGACCATGGGAGTCTGTCTCCATGGACTTCATCTGTGCCTTGCCAAAATCTGAGAGATTCAAATCTATTATGGTGGTGGTAGACTGTTTATCAAAGTACGGGACGTTCATTTCCTGCACAAACGACTGCACGGTAGAGGATGCGCCAAGGGCATTTTTCAAGAATGTCGTGAAGTATTGGGGGCTACCGCTGAGCATTATCAGTGATCGAGATCCCCGCTTCACAGGACATATGGATGAAGCTTTTCAAACTCTTTGGGTCGGAATTGTGCTTCTCCACAAGCTTTCACCCCCAAATCGATGGGCAGACTGAGCGGGTGAACGCCTTGCTGGAGTGCTACCTTAGGCACTTCGTGAATGCCAACCAGTGGGACTGGGCCAGGCTCCTAGACGTGGTATAATTTTCATACAACTTGCAATGGAGAAGGTCATGGGACGGAGTCCATTTGAGCTAGCAACGGGACAACAACCGCTGACGCCACATATGTTAGCGACGACTTAGGATGGAAGGAGCCCCGGAGCTACCAAAATGGCTAAGTCGTGGGATGAGCAGAATGACTTAGCCCGAACATGCTTAGAGAAGGCCCACAAACGGATGTAGAAGTGGGCCGACGAGAAGAGACGACCGTTGGAGTTCAGCGTTGGGGACCAGGTCCTTGTGAAGTTGTTGCCACAGCAGTTCAAGGCATTACAAGGCATGCACAATGGCTTGGTTCGACGGTTCGAGGGGTCGTTTCCAGTCATTGCTAAGGTAGGTAAGGTTCTTATCGTCTTGACTTACCTAGTTCATTAAGAATTCATTCGGTCTTCCATGTTAGCATACTCAAGCTATATCATGGAGATGAGGAAGACCTAAGTCGAGGACATTCCCAAAGAGCACCACCTATGGTGACTAAGTCATATGACAAAAAAATGGATAGTGTGCTTATGAAGAGAACAATTTGACGAAAAGAAGTAGTACCTCGTACTCAATACTTGATTCGATGGAAAGGACTTCCCTATTCAGAGGCATCATGGGAGCTCGAGAACGATTTGTGGTAGTTCCAAGATAAGCTACGTGAGTACAAGACGATGAGGACATCGCCGAATTAGGCAGGGGAGAATGTTACGACCAATTAAAGTTGGGCCATGCAAATTTGGACTAAGAGATTAAAAATCAACCCATCATTTGATTTGGCACAATAACAAGCCCAATTGTAGTTAGAGAACTCTAGAATGTTCTAGAATGTTGAAAAATGTATAGAGAATGTAGGAAGCTTCTAGCAAGTTTTCTTGGTAAATATCATAAAACATATTTATAGGAATATTCTTGGAGAGATCTAGAGAAGCTCTCCTAACCATTGGATTATATCAATCTCCACCATCCATTAAGGAGGGGGAGTAGTATATAAAGGGGGTGATCCCTCATTTGTAATTATCAAGCAAATAAAAGCATTTCCAAACATTACTTAAGTGCTATCTTCCAAAGTCCTCTTATACTCTCTTAAACTCTTCTACTTAGTCAATTTCCCACGCTTCACTCATAACATTGTTCTACATTAGGCTGACTTTTCTAGCCGCAAGGGGCGGGTTAAGGGGCAAAGACCGCACAGTTTATTGTTAAGGGAACAAGTCCGTGACAATGACCTATTGTTGAGGCCCAACTGTTATTTGGTTTTTTTAGGATCAATAAAAGAGAATAAGTGAGGAAAAAAACCACCCATTAGTCTATCTCTACAGTCTACACCAATCAAACCCTCATTTATTCTCTCCCTCTCCCGCCGACTCTTGGCCTCCACCACGACCTTTCCATTTTTTGATCAAGTCCTACAGCAAAACAAAGCTCTAGTCGGGATCGTCTCAAATTAGGACTACAATCAATGTTTCTTCGTTGAATTGTCGATAAAAGGTGACGAAAGTCGCGAGCTCTTTCATCTTCGTCTGTTTTTCTTCGTCTCTTCTCTTTTCTATTTGCACTCTCTCTCTCTCGCCCTCTGTTTCTCTCCCTCTTGTCGTTGTTATGTGATGGTTGGACCAGTGAGGGGCGTGCAAGGGTGCCGCTTGATGGCGGTGATGGTGTGTGTGGTGTGAGAGCTTGTTGGTGTGTTGGGTGAAGGAGCTGATGTGTGTGTTGGTTGTGTGATGTGAGGGTGGTTGCCGATGAATGTAAGGTCACCGGCTATGGAGGATGGCTGATGGGGACGGGGGTTGAGATGGGTGACATGGCTGAGACAGGTGTTGGGAACGGGGCTTGAGATAAACGACGGGGATGAATACTGAGATGGGCGACTGAGAAGGGGGCTGAGATGGGGGACGGGGGTTGGGTGAGGGTGAGGGTGTTTGTTCGCTATTGAGAGTGTTGTTGGTGACGGGTGGTCGCCGGCCGTGGTAGGTCAGTGGCAATAAAGTGAAGGGGGTCCATTTGAGAATTTGACAAGTTTAAGGACTGTTAGCAAAACCTATTTTCTCTAATAATTGGACTGTAAACCCTACACTTCCTGAAACTTCATTTAAACCCGTGAATTTTATAGAATGATGGAAACAACCTAAAATAGTTTGGACTTTACAATTAAAGATAACCAACTTTTAAATATTTTGAATTTAACCCCAAAGTCAAAAGTCAATTTAAGATAATTTCAATTTGACCCTTAAAGTCAAAATTAACTATATAGATTTTGCAATTAAGTCATTTCCCCCAACTAACTTCCAATTTCATTTTTTTAATTTCATTCAATTAAGTTTAATTTTATATATTAAACTTTATAATTAATCTAATTAAGCTCTAATTTCATAATTAGTCTTCTATAAATATTTTTAAATTTCCTAATATCTATTAACATAAACCCTAAGTTACATAACGAGCTTTTCTAATATCATTTTAAAGATCTCCAAAATTATTTTAAGTCATAAACTTTATAATTAACTTTTCTAGAATTATTTTCAAGTCTTCAAAATCTAACTTAAATAATAATTTTATAATTAATTTTCTTAAACCAAATTTAAGTCTTTCAATATCTAATTAAAGCCTAATTAAGTTTTCTAATATTTTAATAAACATGTTTTCATTATAATTTCATCTATTAAACTAGATATTTACTTTAAAATCGTTTCTTTTATTCTTTAAATTACAACATCATCGGAAGGCCGTTCAACATCTCTCATGATCAAGAAAAATCTTAAAGCTCGTATTCTAATTACTAGTGATCTTAAATTATGAACTTATATGATCAAGAAAGTTCTTAAAGCTAGTATTCTAATTACTAGTGATCTTAAATTATGAACTTATAACTAAGGGGGGTGTATTGGTTGTGGAGTATGCCGGATTTTTTTAAACTTTCAAAGTCTGGGGGTATTCAATCCAAATTTTCAAAAGTCTTTAAAAATCCTGAGGTATTCAATACGGATTTTAATGTAGGGTAACCTTTATTATATGCATTTAAAAAATTTGTACTCTCAAGTACGTGATCTTTATGAGTATATGAGATGAGACTATTCTTATTATATACCGATGAAATTGTTACCAAATTATGAACATCTTACTATAGACTTATCAATGGAAATATGAAGCATGTTATGATTAAATGTATTATATATCAATGGCAAACCAAATGTGTGTATGAGATAATGAAATGTATCTATGATGGTGAAGAACCGTATCTATGGTGGCCAAGAACCGCAATTAAGTGTTTTGCTAAATTGTTATGGTCTCATGTGTATGTTTGTTATGATTTATTTATTTGAATTTATTTAATGTTGCTTAAGGATCTCCACTGAGTGTATTTCAAACACTCACTCTTCTATGTTAAAATGTTTTCAACACAAAGAGATTAGAAACATAGTGCACGAGCGGTAGATGTTGGTAACCTAAATTTTAAATATTGTAGAAATTTTTTATTTAAAGTGTTTTATTTCATAGATTTTAGAAATATGTATTTCATAATTATTCTTGTTTTTATATATCTTTATTATTCTTAAAGGAGTGAATTTTGTATGTAAGTAGCGCTTTAGTCAAAAAATTATCTTTAAAAGAAAGGGTATGTTACATTGTAAATAAGAAAAAAACAATTGGGGAATATTTGACTTTTTTTAATTGATATTTAATTATTTTGATTATAGTAGGAAACTAAAATATTGAAGTTTAAAAAATATGCGTTCAAAGTAAAATTTATATTTAAAAATTTTCAAATATGAAACAAGCCGTTAATAAATAAATCACAAATTAGAAAATTAATAAAATATTTTGGTCTAAATATAGATTTTAAATTATTTGGAAAAAAAATTAGAAACAAACTTTTGATATGACACGGGGAGAAATAATAGTTTACTATTTGAGATTATTATTTTTCAATCTACAATTTAAGAGTGTGTCTACTGTACAACTGGTACACATGCAATCCAGGTCGACTTGATTCACGTGTTTTTTTATTTTTTTGCTTCAGGGCAAAACCTTTATATATAAATTTGGTGACTTTTATGTACAAATTTTACGATCTTTAGTAACAATAACTTTGAAAAAAAAGAAAGAATTTCAGCAAAATTTGTACATAGATACCTTTATGTGATATTCATATTACCCTTATGTATATTAATGTGACCTTTATGTATAAATATTCATACATTTGTATAAAGGTATGAATATTTATACATAAATGTCACATTAATATACATAAAAATGTATGAATATTTATACATAAAGGTCACATTAATATACATAAGGGTCACATGAATATCATATAAAGGTATTTATGTACAAAATTTGTTGAATTCTTTTTTTTTTTCTAAATTACAATACATAAAGGTCACAACATTTATACATAAAGGTCAACACATAATTTTTTTTTGAAAAAAAGGTAAAATCATGGATTTGGGTCGGGTCGACCCGGATTGTATGGATCTTAAATCCATAAACCTAGTGCACAGGAGAATTTGTAACAATTTAATTGGGCATGTTCGACCTGTATTATCATAGCAATCCAACATGATGTTTGTCGTGGGATATATTTTAAAACAATAAAAAAATCATTGATCAATTTTTTTTTAGAAAAAATATATCATACATCACATATCAAATGTGTTTGGATAATACCACATAAGAAGCTAGAATTAGTGTTTTGTTTATGTGAGTAGCTATTAACAATTTAACATCATATAAAAAGTATTTAGGACACCACAATTTTTAAATGAATATTTGTGAAATTACTAAAATGTTATTATAGTTTATATCTCTATCTATATGCATACCAAAAGACTGTTAGGATGTACACTATAAGCCTAACTTTTGTATGAACATCTATTTTTGATACGATAATTTTTTATGATCAAATGTTTGCATTTTATATTTATTATATATATTATTGTAATTGTCCAAATAATTTATATTGTAGATAACATAGTGTGTGGTGTCATATAGAAGATCATGTTATTAGTTCCTTATAAATTATAAATAGTAGCTTACAACCAAGATGAATTTGGACAAATCATTGGAATGGTTGTAGTGTAATTTGGTATTAGTCTATCTTGACTATAAAATTACACTAGTACACTTTGTGTGTATTAAGCAGGACCAATTGAGGTTGTTCGATTTATACTGACTATATAATAGAACAAGACCTCTGTTATTATGGATGTGCATCCTCTTAATCATTATATAATAACAAGCACGTATACTCGATATATGTTTTTTTAATATACCAATGGGTGAGATTTATTCATGAAATCAATAAGCTCGGTAAATTGGGATACAATATTGTTTATATGGTGTGCTGTTGATTATAGAATGTGTTGGGATATCAGTGTATAGATTTTGATGAGACAAACCATATATGTAATAGGAAGTTTGAGTACCCCATTTTTCACAATGTTTAAGTGAAAATGTAGACTAGGATTGAGTCTATATTTATAGGTTCTGAAAGATGGGAGATCTCAACAAAGTCATGCTGCATCAAGAAGATGAAAGTATAAAGACACTATAAGTATGAACTGTAATAATACAACAAGTTAATACTGCAAGCAGAAGATGCTGGATGTAGGAAGAAGTTACTATAATGCAACTGTAAGAAGAAAACTAACTACGCTACAAGAAGTAGTTACAGTGACGCTGCAAGTAAAAGTTACAGCACCATTGTAAATATGAAATGCAACAGTACTGTATGAAAGAAGTTGCTGCAAGAAGATCGAGGATACAGAGCACAAGCCAAGACTTGCTGCATACTCCAACAAATCTCGAATACAACAAACAGAAGCAACACTCTGCAATACGAGGAAGCATAAATGCAATACGAGGAATGAAGAACAAAGTAAGTATAATTAGAGCCGTTCGAGACAAGTTCAAAGTTACAGGTGCAGAATCAATACAGACGCGACACGTTGCCTGACAGACTGTAGAAAGCTGTGAGGTGCAACCACCGCAATGAATGCTTTGAGAAGATAAGTCAAGACGTATTTAATGCGAATCATGTCTTTGATCAGTACCCTTAATTCAAATAAGAGATATCTCCTTCAATTGATATTTTTCTACAAGTATAAATAGAGGTCGAGCAACACTGAAGCTGACTACTGAAACATTTACGCTCAAAAAGTTCAAAGCATTCTCAAGCTATCTCACACGTTTCAGTCACTCGACCTAAAGTGAAGTGAACCAGATTCAACCTGAAAGATTTGAAGAAGGATTCAGAAGTTCACTTCACTGCACCAGTTGAAGAAACCACTTATGTACTTTAATCTATTTGTTGTGTGCTAGGTTGTTTTAGGTGTCGTCAGTTGATAGATTTATCCTTACTGATTGTATTAGTTGTCTAGGTGATAGACAACTTCCCTGTGTGGGAGTTTAGAAATCCGGTATGGGTTTGTCTTTAAAACTTGCAGTTGCTGTGTGTACGTTGAGTTCTAGTAGGTGTTAACTTGTTAGGTTAATAGATTGTTAGGTGTTTTCCTGTAAATCAATCTTGTTTAATGAAGTTCTTACTCGAGATAGCAGTAGAGTGGACGTAGAAAGATTACACCACCTTCGAACCACTATAAACCATAAGTGTTTATTTGTTTTCTTTTATCTGTGTTGTATCTCATATATATCTTGTCATAAGTATAAAAGAATCTTGAAAAGAAAAACATATTTGAGAAAACAAACCTTCAGTCAAAACATAATTTCCGTTGCGTAGAACTCTAAGTTACAAAGTGCAGCACTGTATCCTAGTGCTGTAAGTTCAAATAACTTGCAGAATAGTAAGTTTGAAAAGATTTTTAAAATCGATGAAGGTTCATTCACTCCATTCCTCTGAACCTCCGTGACCATTTGGGACCAACAAGTGGTATCAGAGCGAGTTAGGTTAAAAGCCAACTTATCTAGTCACCTACCCAGATCCAACCCTTACCCGTTGTTTTCTCTGCATCTTTGAAAAATCTCATATTTTAACATATTATGGATTCTTTAAACCATAAGTTGCCTATGTTTTCCATAGAGGAATATAATGACTGAAAGATTAGAATGCAGGTACATCTTTCAGCTATGAACGATGAAATATTGTTGGTCCCAAGTGGTGTCCGAGGTTCGAGGGGGTGAATGAACCTTGATCGATTTTTCAAATCTTTCGAAAAACCTTTCTATTCTGCAAGTTACTCGAACTTACAGCGCCAGATAGTTACTGCTTACAGCACTAGGATGCAATGCTGCACACTGTAACTAGAGTTTATATGCAGCAGAAAATTACGATTTATAACACAAGGCTAGTTTTCTCAAAAATGATCCTTTTCAAAATGTTTTATGCTTATGAGATATATATATGTAAAATGAGATAGACACAAATAAGAAAACAATAAAACACTTATGGTTTATAGTGGTTCGAAGGTGGTGTAATCATTCTACATCCACTCTACTGCTACCTCGAGCAGGAACTTCGTTAAGCAAGATTGAATTACAGGACCCTCCTAACAATCTAGCAACTTTACAAAGTAACCACCTATTAGAGTCCAGCGTACACACAGCAACTGCAAACTCTAAAGGCTAACCCACACAGGGTTCTAAACTCCCACATAGGGAATCTGCCTAACTCTAGACAACTTATACAAAATAGCAAGGATCTCTCCTATCAACTGTTCGACACCTCTAAAACAACCTAAGCACACAGAACAAGGTTAAAAGTATATACATTTTGTTCTTCAACTGGTGTGGTGAAGTGAGCTTCTGAATCCTTCGAAGGATCTTTCAGCTTTGAGCTTGCTTCACTTCATAGTGGTTGAGTGACTGAAACTGATGGTAGATTTGATTGTTTGTAACTTGAAAGCTTTAGAGTTTTTGCGTAAATGTTTCAGTAACCAGCTTTAGTGTTTCTCATCCTCTATTTATACTTGTAGGAGAAGATGTTCGTTGAAGGAGACATCTCTCTTTTGAATTTGAAGTACCTTGACCAAAGGCATGACTCGCATTTAATGCAACTTGACTTTCTCTTTCGAAGCAATTAATGCGGCAGTTGTGGCTAGCAGCTTTCTGCAGCGTGTCAGTCCACGTGGCATCTTTGTATTGGCTCGTTTCTGTAATTTGATCTTGTCTCAAACGGCTCTATTTATTCTTGCTTGGATCTTTGTTCTTCGTACTGCATTTATCCTTTCTCGGATTGCAGGATACTTCTCTGTTTATTATTGGCACTGTTGACTGTTTGGACAGTAAGCTTTGCATTGTATCCTAGGTCTTCTTGCAGCTGATACTCCCTTGCAGTGTTGTTGTAACTAAGACCTGCTTGCAGTATCTTCGGGCAGTACTGCTGTATCTTTTTCTTGCAGTACTCATATATCCTATTCTTGCAGCGATGCTGCACGCCGTTCTTTCTTACTTTGCTGCAGTGCTGTAACTGCTTTCTTGCAGCGATGCTGTATCTGCTTTCTTGCAGCAGCTTCTTTCCGATACACTTGATGCAGCTATGTAACTTATAAAACCTCCATCTTTCAGCTCCTATAACTAGACACAAATCTAGTCTATACTTTCACTTAAACATTGTGAAAAATGAGGTACTTAAAACTTCTTATTACATATATATTTTATTTCATCAAAATCTAAATATCGAAATCCCAACAAATATGGACGGTCATCACTGAAGGACTGATTATTCCCATCAAGGTGAATCCCGTGCTGGGGAGAGACATAGATGAATGAATGAAATAATGAAGATAAGAAGAGAGTCAACTTGGACAATGTGGCTAAAAACACTCTATTCATCACATTGGATAAAAGAACCTTCAGTAAGATTAAAACATGCAGGACATCCATGGAGATATGGGAAACGTTGGAGCAAATATGTGAAGGCACAGAACTTACCAAAGACAACAAGATCTCCAATGCCACCTAATTATTTGAGCTCTTCGAAATGAAGAATGAAGAGACTCTGGAGCAGCTAGACCTGAGATTCACTTCAATAGTGAATGAACTTGAAGCACTGGGCAAGCACTATACTCAGATGGAGAAAAATATAAAAGTATTGATAGCCCTTCCAGTGGAGTGGGATAACAAAACAACCACTATGAGAGTGTCAATGGATCTGAAATCCATGAGCACATTCAACATCTTCTCTGACCTCAAAACCTTCGAGTATGATATTAACATAAGGAAAAATGAGGTAGAAGAATCGAGTTCCAAGGTCACTGTACCGACTGCAAGAAGTACGAAAGATACAACAACCACAAGTTGCAGCAAGCAGTCAGAACTCACTTCTGAGGATACAAAAGAGGATATGACTCTTCTTCTAAAAAAGTTTGGAAGATTTATGAAAAGTAACAGCAACAACAACAAAATGAGTGACTTCAGAAAAAGTCATCCACCACCTTAGGTATCTCTCTCTTCTCAATCAAATTCAAATAATCTTGACTTATGTTACAATTGCAAGAAGTCTGGACACTATGCAAGAAGTTGTCCACACCCAACAGTCCATAAATATCCAGAAAGAGAAAAAGAACAGAGGAGAGAAAAGATGAGATATGATAGACACACGCTAAGGCCCTCATTAGAGAAATGAAGAAAACGAAAGATACAGCAGTCCCCAAGGTGATGCTGAAAGCTGTAGAATCCTCAGATAGCGACAGTGAGACCTCATCCTCAGATGAAGAATCATTGATTTTCTTGATCCCAAAAGACTATGAGGACAGTGAAGAAGATAAAGTAAACTATTAACCTCTGTCCATACATGAAAAAGAGGGGCTGAACATGATCCACTCTCTCAAGAGGATCATGAGTGATTTTGAGCAGATAAACTCAACTCATGAGGAGCTAAATGTTGAAAATGAGAACTTAAGAGATGAAAATGAAAAACTAAGAAGTAAAAACATTGATCTTGCGAAGATGCTATTAGCATATGAGTCTGATAACTGAAGATGCAGCAAGCTTCAGAAAGAAGTATCTAGGCTCAATCTACAAAAGTGTTGGTATCACACATATAGTTTCTACACACATATATAAGAAGCAGTTTTCAAACAAAACTGCTTACAGAAAGAAAACAAACAATACTTACAGAAAAGTCATTTCTGTTAAGAAAGTTTGGGTTCCAAAAAAAACTAACCCAAAAGACCCTTACAGAAATGGGTACTTAAATCTGTCTGAAATTGTTGCAGGTTTTAGTGGCAGGTTACAGCAGTGAAGTATGGTACATAGATAGTGGCTGCTCAAGGCACATGTCTGGCAACAAAGAAGCCTTAAAAGATTTCCAACCATGCAAAAGACCAAAGGTTATCTTTGGAGATGATTCCAAAGGAAGCACAAAAGAAAATGAAAATCTGGTCAAAGGAAATATCAAGATCAAGGATGTATCCTATGTGAAAGGACTCAGATATAACTTGCTGAGCATCAGTCAATTTTGTGACAAATGATACACTGTGAAGTTCAACCTCAACAAATACCTAATCAAGGACAACAAATCAAATGAAGTCAAGCTTATAGGAACAAGAAGAGGAAACATATATCTTGCAGATTGGAACTCTTCTATTCAACCTACATGTTTCATTATAAAGAGTCCACCAGAGCTGAGCTGGCTGTGGCACAAGAGGCTTAGTCATTTGAACTTCAAGACTATAAACAAGTTAAAAAGAAAAGGACTTGTAAGAGGACTCTCAAATATAGCATTCACAAAGGAAAACATCTGTGGAGCCTGTTAGAAAGACAAGCAAGTAAAAAGCTCATTAATTCAAAGACAAGTTATAGAAGTCATCTCACAGGATTCTAGACCTTCTACACATGGATCTTTTTGAACCAGTAGAACCAGTGAGCATAAGTGGGAAGAAGTACTCACTTGTGGTAGTAGATGACTACTCCAGATACACCTGAACTATCTTTCTTGCTAAGAAGTCAGAAACTCAGAACAAGCTGTCTGACCTCATGAAAAAGATTCAAAATGAGAAAAATTTGAGTATTGTGAAGATTAGATCTGACAGAGGGACTGAGTTCACCAATAAATTCATAGAGAAATTCTGTTCTGATAATGATATTCGTCGTGAGTACTCTGCTGAAAGAACACCTCAAAAGAATGGTGTTGCTGAAAGAAGGAATAGAACACTTAATGAAACAACAAGAACAATGATATCAGAGGCAGAAATACCCAAGAGATTTTTGGCTGAAGCTACAAACACTGCATGCTACACTCAGAACAGATGTCTGATTAACAAAAATCTAGACAAAACTCCATATGAAGTCTGGAATGGATATACACCAAATATTTTCTATCTGCATATCTTTGGATGCAAGTGTTATATCCTCCACAATGGAAAGAAGCATCTAAAGACCTTTGATGCAAAATCAGATGAAGGAGTATTTCTTGGATACTCAGTTGTAAGTAAGGCATTCAGAGTCTTCAATAAAAGAACCTTGGTGGTTGAAGAGTCAATTTATATGGTGTTTGATGAACCACATTATGACACTAGCAAGCTGGAAGAACCTGTTGAATGAACAATCCCCTTGAAAGAAAATGATGTTCCCTATACTGAAGGAGTTCTACCTCCAGCAGAAGACAAAGAAAAAGAGTCTACACCTCTGGATAAAACAGACATTCTTACAGCAGCAGAACCCACAATCTTACTGCATGATGAGGAGCAACCTAGACCTGTGCACACCTTTGAGCCTGACAGAACATGGCTAAGAAATCACCCCAGAGATCTCATCATTGGAGATCCATCACTAGGAGTAAGAACAAGAAGGTCTATTTCTCATGAAACAATGTTTGCATGCTTTATATCTCAAATAGAGCCAAAGAACATTGAAGAAGCTCGTCAGGACAATAATTGGGTTCAAGCCATGCAGGAAGAACTGAATAGATTTGAAAGAAATCAAGTATGACTGTTCACTATTTTCTTTTAGCTACGCCTGCAAGTGTACGGTGTAAATTGTAGGAGTGGTGAACAAGGTCGATCCCACAGAGACTATCTATCTAGGCACTAATTAACTACTCAAATCCAATTCTCAATTTTATCTAGGTAAATCAAATTTCATCAATTGCAGATTAATTCAATAGAAACAATGATAACGTAAATAAGGTAGCTTAAAGATAACAGAAATCTGAAACAAGTTCTAGAACATGCTTTTATCTAATTCTCATCAAGATATCACTTTTACCAATCCAAGTTCATTAATCAATCATCATATATGAGCAATCACACATATCAATTAATAGCTCTCCCGAGTCAATTAATCAGTTGATTATTATGCCATCAGAGGTATCCCTACTCAATCTGATAGAAACATAACAACTCCCAAAAGTACCCAAGATTGATTTCTCATCACATAAATTCCTTAATCTCCCGATCTAAGTATCTTTATGTGTCATGTGTTTATTCTTCCATAATTAAATCTCATCTCCCGAATTTTGATTCAATTATTAAAACATGCTCAATTATCGGCCAAATAATCAAACAAACAATCAACTCATAAACACACAAATAAGATGAATGATTATGAACATTGAATTAAATTAAAGATCCATCAAGATTCGAATTAGACTACTAACAAATCCTAGAAAATTATAGACAAGATTGAAAATATCATATCCACTAAACTAACAAGAGAGGAAAGCTTGAAATCCTAGCGACGGTGATCTCGTACTTTCTTTGATTCTTGAATTCTTGTTCTTCTCTCTACCTCTTTTCGCCAATCCCATTCTCTTTTCGCCTCTCAAGTCTTTTATATCAATCAAAGAATGAAAATACGCAAAAACAACCAAATTCGCGGTGCGCCCGAGCACGGCCGTGCTACACGGTACGGTTGTGCCCCATTGTCCAATTTCCATCGCGCATTCTGGTACGATCGTGCTATACTGCACGGTCGTGCCCCATCCTTCAGTCTTGAATCCTGTCGTGCATGGTCCGACCATGCTATTCAGCACTATCGTGCTCGCCTTTTCAGACATCTCACTCAAAACTTACACTTTTCCTCATTAAAATCATGAGACTCAACACAAACCCGTCAAATGCATCTTATATATAAATTATCTCAATAATCACCATAAAAACGTAGCTAACCCATTCAAATGAATACATAAACATACGCAAAAATAGGTGAAAATTGGCATTTATCAAATCCCCCAAACTTAAACTGTTGTTCGTCCTCGAGCAACGTTAACTACTCAAATGATAAACCTAAACAAAACTAACATCCTACTAAACGAAGCACAAGCCATGACATCAAGTATCACAAACGATAAATCATATACACCTAATTGATATCAAAAAATTCATCCGAACTTATAATAAATACTTCAAACAATTCATAATCATGCACTTTCAAGGAGTAATGAACCTCACAAGGTATAGTGTATCATTCACACTCAACAGTGTTTATAAATAGGATATGTATACGCTCAAAACGATAAATCAAGTAAAACCTACCATAAGCTTGCAGATCGTCTCACTTCTTCACTACGGTTGTACATGCGAATATTAAGAATCAACAAGGACTTCCATTTGGACGCAATGAGACTCTTTGGACAGGGTAGGAAAAATTTGGGATAAAAGTGACTACTCAAATAGATGATTGAAGCTCCTCCACAAATTTCATTTCAATCCACAAAGTCTTGCTTTTTTTTTATCATATATCTCCAATCAACTGCGTCTCCCAAAACATGAGTTCCAGCAATATTCCAATCACAGTCATCATTCGATCGAGTTCCAGAAAAAGGCACAACTCGTAATAACAATTATACACTTGAGTTCCAGAAAAGGCACAACTCATGCAAAAATTTTCCTTTTATCTATCCCTTCTTTAAGCCAAGTACACACTTTCTTTTCTCTTTTCTTTTTTTTACTTGGTCTCTTTTTTTTTCACTGAAATACTCCACCAAATTCTTTCTCCAATTCTACGTAAACTTCCCAATTAAGCTTTAAAATCGTAGGTGGGTATGCTCGAAATATAGGCCCTGATATTAGGCTAAACAAAGAAATAGGTTCAAAAGCTCAACAGGGCTAACAAAGGAAATAAATCAGATTCGGTGAGAAATTATTTGGCTAAGTGACTCATAGTAACAAAGATGGCCTTATATCATTTTCAAAAATCCACATGTACTTGTAGTCTCAAAGAAGATACCAAAGCAAGTTCTAGAGGTATATACAAGATTATCGCCAACATACAATCAAGAAAATAAGACTTGGTGTAATATCAAGTCAAGGCTCAAATCTCACAAGCTTATTTTCATACTCCTTAAAAATACACAATCATTGCATGCTCAGATGTATTCACAAAAAATAATTCGAAACAAACTTTCAACTTCAATCAAGCAATATAGATCTACTTCCATTTACTCAATTTCATGCTTCCTTCTTATACCTCAAAAATTTCAAGTCATCGTCAACTAATCACGCAACTAATCATGTAATCTAAACAAAACAAATATCGAACATATAATCATGCGGTTCTAAAACACATTTCCAATTCCCAAAAAATTTTCCTCGTTTCGTTTTTCAATAATACATCCCTCAAACTTAAAGTCTACAATTCCAAAGAAGACATGAAAACGGGGAGAAACCAAACAAAGAAACGAAACAAAAAACTAAAACAAAAGAAAAGGAAAACAGGAGCAACAAAACCTCTTGTCGCTCAATCCTCAGTCGGGGGTGGCGGGGGTAGATAGACATGGCCCATGGAGATCCTCCAATGGTCCATGCGTGTCATGAAATCCATCATCGTCGCCCGGTAGTCGCAAAATTCCCCTCGCAGCTCGTCTAAGCCGGTCTCCAACGCTCCGAATCTAACGTCGTACTGAGGAGTGTAATCGTGCTGTCGCTGCTGCTGCAGATACTTCTCAGGCTGTGGAGGTGCTGCATATCCATAGTCTGGTCCTCTCTCATATGCCTCTTCCTCCTCTATCACCTCGCGCTGCATATCTGACATATCGAGCAGCGCTGGCTTATATGGCATATCGTCAGAGAGGGCTATGTGTACAGGAGTATCCATAGACCAATTTTGCTGGTCTAGCACGCCCGAACTATCATCCTCGTCACCCACAGTCGTGAACTGTGGATTTGGCAGTGGGAATCCCGGAGCCCCGTTCTGCTGAAAGAAATAACCGTGGCCCATCGGGTCTAGACAGATGAAATGCTGGTTAACCAGCGTCTGCATGTCAATCGTTGTCGACTCGGGCATATACGAAATGAATCCAGTGGCATCTCAACATGCAGCGCCAATGGGGTGATCAGGCCACCTATGACAATAACTCCACTGGGCTGCTTCGCAATCCTACTCATCTGCCTGATCAAAATGTAGCGGCATCAATCTCCATCGCTCGGTTTTGAACCATGTAGTATAAAATGTACAACTCATCCACTCGAAGTCCACCGCTATCATGCCGAGTAAAGATCGTCTTGGCCAGCACCCTCTGAATGTATCTGAAGATCGGGTTGCGTATCCACATGGCCTTTGCTTTTCTCGCATCCCATGGTACCGGATCTTGGACGCTGCAATCGGTGAATAGGCCCCAAAACTCCGCGGCTCTGAAGTGCTTGTGATGCTTCACTGTAGTAGCCTCGGTCGGTAAGTGGTATATCTACCGGAATTGTTCTATCAAAATCTCATATGGCCTGTTCTGTAACCGAAAACTTATGCTTTCCGGGGTCATCGGAGGCCATGTCCTTTCCTTGACTGAAAGTGTGCTGAGGACCTCCAGCACGATCTTCGGATAAGTCCTCCATCGCCCTCTGAAAAAATTAGTCCACTCGACTCTGTCCACTAATCTCCAAAAATCATCGTGGAGACCAAGAATCCGTAGAGCACTATCATCGGCGTACCGGGTAGCCTCAATTTGTCTTCCAACCAATGCGTCCCACCAAGCCTGATGTTCAGGATCTGTTAACCGCACCTCGTAATGCGTAAGAGAGGTGGGTTGAGGGATCGAAGAGTTAGTCGAAGCGCCATTGGTTGTCTTTCGCTTTTTTCCTCCAACCATTTTAATCCTGCAATTATAACCACAATCAGTTGTACATGATATCAGATTTTTCATTGAACAACCATAGTTTCCCCGAAACTTAAACACAAGCCTAATTCACATTGTTATCCCTATCTCAACTACACACACAAGTAAATTCCAAATTCTAACCCATATTCATCAATTCATCATTGCATACAATAGAATATATCGTAATCATTGAAAACCACAACCAATCATGCTCAAAATTCCAACCAAGTTGAAGAAATCACATGGCACACCAAGTGTTCGATAAAGTCCCCAATGACAAAATTTCTCCAAATAAAATTCTACTCCGATTAAAACTCTTCCCAACGCATATTCATTCGTTCCAATGCAAAAGAAACTGAAAAAAAATCGGAGAGTAACATACTTTTTTGACGAAAAAACGAAATGTGCACTTGATGGTTCCAAAATGACAATGGGGCACTTTTTCATCCAAAATTTCAAGTAATTGATGTTAACGTGAAGTAGGGGAGTGATGAATTTGTGTTTAAGAGTGATTAATCGGAAGAAAAATGTGTAATTCATTAATTTGGTGCTTAGGGTTTCGAATTTGGGGGAAGAATTGTGAAAATTCTTTCCCCCTTTCACCCTTTTGAATCTCGACCAGATGGGGCACGACCGTACTCCACAGCGCGGTCGACCGTGCCCAGTCTGCCAGGCCCACAGGTCGATGGCTCACGATCGTGCCTCATGGGGCACGACCGTGCTTCACTTATTTATTTATTTATTTATTTTTTATTATATAAATAAAAAACGAGACCTAACTATTTGGGTTGCCTCCCAAGTAGCGCTAAGTTTTACATCTTCAGCCATACGAGACAAAAACTTACCTGTTACGAGTCATTTATGAAATAAATGCACCTGGCCATCTCCTTCGTTCCATTTCCATAGTATAGCTTGATCCTTTGTGTGTTTACGGGGAACGTGCGCCATCCCTTGCCAATAACTCGACATAGCCTGGATCAAATACTTTCTTCACCCAAAAGGGTCCCGACTATCTTGACTTCAATTTTCCAGGGAACAATCGGAGTCTCGAATTGAATAGCAATACCGGATCTCCTGGCTTGAATGTCCTATTTTGAATCATTTTATCATGAAAGCGTTTGATTCGTTCTTTGTAGATTCGAGCGCTTTCATAGGCATCATTTCGAAACTCATCTAGTTCTAAGAGGTTTTGTACTCGATCTGAGCTTGCCCGTTTGTAGTCGAAATTCAATGCTCTTGTGGCCCAAAACGCTTTGTGTTCCAATTCCACCGGGAGATGACATGATTTACCAAAAAGAAGTTGGTAAGGGGACATACCAATTGGCGTTTTAAATGCCGTCCTATAAGCCCATAGGGAGTCATCCAAACGAAACGCCAATCCTTACGGTTTACGCTCACAGTTTTCTTTAAGATTGCCTTTATCTCCCTATTTGACACTTTAGCTAGCCCATTTGCTTGAGGGTGATATGTCAATGTCATTTTGTGCTTTACTCCGTATTTCTCCAACAATTTGGCAAAAATTTTGTTGTGGAAGTGTTTTCCCCCATATCTAATAATTGCCTTGGGAGTCTCAAATCTATTGAAGATCTTTTTCTTCAAAACTTGTAGAACAACTTTAGCATCATTAGTTTTGGTGGGAATAGCCTCTATCCACTTGGACAAGTAATCTACAGCTAGCAGAATATAGTTATATCCATTGGATGGGGGAAAAGGCCCCATAAAATCTATGCCCCATACATCGAAAATCTCCACTTTCAGTATGTTGGTGAGAGGCATCTCATGTTTCCTTGATATAGTCCCCGTCATTTGGCATCGATCACAACCTGCCACAAAGTCATAACAATCCTTAAATAAAGTTGGCCAATACAAACCTGATTGCAGCACTTTGATAGTTGTCTTCTTCCCACTATGGTGTCCTCCTACGGGTGATGAATGACACATTCCCACAATGTCATCCCATTCTTCTAGCGGGATACATCTCCTAATTATTGAATCTGCATATCTCCTTAACAAGTACGGGTCATCCCACATATAAAATTTTATATCATGAAGAAATTTCTTTCTTTGTACCTATTTAAATCTGGTAGGAGGACTCCTTGTGCCAAGTAATTCACGATATCTGCATACCATGGTACCGGAGCATCATTTACAGCCAGTATGCACTCATCTGGGAATTTTTCCTTGATCTTTTCGCTTTGATCACCTCTTCGTTCTCGAGTCTTGACAAATGATCAGTTACCACATTCTCGTAGCCCTTACGATCTTTGATCTCCAAATCGAATTCCTGCAACAATAAAACCCAACGTATTAGACGTGGTTTAGCATCTTTTTTATCGAAAAGTTAACAAATTGCAGCATAGTCAGTATAAACTATTGTTTTAGTGCCGATGAGGTAAGGATGAAATTTGTCGAATGTGAAGACGACTGCCAACATCTCTTTTTCCGTAGTGGTGTAGTTTTATTGAGCTTCATCCAGTGTTCGACTTGCATAGTATATCGGCCTCAGCACTTTATCTCTCTTTTGTCCAAGCATAGCTCCCACGGCATAGTCACTGGCATCACACATTAACTCGAATGGTTGTGACCAATCCGGAGTTACCAAAATTGGTGCACTCGTCAATGTCTTCTTCAATGTTCCGAACGCCAAGTGACACTCTTCATCGAACTTGAACTCGGCCTCTTTCTCTAGGAATCGGCTCAACGGTTTGGTGATCTTTGAAAAATCTTTTATGAACCTTCGATAAAAGCCTGCATGTCCGAAGAAACTGCGGATTGCTTTTTCTGTTTTTGGTGGCGGTAATTTTTCAATTGCCATAATCTTTGCTCTATCTACTTCCAGTCCTGCAGATGAATCACGGTGACCCAAAACAATTCCATCTTTTACCATGAAATGACATTTTTCCCAATTTAAAACCAGATTAGTTTCCTTGCATCGCTGCAAAACTTGAGAAAGATTAGATAGACAAATATCAAAGAAAGTTCCAAAAACTGAAAAATCATCCATAAACACTTCCATCCTATTTTCTATCATATCATGAAAAATAGCCATCATGCAACGTTGAAACGTGGCTGATGCATTACACAATCCAAAGAGCATCCTTCGAAATGCAAAGGTGCCATATGGACAGGTAAAAGTTGTTTTCTCTTGATCTTCTGAAGTAATCGCAATTTGATTGTATCCAGAATATCCATCAAGGAAACAATAATAATCATATCCCGCTAAACGGTCCAACATTTGATCTATAAATGGGAGAGGGAAATGGTCTTTTCGGGTGGCGGTGTTTAATTTTCTATAATCAATACACACCCGCCATCCTGTTACCGTTCGAGTGACGATCAGCTCCTCATCCTCATTCTTGACTACCGTCATTTCTCCTTTCTTTGGCACCACCTGTACTGGACTTACCCAATTGCTGTCGGAAATGGGATACACAATTCCTGCATCCAGCCATTTTAGGACTTCCTTCTTCACCACCTCCTACATAATTAGGTTAAGTCTCTGTTGGTTCTGGATTGAAGGTTTGTAAGTATCCTCAATCCTTATTTTATGCATAACAACGGAGGGACTTATTCCCTTCAAATCCAAAATGGACCAACTGAGGGCATGCTTATGTTCTCTCAACACACGTAAAAGTTTTTCTAATTGAACTGAGTTTAGAGAAGAGAAAACGATTACCGGATTAGCTTTTTCACTTCCCAAAAATGCATATTGGAGATGATCTGGAAGGTTTTTCAATTCTGGAATGAATACGGTGCTTTTCGTGTCTGAAGTCGACTCTTTCCGGTCGAGCACGGTCTGACCGTGCTCCTCAGCACGGTTGTGCTCGATCTGCTTACATGTCCTCGATCCGGGCACGGTTGATCGTGCCATGGGGCACGATCATGCCCCGTTGTCCAGGCCTGATTCTCTACCGGGCACGGTCTGACCGTGTTTTCTAGCACGGTCGTGCTTGGTTGTTCCTCCTTCTCCTTATTTCTCGTTTTCTCGTTTATTTACTTTTTTGCCATATTTCTTCCTTGATATTTCTTGTAATGCCTCCAAACAATACACATAGTCGATAATCACCTCATTTTCAGAACAAGGTTTTCCGCTCGAGTTTGTAACGATTCCATCAAGCAAAATTCCAACGCGTCCTTTGACAAGATTTGCTCCATTTGATCCTCCACACATACATCCTCTACTCTAATGAAGCTGCAAGTTTAGTTTTTGTCATGAAATCTCATGGCCTTGTAAATGTTGAACAGGATGTGTTCGTCATTCACTCTCAAGGTAAGCTCTCCTTTTTACACATTAATCAATGCTCGTCCCGTAGCTAAGAATAACCATCCTAAAATAAGGGGCACAATATGATCTTCCTCCATGTCGAGAACTACGAAATCCACTGGGAAGATGAATCGATCAACTTTGACTAGTACGTCCTCAATGATCCCCTTGGGATAAGTTATCGATCTATCAGCTAATTGCAACGTGATTGTGGAGGGTTTCACTTCACCAAGACCAAGCTTCTTCAAAATGGATAGCGGCATCAAATTTATGCTTGCTCCTAGGTCACACAAAGCTTTGTCAAAACTTGATTCTCCAATCACACAAGGGATTGTGAAGCTCCCTGGGTCTTTAAGCTTTTGTGACAACTTTTGTTGTATGATTGCACTGCACTCCTCCGTGAGATTAACTCTTTCATAATCCACTATTTTCTCTTCTTTGACATGACGTCCTTCAAGAATTTTGCATAATTCGGCATCTGTTCCAACGCATCTGCAAAAGGAATGTTAATGTGAATTTTCTTGAAAATTTCCAGAAATTTAGCGAATTGAGCATCTAGCTTTTTTTTTTGAAAACGCTGAGGAAAAGGAAGAGAAGAAATAGTAAATGGGAGTGAAGGGTTAGAATTTGATTTTGGCTTCTCAGCCCCTTTTTGTTCGACTTCAACTTCCTTTTGCTCCGCCACTTCTTCATCATCTTTCTTCTCGTTCTCATCTTCCTCCACCACTGACATGTTTGGTCCTTCATATTCCATTCAACTTCTCAATTGGATTGCCTTGCAATGCTCCCTTAGGTTGATTTCAGTAGTGCTTGGATATTGTCCCTTTTTATGTTGATTCCCTATGTTTTCAGCCATCTTCCCTACTTGTAACTCCAAGGCCTTCATCCGTGCATCAAATTTTTCTTCCATCCTTATGAATCTATCTCGTGATTCATTCATAAATGCACCTACTAAATCTTTAAGTGTCGGTTTCTTTGGTTCATCAATGACTCCATTTGTAACAGAAAAACCCAGAGGTGGTTGTAAAACATTCTTGTTGTTTGCATAGGAGAAATTTTCATCATTCGCCCTCCGTGTTTATACTAATACATCCCCCTATTCCGAAAGTTTTAGTTGTTTCGGAAGCCTTGGTTGTTGAAATTTTGCCCATTCATAAAGTTGACATCTTCTACTTCTTCTTGTTGGGTAAAATCACATCCTCGACTCCCAACACTTCTTACGCTTTGGGTTTGAACCTTTGCCAGTGCAGGTACTTTAGTTGTGAGAGCTGCTATTTATGAGGACAATACGGACAATTTGTCTTGACCTTGAATCTCAGCCACTTTCCTATATGTGTTCCTCTTAGACGGCCATTGGTAGCTGTTTGTTGCCATTTCCTCCAGGATATATATTACCTCATCTGGACTCTTTGCTAACAAAGCTCCCCTTGCCGCTGCATCTATCATTGTTCTCGTTGATCCAAACAGTCCATTGTAGAAGAAACAGACCTGTTGATCCTCAGGGAATCCATGTTGAGGACATCTTCTTAACATATCTCTGAATCTTTCCCAACCTTCACCCAAGGACTCCCCATCAAATTGCTTGAACTGTGTAATTCACTCTTCAACTTCAACGTTTTGCTTGGTGGAAAGTACTTGAATATAAACTTCTTACTTAAACCATCTCATGTAGTAATTGAGCCTGAAGGGAGTGAGTTGAACCACAACTTTGCTTTGTCTCGTAGAGAAAAGGAAAACAATTGTAATCTTATGGCATCATCAGAAACACCATTCAACTTAATTGTGTCACAAACTTCAAGAAATTGCACCAGATGCGCATTGGGGTCATCTAAATGGCTTCCCCCAAACTGATTTTGCTGAACCATAGCGATCAGACCCGGTTTCAACTCGAAATTGTTCGCTCGAATAGGTGGTCGCACAACCCCCTTCCATTTTGTTGAGGTTGAAAGTAATCTCTTATGGGTCTCTGAGCACCCACTTGTGGTGCTTGATTCACTCCGTCTTGATTGTTTAGTACTTGTTCCATCGGATTGTCTTCAGCCATCTGAATTGGAGCAAAAAGTTGTTTTCATGTTTTACGATGTCTGCAGGTTGCTTCAATCTCCAAATCTAATGCATTCAAGTTCACCTTTTCAGAGCGAGTGTTCATGCACAATCTGAAAACACCTGAAAAACAAGTATCAGATACTCCCTGAAAAATAAAAAATATAATAAAAGAAAAAATACAGGTAAATCCTAGACTAAAAATAAAAACAAAATTCAAATATTAATTGCGCCTAAACTCTAGTCCCTAGCAACGGCGCCAAAAACTTGTTCACTATTTTCTTTTAGCTACGCCCGCAAGTGTACGGTGTAAATTGTAGGAGTGGTGAGCAAGGTCGATCCCACAGAGACTATCTATCTAGGCACTAATTAACTACTCAAATCCAATTCTCAATTTTATCTAGGTAAATCAAATTTCATCAATTGCAGATTAATTCAATAGAAACAATGATAACGTAAATAAGGTAGCTTAAAGATAACAAAAATCTGAAACAGGTTCTAGGACATGCTTTTATCTAATTCTCATCAAGATATCACTTTTACCAATCCAAGTTCATTAATCAATCATCATATATGAGCAATCACACATATCAATTAATAGCTCTCTCGAGTCAATTAATCAGTTGATCATTATGCCATCAGAGGTATCCCTACTCAATCTGATAGAAACATAACAACTCCCAAAAGTACCCAAGATTGATTTCTCATCACATAAATTCCTTAATCTCCCGATCTAAGTATCTTTATGTGTCATGTGTTTATTCTTCCATAATTAAATCTCATCTCCCGAATTTTGATTCAATTATTAAAACATGCTCAATTATCGGCCAAATAATCAAACAAACAATCAACTCATAAACACACAAATAAGATGAATGATTATGAACATTGAATTAAATTAAAGCTCCATCAAGATTCGAATTAGACTACTAACAAATCCTAGAAACCCTAGAAAATTATAGACAAAATTGAAAATATCATATCCACTAAACTAACAAGAGAAGAAAGATTGAAATCCTAGCGATGATGATCTCGTACTTCCTTTGATTCTTGAATTCTTGTTCTTCTCTCTTCGTGCTTCTTCTCTCTGCCACTTTTCGTCAATCCCCTTCTCTTTTCCCCTCTCAAGTCTTTTATATCAATCAAAGAATGAAAATACGTAAAAATAACCGAATTCACGACGCGCCCGGGTACGACCGTGCTACACGGCACGATCGTGCCCCATTGTCCAATTTCCATCATGTATTCTGGCACAATCGTGCTATACTGCACGGTCATGCCCCATCCTTCAGTCTCGAATCCTGTCGCGCACGATTCGGTCGTGCTATTCAGCACGGTCGTGCTCGTCTTTTCAGCCATCTCACTCAAAACTTGCACTTTTCCTCATTAAAATCATGAGACTCAACACAAACCCGTCAAATGTATCTTATATACAAATTATCTCAATAATCACCACAAAAATGTAGCTAACCCATTCAAATGAATACATAAACATACGCAAAAATAGGTGAAAATTGGCACTTATCAATGACACACAGTTGAAAGACCAACTCATCAAGGAGTTATTAGAACAAAGTGGGTGTTCAAGAACAAACTAGATGAATCCAGACTTGTTGTAAGAACTAAAGAAAAGCTAGTTGCTAAGGGGTATTGCCAAGAAGAAGGAATTAATTTTGATGAGACCTTTGCTCCTATAGCAAGGTAAGCTATAAGGATTTTTCTAGCATATGCAGCTCACATGAACTTAAATATATATCAAATGGATGTGAAAAGTGCATTTTTCAATGGTCTTCTTATAGAGAAAGTGTATGTGGAGCAACCTCCAGGCTTTGAAGACCATGCAAATGCCTTATAAGATCTTTGCTGTATCTTACAGCAAGCATACCATACATCATGTTTGCAATAGGAGTCTGTACAAGATTTCAAGCAGCCCCGAAGGAATCACATCTTTCAGTAGTGAAAATGATTATCAAGTATCTGAAAGAAACTCAAGAAGTAGGCCTATGGTATCCTAATGAAGGAGGATTCAAGCTTAAAGGCTACTCTGACTCAAATTATGCTAGCTGCAAGATTGACAGGAAAAACATAAGTGGAACTTGTCAATTTCTAGAAAACAGGCTTGTTTTATGGTTCTGCAGAAAACAAACATTTATAGCAACATCTACAGTAGAAGCGGAATATGTTGCAGCCGGAAGTTGTTGTGCTCAAATCCTCTGGATACAGCAGTAACTAAGAGATTATAAAATTGAAGAGAAAGTAACTTCAATCCTCTATGATAATACGAGTACTATTGCAATTACCCATAATCCAGTATTCCACTCAAGAACAAAGCACATTAACATCAGACATCACTTCATAAGAGATCATGTTGAAAAGAAAGATGTCGTGGTAGAGAAAGTTCATGCAGATCTCCAACTAGCTTATATATTCACCAAGTCTCTATGTGAATCAAGAGTTTCCATGCTAAGGAATGAGCTGTGAATTCTGAAGTTGTAAGTGGAAGGAGAAGTTTCAGAAGCTCAGAGGGAATCCCTGCAACCTTGTAAGAAGCTATAAGTATCTTGCTGTAAGATGCGGCTTCATACAATGCTGCATCCTTAATTCTTATAGCATGAACAGTAAGTAAGCAGCAGAAGGATACAACATTTATTACCTGGAGTATTTAATACTCTGCAACCTCGTACAAGAAGCTGCAATCTTAAAAAACAATAAATAAGGCGGCAAAATGCATGCTTCACCTCGTATTTAATGTAAGTCTGCGTGTGTCAGGATACGAAAAGATGCGGTTAGAGGTCATAACTGCTAAGTTTCGAATATTTATACGTTGACCCTTCCATCTTTTTATAAGGACCGTTAGATCAACTTTAATCTTTTACTCTTATCTATTGATCTTAAAACAAGTCTTTTAAACTTCTCCTTGATACCATTACCTGATCATTCATGCACATTTTTCTCAAAGTATCAAGTAAGAGCAGTTTCTTCCTTCAAAAATTTTCAGAACTTTTTCTGTGCAGTTTCTTCAAACCTTCATCTTTATCATCAATGGCTGCCAGACAAACAATCATTCTCGAAGGATGTCTTGTCAACCAAGAGCATGTATATGCCTCAAAGCTATATTACAACTCCATCATTGCCTATATTTTCGAAGCTTTGGAAAGGACCCAGATTCTAGGGCTCCTAACCATAGTTTATATCGGATTCTCCATAGAGTCTGTTCAGAGATTCTACGCGCTCGCAAGGAGATCCGAGAAGAGAAGATTCTCCATTCTCTTCAAAATGGATGAAGATGATGAGGACAGAGAGCTGTCCATGAGAGACATCGCCTCTATATTCAGCATCTCTGCTGAAGGGTTGACTCCAAGTCAGCTCCTGTCGTTTGGGGATGACATTACTGAAGAGATGTGGAATCTCTTTAGGGAGAGGGATGCTGGGGTCGAAGTTAAGAAAAATACCCTGAAGAAACTCTTCAAGCCGGAGTTTGAGTTTCTTCACGATAACTGTGCGTACTCCATTGAAGGCAGAATAGGGAGTTACGATAAATGCACAGACCTCCGCTTCAGAATCATGTCTGCCATCATGAGCGGAGAAAGGGTGAACTGGGCTAGGTTCATCTTTAAGTAGATATGGGAGGAGGCAGAGAAGACCACTGTAAGAAGGAGCTACGGCATCACAATCTGCTCCCTTCTCTGTAAGCTTGGATTGCAGCTCATAGCTCCTACCCCAATTCCCATTGGTAAGTATCTTGGAGAGAAGAAGAAGGGTATTGTTAGTAAAGCTGCTGGGGTTGTAAGGAAGAAAATTAAGGATGCAGTAGCTGCAACCTTAGCCCTTCGAGATGAAGCTGTAAACGGTGGGGTAGATAAAGAAGGAGAATCAAGGCAAGAGGCCCTTCCCATCAGCTCAGCTTCTAAAGACAGTGTCCTCTCTATCATCAAGAGGGCTCCGAAGAGAGCAGAATTGGAGTCATCATCATTCTCAGATGATGATGTGCCCCTAGGGAGAAAGAAGATAAGAAAACTTGTTTCTCTGCGCAGCAAGAAGAAAGTTGCTACAGCTTTTACAAGAAGAATAGTTGCATCAGAGGTCGAGTCAGATGAGCAGCGTGAGCAAGAAGGCCCCCAACCTACTGTTGCAAGAGCTCTGATCGATTCAACCTTCCTAGCTGCTGGATCTAATCCAACCTTCCCAGTCGCTAGTCTCGATCCAATCTTTCCAGCTGCTGAAGATGAGATAGAGCAGTAATATAATCTCTAAAGGAGGATGAGACTGGCTAAGGGGAAAACTCTGCTGCAGTAAAAAGAGTTTCTTGTCATGGAGAAGATTGTCCTAAAGTGGGCTCAAACGAATGATATACTCCACCTCCTGTAACCTGAGTTCGTAGAATTTGTTCGCTCAGTAAGATCACGAATAACTGTTGCTCATGGAGCATTAGACAAAAGGAAGGACAAGGCTGCTGCAGTTGAAAAGGAGTCTACAAAGCTGCAGATGAAAGCAGCAAGGGAAGATGTGCAGGTCTTCCTAGCCCCAGCTATAGAGGCTGTAAGAAGGGGCGATGATGTTGTATTTGCCGAAGAGCAAATCAACACTCTTGGAGTGGTGCAAGCTGAAGAAGCGATGCTGCAACTAGCGCTGCAAGCTAGTGTGAAGGAGACCAGGATGCAACACACTTCAAGAAGGATGCGGGGAGAAGGAAGCTCAAGCTCTCTTGCATATGAACAAGTAGTTGAGGGTCTCTCAACGCTAGTCTCTCTCCAACCCTTAGAGGAGAAGACTCAACTACTTGACTACGGCGATTCTCTAGTTCACGCCTATTCTGAAGCTGCTGCAGCTTCACTTAAAGGGGAACCGTCAGTGATTATCACAGAAGTTCTCTCTGATATTGCAGAAATAGAGATTTCCAATAATGTAACCACGTAGAAAGTTGCGGAGGCTGGACTCCCTGTACTAGCAGAGACAACAGTACACCATGGGAAATCCTTGAAGAAACAGCTGAATAAACCTTGAGGATGGAAGCTGAGATTCTTGTAAAAGTTGAGCATACAGTGCTGCAAACTATTACTGCTGTAAGAAACCAACCGATGTTGTAAGTTGTAGATCTTGCAAAAGAGGAAGTAGAGAAAGTTGTAAGATCGGTCGTTGAGACGGTGTCCTCGCAGAAGACTTCAGGTGAGATGGCTGTTGAGACAACACTCTCTGAGGAGTTGAAGACTTCTAGAGGGGTGGTTGTTGAGACAGTACCCTCAGAGGAAGCTGAAGTTGCTGAAGTGGCTGAAGAAACATCAGTGCATCTAGAGACACCTCAGGAGGAGGTTGATGCTGCACCTGCTGCAAGCTTATCCGAACCAATTTAGGATGCAGCAGAAGTTTCTGAAGAAGAAGAAGCAGAAGATCCTACCTCTGAATTTCATGAGAAGTTTGCTTCTTTCAGAGTATCAAGCTCAAGGAGGATCGATGATGATGCTGATGATGATGATGAAGTTGGTGAAGATGAAGAAGCCTCGGAGCTGAATGCAGCACAACGCCCTCAAACTATAATTCCATACGCTGTACCAGCTTCTGGCTTAAAACAAGAAAGAGCAGCTGGACTGTCAACTGAGGAGTCTATAGACAAAGTTATTGCTGCTGTTAGACAACTCCTCCACGAACTGCAAGAACACCAGTCTAACATGCAGAGCAACATGCGCTTAAGTGACATGTTACATGCTGAAACCATTACCAGCTTTAAGAAAGATATTGAAGCCATCCCTGAGAAGATGCAGTACAGCCTTAACAATCGAACCAACAAGCTGTAAAGGGATAGGATACGGATGAAGGAAGAGTTGAAGAGAGAAGTTGCAATCAACCGAGTAGAAATCAAGATGTGCACGAATTCAGTTGATGTAGCAGCAGAGATGTTGCACTCTCACTCCATGCTGTTGGAGACACTGCTGGATAATGTTCTTGACCAAACTAGAAGAACTAGAAGTGTTGATGACATATTGGGCAACCTGGAGATGATAGTTGATGAGCTGAGGAACATGATGGTCAGTGTCTTCCATCAGCATGCTCAAGGAAATAGACAACCAACAGAAAAGCCCCCGCACCTACAAGAAGACTAAAGTCTTCTATAACGAGAACAACCCTTACTCCATCCCTGACTTTTGATGATGCTAAAAAGGGGGAAGAAAGATATGATAGATACAGGAGATTAGAGGAACAAGAAGAAGATGATGACCAGCCCCTGAGCAGAAGAAGAAGAAGATTAAGGTCATCTGTTGCTGCTGATATTCCCTCTCCGAAGAGATGGAGAAAAGATGATGAAGGAGAAAGAGGAGCTGGTGCAACTGCAACATTCAGACCAGCAGGCAGCACTGCACCCAGTGCTGCTACACGAAAAGATGATGCAACCCCCTCTTCTTATAGCACAAAAAGAGGGAGAGAAGATTAGCAGTTGGGCTCAAGAAAAAGGATGAGCAAAGCTAAAGCTGAAAGACAGTACAATCTGAAGATGGCTGCTTAGAGAGCTGAGAAAGCCAGAGCTGAGCAAGAAGAAAATGCCTGGATGTAGAGGCTTGGAGTGATTGGTGAGAGCAGATCGAGGGTGATGGAAGATGTTGACAGAGCTCTGCACCAATACCCCTTCAAGAGATTCCACACCTCGACACAAACAACATATCTGCTGAAGTATATATACTGATGGATCAAAGGCCTGAAGGAGAAAATATGGCTTGGAGCTTAAACATCTTTAGAGTAGTGAGACTGCCCACTGACAGGAATCCATCATTTGAGGCGATCACTCTTTACAAAAAATCAGAGTACCTCAAATACTTCAGATATCTCTACAGAGAGGGCTTTTTTAGAAAATTTCACACCTGTTAATTTGCATTGAGGAGATATGAACAACTTGCTAGGGATGGAGAATTAGAGATCCAGACTCGCTATATAAACCTAGTGAAGCAAGACATGATAATGTCTTTATGTGAGGACTTCTAGCTTAGGTGGATTCAAATTCCTAAGATCAAGTAGAAGGTGGAAGAATCATACTAGGAGTCCATTCGAGATTGGTAGAAGGGCTCGAAGAAAAGAGAGGAAGCAGAAAGAATGGCTACTGAAAGAAGACCTAATGAAACTTCTACAAGGAGGTTCCTATTTCAATAGTAACTGCTGCAAGTTATATTGTATACCTGATTTCTATATTTTTGCCTTCTATAAAATTTCTTTCCTTAATGAAGAAATTTTATTTTCTACTTTATGATCAAGTTCATATTTTATGAACCTTTGCATGTTTAGTTAATCTTGCTGATTTAAGATGAAGCTTAGAAATGATACATCTTTGATGAATCCAGGATTAAGTTATCTTTTCGGTGCATATGTGTAATATCTGAACAAAGATAATAAATGTAAAGTAAGATATCCTATCATGAAAGATATAATGTAAAGGGTTTTGTCATCATCAAAAATGGGAAAATTATTGGGATTTCAGTGTATAGATTTTGATGAGACAAACCACATATGTAATAGAAAGTTTGAGTACCCAATTTTTCACAATATTTAAGTGAGAACATAGACTAGGATTGAGTCTATAGTTATAGGTTCTGAAACATGGAGGATCTCAACAAAGTCGTGCTACATCAAGAAGATGAAAGTATAAAGATACTGTAAGTATGAACTGCAGTAATACAACAAGTTAATACTGCAAGCAGAAGATACTGGATACAGGAAGAAGTTACTGCAATGCAGCTGTAAGAAGAAAAGTAACTACGCTGCAAGAAGTAGTTACAGTCACGCTGCAAGTAAAAGTTACAGCACCACTACTGCAAATATGAGATACAACAGTACTGTATGAAAGAGGTTGTTGCAAGAAGATCGAAGATACAGAGCAGAAGCTAAGACTTGCTGCATACTCCAATAAATCTCGAATACAACAAACAGAAGCAACACTCTGCAATACGAGGAAGCATAAATGTAGTATGAGGAATGAAAAAAGAAGTAAGTATAATTAGAGCCGTTCGAGACAAGATCAAAGTTACAGGTATAGAATCAATACAAACGCGACACGTGGCCTGACATGTTATAGAAAGCTGCGAGCCGCAACCACCGCATTGAATGCTTTGAGAAGATAAGTCAAGACGCATTTAATGCGAACCATGTCTTTGATCAGTACCTATAATTCAAATGAGAGATATCTACTTCAACGGATATCTTTCTACAAATATGAATAGAGGTCGAGCAACACTGAAGCTGACTACTGAAACATTTATGCTCAAAAAGTTCAAAGCATTCTCAAGCTATACTCTCAAGCTTTCTCACACATTTCAATCACTCGACCTAAAGTGAAGTGAACCAAATTCAACCTGAAGATCTGAAGAAGGATTTAGAAGTTCGCTTCGCTGCACCAGTTGAAGAAACCACTCATATTTAACCTATTTGTTGTGTGCTACGTTGTTTTAGGTGTCATCAGTTGATAAGATTTATCTTTGCTGATTGTATTAGTTGTCTAGGTGATAGGCAACTTTCCTATGTGGAAGTTTAGAAATCTTGTGTGGGTTTACCTTTAGAACTTGCAGTTTCTGTGTGGGTTCTATTAGGTGATAACTCGTTAGATTGATAGATTGTTAGGTGTTTTCCTGTAAATCAATCTTGCTTAATGAAGTTCCTCCTCGAGGTAGCAGTAGAGTGGACGTAGAAGGATTACACCAGCTTCGAACCACTATAAACCATAAGTGTTTATTTGCTTTCTTTTATCTATACGGTATCTTATATATATCTTGTCATAAACATAAAAGAATCTTGAAAAGAAAAACATATTTGAGAAAACAAGTCTTCAGTCATAATATAATTTCCGCCGCGTAGAACTTTAAGTTACAACGTGCAGCACTGCATCCTAGTGCTGTAAGCAGTAATAGCTGGTGATGTAAGTTCAAGTAACTTGCAGAACATGTTAGGACCATCAAGCGCATTACCGCTACACCAAAAGGATATCCAATGGACATATGGCGC